>JANHMN010000005.1:80739270-80820430 GCA_030674055.1 Rhabdomys pumilio
GAGAAGGAGAAGGAGAAGGAGAAGGAGAAGGAGAAGGAGAAGGAGAAAAGGAAAGAAGAAAAGATTCTACAAGCTGGGACACAGCCTGATCTTCTGGAGGCATTTTCTCAGTTGACATTTTCTTCTCTCAGCTGACTACAGTTTGTGTCAAATTGACATAAATCTGGCCAGCACATAAAGATATAATTATGTTTTTGCATTTTCTGTTTCTGACTCTGGCATAATGCACAAGTGTCTCTTCCATGGCAGCTCCAGAAACTTCTCAGGGCTCAAATATGCTGTTAGCATCTCCAAAATAGTTCAAGCTAGATGGCGTTAGTGGAGACTCTGACATACTGGAACTCCCTCTTAATTTTGAATTAATCTCATCAACAAAGGTGGAAGTTCTTTACTTCACTGTCTCCTTTTCCAGACTACAACATCTCTGCCACATTCCCACTCCACTCTGGCATTCTCTCTCACTCACTACAATTGGATAGCATTTATTTTGCCCTCATCTTGGTCCCTTTTGTAGAAGAAATCATGCAAAGTACTTATTCCAGTCTTCTTCTTATTTTAATTACAGCACAACTTTGTTAGTATTTGCTCATTGTGAAAATCAACTAGCATAGAAGGAAGTACAAAAACAATGAAAAGTTCCTTCACTTACGTCCCTTGGTTCCTCAGTCTCCTTTCCTTTTAAATTGCACACTGCAAGTACAAGTGCATCTTACCTGCTATTTGCTTGCACTTGCTCCAACAAATTCAGTTTCTAAAACCTCAAAGTAGCCATACCACACATACTTACTTCTTTTCACCTAACTTTTCTTTGAAATCTTCCCATCTCTGTACCTAAAGATATTAATAACAGCTGACACATCACACTCACTATGTGCCAGAAACATTGAAAGCATTTTATGTAATCTAACTTATTTAAAGCTCAAAATAACTCTGTGAAGTAGGATGATAGATGATTGAAGTGGACCCTATGAAGCTTAGCGACTTGCCAAAGATCAAGAACTGGTTCCTGGCATCACTTGCAATTGAACACACCTAGGGTGTCTTTAGAACTTAGACTAGTACCTCCTCCTGGGCTATTTCTTTAAACTTTCTTTGCAATGATTGAATGATATACTCTTACATATTATAAACAATGCTATTTTATTTAATATTCACACTATAAAAGAAAATGATGTCCCCCTGCTTTTTCCATCTCATTGCAAAAATTACTTGTAAGGAATCACACAGATGTATAGCTCAATAACTATATAAAATATACTTCTTAAGTTTAGTGCCAAAGTCCTAAATTGCAGTGAGAATTTTCTTAATGTCCATAATCTGATTTATTGTGGTATTCTCCATGACTTTCTTTGCTCAGGAAGAGTTCCCTAACAAAGGTAGCTAAAATATGTTCTCAGGCAAGCTTTGGGCTAAACAAATCAAATAAAAGGAAAAGAAAATCTCCTGGAACAGAGAAAAAGTCAGTCATTTAGTAGATATTTAGCCATTCAAAAGAAGAAAAAGAAAATTAAATGCAGGAACTATGGCTCATGCCTATAATTCAGTCTAAAGTCTGAGATAGGCTGATTGTCATGAGTTTGAGGTCAGCTTAGGCTACATAGTGACTTTCTAGCTAGCCTGTATTATAGAGTGAGATTGTCTAAACAAACAAAAAAATGTTATTACTGCTATTAAGTCAAGCACATTTTAGAAGATAAGACTGTTTAAAAATGTTTTATCAGTCAGTTCAAAGCCTATTACTGTGGTTACTTTTTTCATTGAAATATTTTAATGGAGATAATTTTACATCTCAGAAAAAGAAGTTGTAAAATTATTTTTCTCCATTAAAAATAGCTCCAGGCTTGAAGGTTCTCATTATCATTTCTTTTCTTATGATCTAATAGTTCCTCCATATAAGAAAATTAAAGGAAAACATTAAATACTTATGTTCTACTTCTGGGTATACTTAACTCAAATAAATAAATTTCTTGTTCCTCCAACAGGTAATAACTCTTTCCTCAAAACACAAAACAAAAACCCAGAAGCTGCAACATATATATATGACGATGCTACTTGCCTAGAATGGGTATTGTATCCAGATGATAATGTCTTACTTTACAATACATTTCATTGCTAACACTGTGTTGTGTTATAAACTGACGATAAAAAGCAGACTATAAGTTGTAAAACACAGTACAATGAATGTTTCCATGACTTTCCTCATGACGTAAATTACAAATAAGTGTGGTTGAAGCTGACTATGCCATTTAAAAACTGATTTTTTAAAGTTGAATGACAGTACCTTATTTCACAGGGAAAGATATTCACTAGTTTGAGACACAAGCCTTCCATCAACTCCCTGGAATATACTGGCCGTTGCTAAAAATATTGTAACAAAGAAAAGCAGTTGTACCTTGCCCTGTCTTTTTTCATTTGATGACTTCTTATGTTTCTCTTTGCCTCTTTTCTCTCTTTTTGTTGGGGAAAATTAAAAAAAAAAAACATTATCAATGTGAAAGGCTTCTTCATGAAATGTCTTAGAAAAGAAGGAAAACAAATATATTACTGAGCAAGCATTGAGCCAGACTACAGAAATCAGATAATAGAATGCAACATCAGGAAATCCACCCCCCATTCTCCACAGTCAAGAAGTTACAATTAATTACATCCATATTTTCCAGATTTAACTCATGTCCCTGTAGAAGAACGTGACAGTACCCATTGCTACATGTTCTCTCATTTGTTTATCCAAAGTTTCATTGGTAATTGAGGCAGCCATTTTAAGCTACTACCTTTATTCAAGGAAATAATTATGCTTTTCCTATCTCAAAGAAACAAGTGGTTTATAGATCACAGAAATGTGCCCAGGTTATACCCATGGAGTAACAGAAGGACAGAAGCAGTACCTCCCTTAATGTTTACATAGTAGAGAGGTGATTTTAGAACCTCTAAGTAAAAGACATGCCTGAGTTTTGGAATTGGCACTGTCTTAAGGAGTTACATACATATCGAAGTCTAAACATCATAAAAGTTTCTCCTGGAATTGCTATAATTATGAAAGAGAGAAAAAAGCTTCCCACTTATGAAAAATTTTTTCTAGAATTACCCTTACCTGTTTAGTAAATATTTATGTAGCCTCTTCTATTTGTTAGTACTGTACCATTTATAGATTAACCAAGAACAAAGGCATCCCACTATCTCATCACATAAGAACTCAATCTAAATTGGTCTGTCAATTCATTGAGGGGTCAGTAAAACACCTCAGGGAAAGCTTCCTGATCTAGATATTTTAAAATTAATTAAAAACTGCCCAAGATAGCAATAGTGTCTTTTACCATTACCTATTGGTAAATTCAGGTATATATGGCATGCAGTCAACAGTACTATCCTTCAATTCATTTATTCAATTTATCTTAAAAATAAAAAAAAAAGATGAGCTGGTTGTGTTTGCTAGAGTGACTGGTCAATCTGCTTATCTGCTTGACTCTGTCCTCCAACCCCCAAAAGCTTTGGTTTTAAGATGCATAGTACCATACTCGGTTTATTTATAGGTACGTAGTCTCTCATGCTTGCTCATCGAAGCACTTTACATACTGAACAATCTTCACTGATATCTTGTAAATCTTTTTGTGATTACAAGAATGGAAGAGTCCAGGAGAATATTCCATCTAACATGGAGTACTATTTGTCCTTTCAAAACTATGAAAACCCATCAATTACAATTAATGAAGCTTACAGCTTTCTGTGTAGATATTTACTCCAGTAAAATTATTCACTTCATTGAGATACATACTATATGGCTGGAGTTAAAAAATTAATAGCCTATTATTTAAATGAGTTGTAATTTCACTAACTTTGTCTACAAAGACTTAAAAGAAAGCCTTGGAGAAAACAATCTGATCTATCAAATACAATCTGGAATAATCTTCATTAAATGATGGAGTTTTTAACACTGATGCATTGGTTTGTTGAACTCTTAGTAGAGAAAACTGAATAAAATGATACCTTAGGCTCCTTTCAATTATTTGTCAAAATAATTTATAGCCTAAGCTACTCAGAGTGTAGCCTAAAGACCGATGGCAACATCTGGGAGTTGTTAGATATGTACCATCTTAAGTAGGTCCCATTTCCATTGAATCAGGACTTGCATTTTAATATCTTCAGGATGACACAGTCACATTCAAATTTGAGAAGCAGTGGCTTCTAGTACTAGAAAAATGGGTGGGCTAGGGGATTAAAATACAATGATAAAATTTTTCCAGAAATATGGAGAAAGTTTGGAATATGTAGATTAGAAGGAAGTGACTGATCAGAAAAAAGGAGTAAATTGTAGTCCAGAAGAGCTAAGAATACTATAGAGTGAGTTGTACTTGGAAAAACAGGTATCGAAAACAGAGCTTAGCATCTCTCTGAACCTAAAAACAAGCCAAGGGAAACTATGAAAGAGATGAGGAAAGAAAGGATTATCATGTGTGCCACATTAAGGAATTCTTTCTTATTCTAGAAATTATGTAGCTATGTTAATTTAGTTGCACAATGTTTTTATTTTTCAGTTTGTTACATCAAAGTTATTTTTTACTCAAATATGTATTTCTAAATATAAATGTAAAAATAATCTGAATGTGTTGATGGGTATAAAATATTAAAAACACATACCTTCAAAAATAATAAACAAATTTACTTTCCCACATTAGTTCTATTAGTCTTAAGAACAAAAATATAATTTACTTAAATTGTCTTAGAGGAAAATAAAAGACTTGGAAAATTCCAATGTGTCTTACCACGTTCATACAACACTGATGTTCAAATATATGACATTATGAGTTAATATCACTATGAAGATAAATGTAAACATTTTTAACATAGAAGTTAGGTCTAGTTCTACCTCCCAGCCCCATGCTCCCAGAAATAAGACTCAGACTCAAAATATATTTAGAAATACTTGGTCACATAGCTAAGCTCTTCTCTGACTAGATCATAACTGAAATTAACCCATTTATTTTAATCTGCATTCTGCCACATTGCTGGTTACCTGTGCTCAGGTAACATGCATCTGTCTTGTCACATGTTCTCAGGTGAATCTGCCATTCCTGGTTCCACCTAGAATCTTTCTGCCTCCCATTGTCCTACCTCCTATTTCTTTCCTAAGCCACCAGCCTTCAGATTTATTATTGACAGGTGCCACATCCATACAGACATAAAATATTTTTAAAAATATATTTATTGATTGATCATTTGTTGTAATTGCATGGGTGTTTTGCCTGTATGTGTGTCTGTGTACTACATGCTTTCTTGGTACCTTGGCCAGAAGACACCATTAAGATGCCATGAGAATAAAGATACAGATGACTGTGAGCTGTCATGTGGATGCTGGAAATTAAATCCAGTTCCAATGGAAAAGTAGCCAGTGAGTGTGCTTATTGTCTGAGTCATCTCTATAGTTCCCAAATGCAAACATCTTAAATAATTTTTTAAGGAAAAAACATAAAACACTATATTATAACAATTAGGCCCAAGAAATAATTTTAGAAATACAAATATAACTCACATTAACAACTATGTAACTAATTTATAATTTTCTATAAATTATAAATTTATAATTTATCACTTTAATAAAGGAAAATATTGAATTCTAAATAATTTTAGCCACACTTTAAAAACTTGTCTTAATAAAAATATTAATGTAAATAATATGATTTCATGGACTTGAGAAAGAATGCCTACCATAAATTTATAAACATCATACTTAACATGGAATCTTGATTAATGTTCTCAATATAAATATTCACAAAAATCAACTGTTCATTATGTCCATAACACTGTCCTCGAAAACTTAGCCAGTGAAATAGAATATTCTAATCCAAAGAGTACTAAAATCATTAGAGAAGAAGAGAAAAAAATATGACAATTTATGGACAATATGAACCTAAGAAAACAAATCTAATTAGAAATCTATTAAGGTGGCCACATACATAATCATAATTCTTAAGTCCCCAATGTTAATCTATGCATCAAAAACCACCAGTCTGAAATTTCTATGGACTCACACAATATGTCAATAGATATTTCTTGAATCAACAACCATAAAAATGCCATAAAAAGCAAGCCCCGCTTAAAATATCAATAAAGCAATATTTTAAAATTATTTACATCTGGACCTGTGGTTCAAACCTGTACTATCACACACACAAGAGAACAAACCAAGAAAACTGCATATTTGGTCTTCCTGGTCTACAAGTGACATCACTTCTAACCTAGATAACTAAGTGAAACCAAGTCACAAAACAGAAAAGTGAAAGGAAGGCTGGAAATACAGCTCAGTGGTGAAGAACACTGGAAAAGGCAAAGTCCCTGGCTCAATCCTTGCTTAAAACTCAACCATCTTTTTGGAAACATATTTACAAGAAATATGCACAATCTATTTTAGGAAAAACTATAAAAGACACAAAAGAAAATCTAAATGTTCATACCCAATTATAAGTTAAAGAATAAATTTCTTTTTTTCATTTTTTCATATTTATTATTGGATATTATGTTTACATTTCAGATTTTATCCCCTCACCCATTCTCCCCACCACCCAGGAACCCCCTATCCAATCCCTCCCTGCATCCACAAGGGTGTGCCCCCACCTACCTCCCACTCCCCCTCCCCACCCTCGAATTCCTCAGTGTTCAGCCTTCATGGGACCAAGGATCTCCTCTCCCACCCATGCCTGACAAGGTCATCCTCCCCTACATATACAGCTGAAGTCATGGGTGCCTCCCTTTGTGCTCCCAGGCTGGTGGTTTAGAACCTGGAGAGCTCTGATTCGTTGGCACTGTTGCTCTCCTCTTCGGGCCACAAACCCTTTCAGCTCCTTCAGTCTTCTAACTTCTCCATTGGGAACTTGATCAAATCAATGGGTAGCTGCGAGCATCCACCTCTGGATATGTCAGGCTCTGGCAGACCTCCAAGAAAACAGCTACATCAGGCTCCTGTCCGCATGCACTTCCTGACATCCATATCAGCGTCTATCTTTGGTGACTGCACATGGGTCTGATACCAAGGTAGAGTGGTCTCCAGGAGGACCCTCCTTGACTTTCTGTCCCACACTTTGTCACCATATTTGCTCCTTTAAGCATTCTGTCACTCCTTCCATGTAGGACCGAGGCATCCACACTTGGTCTTCCTTCTTCATCAGCTTCAAGTGGTCTGTTAGTTGAATCTTGGCTATTCCAAGCTTTTGGGCTAATATCTGCATATCAGTGAGTAAATACCACGTGTGTTCTTTTGTGATTGGGTTAATTTACTCAGGATGATAATATCTAGTTTCATCTATTTACCTAAGAATTTCTCAAATTCATTATTTTTAATAGCTGAGTAGTACTCCATTGAGTAAATGTACCACATTTTATGTATCTGTTCCTCTGTTGAAGGACATCTGGGTTCTTTCCACCTTCTGGCTATTATAAATAAGGCTGCTATGAACATAGTGGAGCATATGTCCTTGTTATAAGTTGGAGCATCTTCTGGGTATATGCTGGAGAAGTGGTATAGCTGAGTCCACAGGTAGTGCTATGTTCAATTTTCTGAGGAACCACCAGACTGATTTCAAGAGTGGTTGTACCAGCTTGCATTCCCTCCAAAAATGGAGGAGTGTTCCTCTTTCTCCACATCCTTGCCAGCATTTACAATCACTTGAATTTTTTATCTTAGCCATTCTGACTGGTATGAGGTGGTATCTCCGGGTTGTTTTGATTTGCATTTCCCTGATGACTAAGGATGTTGAGCATTTCTTAAGGTGCTTCTTGGCCATTCGAATTTCGTCAGTTGAGAATTCTTTGTTTAGCTCTGTACCCCATTTTTTAATAGGGTTATTTGGCTGTCTGGAGTCTAATTTCTTGAGTTCTTTGTGTGTATTGGATATTAGCCCTCTATCAGATGTAGGATTGGTAAAGATCTTTTCCCTACCTGTTGGTTGCTGTTTTGTCTTATTGACAGTGTCTTTTGCCTTACAGAAGCTTTGCAATTTTATGAGGTCCTATTTGTCAATTCTTGATTTTAGAACATAAGCCATTGGTGTTCTGTTCAGGAACTTTTCCCCTGTGCCTAAGTATTCGAGGCTCTTCCCCACTTTCTCTTCTATTACTTTCAGTGTATCTGGTTTTATGTGAAGGTCCTTTATCCACTTGGACTTGAACTTTGTACAAGGGGATAAGAATGGATTGATTTGCATTCTTCTACATGCTGACCTCCAGTTGAACCAGCACCATTTGTGGAAAATGCTGTCCTTTTTCTACTGGATGGTTTTAGCTCCTTTGTCAAAGATCAAGTAACCGTATGTGTGTGGGTTCATTTCTGGATCTTCAATTCTATTCCACTGATCTTCCTGCCTGTCTCTGTACCAATACCATACAGTTTTTATCACTACTGCTCTGTAATACAGTTTGAGGTCAGGGATGGTGATTACCCCAGAAGTTCTTTTATTGTTGAGAATAGTTCTCACTATCCTGGGTTTTTTTTTGTTATTCCAAATGAATTTGCAAATTGCTCTTTCTATCTCTATGAAGAATTGATTTGGAATTTTGATGGGGATTGCATTGAATCTGTAGATTGCTTTTGGCAAGATGACCATTTTAACTAAGTTAATCCTGCCAATCCAGGAGCATGGGAGATCTTTCCATCTTCTGAGATCTTCTTCCATTTCTTTCTTCAGAGACTTGAAGTTCTTGTCATACAGATCTTTCACTTGCTTGATTAGATTCACTCCAAGATATTTTATATTATTTGAGACTATTGCAAAGGGTGTCATTTCCCTAGTTTCTTTTTCAACCTGTTTATCTTTTGAGTAGACGAAGGCTACTGATTTGTTTGAGTTGATTTTATATCCATCCACTTTCCTGAAGTTGTTTATCAGGTTTAGGAGTTCTCTGGTGGAAGTTTTAGGGTCACTTTAGTATACTATCATATCATCTGCAAATAGTGAAATTTTGAATTCTTCTTTTCCTATTTGTATACCTTTGACTTCCTTTTGTTGTCTAATCGCTCTAGCTAGGACTTCCAGTACTATACTGAATAGGTAGTGTGAGAGTGGACAGCCTTGTCTAGCCCCTGATCTTAGTGGGATTGCTTCTAGGTTCTCTCCATTTAGTTTGATGTTGGCTACTGTCTTGCTGTATATTGCTTTTACTATGTTTAGGTATGGGCCTTGAATTCCTGATCTTTCCAAGACTTTTAACATGAAGAGGTGTTGAATTTTGTCAAATGCTTCTCAGTATCTAGTGAGATGATCATCTGTTTTTTTTTTCCTTTGAGTTTATTTATGTAGTGGATTACATTGATGGATTCCAAATATTGAACCATCCCTGCATTCCTGGGATAAAGCCTAATTAACCATGATGGATGATTGTTTTGATGTGTTCTTGGATTCGGTTTTTGAGAATTTTATTGAGTGTTTTTGCATCAATATTCATAAGAGAGATTGGTCTGTAGTTCTCTTTCTTTGTTGGGTCTTTGTGAAGTTTAGGTATGAGCATAATTGTAGCTTCATAGAACGAATTGGGTAGTGTTCCTTCTGTTTCTATTCTGTGGAATAGTTTGAAGAGAATTGGTATTAGATCTTCCTTGAAGGTCTGATAAAATTCTGCACTAAAACCATCTGGTCCCAGACTTTTTGGTGGGGAGACTTTTAATGACTGCTTCTATTTTTTTAGGGGTTATGGGACTGTTTAAATGATTTATCTGCTCCTCAATTAACTTTGGTACCTGGTATCTTTTTAGGTTATCTGTCTAGAAAATTGTGCATTTCATCCAGATTATCCAATTTTGTTGAGTATAGGCCTTTGTAGTAGTATCCTATGATTTTTTAAATTTCTTCAGTTTCTGTTGTTATGTCTCCCTTTTCAGTTCTGATTTTATTAATTTTAACACTGTCTCTGTGCCCTTTGATTAGTCTGGCTAAAGGCTTATCTATCTTGTTGATTTTCTCAAAGAACCAGCTCCTGGTTTTGTTGATATTTTGTATATTTCTTTCTGTTTCTACTTGGTTGATTTCAGCCCTGAGATTATTTCCTGCCATCTACTCATCTTGGGTATATTTGCTTCTTTTTGTTCTAAAGCTTTCAGGTGTGCTGTCAAGTTGTTAGTGTATGCTCTCTCCAGTCTTTTTTTTTTTTTTTTTGTAAGCACTTAGAGCTATGAGTTTTCCTCTTAATACTGCTTTCATGGAGTCCCACAAGTTTTGGTATGATGTGTCCTCCTTTTTATTAAATTCTAAAAAGTCTTTAATTTCTTTCTTTACTTCTTCCTTGACCAAGTCATCATTGAGTAGAGCATTGTTTAGTTTCCATGTGTATGTGGGCTTTCCATTGTTTTTGTCATTATTAAAGACCAGCCTTAGTCCATGGTGATATGATAGGGTACAAAAGATTATTTCAATCTTTTTGTATCTGTTGAGGTCTGCTTTGTGACCAATTATATGGTCTATTTTGGAGAAGATACCATGAGGTGCTGAGAAAAAGGTACATTCTTTTGTTTTATGATGAAATGTTCTATAGATATCAGTTAAATCCATTTGGTTCATAACTTCTGTTAGTTTCATTGTGTCTCAGTTTAGTTTCTGTTTCCATGATCTGTCCATTGCTGAGATTGGGGTGTTTAAGTCCCCCACTATTATTGTGTGAGGTGCAATGTATGCTTTGAGCTTTAGTAAAGTTTCTTTTATATATGTGGATGCCCTTGCATTTGGGGCATAGAGGTTCAGAATTGAGAGTTCTTCTTGGTATATCTTTCCTTTGATGAGTATGTAGTGTCCTTCCTTATCTTTTTTGATTACTTTTGGTTGAACATCAATGTTATTTGATATTAGAATTGCTACTCCTGCTTATTTCTTGGGACCATTTGCTTGGAAGATTGTTTTCCATCCTTTTACTCTGAGGTAGTGTCTGTCTTTGTCACAGAGGTACGTTTCCTGTATGCAGCAAAATTCTGTGTCCTGTTTATGTATCCAGTCTGATAGTCTACATCTTTTTATTGGAGAATTGAGTCCATTAATATTAAGAGATATTAAGGAAAAATGATTGTTGCTTCCTGTTATTTTTGTTATTAGAGGTGGAATTGTGTTTGTGTAGCTATCTTCTTTTGGGGTTGTGGAAGACGACTTTCTTGCTTTTTCTTGGTTGTAGTTTCCCTCCTTTAGTTGGAGTTTCCCATCCATTATCCTTTGAAGTGCTGGATTTGTGGGAAGATATTGTGTATATTTGGTTTTGTCATGGAATATCTTGTTTTCTCCATCAATAGTGATTGAGAGTTTTGCTGGGTATAGTAGTCTGGGCTGGCATTTGTGATTTCTTAGGGTCTGTATAATAACAGTCCAGGATCTTCTGGCTTTTATAGTCTCTGGTGAGAAGTCTGGTGTAATTCTTATAGGTCGTCCTTTATATGCTACTTTGCCTTTTCCCTCACTGCTTTTAGTATCTTTTCTTTGTTCTGTATATTTGATGTTTTGATTATTATGTGACGGGAGGTATTTCTTTTTTGGTCTAGTCGATTTGGGGTTCTGTAGGCTTCTTGTATATTTAAGGACATCTCTTTCTTTAGGTTTGGGAAGTTTTCCTCTATAATTTTGTTGAAGATATTTACTGGTCTTTTAAGTTGAGAGTCTTCACCCTTATCTATACCTATTATCCTGAGGTTTGATCTTCTCATTGTGTCCTGGATTTCCTGGATGTTTTGTGTTAGGAGCTTTTTGCATTTCACATTCTCTTTGTCTGCTGTGTCAATGTTTTCCATGGTATCTTCTGCACATGAGATTCTTTTTTTTATCTCTTTTATTCTGTTGGTGATGCTTGCGTCTATGACTCCTGATCTTTTTCTTAGGCTTTCTACCTCCAGGGTAGTCTCCCTTTAAGATTTCTTTATTGTTTCTACTTCCATTTTTGGATCCTGGATGGTTTTGTGTAATTCCTTCACCTGTTTGGTTGTGTTTACTTGCATTTCTTTAAGGGCTTCTACCTGTTTACCTGTGTTCTCAAATTCTTTGAGAGTGCTGCTTATGTCCTTTTTAATGTCCTCTATCATCATCATGAGAAGTGATTTTAATTCTGAATCTTGCTTTTCCAGTGTGATGTGGTGTTCAGGGCTTGCTATGCTGGGAGAACTGGGTTCTGGTGATGCCAAGTAACTTTGGTTTCTGTTACGCTTGCCTTTCGCCATTTGGTTAGCTCTAGTGCTACCTTCAACCACTGGTTCTGACTGGAGTCTACCTTTCCAGTTATCTTGGTTGTGTCAGAACTCCTCGGGGTCTGGATGTTTCTGTGATCCTGAGCTCCAGCTGTTCTTGGTACAATGGCTCCTGTAGGATATCTCAGGATATGATGTCTCCACGGTAGTAGCCTAGGTAGGTGTTTGCTGCTCTGAGTGTAGTCACTCCTTTAGGATGTCTCAGGATATGGTGTCTGCTGCTCTGAGTTCAGTGGCTCCTCTAGGCTGCAGCTCTGAGGGTAGTAGCCTGTCTAGGATGCCTCCAGACATGGTTTCCACAGGGGAGCAGACCAGCTGAGTGTCTGCTCTGGCCACTGGGATCCGGGCATGGGGCGGAAGGGGAGTGGTATTCCGCAGGAGCAGGGCGTGGGTACTAGGTGTGCCCTGGGGGCTCCCTGCTGCCAGTTGTGCCTCTGGGGCATATTGTGGTGGTCCAGTGATCCTACCTGCAGCTCTCGGGGCAGTGGCCTGTCGAGGATGTCTCCAGACGTGTTTTCCACAGGGGAGCAGACCAGCTGGGTGTCTGGCCACCAGGATCCAGGTGAGGGCAAGAATAAATTTCTTATATAATAATATATCATCTTAATTCTTGAATCCAATATTAATGAACGTTTTAAGATAGTCATTCATGTATGACAAACTATTTTTCATGCCCCCACTTAATATAAAAAAACTAAGAATAGCCAAGTGATAGGAGGAGAAAAAAAAAAACTAAGAAGGCATTTCCCATACTAGACTTAAAATGTTCTTCTACAGAGAGTTTTCAAGCAACATGTTACATTTCTGAAGCAATATCTTCTATATGATGTATTCCTTCAGTAGTCTCTTCTCTTGAAGAGTCTGATAAAGGATAAAAGTCTTGATAAAAGAGCTCTTTAACCATTGAAGGAAACTAGATATATTAAGTATTGTAACTGCTTACTGGTAACATCCCTGAAGGAAATTCTAAAGGGCTCAAGCAATAGGCAAAGCACACATACATCTAGAGACATACACCGTGATTTCATTTAAAACATTTCATATCTAGGTATTAGGACACATAGAAAAGGTACAGAGAAAAGATATATATTATTAAAGTGGTCACATACAAAACCGTATTGAATCTGAAACTATATCAAAACTGTAAGAGAAACAAGAGTAAAGACAAGTGACTTACTTTGAAAATAATTTGCAAGCCGGGTTACAGAATAAATCACTGCAACATTAAAAGTGGGGGAATACTTGTTACAATCACTAAGCAAAAGATAACCAACTCAGTAAAGACAGAACATATGCTGTGAATAAATTAGGAGACAAAAAAAATAATTAGCGAGATCACAGTCATTCATAAAATCCTTTACATGAATCCTTACAGTAATCATATTAATTTGATTTGAAAACTTTAACTTGCAAATGTGCTATTCATTCTCCTTATAGAAGGTAATAATTACCATGTAGTAGATATCAGTCAGCCAGTTATTCATCCTATTGGAAAGCTTCATCTAGACCAGTAATAGATGCCATTTGAAAAAAGAAAAAGAAAAAAGGCAGACTGGAGCTGAAAAACAACAAATTTGTCTTCTGGACTTTATATTCATACCCATACATATGTGTGTGCTCCTGAAAATGTGTACACAAACTACACACACAAAAAAAATATGCCAGATACTCATTTACCAGTATCAGAGATAGAGTATATTGTACTGTTTAGAAGTTAAGGGTTTTCTGATTTTGTAATAATTGATAATTTCTGTTTTATACTTCTTTGCTTATCCAAGAATCATTTCCTGTTTCTTCCACTTGTCAGACAATGTATTGAATATGTGTTGAGTACAGCTAGTATATTAGTCACTGTTCTCTAAAGGAACAGAATTGATAGAATGAACACATGCATTCATACACACACACACACACACGATGAAATGATGAAACTTATCTGAGCATGTAGGTTCCAGGATCTTGGCAGTGGTAAGTGCCCAGAGAAATAGCCTCCTCAGAGAGGTTTTCAGTGAAACAGGTCTCTTTTATTGGGGTTAACAAGGGGCATATAAACCTTGGAGAATGGGTAGTGCTTTTCAGGGTGAGAGTACATTATTTACTGGGGCTGAGGTACTGGGAATGCTTCATTTGAATAAAGAGAAATTCCAGGAGCTTGCTGGATATACTGCTCTTATATGGAGAGAGGCCACCAGGCTACTTGACTAACTCAAGAGTGGTAGAGGTGGAGGTTGAAAGACCTATGGGAGCTAGGACATGCAGGGCAAGAGCAAGGAGGACAACAGTCCCCCTGATGATCTCAGGACAAGATTTTCTGGGTTTGGACTCAGGAAAAGTCAAGCATCAGGTAGTCGTTCTGTTCATGAGACCATATGCCTCAGCAGTCTGAGTCTAGTGATGAAGTCCAAAAGAATTCCTAGAGAGCTGCTGCTCTTAAGTTTATGTTAGAATTCCAAAGAAATGGGTTCTAATACAAGACAAGGAATCTTCCAGCAGTGGGCTAGATGAAGTTATCAGTGAACTGAGGATAATCAGGCAAAAAACAAATGCTTTCTTCGTCTATGTCCTTTTACGTGGTCTTCTACTAGAAAGCATAGACAAGATAGAATGGATGTTTCCAAATCAAACAATCCAATCAAGAAACTCTGCCACAGGCAATCTAAGATGTTTGAGTTTTAGTTGATTCCACTTGTAGTCATGTTGACAACCGAGATTGGCTGTCACACCCACCTGAAAATGTGTTCCTTATTGAACCTATATTCTAATAGACATAGAAAATAAACATATGTATACATGTTTGCTATTTCATATGTGTGAATACATGATAAATCCAAAAATAAAAGGGAAATTAGTGCAGAGCAAAGAGACTTCAGGATTATGTTACTATTAGGATGATGTCATCTGACACAGGCATGGCAGAGATGAGCCATTTGATGCAGAGATGAGAATGAAGAGTGAGCACCAGGTATAAGATGTGACTGAGCCTGTGAGTATTTAGAGAACATAAAGAAGCTATGGTGGTAAGAAAAGAGAAAGAAGGTGGGAAACTAATAGTGAACTAGATTTTAAAATATAGGAATATGAGACAGAGTAGACAGATCATACAGAATTTTGGCTTTTACAGTGATTCTGTTGTAGTATTTTTAACAAGGCAATGACATGATTTTAAAACATCTCTCTGATTGTACTCAATAGCAAAACAAACCTTACTGGGCTAGCATAGTTAGAAGCTGAACCAAGTCAGGACTTTTCTAATATTCCCACAGAGAGGTGCTATTACAATGTTAGTGATGGGCATAGTGAGAAATGCTTAGACTCAGAACATAAATATTTGCTGTATAGACAATAGGATTTCCTAGAATTTTATGTGTGGAGAAAGAGTAAAGGGAAATCAGAGGTAACTTCATGATGGGCCTGAATATGTCAGAATGTAAATTTTCTATCCATCGCACTATATCATCTGATTCCTTGTGACTTTCTAGCCTTATTTCTTCTTCAACCTTCATCGACCCTGCTGCAGTCTGAAAGGCCTTTGCTGTTCCTAAGAAACACAGGTCACTTGCAAGTTTTTAAAACTTTGGAATGCTTTCCCCACAAATGTCTGTATGATGCCTTGCATTCTTTTCAAGTTTTGCTTAAGTGTAACTCTTTTGAGCTCACTTTGATGATTTAACACCTTGGCAGCATGTGTTAAGCCTCCAGACTGGAGGTTTTCTTCTACAGCACTCACTACCATGAAGCATATGTATCCTAGCCTATGATTTCCATGCATTACTTTATTTTCAGTTTCTTCCTGCTAATATTTAATCTTTATGAGGACAGAGAGATTTTTTTTCTAAAATAATGCTTGTACAGATAACAGTCCACATACATTTCTTGAATAAATGGATGCAGTTAATTAATATTCCAATTTTTGCCAAGATTTGATATTTTCTAGGTCTAAGAACATTTTGCTTTACTCTCAATGAAGTGAAACAACTTTGCATTTCTGTACACTTTTATGGGCTAGGAAAGAATATGCCAGAATCTGCATCTCAACATCTACCTACTCTTTCTTCGTATTTATTTATTTATTTGTTTATTCACTTTACATCTCCATTGTAGCCCACCCTCTTCTCTTAGTTCTCCCTCACACTCTCCCCACCCCTCTCCTTCACCTCTGTGAAGAGGGAGGTCCCCCCTGTGTACAACCTACCTTAGCATCTCAAGTCATTGCAGCACCAGGCCTATCTTCTCCCACTGAGGCCAGATAAGGTGGACCATTTAGGGGAACAGAATCGACAGGCAGGCAACAGAGTCAGGGTAAGTCCCCACTCTAGTTGAGGGACCCACATGAAGACCAAGCTGCACATCTGCTACATATATGCAGGGGACCTAGGTCTAGAGCATGCTTGCTTTTTGGTTAGTAGTTAAGGGTCCCAAGGGTCCAGGTTAGTTGACTCTGATGGCCTTCTTGTGGAGTTCCTGTTCCTTCTGCGTTCTCCATACCTTCCACCAACTGTCCCATAAGACTTTCCAAGCTCCATCTAATGTTCAGGCTCTGGATCTCTGCATTTGTTCAGTCAGAGACTGGGTGGAGCCTCTCAGAAGACAGTTATACTAGGCTCTTGTCTGTGAATCCAGGTTGATGGATACAAACACAGCCCGGGTCTCCAAAGCATTTGCCTAATATTAATTATTGCTTTCATTTTGAAATTACAGTGATAGGAAACTAGCCTTTTCATGTTGTAAGTGAAATATCATTAATTTGTCAGTGATCTCATTGCTGTCTTATGTTTCAGTTTTCCGGGACTGACTAAACTCGATTACATTCATTTACCTGTATGCTCACTTTCAGAATTTTGTTAGTTATGATTTTTCTTGTTGTCTTCATTTTTCTGAAAGTTTCTCCCAAATTCTTCACTATCATTTTCTCAAAGGTTGAACATGTAGTGATGGTATGAGCCAGTTAAATTTTGTGTCTCTATTTTTCAGCTTATTGTGGTACTGCACATAGACTTATGGCTGGGAATATGGAAAGGCTTCTATGAATAACAACCAAAGCAATCATCAACCAGTATATAAAGATTGTGAATTAACTATGCAAAGAGTGTGAATAAAATTTTAAGTTGTTCAACATATCAATCCAATTTATGTATAGGAAAAACTGGGATAAAACTGAGATTTCCTTTATAAATAGTGTTATGAGAAAGCAAACATCTAGTTGCTTAGTACCTGCTTTTAGTGAGTCAAAACTATTAAGTGCTGTCAGTTATTATTGGTAATTGTTTTAGACATCTTATTTTTCCATTTATATATTTAGCACAGTTGTGTTTACTGTTTTATGTCATGGCTACTAATACTCAAATACAGGAATGAATAATTTTCTTTATTTAATATCTGAACATTATTTCCACAGCTTAATATGAAAATATTCTTCATAATCCTCATATTATGTTTCATAAACCATTCTTGCAATTCATGATTTTACCTTCCTATTCATTGTTCTGAAGACATCCATGCAACCCAGGTCAGTTGTATCTGATCACCCTGCCTCATACATGATTACCATATCTTTAGATCTATTCAGAGCCTATTCTATGCCTTCCACCCTGATAAACGTGAGAACTATTCTAAGAACTTGTAACACCTTAGAATCTGATGCAATCAGCTTCTGTATTCCTCTCAGGAATTCTGGGCATTTCTATCACTATGATACCATACTGTAATATGGGAACTCTAGGGTGTCTGTCTCAAGCACAGTGGATAAACAAAAAATTAGAGACAACGTTTCTCTTCCACCAGACTCAATCCTGTCCAGGCATTTCTACACACTGCTCCATTTGAGTCTGAGTTGACAGAAGGCAGGAGGTATGAGTTTTGCAGGACTCACTGACTTGTCAGCTCTCATTGTCCTTATTCTGGATCTCCTGCTCCCTCAGTCTAAAGAGGCTCCTCTCAATTTTAGTCAGAAAGGATTTTCTTTGATCTATTATCTCCATTACTGTATGATAAAATTGGACTTCTGAAATTTCTAGTGGAAAAACATATTTTCTTAGAGGATCTTGATATTAAGGAGACTGGATATCTACAAGAATTGCAGCAATGGTGGAACCAATCAGAGACATCAAGGGCAAAATAATCACGAGCTAATATATCTCTCTGTGCTCTATTCCCAAGTGGATATTGAGTATGTGTGTTTGTAAAGTCTGGAAAAGCTTTATTAGGTTGTACTACAAGTGAGAAAAAAGATACCTCTAGTAAATGTATATATTACTGACCAGAGAATTTCTTTAGCTCTTATTCTTCTGAATTCTTTATGAGTGCTTTAGAGCTGTAACTCTCAATTTAGCATGAATCAGAATCCCTTGGTGGTCCCACTGGAACTTTGATTACTAGTCTCTAAACAGTATTTTGTATTTCTAACAAATCCCCATGTGAAACTGACACTGCTGGATTAGCAAGCATGATGCAAGGTTATGCAAAAGTTATGGAAAATATAAATTGTGTTTAGAACAAGAAGATATGCTTAAATAAGTTGTGATTCTTTCAGAGTTCCTACTGAAAAATATCTCACTTTGTAATTCTCCAGCTGTTTTTTATGATACTGGGAGATTGGTCACATGACTTGGCTGTGTCCTCTTCTGCACCAGTTCATGAGTAACCTTCTGCTTTTTGAGATGAGTACTAACCTAACATTTTAAAGTGACTAACACTGCTTCTAGTGCGATTATTCCTTCATGTCTTTTCAAAAGTGGAACAAAATGTGATAAGATACTGAGCAAACATTAAAACCTAAGAAACTCATAAATGAATAGTGTTTGGGCTGTCCACTCAATTCCATCAATGTGATCCATTTGCTCTGGGTATTAACTAATCACTTATCACTTTCCTCCCATAATTGTCTTCTGGAGGGAGACCACGTTGTGTCCAGAGCTATTATACTTAAAAGTAACATTTTAAAATGTTTCAGCAGTTTCTGCAAATGGCATATTACATTTGTGCTTCAGATTTCAGTTTCCTGAATTTGTCCTATAAAGGAATGTGTGTGGCTTGGGACTTTTTTTGAAGCATTCTCCTTAGAGACCTGGCCTGGTTTCTACCTTTTATGGCTTCCTCATTTGCTTTTCATGTCTCTCTGCAGTGCTAGATTTGGCTCAAACTCTTAAACTTCCTGATTTCTCTGCAGTCTGCCAGATAGAATTTTATTTTGAGGGAATTGCTTTTATGGATTAATGCTTGTACTCGCTGTGTTCCCTTGCTTCTGGGAATCGAAGCAGTCAGCTCACTCTTTTCACGTCATTCTATTTGCTTACACAGGCAACCACATATTCCAAATGTATAGAAGAGATTCATATCGATTTTTTTTTCTGAAGCTCTTCTTCCCACATGACAGGAACTTTCTGTCACAGGTATTTTCCTTCATTTATATTTTGTCTGATCCTTTGTATGTCACAAAGACCTCGAAGCTGCCCTTGCCTCCCGCTTGTTTTCCAGTAAAAGTAAATAGCAGTGTTAAAGTGCTGGAGTCTTAATGTGAGTCTGTCTTTAATTAAAATCTCATATGCAGCCTGATGAAACTGTCTAATTTAGCTGGCTCTAACCACTCTGTTGTTTTAATCATGACTATAGAATGACATGTTGCTTAAAGCTGCAGCAGATGTACTCTTTGGAGGTTACTAATAAAGAGTGTAGAGAAATTATTATTTGAAGTCAAGATGTAACAGTAGCACATTTTAGCCATTTCAAAATTATGTTTAATCTCTCCTCATATATGTCACCCTTTATTTAGACAGCTATGACGAAATACTACAAATAAAGTGACTTATAAACAACAGGCATTTCTCCTTCCCATTTCTAGAGGCTTAGAAGTCCACAGTTAAAGTGTTAGCATATTTAGTGTCTGATGAGGACTTGCTTTCTTGTTCATACACATAACGTCACCTTTTGTCCCCCATGGTGGAGGGACAATAAATTTCCTCAGTTTGTGAGGAAGAATATGAGTTAGAGAAATTTGGAGCAGAACATTTATACCACAACACTAACCAATAGAAAAACACATATGAATTTACAAAACTGGATAAATTAAAGGCTTTATGGCAGAAACATTTGTAATAAGTCAGTGCCAGAATATATATATGTCAATACAATTTGTCAAGTAGGTAAATTGCAGTATTGTCACATAATGCAATATTACATAGCAATTAAGATGAACAAAAAACACATGCAATACTATGAATAAACTTTACATGATGCTTTACTTATTGGAAATTTTTGTTTTGTTTTCATAGTACTGAACACTGAACTCAAGGCTCATTTATGATAGGCAAACATGTTACCATGAAGTTACATCCTACGTACAATATTGAATAGAACAAAACAATCAAAAAGAAAGACTGTGACAGAAGAGTATATATGAAAACCAGCAGTTGGTTGGCATGGAAACTGTTTTCAGGCTAGTTTTAGTAGAAAGATAAGGAAAGAGCTGTTTTACACTATTCGATTTTATGCCCTCCTCTTTACATGATCCCTTCTCAAACTATAATTCTTTTATTTCAGAGACATTTTCTGTTTCTTTCACATTCTATGCATTTTCTGAGTAGAGACATTGATATGTTTTGATCTGGAATTTCTTTTAAGGCATATTCATATATCAAATGAACACCAGAAATGGCATTACCTTCTAGAGGAATTATTCCTTCAACTTTAAGAACAATGAAGAGAGACCTAAGTCTAGTGATACCTTACTTATAGTTCTAGCTGTATAGGAGGTTGAGGTAGGAGGAATGATTGGTCAAGACTTTGAGGGCAGCTTAGGATAGATAATGGCTAAGTTTTAATTTTTCTGATACAAACCCATTATGTGTGGGATATCCATCTGAATATTCCATCTTGTTCCCAGGTGTCTTATGTTGTCAAAGAGCATTGATACAAACATAATGTTCTTCACAATTGCCTTGTGTAAGTAGTAAAGTCCTTATTCTCTGATTCAGAAGACTCTCAATGTTAATGGCCGTAAAAACAAACTGGCAATTACTGTGGTAGCTGTCCTATTTAGGGTTACTATTGCTGTGATGAAAGACTATTATCAAAGTTGGGGAGGAAACGGTTTTTTAGGTTTATAGTTTTTTATCACTGTTCATCTTTAAAGAAAGTAAGAACATGAACTTAAACAGGACATTAATTTGAAGGCAGGAGCTGGTGCAGAAGCCAGAAAGTGGCACTGCTTGCTCCTCATGGCTTGCTCAGCTTACTTTCTTATAGGACCTAGGACCACTAGCCCAGGGATGACACCACCCATAATTGCTGAACATTGATAACTAACTAAGAAAATTCCTTATAGTCTTGTCTATAGCTCATCTTATGGAAGCATTTTCTCAATCAAGTTTTCTTCTTCTCAGATGGTTTTACCTCATCTCAAGTTGACAGAAAACTAACCAGCACACTAGCTTTGAAGTAGGGTTAAAACTCCAAGCCTTCAACAAAGAGCAACCCTTTCTACCTTAGTAACTCATGTTTTACTAAATTGCTAACTGTTCTAGCCTTACTGTGTTATATAGGTCTCACTATCACAATGAATCTATTCTTTATCATAAGAAATTACAAATATTTGAACAACTAACAATTAATATTAACTGAGCACACAATGTGCATGAGACACCATGACAAAAATATTTGCACATAGAAATTATCCTTTCCCTTGCCTTTATATGAGAAAATTTATGTGCAAAGATAAAATAACCCAACATGGCTGACATGGAATTTCAACTTAGTTACTCAAACTTCCAAGTTCATGCTCTCAACTATGTGGTCATATTCAGAGGCCAAACATTTGACAGCAGGGGGAAGAACTATGTCTCAATTATCTAATATGTTAGAACTGGTTAAAATCACCAGCCAAATTCAAAGCAAACAATTGTTATAAAGCCATTTTTGGAAGCATTATAGCTTTGCTGTTAAGAAACGTGTGTGTGTGTGTGTGTGGGTGTGTGTGTGTATTTTTCATCAAATATTGGAAATATGTTTTGGTCTAGAAATAGCCATCTCTAGTAGCTTTTGATTATAGTGTGGTGTCTCTAATATAAAAGATGGTATTTCTGCCAGTCTGAAATTTACATTGAAAAGTCTGTTTTAAGTTATACTGAGAAACAAATTAGATAAAATAGTCAATAAAATGCAAATAATTGTTTTTGTTTGTTTTGTATTGAGTAATTAATTATCACTAAGCTGTAAAGAGCAATTTTCTTTTTAAAAATTATGTGCTTTGTTTTTTGTGACTCAGTTTAGTTTCCTTTCAGTAAAAAATTTTAAGAAAAAGCAAAATAGGGGTAAAAAATATTCATTTACTTTGTCATATGATGATCAAGAGTTGATACTAGTTATTTTACATAACTTTGTATTTGAAAAGTTAACATAGCTGGGCAGTGGTGGCGCACGCCTTTAATCCCAGCACTTGGGAGGAGGAGGCAGGCGGATTTCTGAGTTCGAGGCCAGGCTGGTCTACAGAGTGAGTTCCAGGACAGCCAGGGCTACACAGAGAAACCCTGTCTCGAAAAACCAAAAAACAAAAAAGAAAAGAAAAAAGAAAAGTTAACATAGCAATGAATTTCTTCCAGTGAAAGTAAATCCATATGATAAAATATTACAATAGGTTTTTAGTGTCTGGGGAAGAATTTGTGAAAAGTATTTCACACATCTCAGCTGAAAACAGCTAAGATAAAATCTACAAACAGTCTGATTCTTGAGTGTGAGATATATGTTTTAGAAAGCCTATGAGTAAACACCCTACAGCTTTCAGAAATCAACCCCAAAATTTATTTATTGAATTGATGACCACATACTAACGATCCAAAGCTATTTTTGCATATATAATACAAAATGAAATAAGATAAATCCAAGTGGAAGCAGAAGCCTCTGCTTTGCCTTCTTGCCAGGGCCTCCTGCTTGCCAGATTCAGTTAGCCCAGAGAAGTGAAACAATCAGGGTTACACAGAGAATCACAAAAACAATACATATTTTCAAGATGTAGCCTGGCTTTATGGAAAATGAAAGTGCCCGACTAGTAGGAAAAAAAAAAAAACTGAAAACAGCAGCTTTTCTTTTTCTCCCCTTCTCACTCTCCTAAATTTCTCTATCTTAGATGGCCAGGATAACTAATATAATAAAATAATGAAAGTAAACAGGAAGTCTCAACACCAAGGAAAGATGGCATGTGAAACAAAAAAGCAGAATAATTATTTTTAAAAATCTTTTCAATAAATACAATACAATGTACATCTCCCAAAGATAACCATTATTTTTACATGAATGGCATATTCGTTTGTACTTAATAATATACCTGTGAGATTTATCCATGTTAAAGTGTGGACCTATGGTTTACTTATTTTCAAGGAGCTGAGATGTTATGTCATAGGGAGAGAGCATATTTCATTTTAGTGAATAGTGTCAAATTTTCAACAAGGCTGGTTGTAATATTATTATTTTTTCATATCCCATTTTAATGATGACTCTTAAATGCTTTAACCTCCCTTGTAGCCCATCACTCACCAGAGGTAGTGGGAAAGAAAGGATGTGGGAGAGTGGACCTGTTTAGAAATGGCTCTATGGTGCAACTTTTGTCTGTGTTGTCTGGACATCAGCAGTTCAGTTCACAGGTCAGCAGTGGCAGTTCAATATACTAGCAAACACTTCATGGATATACCAGCAGTCTAGTTTGGTAGGGTCAAGATAGCAAACAGGAATCAGCAGTGGTGGCACTACCTAGCAGAAACAACCAGGCCTCAGCCTTGGCACAAGTCAGCAAGAGGTACCAGGAGGGATACCAGGAGAAGTTCTCAGCTGTGCCACTCTCAGTGAAGTGAAGACTCAAGACCAACAAGCATTGCACAGCTAGTTCCAGCAAGCCAAGCTCAGCATTCTCTGTCACTGTCCTTCAAGTCCTATTTATATCCTCGAAACATCATATGTCCTCCACAGGTCTTACCTAAGCACATGTCTTGCTTCAGCATATGCATCCAATCAGCCCAAGTACATAAAAGCAGCAAGAAACTACAGCACACCACCAGAAGTTTTTTGATGCATTTCTTTTTATGGAGTCCCAACAAATGAAACTCTACTATGCAATGTAAGGCAGACCAATACATGTGTGTTGTTAGTGAAGAATCCTTTATCACGTGTCCTTTCATGTGCTTGCTTTAGCCGAACATCCTTTCCCCTATGTCTGCTTCAGCAAAACATTCCTTCACAAGTCTATCTTAGTCTTTCACCTATGTCCACTTCAGGAAAACATTCTTTCATATGTTTGCCCCAGCAAAACATCATCTAACTGAGTTTCCAAAAACTCCTTAAGTTTCCACTTCATCAGGCAGTCAACTTCCCTTCTACAAAATAGAAGAAATCTTGCTTTAGTACATCTTCATTTTCCTGTGGTATGACTAGCCTTTTCAATGCAATCACTCTGGTGATTAAATTAGCAGCATCATGTTACCCTTCAATATATTTCCCTCATGATTAGTGAAGCTGAAGTTATTTTTATAAGTTATTTTTATTATATAATTCTGTTTTCTGAGCTATTTATTCTCACTCGTCTATTAAAATGTCTCTATTTTTTAGTAAAAATTCATATTGATTTTAAGAATAGATTTATCCCAACCTAGTAATGCAGGCTTCACTATCAAAATGCTCCAGAGGCTAAGTCAAGATTGCAAATTCAAGCCGTGCCTGGGTTTCAAATAATTCAAGACCAGAAAGAGACCATGTGTGTTAGAACTATACATGCTTTAAACATCAAACATTTATCATTTCATTTAGTGCTTTAGAAGAAGAATTTGAACCCTGAAATATGTCTGAGTACCCTGAAACTTTCATGCTGCCAACGAGGTTCAAATTAGCCATGTAGAGAGGCTGGATGAAAAGATGTTCAGGCAGCTTCAGTTTTCCAGTCATCCCAGTTGCAAAAAACAGGCATAATAATAAACAAGTCACCTTATTTATTCTACTTTAGCAGGTGCAATATGAAAATCAAAAGCACAATTGAGAATCAGAGATAATGGCTAAAGTATAAGAACTCAACTATTTCATACCTCCTTAGCCATACAAATTTACCTGAGATTCTAGTTATTGTGGAATGAAAATGATTATTTGCAGGAAAATGGATGAAACTGGAGATTAGATACAGTCAGTCTCAGAAAGATAGGTATTATATATTTTCTTTTATTAATGGGCCATAGATTTTTATAGATACAAATGGTGATTTGAATGAGAATGTCCCTCATAGTCTCATATATTTGAATGTTTGGTCCTTAATTGATGAACTGTTTGAGAAAGATTAGGAGGTATGTCCTTCTTAGTGTAAATGTGTCCTTGTTCGAAGAGATGTTGCAATGGGAGTGGGCTTGATATTTTACTTATTTTTTTTATTAGCTATTTTATTTCCATTTCAGATGTTATCCCCTTTCCCCATTTCTCTCCAACCCAGAAACCCCTTATTCCCTCCCCCCTGCTCCTGCTTCTATGAAGACATGCCCCCACCCATCCACTCCTTTCTCCACACCCTCTAATTCCCACACACTGGGGCATCCAACTTTCATGGGACCAAGAACCTCCCCACCCACCTATGCCCACATCAGGCACAATCTTTTCTCACTGCCTGTGCAACAGGACAAAAAGCTCTCATCTGTTACTACTGCATTATCATGTCTGTCTGCTTTCCATTATGATGATAATGGACCAACCCTCTGAAACTGTAAGCAAACCCCCAATTAAATGAATTCTTTGGTAAGAGTTGTCTTGGTCATGATGTCTTTTCATAGCAATAGAACAGCAGTAACTATGACAATGCAAAAAATCATGGTTACAGATGATATGAAAGTAGAGATGAAACTGTTGAGAGGAAAAGGGGAATTATTGGGAGTGTGGATGGGCAATAAAAAGAGGGTTGAAGGTATGGGGAGGATGTCCTTAAAATAAATTCTAAACTTACATGAAAATGGACTTATGATACCTATTAGAGTAAAATAAATTACAGAAGAAAATGATCTGTCTTTGGTTGCAGATATCCAAATTTTTGATGAAAAATGTGTAACTTTTGCTGTCTGATGTCAGGTTTTGAGTGAATTAACTAGAACAGAAGATATCTGTGTTGAATATAGGATAAGGTTCTAAATGACTGGAATATATACAGGACACAAGGCATCTTGTGAAAGGACAATACATCAACCAGACTGGTGAATACAAAATAAACCTAGAGGATATGGCTATCAGTAAAAGGATTATACTAACAAAGAGGAAGGAATCTTTTAGGATTAGTATGGTGAGTTGTTTTTTATTCATTATTGAGTAGATAGAGAAAATAATAAAGACAATATAGTTCAGTGGTTCTCAACCTGTGGGTTGCTACCCCTTTGGGAGTCAAAAGATCCTTTCATGGGGGTTGTTTATCAGATATCCTGTATATCAAATATTTACATTACTATTCATAACAGTAGCAAATCTACCATTATGAGGTAGCAATGGCATAGTATTATGGCAGGGGATCACCACAATCCAAGGAACTGTATTAAAGAGTCACAGCATTAGGAAGTTTTAGAACCACTGGTATATGTGAATGTTAAAATGAAGCTACAATGGTTAAAAGTTTTCTATGACCTGGAACTGTTTAATGCTGGAGAGTTTGAGGATGTAGAACCTAAATGGACCCAGAGCTGGACTTATAACATTATTATGGGGTAAAAAAGCAGATTAGATGGGAAAAAGAATGATCTCCTGAATATTCAGCTACAACATATATTTAATATGCCCTTTAATATGTACATTTTCTGTATGATATACTAATCTAATGCATGTGTCTGTAATCACATACACAGAGAATTGTGAACTCCAGGCATACTAAGCAATGAACTTTACCATTAGTCTATACTCTCAAACTCAGAATATACATTAACATAACTTGTTAAAAGCATAAATTCTGAAATATCTTAAAATTATAAAACAGGTATTTTTGAAGAAATGTTAGAAAGAACTGAGAACATACTGCAATCATGATCCCCGTGTAGCCTTGGAAAGAAAGGAAAAAAGAGAAAGAAATGGATTTATTGACTACAGAAAGAAACAATGGTGACATTCTCATTGGAAAAAAAAAACTATGGGACAATGACAATAGAACAGTTGGCATTTCTCTAGGTCCTATTCCTTTCATTTACCAACCCTGAAATTGCCTTTGAAGCATAAGTGGAATGAGGTGTTGATTAAAGTAAAGTACATGATAACTGCCTGTCCCAACTGTGAATAACAACACAAAAATTATAGAGCACAAACTGGATGAGTGCATATTGACTTTTGCTGTCAATGTCTTGTATGATGGCTTATTCCATAATGCTGGCATCTTGCACTGTAGTAAATAAAACTTGCTGAACCACAAAGAATAAATTCTTATCCTTAGTGACACATAACTTCGGGTACCTTTAGAGGAAAGAACATACTGAGTTCAATAATAAAATGTTTATTATAGTACTGAATGTGAAAATGCCTCAGCCATAGTATTAAAAAATGCATGATGAGAATCCATGGCCCTTCAATACAGTGATGATAAATAAATAAATAAAGCCTAGAGGCAGAAAACCTCAACCACATTATATAGTCAAGATGCAGCAAAAAAAAATGATTTATAAAGTAAAAAGTTCACATTGAAACTCCAATTTTACATAGATCTTCTCCTCTGAAAATTCTAATCCTTTCTTTGATCAAATTACACGCCTAGACACTAGGAAAAATAGTTTATTTTGTTTTTATTTAATTTTTCTCATAATAAATAGTATATTTTGCATATACTCCATTTTGAACTATTATAGTAGTTGGGTCTTAAATTTTTTTTAAATGTGTTTATATTTTTACTGTTAAATGTAAACATATCTGGGAAATACACAGTGTATTTGATGTCAAACACTAGTAGGGGAGGATGTATTCAAGATACTTGATACTAAATTTAGGCTATTAAAATGTTAACATTTATATTGATAATGGTAATAGCATGGTAATATATACACAGATTTGCATGGTAAATGAAACATACTCTTTGATCTAAAATAGAAAAGAAAAATGTATGATTTTTTTTCCTAATGCAAAATAAAAAAAAGAAACTTTTGCCTGGCTATGTTTTTTTTAAGTAACCTGCTTTCTATTGTGTTTTAAAATGTCCATTACTCATTGCTCTGAAAAATTATAAAAACCTCTCTATGAAGTGTCTGCATGGGAAGAATTTATTTTCACATGAAAAGTTAGAACAGTTTCATGTCTTTAGCATGTATGTGAAAGCACGTGAATATGTTCAACTCTGCACACAGTTTATTGTACATTTCATCTCCAAGTATCTACTTTTTCAATTATTTAGTGGAGAAGGTGTCAAGCTATGGCCTAGGGGCTAAATCTAGTTAGAGATTGTTTTTCTACAACACTATAGCTAAGAATGTTTTCTTTTTACATTTTTAAAGGCTTTAAAAAATAAAGACAAAAATATGCAACAAAGATAGTAAGTAACTCACAAATCCTAAAATATTTACTATATAGTGTTTCACAGAAACTTTGTTTACCCTGGATTTAGAGTAACCCATAAAACCATGAAGCTTTACTAAATGAGAGGTGGCAACAGGGGTCAGCGTCAAACCAAGTTCAGAATGATTTCCAACAATACTTGTCAAAGCCTGAATAAAGATGTTTCACATTTCTACTAAATTTGTCTTTAATGCTCCTTACTGTATTAAAAAACAAACAAACAAACAGAAAGTTGTTTTGAAGTCAGACTTGTTTCCTACAGAGGCTTTTATCTTCCCATGTAGCTGCATAAATTACAATCCTTTCTAATATTGCAGACTATTCAAGTAAAGAAAGCAAATCTAGGCTCCACTCACTTTCACACTGCCACTAAGCAAGTTGCAGTGATTTTGTGTTAGGTGTGAAAAATGTGCCTATAAATGACCTTTTGGAGCTTAGTGGCAGTTGAACTGTTTTATAAGTCTGTAGTTGATGACAACACTACTGGCTCCAGTTGTCAATGAATCTGACACACACATACACACACACACACACACACACACACACACACACACACACATATATATATATAAAACATATATTACATATATATTGTTATATGTTTTCCAAAGCATTATTTAATTTTTTATCCAACAAACTGTCTTTCTTAAATTTTGATATGTACCAACTGAGCATAAAAGTGAGTTTTATAAAGACATTTCACTTAGGTATATCATCATGTACTTTTAATACATGAACCCCCAACATCCTTCCCACTCTCCTGTAACCCACCTCATACTAGTCCTCTTCCTCTTCTCAGAACACCACTTCTACTTTCATTTAATATATACATACACACACACACACACATATATATATATATATATATATATATATATCTTTTGCTTAGTATATCAACAAAAGAAGCATTTTTTTCATATCTTACTTAATGTTCATGGTGCCTTTATAATGAAAAGTTTTGTCTCCAAATTACAACTTCAAATATTTTCATGAAATAAAGTTAGCAATCTTTATGAATATTAGGGCCTTTGTGTTTTTTTCTAACTTTTCCATAATCTTTTCTTCTATGTGATGAGTTTCTGCTGTTGTAGTAGGAGTTTGTTAATTACTGAGAAGAATTGAAGGTATCACAACCTCTCAACATGAGAGAAACTGACATTAATAGAAAAAGATGCATTTCTGAAGACTGTTTTAGAAGGATAAGAGATGTTCATTGGAGGCATCATATTAGTTTGAAGATGGATTGAATATGATGCCTGATGAAAAGTTTTGTGCAAGTGAAAGCTCATTCTGAAAAGATTCGACATTTATATTTAAGACAAACATTTTGCTTGTTTGTTTGTTTTCACTGCTCTGACAGATGTAGCCCATTGGTTATCCTACAGGAATGAGACAGCTTCTCCTTATTGATGTATGTCATCTTTGTGTCTGTCTGAAGGATATACTGTTTCAGAATAATAGCTACACAAGTCTATCAAATGTTTGTCAAAGACAGCTTATCTGAGATGTGCTACACCTTTCAATAAAAATAAATGATCATTACAGTGATGCATTTAAGTCAATGCAAACAACTAGAGGTTCTGAAACTTTATGAAGAAGTCTTTTATGAAGGTTATTTTCCCTTGCTACTTACTTTCAACTCAGTAGATTTAAGTTAAAACTATTTGAACTATTTGAACTTTTCTACCTATCTGAGAGATATATAGAGATCTGAAAACAGTAACTTTAAAGACACTAGGTTGACAAACCAACTTATAACCTGTTACTTCTATGAAACTAAAGAATTAAAATATTGCTGTTACTTCTATGAAACTAAGAAATTAAAATATTGCCAACAACATGTATAAATTCTACCACCCTTAAGAATCGTAAAAATCATGAAAACAAAATTCTTGTATAAAATGTTCATGTATGCTCCATAATGCTGATATTTTACTTATTCATTTTTTAGATACATTAGATGGAAACTAAAATTCAAGGCCATTTGTTTCCTTTTGTTTGTTTTGTTTTTCTACTTCCTGAAATACTGAAGCTAGAACATGGTACACAGTTTGAAGGTGTGCAATTATGTGTAGAAGTGAAATAACAACAATGTAGCTGAAGATGAATTTTCCTGTAAACCATATTTTAAATTTACACTGTGAATTAGAATGGTGACTTACTCATAAAATAATTTGGCTATTTGGAATATATTCTACAGCTATTTGTGCTAATTAGAACTTTTTTTTCTGGGCTGGGGATGTGATTCATTGGGTAAATGTTTCTGCAAAGCATGAGGATATCAGTTCAGATTTCTAGTAACTATGAGAAAATAGGAAACAACAGCTTATAATCCTATTACTGGGCAACAGAGACAGGAAAATGGCAGGTGTTATTCCTTACCATATAACACCTCTGATGTTCTGTTTCTCATAGAGGAAAATGAATCTGCCCACTTTATTGTATGCACTTGATTTAGAAAACAAAGACAGGCCAATATATTTAATTAAGTGTTTTATAATTTTTAAAACAGTGTAAATTTATAAATGCAAAAATGTAAATACAGAGGATTTTGTCCTTAATTTCTTTTCTGAGACTGCCTCTACTAGAGATACACATACTGCATTTATAGTGCTGAGCAGATGACAGAGTGGATAAAGCACTTGTCATAAAAAATATGAGGACTTCGTATCCTCAGGACCCATGTTAGATGGTTTCTTCAAGGTCCAAATTAACAAGCATATGATAAATTTACAACTCAAAATGTATGACCCATGTTTTGGGGAGAAATCCTGTAAATGTATTTGACCAAAACCTTTAAAAAAGATTTCAGAGGTAGTGGTGTGACAAAGAAGAAGTGTAGTTTTCCAGCATGTACAGTAAAAGGTGCTGGGTTCCTTCCACATCACATCAAGCATAGTTTTCAAATGTTTCGCATACACATGCACATGCTGAAAGTTTTGCATAAGAATGTGTGTTTTGTCTGAGAGTAAAAGTGTCCAGTGTGCATCCTTAGTGCTTAGTTTATTGCTTAACTCATAGAAAGCATTTACCTTTCCCCAAATGACTTAGAATAGGATAAAGTAAGTTGATGAATTGAAGCTTTAAAAATAAGTGTCTGCCTGTTACAATATCTATTAACTGAACTTTAATTACCCAGAAAATGATTCTTAAATATTATCATGGAATTTGATACACAAAATCTGCAGATTCAATCCTTTGCAAGGTCATTATAGTCCCATTATTAATAATAGATGGCTTGTGGCTTTTTTTCAACCTCCATGATTTGCATGTCCAATTTATAATCCTATCAGAAAATCTTCCCTTTGTTTACATATTATAGCTCAGCTTCTTTTTAGTTGAAAACTCAGTCTGCTATTGTCAAGCACAAGAGATAACTTATTACATCTAAGTGAGACTCATTACCCATTCTTGTAAACTAGCCCCCAAAGCCACTTTTTACTTCATTCACTAACTATAACAGTTTTAGGATGGCTGAAATGAAAATCTTTTATGTGTGCCCACATTTACATCACAGCTTCTTCAATGTGATAGCCTCAGGAACATGAAACACAAGCAGGCCCATTTCCAAGGGAAGGAAGCTACATTTTAAAATACTACTCATAGTTCTGGCTAGTCAATAGATGAGTCACAATGCAGTGTGAGAGATTGAAAAATAAAAAAAAAATATTACTATGGAATGTTTTCTACCCTCGAGGAGATAATTATCTATTTAAGGAATCAAGAATCTCAACATAATTAGTAAGCAGTACAAAACTGCCTTGAATTATGTGGCACCGAATCCAAGGGCTATGGGAAATGAGAGCAAAGAAAATCATTGCAGACTAGGGAAATCTTGAAAAGAAAGCATTCTTATAGGAAGCCAACATCTGCTCATCATCTTTCTTTGAGTTGTTAACTGGGCATGTGTCAAGCTATTCATAAAGCCTGCTTAGCCTTCTTTTGATTGAGCCAATGTGTTTAAATCTGTCTACTCATTTTACAGCACTTCAGCTTATTACTCTGAGCTTTTATTACTCATATTTACTACTTTAAACTAGTACAGCTTCCATTGTTTTAGTATAATTGACTCCTCAAAGGACTCACTCAATTAAGTCCTTTGATTGATGAAGTAAAATGAGCTGAAGTATGTTTGAATTTGATATGGTGCCTGTAGAGCAGGTAGAAAACACATAATTCAATGAAAAGCCATTAAAATGGTTAACTGACTAAACTGGTCAAATTTCATTACATCACCATAAATTTAATCAGTCAGATAATCTGAGACCTGTATGCATAAGAAAATAGTTTATATAGTTACTATTACTACATATGACTTAGAAATTGACAATGGTAATTGGCACAAATTACTTCATAGTATGTGCACATGTATGAAAACAGATTATCATAGCTACAGAGTTGAAATATCTTTCAAGACCTTTGTCTTCACACAGCAAGTCCTCATTTTAGTGTAAATGAAGCTATAGAAAGTATTTGTCCTAAAAGTTAAACACTACCCAAACATTTTTCTGTGTCTTTTGTATTGATTATTTGTCATAATGATTCATTACTTGCTACATTTAAAAACAAAAGGCAAAAACTAAACTACATTTTAGAAAATGCAATGTAGGGAACAATCTACACAACTGAAAACTGGTTACTGTTATATTTCTCCTGTGGCTAAGGTCCTAAATATTCAGGATAGTATTTTATAATGAAAATGTCATTATATATATATATATATACACATATATATATAACTAGTTCTGTGATCTTGGGCTACTTGCTTAATATTCTTAAGATTTAGCTTCCTCATAAGTAATGATTGGATTATTACTAATGTGTATCTTTTTGGACCAAGATTTCTACTGCAAGGCAAGCATTCAGCAGAAAAGCATATACACCGAGAGGAATGTAGAAAAAGCTTCATAGTGGCCATATGCATAATGTTCCCCAAATTGGAAACTACCTAAAAGCCCATTGACAGTGGATAAATGGAAAAGTATCACAACACATTCACACAGTAAAAAATTGTACTGCATTGAGAATAAACTTGTTCATTCATAAAGCCCTGTGACTCTCATGTCCCCGATGTTTGGAGAAATAAAACTAAGAAGACTCTACATTTTGTGATTATATTAATGTGAATGCTACAATTGGCATTGAAATAGGAGGCATAAAAGGATTGGCTGATGTGATAGAAAACAATTTAGAAGGTAGCATCTACAGGGGAGATCATGTGATCTTTCTTAATCTGGTTGCTAGTTTCAACTTTTACCATTTTTAAGAATAAACCCCACAAATTTATAAAATTTTGAAATATTAATTTAAAATAACCTTTACTTATTATACTATTGAAATTAGGCTAAAATTAGGCTGATATGTCTTTATTTATATAAATATGGAATCAAATAATATTCATTAATTTATTTCATATAGATTATAACAAATATAAATATTCCTTTTATACTGTAGCTAAGACACGATAAATTGTCTTTGTATAAACTATAGCATATTTATTTTCATAAAATGTGTTGTGATGAGGCTATAAACAAATACCTTTCAGAACATAATTGTTCTTTTTTCTTCTATTCTGTATTGAAAAAAAGGCTATCCTGATAGGGTTTCACTGTCAGGTTGTTTTCTATGAATTGCTTTTTTCTGAGTGTGCACACATAGCAACTATATAATAGTACCAATCACACACTAATAATGAGCAAACAGCAGCAGAATGGATCTCATAATAGACCAAAAACAATCTATAGTCAGAGCAAAAAGCCCTTCAATTTTTCAACTGGCAAGGAAAATATTGCTTGAAATTATGATTTGGCAGTTCATCTCAAAGAAACTAAGATGAAATGACTTCCTGCATCATGAATTTTCTGATCAGAGTCCAACAAATATAAACATTGGACTGGGGAGCTATTTCTGTCTTTTAGACTAAACACAGTGAACAGACAACTGATAGATTCCCTAAAGTTTCCAAGTGAGCATTTTACACAAATTGCCAATTAGGCTAATTTTTAAAGAAAAAAAAAACATGACTGCTTTTCATTTGCTGGGGGTTTTGTATGTAATTATAGTCACTGAATTTACTGATTTTAATCACTAATGGCAGTCAATATATTATTATATATCATGTATTTTCTAATCTAATTAGAGCACTGATGTTAAAAAATGACCACTGAGTGGTCAAGATTCAAACACACACAAAGAATTATACATGCAAACTAATTACTTTTAGTCATTATTAAGATGGATATATTTATTATATGCATGTGTCTCCATGTTTTAATAAAAAAACCTTGTGACAAAAGTATTTTTATGGTTCCTGGAATTGCTTTGCATTTACTTTTTTAAAAAATCAATATAAATAACTACATTAAAGTTTGAAGATCAATATTGAACTTGCTTTTTCAAATCTTAAATAATCAGCTTTTCCCCAGACAACACAGAAACAGAAAACATTAGAGAACTATTATAATTGATTTTTCTTAGAACTGCAAAAGTGTTTTTAAAGCAGTAAGAGAAGGAAGGAGGTGGGGCATCTAACATAATTAATGGCATTTCAAAAGACAGACTTACTTAGAGATGAAACACCAAGTGCAAAATCATTCTTAACTAACTTTACAACAACTCTTCCCCAAACCAATGACCCATTTATAAAACAACAACAAAAAAATCCTATTGATTCTTGCCTAGAAATGAAAAAGAAGAGATGACTTCGGTGGAGTAAATGTGACCCTAACATATCAATACTTAACTCAGTGAGCCTCACAAACTAGCCATATTATTTGTCCTTACATGATATTATACAATATACCCGTTAAAACATGGCAGATTAAGTAGAGGATGTTAGCAGTCAGAGAGTAACTCAAGAAAATGTCTATTTGTCTTTGAAAGCAATGTTTGTCAATGAGTAATAATGTGGCTGGCCTCCTATTTTGTTTATCCCAATAAATTCTATAGTTAGAAAGCAAGATTTCCTCCTCTCCATTTCTATACATGTTTCAGATAATAAATGAAGTTATATAGGTTTTGTTTTGTTTTAACCAGGGTACTACTGCTGGCTGGAACTCACAGCAGTCTTAGCCTCCCACACACTAGTATTAATGGTATATGTCATCGCACTGAGACATGTAGTTTTAAGCCATTTGAGGTCTTAAAAAATTTACTCTTATCTGTGTTTAAGATGACAAGAGTGTGAAATTATGGGCATTGTTTATATTTCTGTCCATCTCCTTTCACCACCCAAAAAGGACTAGAGCATGTTAATATATATAATCTTCATAAAATTAATTGTCCAAACTACATGACATTTTTATTTTACTTTTTGAGGATATGTTTGAGATTATAATAAAATTATATCATTTCTCTCTTCCTTTTCCTTCCTCTAAAACTTACCCACATCCCTCCTTGCTCTATTTTAAATTCATCGACTCTTTTTTCATTAACTATTATTGAACACACACACACACACGCATGCATATATATATATATGCATGCGTGTGTGTGTGTTCAATATATATATGTATATGTGTATATATGTATATGTATATATATATATATATATATATATATATATATATATATATATATATCCTACCCACAAGCACAATCACAATGTAATATGTATGTTTTGAGGCTTTCGAATTTGGTAATTGGGTAATCAATTGGTGTATTCCCTGGGGAAGACTACTTTTTCCAATATCAGCACTCCTCGCTTTTCTGTAGTTGTGTGTGTAAGGTTTGGGATTTGTAGCCTTTTCCCTATTCATGTTGACATGTTTATTGGTGTCATCCTTGTTCAGTTCTTATTTGCCAATCATACTGGTGAGACCATATGAGTGTAACTTCTGCCATTACTAGATGATACACTCTCACAGCAAACTCCCTGATCCTCTGACTCTTACATTTTTTTCTGCCACTTCTTCCACAAAATTCCACTTATCTGTGGGTACAAAGACAAATGTTTAGATTGTTGTTTTCATGCTTATTTGGTAAGTAGTGGTTGTAGGTCCTCCTCCAATATCCATGGCATCACTAGCACTGAGTATCTAGCTAGGTTTCCACTATCAGACATTGTTTCCCTTTTCTTCAGTAGGTCTTGAGTCCAATTAGAGAGTTGTTGGTTACTGCCAAGGTATGTGTGCAGCAGTACTGCACCCTTAGAGTCATCATGTGATATTAGTCATTGATATGGTTCATAAGTGTCATAGTTGGGTGGACAGTTGTTTACCTTCCCTCTTTAGAAACCTTCATGGTTTTTTTTTTTTTTGTACCATGAAAGCTAGTCCTCAGGAAAAAGACATTCAGGACAGTTCCAGCCCAGCTTTCTCTGGGTTTTCTTTCTGAAGTATATAGTGTCTTCAGCAATAACTTTTGATTTCCAAAGTGGTTGCACAAGTTTGTACTCCCCTTAGCAATGAAAGAGAGTTCTGTTTTATCCACATCCTCACCAGCATGTGCTTGAGTTTTTTATCTTAATCATTTTGATAGGTATAAGATGGAATCTCAGGGTTGATTTGATTTGCATTTCCCTGAAGACTAAGAACTTTGAACATTTCTTTAAGTGCTTCTTGCCCATTCTCTGTAGAGAATGTTCTGTTTAGTTTTGTACCCAATTTTTAAAATTGGGCTATTTGTGATTTTATATATATATATATATATATATATTTTGGATATAACCCTCTAACAGTTGTAAGGGTGGTGAAAAGTCTTTTCCCAGTCTGTAGGCTGTGTTTTGTCCTATTGATAATGTTCTTTTCCTGATGGAAGCTTTTCAGTTTCAAAAGGTCCCATTTATTAATTGTTCATCTTAGAGCCTGAGCCATTGGTGTTCTGTCAGGAAAATTTCCCATGTGTCAATGTGTTCAAGACTATTCCCCACTTTCTCTTCTATTAGATTCAGTGTATCTGGTTTTATGTTGAAGTCCTTTATCCACTCAGACTTGAGTTTTGAGTAGTGTGATAAATATGGATCTATTTGCATTCTTCCACATGCAGACTGCCATGTAGACCATCATCATTTGTTGACATTTATTTCCCACTGTATGATTTTGGCATCTTTGTCAAAAATCAAGTATCTATAGGTGTGTGGGTTTATTCCTGGGTTTTTTATTCAAATCCATTGGTCAACCTCTCTGTTTCTACACCAATATCACGTGGTTTTTATCACTATTACTCTGTAGTACAGCTTGAGGTCAAAGATGATGATTCCTCCAGAAAGTCTTTTATTGGCCAGAATTGTTTTGGATATCCTGGGGTTTTTCTGTTTTTCTATATGAAGTTGGGAATTGTGCTTTCAAGATCTTTACAAATTTTGTTGGAATTTTAATAGGAATTACATTGATTACTATCAATTGCTTTTGGTAAGATAGCCATTTTCACTGTGTTAACAATCCATGAGCAGAGGAGATCTTCCCACCTTTTAAGTCTTCCTTGATTTCCAGGAATAAATCCACACACCTATAGATACTTGATTTTTGACAAAGAAGCCAAGTACTTATCTTGTCATACAGGTCTTTCACTTGCTTGGTTAGAGTTACAGGAAGATATTTTATATTATTTGTAGCTATTGTGAAGGGTGTTGTTTCCCTAATTTCTTTCTCAGCCCATTTGTCATTTGTATAAAGGAGTGCTACTGATTTATTTGAGTTAATTTTGTATCCAACCACTTTGCTTAAGTTGGTTTTCAGCTGTAGGAGTTCTCGGGTAGAATTCTTGAGTTGTTTATGTATGCTATGGTATCATCCCCAACTAGTGATAACTTAGCCTCTTCATTTCTAATTTGTAGCACTTTGATCTCCATTTGCTATCTTATTGTTCTAGCTAGAACTTCAATACAGTATGGAATAGCTAGGGAGAAAGTGGGGAGCCTTGTCTTGTCCCAGATTTTAGTGGAATTGTTTTAAGTTTCTCTCCATTTAATTTGATGTTGGCTGTTGTCTTGCTGTATGTTGCTTTAATTATGCTTAGGCATACATGGGTTTAGATTTTTTAAAACCTACTTTTATTAAGGGTTTTTTAAATGCTTTACTCCCCACCTTCTAGCTCATCTTCCAAAGGTAGGGGAGAAAAGATGGTAAATAGGAGAAGGGGATGTGGACCTGTTTAGAAGTAGATTTTTGGTAGGATTCCAATTTCCATTGGTCAGAATACCAGCAGTAAATTTCAGTAGTGTCAGGATACCAAACATAAATCACCGACAGTGGCAAGTCCAACAGAAACATCCAGGCTGCTGGCCATTGGTATAAGTCAGCAGGAGTGATCAGAACAAGTTGGGATGCCAGGAGATGTTTTTTATTGTGCCTCTCTCAATAAAGTGAAGATCAGCAAAGATATGAGACAACAAAACATTGCAAAGCTAGCTATGCAAGCCATCAATATTAGTTGAGTCCTATTTATGATATTGCCAAACATCATATATCTTCTCCCGGGTCTTGTCTCAGCAAAACACCATGTGAGTCTGCATCACATGACATGACCAGAATCTTTCACTTCAGGTATGTGCTTTGAATTCTTGATCTCTCTAAGACTTTTAATATGAAGGGTTGTTAGTTTTTATCAAAGGCATTTTCAGCATCTAATGAGACGAATGATGTGGTGAATGATGTACTTGGTGTGTCCTTGGATTTGGTTTGCAAAAATTTTGAGTATTTTTGTGTCAATGTTTGTAATTAAAAGTGGTCTGAATTCTCTTTGTTGGGTCTTTATGTTGTTTGGGTATCAGTGTAACCGTGGCTTCATGGAATGAATTATGAATCAAGTAGTGTTCCTTCTGTTTCCATTTTATGGACTAGTTCAAAGAGTATTGGTATTAGCTCCTCTTTGAAAGTCTGGTAGAATTCTGTGCTAAACACAACTAAACACATCTTGCCCTGGGCGTTTTGTTGTTGGTGGTGGTGGTGGTTTTTTTTTGGGGGGGGTGTTGGCAGGTTTTTGATGACTGCTATGATTTGCTTAGGAGCTATGGGACAGTTCAGATAGTTTATCTGGCCTTAATTTAACGTTGGTACATGGTATCTGTCTAGAAAATCATCCATTTTATTTAGATTTTTCCAGTATTTTTGAGGATAGACTTTTGAAATACGACTGGATGATTTTGTTAATTTCCTCAATATCTTTTGTTAAGTCTCCCTTTTCATTTCTGACTTTGTTAGTTTGGCACTATCTTTGTGCTTTTCAATTTGGCTAAGGTTTGTCCCTCTTGATTTTTTTTCAAAGAAACAGCTCTTGGTTTTGTTGACATTATGTATTGTTCACTTTGTTTCTAATTGATTGATTTCAGCCCTGAGTTTGACTATTTCCTGCTATCTACTCTTATTGGGTGTGGTTGCTTCTTTTTGTCTAGAGTTTTAAGGTATGCTGTTAAGCTGTTCGTGTAGGATCTCTCCAATTTCTTTATGAAGGCACTTTAGTGCTATGAATTTTTATCTTGACACTGTTTTCATTGTGTCCTATAAGTTTGAGTATGTTGTGCCTTCGTTTTCATTGAATTCTAGAAAGTCTTTAATTTATTTATTTATTTTTTCCCTGACCAAGTTATCATTGAGTAGAAAGTTGTTCAGTTTCCATGAGTATGTAGGTTTTCTGTTGTTTCTGTTGTTGAAGTCCAGCCTTAGTCTATGGTGATCTCATATGGTGATCTGATAGAATGCAAGGGATTATTTCAATCTTCATGTATCTGTTGAGACTTGTTTTGTGACTGATTATTTGGTCAATTTTGGAGAAGGCTCTGTGGAGGTGAAGAAAAAAGGTACATTTTTTTTGTTTGGGGATTAAATGTTCTGTAGATAACTCTTAAATCTATTTCTTCATAAATTCTGTTTGTTTTATTTTGTCCCTGTTTAGTTTCTGTTTTGATGACCTGTCCATTGGTAAAATTGGTATGTTGATGTTTCCCACTATTACTGTGTAGGACTGAATATGTGTTTTGAGATTTAGTAACGTTTCTTTTACAAATGTGGGTGCTCTTACATTTGGGGCATAGATGGTCAGAATTTGGAGTTCATGACTTGTCCTTCCCCATCTCTTTTGATTACTTTAGGAAGTCTGCTTTACTAGATGTTAGAATGGTTACTTCAGCTTGTTTCTTGGGACTGTTTGCTTGGAAAAAAACATTCTCTAGTCCTTTAGTCTGAGGTAGTGTCTATCTTTGTTGCTAAGGTGTGCTTCTTGCATGTAGCAGAATGATGGATCCTGCTTAGCTATTCAGTTTGTTAACCAGTATCATTTTATTGAGGGAATTGAGTCCATTGGTGTTGAGAGATATTAATGACCAATGATTGTTAGTTCCTATTATTTTCTTGCAGAATGTGATAGAATGTGTATGTTTTTCTTCTTTTGTGTTTGTTATGAGAAATTTAGTTTCTTGTGTTTTCTTGGGTGTAGTTATTCTAATTGTATTGAAGTTTTCCTTCTACAATCCGATGTAGGGCTGTAGTAGTAGAAAGATATTGTTTAAATTCACTTTTGTCATGGAATATCTTTGTTTCTCCATCTGTGATGATTGAGAGTTTTCCTGGGTATAGTAGTTTGGGCTGTTGTCTAGGGTCTCTTAGTATCTGCAAGACATCTGTGTAGGATCTGGCTTTTAGAGTCTCTATTGAGAAGTCAGATATGATTCTGCCTTTATATTTTTGCTTGGCCTTTTTCCCTTGCAGTTTTTAATATTCTTTATTTGTTCTGTATATTTAGTGGGTTCTTTTATCCCCATTCTCTATTCCCCCTCACGCAGAAACCCCCTATCCCATCTCCCCTCCTCCTGGTTTTATGAGGGTGTGCTCCCACCCACCCACCACCGACTCCCACCTCCCTGCCCTTGAATTCCACCACACTGGGGCATCCAGCCTTCACAAGATCAAAGACCTCCTCTCCCACCTATGTCAGACAAGGCCATTCTCTACTACATATACAACTGGAGCCATTGGTCTCTCCCTGTGTGCTCCCAAGCTGGTGGTTTAGACCCTGGGAGCTCTGGTTGGTTGGTATTTTGCTCTCCCCATGGAGCAACAAACCCTTTCAGCTCCTTCAGTCTTCTCTATAACTCCTGCATTGGGAACCCCATGATCAGTTCAATGGTTAGCTGTGAGCATATGCCTCTGTATATATCAGGGTCTGGCAGACCTCTAAGGAGACAGTTATATCAGGCTCCTGTCAGAATGCACTTCTTGGCACCCACATCAACGTCTACTTTTGTTGACAGCATATGGGATGGATACCCAGATGGAACAGTATTCAGATGACACCTCCTTCAGTTTCTGTCCCACATTTTGTTTCCATATTTGCTCCCATGAGTATTTTATTATTCCTTCTGAGAAGGACCGAAGCACCCATACTTTGGTCTTCCTTCTTCATGAGCTTCATGTGATCTGTGAGTTGTATCTTGGGTATTGCCAGCTTTTGAGATAATATCCAATTATCCGTGAGTGCATACCATGTGTGTTCTTTTGTGATTGGGTTACCTCACTCAGGATCTCCCATGCTCATAGATTAACAAGATTAATATAGTAAAAATGGCCATCTTGACAAAAGCAATCTATAGATTCAATTCAATCCCCCTCAAAATTCCAACTCAATTTTTTATAGAGATAGAAAGAGCAATTTGCAAATTCATTTGGAATAGCAAGAAACACAGAATTGTGAGAACTATTTTCAACAATAAAAGAACTTCTGGGGGAATCACCATCCCTGACTTCAAGCTGCACTAGAGAGCAATAGTGATAAAAAAAAAAAAAAAAAAAAAAAAAAAAAAAAAAAAAAAAAACCTGCATGGTATTGGTACAGAGACAAGCAGGAAGATCAATGGAATAGAATTGAAGACCCAAAAATGAACCTACACACCTATGGTCACTTGATCTTTGACAAAGGAGCTAAAACCATCCAGTGGAAAAAAGGACAGCATTTTCAACAAATGATGCTGGTTCAACTGGAGGTCAGCATGTAGAAGAATGCAATTCGATCTATTCTTGTCTTCTTGTACAAATCTCAAGTCCAAGTGGATAAAGGACCTTCACATATAACCAAATGCACTAAAAGTAATAGAAAAGAAGGTAGGGCAGAACTTTGAATACCTGGGCTCAAGGGAAAAGTTCCTGACCAGAACACCAATGGCTTATGCTCTAAGATCAAGAATTGACAAATGGGACCTCACAAAATTGCAAAGCTTCTGTAACGCAAAGGACACTATCAATAGGACAAAATGGCAACCAACATTTACTGTTTTGATTATTATATGGCAGGAGAATTGCCTTTTCTGATCAATTTGATGTTCTGTAGGTTTCTTGTACATTTATGGCTATCTCTTTCTTTTAGGTTATGAAAGTTTTCTTTTATAATTTTATTGAAGGTTTTTTTAGGTCCATTGAACTGAGAATCTTCTCTATCTTCCAGTCCTACTATTCTTAGATTTGGTCTTTTCATTGTGTCCTAAATTTCTTGGATGCTTTGGGTTAGGAACTTTTCACACTTGGAATTTTCTTTGACTGATATATCAAGTTCTTCTATAGTAGCTTCTATATCTGAGATTCTCTCTTCCAACTCTTGTACTCTGTTGGTGAAGCTTGTGTCTGTAATTCCTGTTTTATTTCCTAAGCTTCTCATCTCCAGGGTAGTCTCTATTTGTGATTATTTTATTCTTTCTATTTCCATTTTTAGGTCTTGGACAGTTTTTTGTTTTCATTTCCTTTTGCATGTTTGATTGTATTTTTCTGTATTTATGTAAAGATTTGTTTGTTTTCTCTATAAGGACCTCTAGTTGTTTGAGTGTGTTTTCTTGTATTTATTTAAGGGAATTATTTATATCCTCTTTAAAGATCACTATCATCTTTATTAGATGCTATTTAAGGTCAGGATCTCATTCTACCTGTGTGTTAAGATATCCAGGACTTGCTGTAGTACTAGAGCTGGGTTCTGCTATTGCCATATTTTATTTGCTTCTATTGATTTTGATTTTGTGCTTGTGTTTCAGCATCTGTTTGTCTCTTGTGTTATTGGCCTGAGTGTCCCATATTGAAGCAGGACTCCCAAGAGTTAGGTAGAGCTCTGTCTGTGTTAAAGCCAGTCTCCTTGGAGGCAGGCAGAACTGTGTCTCTGATTTTAGCTGGCCTCCTATTTCTCTGGTTAGAGAAGGCCTTCTGGGAGTCAGGCAAGTCTATGGAGTGGAGAAGCAGACACATGGATTTGCAGCAAGTGCAGGTAGAGGTAAGGACCAGAAGAGTAATGGGGCTCCAACAGAGAGAGATAGAGCCTATATCTGCTGGGCTCTGTGGGGTCCCAGCTCGTGTGGGGATTGAGATGGGAGTGTCACCTATGCCCTAGGTTAGAACAAATCTCTGAGAGACAGGCAGGGCTGTATGTGTTAGGGGGAGGGGTGCCTAGATCCAACCTCTTTTTTTCTTTGTTATTAGATTTTCCCTTATTTATATCTTTATTGCTATACAATATACCTTTATTACTTTAACTTTGATGTTTCACTTAGATTTCAAATACAAATGCTTAAATGAAACAACAATATAGAGTAGGTAAAAAGGGTTTTAAAAGACATTTTACATTAGCCATATATATCATTATTTCAAGAGATCAAAGACTCAAAACTAACTCACATTGAATTGTAGAATCACAAAAAATATTTACCTAAAATAAAGTCATTTAATTAGGAAGATTAGGTTTATAAATACCATGCAACTCTATGGTAGTTGCTATGGGTAGGAATATAGCTAGTTTATATAACTGATTTTACATCTTTTTTATCTTAGAAAAAGTCAAAAAGATTTCAGATAGTTCTTCTATAGTTTAAGTTATTCTAAGAGAAATGAAATATCTTTGCAATTGAGCAAAATAGTTTTGGTTGTCTTATGGAATTTGTTTATCATTTAACCTAAAACCTTAAGTAGAGCTCTACCAATGGACAAACGTCCATTCAAAGACAAGCTCAGATGGAGAAAAGAAAAGATGCAATAGTTTAAATAATACTTTAATATAGAGTATTTGATATCAATATTCCATTAACATAAGATAGTATGCTAACCACAAAAAGTAAGCATACAGTCAATTTTTGTGCAGATTATTCTTGAACCATGAAAAGCCTATTGAATTTTACTAACCATTCTTCTAAACAACCTCTTACTAACTTATAATTATTTTACTACAAGTCAGGGAAATATGTTTGTTTTTCTACTATTTACCTAAGTTAATCACAACACATTCCTATAAACCTGTGCATAAAATAATATTTCCTTACAACTTCTGTGTTGAATATCTAGTAAGTTTATTGACATTCCAAGATTTAAAAAATGTAGCATGAATTAAACTTATGTTATATTTGTAAGCATCTCACACAATATAGTCAGGGAGATAGATACTGTGATAGATACTGTAGTGGTTTGAATATATTTGGCCCAGGGAGTAGCACTATTTGGAGGTGTGGCCCTGGAGTGGGTATTTCACTGTGGGACTGGGTTTAGGACTCTCATCCCAGCTTCCTGAAAATTAGTATTCTACTAGCAGCCTTCAGATGGAGATGTAGAACTCTCAGCTCCTCCTGTACCATGCCTGCCTGGATGTCGCCATGTTCCTGCCTTGATGATAATGGACTGAACCTCTGAACCTGGAAGCCAACCCCAATTAAATGTTGTCCTTTACAAGACTAGCCTTAGTCATGGTGCCTGTTCACAGCAGTAAAACCCTAACCAAGACAGATATGTAACTGAATAATATACATATGATCTAAAATATATGAAACAAAAGTCATGTAATGATTTTTAAAACATGTTTTCTCACAGATTCCCCCAGAATGGCTTTACCACCAATGAACATAATTTATTGTGCTGTCCCTTTAAATGCATGCATACTCCTGCTGTAACATTTATATCTCTGGACATGATGACTTGATACTTATTCTTTCCTCTGTTTGAGTGTAGTCTGTCTCTGTCTTTTATATTCATTGAATACTGCCTGGAATAAAGAACTTTAGAAGAATGAAGGGATGAACACTTTATATTACAATAATAATACCATTTTCAATTATTAATAAGTGATTGTTATGTGGTAGATGGATCCCATATCTGTCATTAGTAAACTGCCCAAGAACTTTAAACTAGATATGTCATTGGCTCTAAGGAAAAACCTACTATTATTTATTATTCTGCTAAATTATTCCTATTAGAATGTTGCTATACCAGTAATGAATCACTGAACCCTCATCAAAGAAGCCTGCTCTTACAGAAGATGATCATTAACACAGAGAACAACTAAACAATGTGCAGAGAGTGAGCAACTTTGCACTACTCAGTACTGAATGAGATGTCCTTATCAAACCTCTTCCTCTCAAGATTAATATATCTCTGTAGAAAAGGAGATTTAAGAACCATAGGTGGGAGATGACTCTGAGGACAAATTATCATTCAGACATATAAGGGCTGGAACAAATATAAACTCAGAGACTGTGACAGCATGCACAAGACATGTACAAGTTCAAATGAGAAAAAATCCCAGCATGGATAAGGAGAAGTAGAAACAAAATAGAAACAAACTCTCACCCTTAACCAAGAAGCTATTTGCAACTGGTAACTGCTGGGAAATGAGTTTTCTCCAAGAAAGTGTCACTAGGTATATCAACCGCATTCCTGGACAGGCCCTATCTCCCTAAGAGTAGTTGCTAAACATAAAACAGACTCTATGGAGTGTGTGTGTGTGTGTGTACACGTATTGTTTTGTTTTGGAATTTTATTTTTGTTTTGTTTTGTGAGACAGAGACATACAGGCAGAGACAGACAGACAGAGAGAGACAGAGACAGAGACAAAGACAGAGAACATGAAGTTGGGTAGGTAGGGAGGTGGAAAGAATTTGAGAGAAATTGGAGAAAGGGAAAGAATATTATTAAAAATACTGCATTAAATACTGCATTTTTAATTAAAAAGAAGATAAAAAATCTTAGTGGAATTAATTCCACCCTCCACAAAAGTAAATCATAGTAACAAGAACTTCATAATATTTGAAAGTTTCAAGAAATTAAAGAATGTGGAATATATCAAATACTCTTCAGCCACCATCCATACTTCTCTGAGAAAGTCCAATGTGAATGCTTTGCTTGTTATCCTGGAGTGGCTGCTATGTTGGTTAGGTTTGGCAACAACTTGAAAAGACAGAAAATCAGTTGAGGAATTGTTTCATCAGATTAGCTTGTGGGTATGTCTGTGGCACGTTTTCTTTATTAATGATTTGCTGTAGAAGGGTCCTGCCCACTACAGGCAGTGCCACTCTGGTCAAGTTGGCCTGGGTAGTATAAGAAAGCAAGCTGAGAAAGCTGTGTGGAACAAGCCAGTAAGAAGTACTCCTCCATGACCTCTACATCAATTCCTACCTCCAGGTCTCTACCCTGTTTGTGTGTCTTCAATGATGGACTGTGATAAGGATACATTAAGCCAAACAAACTTTCCTTCTTAACTTGATTTTGGCAAGAATATTTTTATCACAATAATGGAAAGCAAACTAGGACAGTTTGCCAATGATATCAATTGTTTTCATTTGAGAAAAGACGGCTTTGAAGTAAAAAACAACAAACAAGCAACAACAACAACAACAAAATCCCCAGCATGTATGAGGGGGAAACTCAGGAAGCCTCATACCTAGCCATGGAGCTGTTAGCAGTGGATGGCTGCTTAGGGAAAGATCAGGGATGTGGCCTCTGGTAGGTTGCCTATGCTCCGGTAGATTCCCCCACACCCATATGAACAGCACTAATTGGACTCAATGGATTTTGAAAACAGAACATGAAGTTAGGATGGAGATAGAGTCAGACTGTCTGAACAGAGTTGGAGCAGGAGTGGATATGATCACAATATACTATATACTTCTAGGACATTCTCAAAGACTATATATATATATATATATATATATATATATATATATATATATAATTTTGTACAATAAAATAACATCTAAACATATCACCATCCTTGATTTGAAAACTGTACTACAGAGAGGTAGTGATTAAAAAAATCTGCTTGATATTCACATAAAAACATGCACGTTGATCAATAGAATCAAAAGACCCAGAAGTAAATGCACACAACCTACAGACACCTGAATTTTGACAAAGAAGCCAAAATATACAATAAAAAGGGAAAGCATTTTCAACACATGGTGCTGGTCTAACTGGATGTCTGCATGTAGAGGAATGCGTATTACCCTATAAAAAACTCAAGTCCATGCCGTGTGGATCAAAGACCCCAACATAAACTTGGATACACTGAATCTAATAGAAGACAAAATAGAGAATAGCCTTGTATTAGCACAAGAAAAAACTTCTTGAAAAGAAAACCAACAGCTCAGGCACTAAGATCAATAATTAGTAGATGAGACTTTATGAAACTGAGTAGCTTCTTCCTGTAAGCAAACAGACACTGTCAATAGGACAAAAGAGCAGCATACAGATGGAGAAAAGATTGCCACAAACTCTACATCTGACAGAGGGCTAATATCCAAAATATATAAAGAATCCAAGAAGTTAGATGCCAACAACCCAAATAATCCAATTAGAAATGGGGTACAGAGTTAAACAGAGAATTCTCAACAGAGAAATCTCAAATGGCCTAGAAGCACTTAGAGAGATGTTCAAAGTCCTTAGTCATCAAGGAAATGCAAATCAAAACAACTCTAAGATTCCATCTTACACTCATCAGAATGGTTAAGATCAAAAACTCAAGAGATAACACATGCTGGAGAGGATGTGGAGCAAAGGGAACACTCCTGTGCCAACTGCATGTCTGCCTAGCCCCTGGGGTGCCTGGAGCACAGCTGGAACACTGCTCAGGGGAGACAGAACACAGTCTATAATGGGGATCTTCAATCCGTGTTTTCCCAGGAGAGAAACAGCAGAAACATGGACAATTGTGGTTTCCATTCTTCTGTGTACTCAGGCACCACTGACTTCCTGCTGGGATTTGGGAATGAGGTACCAGGTCTGTGCTTCCCACCAGGGTACCCAAGCACCAAGCAGGAAGAGAAAGGCAGAGCCTTGGACAGGGCAGAACCTGGTTTGATTTCAAGTGAGTATTGAGAGTACAGTAGGAGGGGCTGGAAGAGAGAGGGTCTTCTCCTGGAAATTTAGGCAAAGCTTGTTAAGAGGAAGGCCTCCCCATGTGCCAATCCTTGATGAAGAGATGCTTGTTCAAACTGCTTTATTTGACGGTGAGTTAAAATGCATACACCTTACTCAGGGTGAACCAGGGATTAAATACCTTTTTCAGGAAGAAATGCCCAGGATGGGAAGCTCATTGACTGAACACTTGGGGCCTATCTAGATGCCACAATAGCATGGAGAAATTCAGGTTTTTATGCTATTTAACTGATTTCTATGGTCCTCTCAGTAGGATGTTGTGGTTATGTGTTCCAGAGCAGGTAGAGTTTTTCAAGGACTTGGCCCCATTTCTACCCTTCTCAATTTTGAGTTTCATGGGGTTTGGGCTCACTCAACCTTAGCAGTTCTTCTGTCTGATGACACAGTTCACCTGTCCCACACTTCTCCATTTCTGGTGGGAGTACAAACTTGTACAATCACTCTGGAAATCAATTTGGCAGATTTTTTTAAAAATTGGGACTACTTCTACCTCAGGACCCACTTATACCACCCCTGGGCATATACTCAAAAGATGTTCCACCATCCCACAAGAACACTTGCTTAACTACGTTCATAATAGCTTTCTTCATAATAGTCAGAAACTGGAAATAACCCAGGTATCCCTCAATGGAAGAATGGATACAGAAAATGTGGTTCATTTACACAATGGAGTACTACTCAGCTATTAAAACAAGGATATCATGAAATTTGCAGGCAAATGGGTAGAAACAGAAAAGATCGTACTGAGTGAGGTAACCCAGACCCAGAAAGATAAACATGGTATGTGATCAGTTACAAGCGGATATTAGCCACAAAGTACAGGATACCCACACTATACTCCACAGATCCAAAAACACTAAGTAACAAGGAGGGCCCAAGGGAAGAAACTTGAATCTCACTGAAAAGAGAAAATAAAATAGACCTTGGCAGTGGACAAATGGAGGGAACTGGGTAGGAGATGAGTTGAGGGGGAACAAGAAGGATCAACTCTCAGGAGGATGAAGGAAGAGAGAACTGGAATTGGTAGTAAGACTACCAATTTCTGGGACTAGAAACCCAGGTGTCTTATTTAGGGTTTTACTGCTGTGAACAGACACCATTACCAAGGCAAGTCTTATAAACAACAGCATGTAATTGGGACTGGCTTACAAATTCAGAGGCTCATTACATTATCATCAAGACAGGAGCATGGCAGCATCCAGGCAGGCATGGTACAGGGGGAACTGAGAGTTCTACATCTTGTTCTGAAGGAAAAAAGAAAACTGGCTTTCAGGCAGCTAGGACAAGGGTCTTTAAGCCCAAGCCCACACTGACACACCTATGCCAACAGGGCCACAGCTAATCCAACAAGGCCACAGCTCCTGATAGTGCCACTCCCTGGACCAAGCATATACAAACCATCACACCAGGGCAATGGAAACTCTCAGGAACCTATGAGAATGATCCTAGCTAAGACTCCTACCAATAGGGGATATGGAACCTGAAATGGCTACCTCCTGTGATCAGAAAAGACTTCTTTTAAAAAAAATGAGCTGGTTGTATTGTTAAAGATTATTTATTTATTTATTTTATGTATATGAGTACACCATTGCTCTCTTCAGACAAACCAGAAGAGGACATCAGATACCATTACAGATGTTTGTGAGAGACCATGTGGTTGCTGGAAATTGAACTCAGGACCTCTGGAAGAGCAGATGGTACTCTTAACTGCTAAGCCACCTTTCCAGCTCCAGAAAAGGCTTCTAATGGAGGCATGGGGACACTACCCCAGGCACAAAACCTTAGACCCACAATTTTTCCTGCCTACAAGATGTGTGGGCATAAAGAGGGAGCAGAAATTTGGGGAATGGCCAACAAATGACTGGCCCAACTTGAGACACATGTCATGAAAGCGAGTGAACACCTAACATTATTAAAAATATTCTGCTATATTTGTAGACAGGAGCCTAGCTGTAACTGTCATCTTCACCCAGCAGTTGATGCAAAAAGATGCAGAAACCCACTGCCAAACATTAGGTGGAGTTCAGGGAATCCTGTGGAAGAGCAGGGAGGAGGGATTAGAGGAGACAGAGAAGTCAGGGACACCATAAGAAAACCTACAGAATCAACTAACCTGGGCCCAAAGAGGTTCAATGAGAATGAACCACCAACTAGAGAGCACGCATGGGATGAACCTAGGCCTCTATGTGTGTGTGCAGATTGATCTTCATATGGGACCCTTAACAAACTGGAAACAGACTGTCTCTGACTATGTTGCCTGCCATTAGATCCTTTTGCCCTAGTTGGGCTTTGTTGTCTAGCCTCAATAGAAGAAAATGCACCTAGGCCTATCATAACTTGTTATGCCAAAGCAGGTTGATACCCTTGGAAAGCCAACTCTTCTTTGAGGAGAAAGGGAAGGATGGGGGAAGGGAATGGGAAAAGGAGGAACTGGAGGAGAGGAAGGAGGGGGAGCTGTAATCTGAATGTAAAGTAAATAAATTAATTAATGAAAAAGTAAAATAAATATGAAATAAATGGAGACATTAGAATTTTCATTTACATTTATCTGTAAGCACTTAAACTGAGTTATGTAAAAAAAAAGAATGCCATGTGTTACTTGCTACTGTACTTTCTAGAAGATACTTCCTTCACTTTGCTGATCACAAGATTAGTAGACATTTAAAGTATAATAGCACACACAAAAAGAGAGCACTCAAATTTTCTTTGAAGCACTAAAAATTATAGGAGCAACAAAGGAAATTTACTAAGAAATGTCACTCAGGAAATGACTCTTTGAGAGTATACAGGAATAACATCACCTGATACCTGTGACAAAGTTAGGTTATGTCAAATTTTGCAAAGACATTTCATGAATCCAGAAGAGTGATAGCAACCTTGCTGTAAGAAAACGGTATAGTTACTGATAAATTTTTTAAATTCCAGAGCACTGTACTTAATTCAGAGTATTGCTTCACTATGAGATTCCATGAGAGGACATATTTATAAATAATTATTGGGTACTTTAGTCAGGTAATGGCGTTTTGTCTTTTCTTTCTCATACTTGTAAATAGACATAAATTTCAAGTGAAGTTTTCTATTCAAATCCAATCTTAAAATCCAGAGGAATGCTCTAGATTTTATTTTCAAATCCACAAAGAGAAAACTGTCTAACAGGATAGCTAAGGCTGACTGCTTTCCTTTTCATATGGAATAGCACATCTTTTGGACAGAAAATACCATTCCTCTGTTGTGTTCCAGAACTTGTTTCCATCAGTTCTTTTCATGATGGGTTGACAAAGATTCCAGCGTCTGGACTTGCTGGAGAGGCTCATGTTTTGGCTAGGTAAGTACAGAATGCTCATATTTATTCTTCCTCATTGTCTCCCATTCATGTGTCCTTTTAATAGACAATCATGCAGCGTTGAGGCTGTAAACCTCCTATCCAGATGGCAGACCAGTTTTTGAAGGAATGTTTTCAAAGGTTCTTGCCCAACTGACAACAGTTTATTCCTCCCTAACATGCTTATTTGTGCCATCGAGCAATAGGAGGCACCTATTTTGGGCAGTATAAAATTGGCAATTCATGTATAATTGTTGGCTTATTGAGCCAGTGGTATTTTCACTTTTATGACTAGACCCACTTTTATATTCTTGCTGATGAGTTTTCTGGTACCTAGATGTAAGCCAAAACTGTTTTCATGTTCATCAGTCATCATTCTCAGCCAGAAATTCCTTATGCTTCCTCATATTCAACATGACTAAGAAATAATTGAACCAATGGATAAAAAACTCCTGCACTGCCAATTTTAAATTTACTGAAATTATATATGGATTCAGTGAAGCACACAGCTGTAACTAATATTCATATGAAGACACAGACTATTGAGGCTGTGCAAATGGCTCAGTCAATGAGCTATCTGTTACTCAAGCCTGGTGATATCAGGTTAGATCACCAACACTTACATAAAAGCTGGGAACAGTCTTGTTGGTCTGTGACTTCAGTCCAGAGGGGAAGATGGAGGACACAGACAGACAGATCCCTTGGAGCTCACTGGCAAGCCAGGCAGTGAGTTTCTGGTTTAAGTCTCAAAAAAATAGGATGGACAGTGATGGATAAAGACATCTTATATAGCTCTCTGACCTCCATACTTGCATACGTGCATTATACAACTGCAAACACACACTATCTATCTATAGAACACACATATGCACATGAAAGATATATATATATATATATATATATTTCTGTGTTGAACCTTTTATTTCATTATTTGCTCTTGCATATGTGAGTAGTTATTTTTGCTACTGTTCTATAGACTTCCATTAACTGATTATACTGTGACATATTTATCTGTTCTGTAGCTGGTAGAGAGTTAGGTGTTTCTCAGCTTGTGGCTATTAGAAATATGGCTTTTATAAGCATTTTTGTCTAGTCTTTTGGTCTACATATCTCCTGACTGATTTCTGTCTTGTTATAGCTAGGAGAAAAATGTGAAAGAAAAATACCTATGTAAAAAAAAAGCTAGACCCATGATGCCCCTGCTAGGTGGGACTTGCTATATGAATAATTGTATTTTGAATATAAACAATTCCCTTTGCTACAGTGCTTTCAACCAATCCAAATTCATTGAGTAACTTAACAAAATGGCCCCAGGATACCTTGTTGTCATTTGAAAATCAACCAAATTGCATAAGGGATTTAAAAAAATAAAATTTAGAATAAATATATGCGAGTTTAAAGAAGTATAGAGCAGCACTGCCAGAAAAAATACTCATTAAAATTACTCATGGACAAAATAGATTTAAACTAATTAAAATGCCTAGTCACTCTAGAGTGGGCTAAGAGGGAGGATTGACTTGGTACCAAATGGCTTCATTTTATGGCTTTACATCAAACTTTTGAAATATTTTTAGTTAAGGAAATAAAAGAATGATGGGAAAGCTCTCATAGGGCCACAGATAAAACACTGTGGACCCAAGCAGGTCCATTATCATCATTATGGCAGAATTTTCTGTTGCATTTATGAATTTAGGTATTTTTTTATCATACTTGTGAAGGGACAATTGAGCAGGTGCCATTTTATGAGGTGCTAATTTTGTCGTGATTCCCAAGTGGAGAATCCACACACAAGGGTCAATTATTATGAGTCTAATAGAAATGCTGTGAATGGTAAAATTTCAAAGTAGCATTAATCTCTACACTGCTCCCTCGAGCAGAGTTCAGCTGTCATTTTTAGTCCTGAGCAGCTCGGAGACCCACTAGTGTGGCCAAAAGCATTTTGGATTTGTTATATCAAGGGCAGAGTGAGCTGTAATATAAATTTGAAAAACAGTTCTTGATTTTAAAATCATAAGAATATATCAAGGAAAGGAAGATTAAATATGATTCCTATAATTAAAATATAGATGGGATGTTCCACATATTATCCTGAGATTTTAACTTTCAAATTCAAAATTATTTCTAGTTAAAAATCTGTCTTTATTCTCTGGCTTCTATTCTGCATATATAACTCGTCATTTGAGATTTTTATTCAAATTACATAAGATTTATATTCTTAGTTTTTCATGAGTATTAGAAAAATCACATATCCTTATAATAACTGAAATAATACATGCGAAATGAATGTATAGCATGATAATATGCATTTAGTACTCTCTGAGGAGGTTAACATATATGATAATCACATATGTTATATAGGACCTATTATATTTTGGACATTGAATATTAGTTCTTTCCCAAAAAAATGCTTGTGTTGAAGGCTTGGTCCTCAGTGCAGCAGTCTTCAGAGCTGATGAGAACATGAAGGCTTTCACTCATCACTGGCTTAATCGGTCTTCTCATGGATTTTAACAGTATTTTTGTTGATGGTTGCAATACTAGAGGGTTGGACCCATGATAAAGAAAAGTAGATCATTGCAAGCATGTGAGTACTATGTGTATACTTTGTCCCTTGCTCCTTTCTCTCAACTTCACAGCTGTCATGCCCTGAGGTAAGTTCCTCTACTCCACCATGTATTCTCTGCCATGATGTTCTGCTTCAACATTAAGCCTAAAACTATCAGGCAGAAAACCATGGATTTTTAACAAGAAACAATAAAACTGCAAACCCAAATAAATCTTTCTTCCATTTAAGATTTTTTTTTAAAGATTTGCTCATTGTCTTACTTAGGGTTTCTAATTCTGCACAAAACATCATGACCAAGAAGCAAGTTGGGAAGGAAAAGATTTATTCAGCTTACACTTCCACATTGATGTTCATCACCAAAGGAAGTCAGGACTAAAACTCAATCAGGTCAGGAAGCAGGAGCTGATGCAGAGGCCATGGAGGGATGCTACTTACTGGCGTGCTTGCTGTGCCTTTCTCAGAACTGCAGTTATGGATGGTTATGAGCCACCATTTGGTGGCTGGGAGCAGAAACCAGGATTTTCACAACAGCAACAAGAACTCTTAAACATTGAGCCATCTCTCCATTTCCTTCCTAAGATGTTTTTCCCCTTCTTCCTTAACTCAGGTATTTCCTCACAGCAAAGAGCACTATTTGACACATGAATATCACTGCATTTCCAGGTGAGGAAAGGAACAAAAGAGTTAAGAGGCCTATCATATATTGGTGACCAGTTGTGTCAAAGGAAACAAGTCCAGTATTTTATATATTTCATGCCTTGTTTTGTTATTTTAAAAATCACTTAGGTTCTGTTTTTTTAAGCTCTTTATAGACTAGACACTTGAGAATCATAAAGGTTAAATACTTTGACCAATATCACTACCTAATGATTCAGGAATCAAAGCTATGTCTGCTGCCAGCTCAAACCCATTTCCAATATGCTATTTTACCTTCTCAGTCTAAGGTCTGACTTTCTGGTAGCTAAGCTAATGTCCTATGGGAAAACTTTAAATCAAAATGCACATAAACATAGCTCCTCTGTGAGTTCCAGGTAGTTATCTGTCTACTTAGTAGATTTTTGTAGCCATATCAATGTACTTGAGGTTGAATAATGAAGAAGAAGAGGAGGAGGAAGAGGAGGAGATGAAGATTATGAAGATGATGAAGAAGAAGACTACAATGATGACAGGAGAAGAGGAAGAGAAGGAGGAGGAGGAGGAGGAAGAGGAAGAAATTATTTTCTTACAGGTCTAGAGGTTGAGAACTCTACTCTCAAGGAAATTGCATGTCCACTTATCAAGTGAGGGGTGCTTTCTATTTCATTGGTGATACTTATGTAATCATCTGAAAGTGAAGAATATTGTTTCTTCACCTAATAGATGACAAGGAGGAACGTGAGAAATTGATGCTGTATATAACTGATTTTAAAGAACATTAATTTTTTTCTTTTTTTCTTTTCATTTATTGGTTATTTCATTTATTTACATTTCAAATGTTATTCCCCTTCTTGGTTTTCTCTCCTCAAACCCCATATACATTAACTTAACTACCTCTTAGTGTCCAACCACCATCCCCATCCCATTAACATCACATTGGGCATTAGTTTTAACATCTAAATTTTGGAGGGAATACACATTTGCATGACATGAGCTTTGATAGTGGCATGGTTTTGGGGGGGGGGTTGTTTTGTTTGATTATTTTCTTAAATAAATGCTTCCCAGCTTTTAGTAATATTTCCAAGTCAATGAGGAAGTTTCATTCTACAATGAAAGGAAGTTGTGTGCTACATTTGGGCCAAAGTCAAGCTGGTAAGGAACAAGCCTTTTCTAATTTGCTTCTCAAGGTAGTGTGTCTTGACTCAGAATACTATACACTTTCATTTCCTTATTTATTCCTCTCAGTGTGATGCTTTCATATCTAATCTGGTCTAACTCCAAGACTTTGAAGCTTATAACATTTCATTGACCAAATCAATTTCCCCTGAAACAGTAATGGTGCTCTTCATAGAATAACAAAGATATTCATAATTTTAAGACTTACTTTTATTTTTATTAATTGTACATGTGTATGTATATGTTAGTGTATGTGGATGAATGAAGAGGTCAAAAGAGAGTGTCAAATTTCCTAGAACTATAGTTACAAGTGGTTGCGAACAGCCTAACCTGGATGCTGGGAACCAAACTTGGGTATTCTGCAAGAGCACCAAGTGCTTTCTTTAAAAATAGAGTCACCTTTTCAGTCCCAATGTTCATAGTTCAGTGTTTAAAAACCATTAAATAGAACATTAATCACAACAAAAGAATTGAACCCCTTCTTCGTCCTCTGACCTTACATTTTTTCTGTTTATCCACATTCTTAGGTCTTTCTCTCTGGCCATTGTATTTCAAAGTATCAACAAATGTGACATGATATTCATTCATCCATATCTTTGTCCAGAGTATGTTTATCTGCCTGAAAACCTTCTCCTCCCCCTCCTTTCACTAAGTATATCTAAATTTTCTTTCATAGCTCAGCTTTAACATAATGCCTAATTATGTTTCCTGCTATGCAGTCAAGTATGATAACTTTATGTAATTGCATTCAATATATTAGGCTGTTTTATATTACATTCAAAACTCCTTGAAGACAGGAGTTAAGTGTTTTAACATGTCATCTGTAAAGAGTATGGGAAATTAAGTTCTGAATTATATGAGGTTTTTGTTAGAATTAAGTGAGACTAACCTATGTAACTATAATGCAGTGTCTGTCATATGGAAGGTTCTCAATAAGTATTATTACTATGGTGAAAAGAATAGTAGCCATTTATTTAATGAATGATCATTCCACAAGTTCAAAAATAATGATATGATTGTAACGATAATATTTTATAGCATTTTTCTATAGAAATAAACACACACCTGACTCAAATCTAAGTCCTACTGGAGAACCAAAGCATAAGATCTAGTGAAAGCCAGGACAATTGGTGCCTCATGCCAACAAGGTGAGCTAGTATAGGGAGAGCAATGGGTGTGTACTATAACTGGGCATAAAGTCCTACACTGGCCTTCAGAGCATGAAGTCATCTGCTCACTTTTACCTTCTAAAGCCCATGTAAATTTCTCTTGGGGTCAATTCTAGCCCAGGGAAAGGAAATATTGGAAATGTAGTTTTGGTACAGGTAATTTGGTACAGCTCAAAGTTATCACATCAAGTATCAAATCTCCAGATACATAATTATAGAACTATCCAAAGAAACCAATGTTCTTTCCACTAGATTACTCTTCCTTCTATGGGAGAACAAATTGAAAAAATGATAAGAACATATACTTTACACTGCATGGACCAATTAGTAACAGTTTGAAAACAGACATCAACTCACTGGATATTCACGCCAGTCTTCCCAGTAATTTTTCTGATTCCCTTTGGCATAACATTTGCTTTTATAATAGCAGTTTTTGAAGTGGAGAATTTGAAATCATTTAGGTCCTGACCTGATTAGTCAAGATGACATTTACAATGAAAAATAGCAGCTTTAGTACTGATCTATAGTACATTCTACTTCTCCACAAAATTGGGAGAGATATTACAGAGTTCTGATCCTTTTCAGGGAATGTCTGACCCACTTGAAGAATTTTCCTCTTTCTCAGTGTGACCAATTTAAGATGCCATGAAACTTTCACTTTTAAATTTTAAGAACATGTTTATACTTTAATATTGTTATCAAAAGCACGATATTTAAAATCAGGAATTTCTATGTAGGGATTCCTCTAGGACTAGTTCTTTATTACTAATTTAATGAAGTGAAACAAAAATAATATACTGTTAAAATCGACTACTTTGTGCAATTTTAATGATTTAATTAATTTTAATCGTATATATGTGTGTATGTGTGTGTGTGCGTGTGTGTGTGTGTGTGTGTGTAGGACTGGGGAGATGTGCACATATTGAGTGTGCAGATGCTGTGCTCTCTTTAAAGGTGATCAAAATTTTGGCTGCCAGAGAACCTGGATTTTTATGTGATCGTTTAATTACATGTCTTACTTAGGGTTTCTATTGCTGTGAAGAGACCCCTTGACCATGGCAACTCTTATAAAAGAAAACATTTGAGACTGGCTTACATTTTCAGAGGTTTGGGTCATTACTGTAATGGCAGGAAACATAACTGTAGGCAGGCAGATATGATGCTAGAAAGGTAAATGAGAGTTCTATATCTCCATCCACAGGCAGCAGGAGACTGCCACACTAGGCCTAACTTGAACATATGAGACCTCAAAACACACTTTCAAAATGTGACACTTCCTCCAGCAGGGACACACCTACTCCAACAAGGCCACACCTCCTAATAGTGCCACTCCATATGGGCTAAGCATTCAAACACATGAGTCTAAGGGGGCCATTCCTATTTAAGCTACCATATTACACTTTTTTATTTTAAACTTTTTGTTATATGTATGAGTATTTCAGTTATGTGAAATGGCTGTGCACCACATGCATGTTGGTGCCAATGAAGACCAGAAAAAGGCTTCAAGTCCCCTGGAACTGGAGTTAAAAACAGTTGTGAGAAGGTGCTTCATTGATGGGAATTAACCTAGGGTTCTCTGTAAGAGTAACCAGTGCTTTGCATCCTTTTTCCAGCCCCAGAATCTTTACTAGCTTCATCCACATAGTTACAGTTACATATTGTTATTGTTTACCAAGTTCCCGAATCCCAATAACTAAATAAAAGTCCTATTGTTTATAAGATAACCTCTAGGTTCCTCCAGAGTTACTTTTTGTATTTTGTTGCTTTTAGGTTAAAAACAAAACAAAACAAACAAAACAAAGCTAGACCAAATAATGAACAGAGAGATTATAATAAGTTTTCTCTGTGATAATTACTAACTTAAAGCTATCCACTTATCTTATTTTAGTTTCATTTTATAATAACCATAACTTTAAAAAATGTTTTTCAAAACCTTTTCTTCAATTTTCCACGCAGTTCTTGTGTTGCCTATCCAGTGGAGAGAGAACTTAGTTCACAAACATGAACCGATAGTTTATTATGTCCTATATTACATATGCCACTGAAAATACTTTAAAGAGAGCTTACTGCTTTTGTCATTTTGTCATTTTCTGAAGAAGAATAAAAGTTCGTTAAGCATTCCTAAAACTATTTTTTTTACACACAGTACATTAAAGATGTCAAGAATATAGTTCATTTCCTTTGGCTGAAGGACTTTGATTATACAAATCAGGCTCTCGGTGGCATAGCCAAGCCTGTGACCTGAGGCATGTGTTTGCCAAGGAAAGATGGCTGTGTTCCCAGCAGAAGATGGTGGTGTTAGATGCCCCTTTTTGTGAGGTTAAGAACTGGCTTTAGAGTCCAGTTCAAGGTGCGGACATTTTTTAATTGCACAATCAGAGATTGTACTATCTCTAAAATGAGGAACTGTAGGAGGGAGATCTATGTGAAGAATATCTTTACATACAGACTCTTCTGGTACCCGTTTCATGTATTCTTCTTACTAGTTCCACATATCCTGTTAAATCAAACAAAAATATTTACTAGCAATATTCTGACACTGTGTTCCCCAAAGATATTTTCATTATTTCCTTCTGATGTTTTTTGATCAGACTTAGTATAGAACCAAGGGCTTTGCACACACACAATGGGCAAGAGCTCTACTGAGTCACATTGCCAGCACAGCATTTTATTTGAATATTACATTATTTATTATTAAAATAAGATTGGTTAAAAATCCATGGTATTTAGCACTAGGAGTATGTGACCTTACTTCTAGCTTTGCCACTTACCACAGTATCACTTTGGAAAAATTATCTATGAGCTTGGCTTTCCAAGTGGTATTACAAAGCCTATACCTAAGACATATTGTGAGCATCATATGAAATGTTAAAGAATGTAATAATAATTACCAGTGAGGGAGAATAACATAATGTTAGAGCTCACTATATTTTTTAGTACTTAAAAAAACAAATTGTGTGTGTGTGTGTGTGTGTGTGTGTGTGTGTGTGTGTGTGTGTACTCACATTTGTGGGCATATGTGCACATATGAGTACAGGTACCCTCAGAGTCCAGAAGACAACAGTCAGTCTCCTACAGCTGGAATTATAGGTGAGCTGCCAGATATGTGTGCTGGGAAAACAAAGTCCTCTGCAAGAGCAGTATGCACTGTTAACAACTGACCCAACTCTCCAGCTCCTTACTTTTTCTGTGACAAGATCTCATATTGTAGCACTAGCTGTCCTGCAATTCCAGATGTAGAACAAGCTGGCCTTGAACTCACAGAGATATACCTGCCTCAACCTCCAGAGTGTTGGAGTTAAATCAGTGAGCCACTACACAAGGCTCCAGCTGACTAAGAGTGAAATTATTATGGCTCTGACAAGAACAAATTTTAAGCTTGGAGTCTGGATTCGAATCTGATGTTTCACTCATGCATTCACTTTTTTGATTCTGAGACTTGTGTCTTTTCACGTGAAGACTAGGGATAATAGCTGCTTCTTAAGGACCATTGTTGGTTTAAATAAAACTATATTTGCATGCACACACACACAGACACACACAAACATACAGACACAGAAACACAAACTGCTATACCTAGTAAATCTATAAAACAGTTCCTGTACTTCTAATGATCCATGTCTTCTATATCACATATTGTTTTCTACTTTTATTTTCAGAATTCAGAGGCTATGCTAATTAAGGATGTTGACAATTAACAATAATGGATAACTTATTTAAAAGTGACAAACTCTCCTTCCAGTCTGGCCTGAGCACTGAGCAGATCTTGAAATGCAGCTCTGCCCCCAATCTCAAAGAACCTAGAGGAAGCAGGGTTCCCAGGTGCTCTAACCCAGGCAGTATCTTAGGTGAGCAGACAGCAACTCCTGCCCCAAACAAGAAGTAACTGGAACCCACAAGGACCCAGGAAGTCATCCCTGGCCAGGAGCACTGTTCTTTCCTGTCTGCCCTGAGCACTGAGCAGATTTTGGGCCCTAGGTCTTACCCCAGTAGTAATACCCACCCCACACAGTTCTGATACAACCAAGATAATAGGAAATGCAGGCTCCAGTCAGAGACAGGGCAGGTAGCACCAAGGCAATCCAGATGGCGAAAGGCAAGCACAACAACATAAGCATCAGCAACCCAGGGTACCTGGCATCATTAGAACCTAGTTCTCCCACACAAGAAAGTCCTGAATTCCCCATGTTACTAAGAAAGCAAGATTCGCATTTAAAATCACTTCTAATGATGATGAAAGAGGACTTTAAGAAGGACATAAATAACACTCTCAAAGAATTTGAGGAGAACACAGGTAAACAGGGAGGAGCCTTAAAGCAGAAACACAAAAATCCCTTAAAGAATTACAAGAGAAATCAACCAAACAGGTGAAAAATTGAACAAAACCATCCAGGACATAAAAATGGAAGTAGGAACAATAAAGAAATCACAAAGGGAAATCACAAATCACTACCCTAGAGATAGAAAACCTAGAAAAGAAATCAGGAGTCATAGACTCAAGCATCACCAACAGAAAATAAAAGATAGTAGAATCTCAGGTGCAGAAGATACCATAGAAAATATTGACACAACCATCAGAGAAAACACAAAATGCAAAAAGTTCATAACACAAAATATCCAGAAAATCCAGGACACAATGAAAAGACCAAACCTAAGGATAATAGGTATATATGAGAGTGAAGCTTCCCAACTTAAAGGGCCAATAAATATCTTCAACAAAATTATAGAAGAAAACTTCCCTAATCTAAAGAACGAGATGCCCATAAACATGCAAGAAGCCTATAGAATGCCAAATAGACTAGACCAGAAAAGAAATACCTCCCATCACACAATAATCAAAACACCAAGTGCACAAAACAAAGAAAGAATATTAAATGCAATGAGGGAAAATGGCCAAGTAATATATAAAGGCAGACCTATCAGAATTACACCAGACTTCTCACCAGATACTATAAAAACTAGAAGATTCTGGAAAGATGTCATACAGATCATAAGAGAACACAAAAGCCAATCCAGACTACTATGTCCAGCAAAACTCTCAATTACTGTTGATGGAGAAACCAAGATATTCCATGACAAAAACCAAATTTACACAATATCTTTCCACAAATCTAGCAATACAAAGGATGATAGCAGGAAAGCTCCAATACAAGGAGGGAAATTATACCCTAGAAAGAGCAAGAAAGTAATCCTCTTCCAACAAATTCAAAAGAAGATAGCCACACAAAGATAATTTCACCTCTAATAACAAAAATAAAAGGAAACAGCAATCACTGTTCCTTAATATCTCTTAACATCAATGGACGCAATTCCCCAATTAAAAGACATAGGCTAATGGACTGGATACATAAACAGGGCCCAGCATTTTGCTGCATACAGGAAACCCACCTCAGTGACAAAGACAGACTCTACCTTAGGGTAAAAGACTGGAAAACAATTTTTCAAGCAAATGGTCCTAAGAAACAAGCTGGAGTAGCCATTCTAAAATCTCCAGCCTGAGAACACAAAGAGAGAGACTCATGGCTCCACCTGTATAGGTAGTTGAGGGTGGCCTTGCCAGGTATCAGTGGAAGAGGACAGCCTTGGTGCCTGAAAGTTTGGATTCCCTAGTGTTGGGGAATTTGAGAGCAGGGAGGCAGGGATGGGAGGATGGTGGAAGGACACCCTCATAGAAACTCCCAGAATTATATGGATTAGACATGACAGAGGCAGGCCGCTAGAAGACTAGATTCCGGAGTTCAAACAAAAAATTATCTTGATACTAAAATTTGTTTTGAGAATTTTATATTGCAGAATACACAGCCTCGGTGTATCTACTCATCAAGCAAGCTGAGCAGACCTGCTCGAACCTCTGATGTCCTGGAATTCCAACTGGATGCTGTGAAGACACAATGTCTGAGGCTTATCAATTTGCTCTTCCCCCACCCCTCTTCTAATATCTCAACAACCATAATCAGCTTGAAGAAGTTAATGAAGAGTTGGTGCCCCTATTCCCTGGGCTTGGGGACTGAGGTGGTTAATATTGGGCTGTCTTTCTAGGGAAAAGTAGTGGTTTTGTTGGAACAGGGAGAATTAGCTAGGATTTATTGCATAGCCATAACCTATTGGTAGAAATATGTATAATTGTTATTAAGATGAAGTTATAATTTCTTAAATGGTAGAAATTTTACTTTGATTTCAAATTTAAGGTTTTCATTGGTACAAGCTTCTTTTTTTGGATTTTTTTATTGGATATTTTATTTACATACCAGATGCCATCCCCTTTCCCCATTTCCCCTCCCTTGAAAACCCCTATCCCGTGCCCCCTTTTCCTTTTTGCTTTTATACAATTTTTTAAATGTTAATCAAATGCTTTATAAGTATGGTAATGCTCAATCAGAAGTGTAACCCAATACCCAACCTAGATATATAAACTATCTTTGACTGGTGGAGACACGTGAACATCTGCCTCCATGCCCCACCTCTCTTTCTCTTTCTCATCACCTAGCTTCTCCTCTACTTCATCTTCTCCTCTCCTTACTCCATCTCTTCCTCTCCGTGCTCCTTCCCCCTTAGCTCCTCCAACATATCACCCTACCTGTTAAAATAAAACTTTTCTCTCAAAATACAATTAGAGCATAATTATTCCTATTTGTACCAGTGAGGTACAAGATAGTCTTAATACCTAGTCCATCATTTTGTTGACTAACCAGAACCTCTGTCATCTCTCTTGACTAAAACATTTAGTTTTGAACCTGGCTTTTTTCTTGGCTTTAGAATGAATGTCAGCTGAAAACCATTCACTCAGATCTTTTCTCTCAAAGTAAATAGCCAGGATTGGCTATGAGACTATAGGTCTTCAACCCCGTCAGAAATCCAGAATGACTGAGTTAACTGAAGTTATGGGAAGCACTAAGCATAGCTTCTAAAACTTAGCCAATTTATAGAGACCGCTGAACACCTGAACAGCCCCTATACTACCGAATGTTGGAGCATCAAATCTTCAGCCTTCTGGCCCAGACTCATCTAACAGACCTTAGTGATGCAGAAATTATTAAGGGATGATTACTCTGTTTAGGCAGATATAATCAGTCGACTATTTTGCAAGTGTGTCCTTTTCTGGACAGTAATTTGTCTGTAGATGGAAAGAGGCAATTCTTGCCTAGTGGCTGTCTCACCACAACTGGAGTAACTCCAAGGATGCTCAATTTCTTCTTAGAATCCAAGACAGGAAGCTGTCAAGAGCAGACAGGTCTCTAATCAAAGTGAACATTAATATAGAAATATTTGTGACGTCAATTCTATGGATTTCTGACGTTTTGAAATCCAACTATCCATGAAAGGTAACCTGGACTGTTGTCTGTTAACTCCTCTCAGCTATTTCTAAATAAAATATAGAAAACACCCTAACAATAAACTCAAAGTCATGAATTTGCTATAGTCCCTTAACTCACAGGCTAACTGTCCCAAATCAGTTAAAAAAGTCAAAGAAGGACTGGGTCTAAGCCTTGTATTCCTAAATGTGTTATACAGGCACAATGCCCATGAGAGTATCAATATTCATTTCACTTTTATATCAATAAGAAGCTCATACCAATGAAAACCTTAAATTTGAAATCAAAGTAAATTTTGTGGTACAAGCCTTCACCACAGTGGGTCATGCCAAGTAGATAAGTTATTGTCTGATATTGAAATTTTCACAAGCAACCCAAATCATAGCACAATTAAAGAATCACGAAAATAAGAGCCTGTTGACATCAGAAACCTGAGGCAGCTCAGCCCAGATCAACCCACCCAGCTTAGATCTGAAGAACTTCATAGCCAATCTATACAAGTGTTTACAAGTGATTACAGTTTAAGCCACTCACTTTGGGGGTGGTTGCTATTCACTAAATGTCAGTTAAGGTTAAAATGTTCAGCAAACACTCAACAGAAAGTAATATGAGTAATATGAATATGAATACTAGGAACTCTTACAAGGAAATCTACTATTTTTACAATTAATATGTATCATTTAAAAATACACAGAAAAAAGAATTATTCATCAAACACTATTGTGCATAAATGACCAATCACTGACAATAGGGTCATTAACTAAACAATCATCACAATGATTAGTTTTTCCTGACTACATAGAATTAAATATATTAGTAAGCATTAGCAAATGACAGGGATAATTCTAGTGGGCATCTTTGATTTCAAGTAAATATTGGGAAGGGATGAATATTGAATGTCAATCATAGCTATTACACACTTGACCACACAGCTGGTCAGTGATAGAACACAGTCATTTGCTAGTTCCTTTGAGATCCCGACTGATATTTTTTTCTTCTTATCACACCATGCAGTGGGAGACTGTGATACCCTCAGGCATTCACAACAAGTTAATTATTGGGCACATTGTTCAACAGCAGAGGGAAACTTGTTCATACTGTTTTTCTTTGAGCTGAACATATTCTGAGGCAAAACAGAAAACTTCAGATACAATTACTGAGACTTTTTTTTGGACTTTTCCCCTGCATGCCCAGCAGCTGCTGAGTGTTCAGCATCAGATATGAGAAGTTAAGCTGAATAAACTAGAGAAAAACCTTCTAGAGAAAGCAAGCTCAGCTGTAAAAAAAAATGCTAAGGTTGCCGACTCGAGAGCCCAGGACAGCTTAATAAAATTGAGTAGAAGAAAACCAATTAAACATTCTAAACTGCTATTCTGGGGCTCACCAAAACAACACAAATCAAAAGAGTAATTATTCAATTATTAGTAACAGCTGGATCTTGCGATTTATTTTTAGTTAAACTAAGTCTCCCCTATGCCTCCCGCCCTCCCCACACACAAACCTTGCTGCTACTTCCCAGAGGGCCAAATGGTATCTTTTCAATCTCTACAAAATACTTCACTGTGAATTTACCCACAAAGATATTCAAAAATTACTTCATGCCTAATACTTGTTTATTGGATATTTTATTTATTTACAATACAGATGTCATCCCCTTTCCCCATTTCCCCTCCCTAGGGCCCCCTACCCTATAACCCCTCTTCCTAATACTTAACTCAGAAATTATTCCTTCTCTTTTCAAAAACGTTCAGGGGATCAATATTCAAACCTGGTAGACAAAGTCTTTTCACTATGATCCTTGCCCTGGTACCTTTTACAGTTTCTCTATTGTAACCTGAGTTCTTGGCAAACGGTAGGGCTCAGAGTCTACTAACAATTTCTATGTTTTCCTTTTTCATGCATCTGTTACTCCACACCTACCTGCTCCGTATGTCCTTAGCTATTGTACAAAGCTGATTTCAAAACGCAACATTTTGAAGGCATTCTTTTTATCATTTGTGTAAATTTTCCAGGAATGAACAATTATTAGGGGAACCATGAGTACGTGGGTTTGTTCTCGGTGAGTCTAAGGAACTTTTTAGGAAGTATAGGGGTGAAGGTGGGGGTGAGGCAGTCCTCTCGGAATTGAATTGAAGATTGACAAGACTCAGAAACCATTTGGCCACTAAGTATTTTGATACTATTTATGGACCAGCAGAATTAAAGGAATGCTACAGTTGTTATTGCGGAAGCAGTACATATTGATCAGAAATGGGGTCAATGAGGCACTCTATTGTTGCTAAGTGTTTTTGAGCCTGGAGCCCTGTCTGATTATTATTTATATACACTGTCTAAACAATGCTTATATCCCTTATGTAGTATTTGTAAAGGCAGCAAAACCATTGAACTAGACCACTGAGTAGAAGGAAAACATTTACTGGGCAACGAACTGCAGAGTAAAGAGCAGCAGCTCAGTGTATTTTAGATGATCATCTTTGATGTAATGCAGTATGTTTGGGTTAATCCAGAACTACGTCCACTTTGTCCACAGTAGTTGACCACTGGGGACAGAAAAGTGGCTTTCCTGAAAAACATAAATCTGAATTTCAACGGTTCTGAGAAGTCTTATTTAGATTTACTCAGTAAGAATTATTCTGTTTACCTGGTAAGACTATGGCAGGCATTGGATCCTGGCTGCCATCTTAAAACGTTTTCAGCAGCACTACTGTTCTGAGGCCTGCTTTGTAACCTAACAGTATTTATTTTAGTTTACTCAGGAGCATCTCAAATTTCAAGATTGTTTCATCGTCTTACGGGTAGTTGTGCCTACCTGCTCAAAAATAAAGAAAATATTGTATAAAAATACAATCATAAGTACTCATAAATTATTGTATTTTATCTCTACTTGTCTATGAAAATCTATATTTCACTTTGAAAAACTTGAACTACCCAATCCTGGAGATCTAGATGAAAGCATCTCACTTAGACATATATATTCCTTCTGGTTCACTATGGTCCCTAGATAAACACACCACATAGGCTTGTTTGTCCACCACATCATCCGTGATGATACCCATATCTCTTACTTTCTGGTACCTAGCAAATTCTGAGGCTTGCAACTATTTACCTTTTTCAGTTAAATAAAGAGTACAATGGATGGACCAACAGAAGGATTAGAACAGTGAACAGATATCAAACATTATAGACATGGTAAATCAGTCTTCAGAGCTGTTCAACGCTATAACTGAAGCAAGAAAGTAGACAAATATAGCATATAAATCAAAAACTGAGTTACAGTGTATGCTAGTCAGTCTGCATGCATCATTTTGAAGGGACTGAAATATGACTAAAAATGATAAAAATACATTTCTGGATATTTCTATGAGGCTGTTTCCAAAAAGAAGTGGACTAATGTTCAGCAGACCAAGTGGGGAAGAACCACCTTGATTGTGCATAGCCCTGGCCGATAGGCTGAGGACTGGATGGAACAAGAAGCAAAAGAGAAAAGCTGTGCATGCACACCACACACATGGACAGTCACATCCATGCTGCTGGCATTAGCCCTTCAACGCAGACTTGTACCTGTGTCTTCAATCTCTGACTGTAGCTGTGCCAGAGAAACTTTTTATTCTGAGGTTTGCAGCTTCTTGGATTGAGTAACTAGCTACTGATTTTCTTGACTTTCCAGCCTATACACAGCTAGCTACTGCAGAACTTTCCAGTATCTGCGATAAATCAGTCTAAGACATCCTTTTCTTATAATTAATTATATTTTCTACCAGTTTTATTACTCCAGAGAATACTGACTAAGACACAGTATACTTATCATTATATGGGGAAAAAAAACAGATGAGAGACACTATTTACCCACAGACCTAGTGTTAATTTGAAGTCCATTCTTGCCATTTGAGATCAAGTCAATGATCATTTCTGACTCTTGCATTCTGATCTATTAAATAGCAATCATAATATTTTCCTTATAGGTGGTGTTCAAAATAAAATATCATCATGTGAAAAATCACATATTTAAATATGAATATATATATATATATGAAACTATATGAAACTGTTCATCTTCCTACAACAGAATTATGGATAGAATATGAAATTTTGGCTAGTACTAGACTAGAAAGCTAGCCAACTTCCCAGAGCTACTGAGGTCATGAGCACTACAAAAGAATCTACAACTGCCATTTTGAGAGACCAGTGTAATTCCTAACAACATTCTAAATCTTATCACTATACTCAAAGCTAAGTGCAGCTACTACCCCTCATCAAAGAAGCTTCTTTTTTTAACAGCAAATGGAGACCATCACAGAAAACCACAACTGTGGTGGATGTAGGACATGAAGCCATGCCAGGACGTGTGGTAAGGTAGAGCAGATTGAGACCCGGAGACTCTGTGGGCACACACCTGAGGCTTTGGCAACTCCCCCCTCCCTGTCAGACTCCTGACTTGGAACACATGCCGTACTTCTCACATAAAAGAGATGTAAGCTGTGATCACATAGGCCCAAAATAGAGTTCACCATGCTATTGAGTTAACTAGAGACCCAGAGGGCTTAGCCATAACCTTTTGTTCCCAGACATTCCTCCCTGCAAAAGGTATTTAATCTCAGGCCCACCTTGAGAAGTGGGATACTGTTTTACACATCCATGACAATAAACTGTTTAGAACCATGGACTGTCACTTTTCATCAAGATGTGCTGTGGGAAGCCATGAAAAAGGCCTTTACCTACAAAACTGCAGCCTAATTTCTCATAGAAGGCTTCTCTGAACTCCCAGTCACAATTGCCACAAAGCCTGCCTAAGGACACAAGCTAAGGACAATTCCCCTATGGGACAAGCCAGAGATCCCCTTGTCCCCCGACTCCAGGCTAGATGCTGTACCCAACCCGTTGGCCCTCAACTTTGTCCTCTGACTCACAGCAGAGCATGCATGTCCATGAGCCTGAGAACCCCATGGCCCCAGCCTCATCTCAGGCCCAAGGACTCAGAACCAGCTCCGTCTTTCCCACATCTCAGACTGTGCTTTCCCACCCCTCAGAGCAGTGTTTCAGTGCTTCCCTATGGCCCAGCACACACTCTGGCACCTTCGTGGGATAAGTGCAGTCAAACTCCCCACCACCATGCCCAGCGGCAGAGGGAACATGGGCCTACTACCCTACAGGTGCATACAAGGCAGATAAATGGATCATGACTACCTCAAACCTAATGGATACATCTATATTTCAACTACTATATCTAGGGCTCAGGAAACATCACAGACAGGTGCCAGAAAGATTGTAATCGACATTATACCAGGAAGACGGGAACAACTGTGATATCATTTGCAGAGGAATTTTAATGCAGCAACATGGCTGCTCTGGCAAGGGATCATTACATCCAAAAAAATGATGTGGCCGGAATGCAGACACATCCTTAGACACACCTTTAATCCCTAACAATGAAGGTAAGGTTAGTTTGTAAAAGGAAGCATGTTTGAAAGCGATGGCTAATTGAGGGGCAGACAAAATGACAAATCGGGAAAAGATTTGACAGAATAAGTCAGAGATAGGATACGCCCATCTCTACCAAGAAGAGCACAGGAAACAGAGGCTCCTTAAGAGCAGGGAGAGGAAAGTTTGTGGTTGTTGTATGTATGGCAGTTTTTACAGAGACAACTTGTGGAGAGAACAAGCTAGACACAGGTGAAGACAGAATGAGTCAGAGAATGAGAAGAAGCCAGTTTAGAACATATTGTCAGAGTTAGTATGAGGGCAAGCAGAACAATTCAGTCACGCCAAAAAAAAAAAAAAAAAAAAAAAAAAAAAAAAAAAAAAAAAAAAAAAAGTTAGATTGAATCAGTCATATTGGAAGATTGAATTGTATGGAGTATACAAGCTTCCAGGCCTAGGCCCAGGGAAATGTTAGAACAGAGAAGGAAATGTGTTAGGCTCAGACCACAATGTGTATTCACACAGTTTAGGTATGGCCTTCAACTCATCACTTCATCTGAGGACATAAAAGTGACATTTACAAATACTGGATATGTAAACAGGAAGGAGAAATTTTTGTGTGGGCGCCACTCCTAAATAAAGAGTTATTGACAACTAATGACTGGGAAAAAAATTAACCTCTCCCAGAGATGAAACTCCTTATTGGTTATCCAATACAAAGGGTTTAGCCCTGAAGCTATAAGTAGTGATAGTTTCATGTGCACTGTGAAAACATCACTTCTGAATAAAAATCTGACAGCCAATAGCTGAGGAGAGAATAGATAGGGCATATAGGAGAGAAAGGAACACTGGGAAAGAGTCAGGCATGGGAAGATGGGCCACTGAGACCTAGAGGAAGTTGGACATATGAAACTGAGAAGAGGTAACCAGCCATGTGGCAGAACTCAGATTAGTACAAACAAGTTAATACAAGTTACGAGCTAATTGGGGAGAGCAAGCCTGGCTTAAGGCCATAAGCATTGAGATGAAATAAGCCTCTGTGTAATTATTAAGGAACTAGGGTGGACATAGAAAAATCCCAAATGGTTACAACTATGTATACATTAACAAGAAAAAAAAATGGACTCAACAGCTTATTTTTATAAGTGATTGTTTGCACACACACGTATCAATATGTAACAATAATAAAAGAGTTTGAGACTATCAACGTGATAGTGAGGGTTAGAGGTTGAAGGGCTGCGAGGAGCTGGAAGAAGAAAAGTAAACAAAAGAAAAGAGGGAAAGTGATATAATTCAGTCTTAATTAAAGATGAATCACCAACCCTGGTTTCTTACTGTATTACAGACATACAATACTAAAAAACCACACAATATTGGCATAAAAACAGAAATATTGATCAATGAAATCTAGTTGAAAACCTAGACATAAATCCACATACTTATGAGCATGTGAATTTTGACAAAGAAGCCAAAATTATATAGTGGGGAAAAAAAGAAAGCACCTCCAACAAATGCTGATGTTCTAATTCTGTCTGCATATAGAAGAATGCAAATTTATCCATATTTATCACCCTGTGTAAAACTCAAGTCCGAGTGAATGAAAGACGTCAACATAAAACCAGATACACTAAACCCCATAGAGGAGAAAGTAGGGAACATTCTTGAATGCATTGGGACAGAGAACTTCCTGAATAGAAAACAGATAGCACAGGCACTAAGAACAACAGTCAATAAATGAGATTTTGTGATACTGAAACAGTACTGTAAAGCAAAGGACACTGTCAAAACGGCAGCCTACAGAGTGGGAAAACATCTTCACCAACTCTACATCTGACAGAGGGCTAATTTCCAAAATGTATAAAGAACTCAAGAAACTAGACACCAACAAACCAAATAATCCAATTTTAAAAATGGGGTACAGAGCTAAACCAAGAATTCTCAATTGTGGAAATTCGAATGCCTGAGAAGCATCTAAAGAAATGTTCAGCATCCTTAGACATCAGGAAGATGCATGCCACCTACCTGTCAGAATGGCTAAGATAAAGAAAACCACAAGTGACAGCTCATGATCATGAGGATGCAGAGCAAGGGGAACACGCCTCTGTGGGAGCACAAGCTTTTACAGCCACTTTGGTAAACACTATGGCAGCCTCTCAGAAAATTAGGATTCAGTCTACCTGAAGACCCAGCCATACCACTCCTGGGCACATATCCAAAGGATGTTCCATCCTATCACAAGGATGCTTGCTCAGATATGTTCATAGCAGCTTTATTCGTAATAGCCAGAAACTAGAAAGAATCCAGATGTCCCTCAACTGAAGAATGGATACAGAAAATGTGGTACATTTACACAATGGAGTATTACTAACCTGTTGTAAAAAAAAAAAATAAATAAATAAAAAAAAAAACAACACTATTTGCAGGCAAATGGATGAAACTAGAACAACCTGAGTGAGGTAACCCAGATCCAGAAAGACAAACATGATATATACTCACTTATAAGTGGCTATTAGCTGTAAAGTAAAGGGTAGTCATGCTATGATCCACAGACCAGAGAAGTTAAGTAACAAAAGGACTCAAGGGGCAGAGGATGCATGAATCTCCCTGGAAAGGGGAAACTGAATGGATACCTCTAGTGAATGCAAAGTTGTAGGGGAGGGTTGTGGAACAGGAAAAGGAGGCATCAGGTGAGGAGAGGATGAAAGAAGAGAATACTTAGAGAGACAAGTAGAATTGTGGGCCATCTCAAGGATGAACTAGAAATGTAGTGCAATGGAAATTCCCAGAAAAAAATATGAGAATGACCCTAACTTTGACTCATAGTAATGGGGGATAAGAAGCCTGAACTGGCTATCTCCTGTAACCAGGTAAGACTTCCAGTGGAGAGACTGGGACACCAACCCAGACACAAAACCTTAAACCTACAATTTGTACTGCCTTCAAAATGCACTGGGGTAACCATGGCACAGAAATTGTGTGAGTAGTCCAGCTTGAGACACATACCCTGAGAGGGAGCCCACCCCTGACACTGCCTGGAGGGGCATGACCCAGAAACTGAATAGCCCAGAGACCTAGAATAGAACCAAACATAACTGGCAAAAAATAAAAAGCCAATCCATCTATATTCTGCTATACTCATAGACAGGAGCCTAGTATAACCATCATCAGAGAGGCTTTACCCAGCAACTGATAAAACCAGATGCAGAGACACACAGCCAAACATTAGGCACAGCTTGGAGAAACCTGCAGAAAGGGGAGAGGAAGAATTGTAGAAACCAGAAGGATCAAGGGCACCACAATAAACCAACAAGAAGCAACTAACCTGGGCTCACAGAGGCAAACAGAGACTGGAATGACAACAAGGAATCCTGCATGGGACTAACTTAGCCCCTCTACATATATGTTATGGTCATGTAGCTTCCTGTGAGACTCCTGTCAGAGGATGCTGGTGCCATCACTGAGACCTTTGGCTTCTTTTGAAACTCTTTTCATTCTACTGGGCTGCCTTGTTCACCCTGAATACAAAGGATGGTGCCTAGTCTTATTGCAAACTGATATTCCATGTTTGGTTGCTATCCCTGGAAAGCCCAGCTTTTCTCAAGAGAAACAGAAGAAGAATAGATGGCAGTGGTGGTTGGGGGAGCTGAGAGGAGAGGAGGGAGGGAAAACTTCAGATCTCATTTGATATATGAGAGAAAAAAATGAAACGATCTAGATGTACTCTTCAGCACAGTTTAAAAAGACAAAAAAAAGTGAAAATTAGCCACACCCCCAAAAAGATGTAAAAAAAAAAAAACAACTTAAATAAGCAGACATTTTTTTAAATGTATGAAGCTTTGTTGTTTGTTTAAAAATATCTGGCCATGGATGTGGATCTTGTTCCCCTAATAGGCTATCGTGTCTGGCCTCAGTGGGAGAGGACATGCTTAGTCCTGCAGATACTTGATCTGCAAGGGTGGTTTGGTACCCAAGGGTTCCTCCCCTCTCAGAGAAGAGAACAGGCACTAAGAGGATAGGACAATTGGGATGTGAAATGAATAAACAAATTAATTAATTAAAGGAAGAAAAAGAAATGTGCCTCTGAGATTTCCCTTAAAGGAAAGAAAAGAGGAGCTTAGGTGGATATGTCTAATTCTGGAAAGATAGAGTTTCTGTAAGGAGAAAAGGATCAGTGGTTTCAGGTTCTTGGTTATATAAGCTATAAAGCAAGCTCACCCATACAATCTTAATGCACTACTATGTCCTCCAAAGGGAACAGCAGAACAATTAAACTCAGAAAAGTGAGAGTAGTCACAGCAGCACACTACCAGGGTTGTCGTCTTTCTTCAGGAAAACACAAAGGTTTAGAACACAAACTATATCAGGACTTTGATGGTGCTGACAGTCAGACTGAATTAAAAATTCGAAAAACCAGTGTAATATGACATCCCTTCTACATTACAGCTACTGAACATACTATGATCTTCTACCTTTACATACTTGGAAACATATGCTGTGAATGCCATGGCTAACATTGACTGTCAACTTGATAGGATCTAACAATTGCCATATAAACACACTTCTAGATGTCACTAGGAAGGTGTTTCTGGAATGCTGTAACAGAACAAGGAAGACTTCGCCTGAATATGAGCCAGCCCTAATCCATGGGCTGAAGTCTCAGCTGAGTAAAGAGGAGAAAGGGAGAAAGCAGCAGCAGTCCTCGCTTTCTGCTTTCTAATTATTCACACAATGTGATCAGCCATCTCATGCTCCAGACGCCATGACTTCTCTGACATGATGAGCCGTAGCTTCTGCATGGGAGCCCAAATGCACCATTTAGTCCTCAAGTTGCTTTAACACGTTTTTTGAGACAGTGATGACAAATTCATCTGAGACAATGGACAGATTACGTTTAATAATTTGAGAAAATTAACAAACAAAACAAAGGTTACAACCAGTCCCTTCCTACCTTATTCTCAGAATTCTGTTAGCACAGAATGACTAAGAAAGGAGATATGGTCTGCAATGTGCTCTGGACATGGTTGGAGTGGACTCCTCAAAGGCTGTAAATTTAATCACATCTGGGAGGTACTAAGAGTGGGGATACCAACGACAGCTATGTGATTTAGAGGTGAAGCCTTTGGCAACTGCTTAGGATTAGATAATCTCAAGAGAAGAGACTGTAAATTTGTGCAATGATGGCATTAATAAGGGAAAAGAGAGAACTCAGAAGCTATAGACATAGACGTGAGCCTCCAGACTGTTGTTATGTGATGGTTTACACCACCTTGGACACCTGACAACAAGAAATCTAATATCATTTGCAAACTTGGATGTCCAGGTCTGTGATTCAAATAAACCCCTTATCTCTGTATATTTACCTAGCTTCTACTAACAAAAGCTGACAGGATCTTCAGAACTTTAAGGCATCAATATGGCTTTGGCTACTTTCCAGGAGACTGATTCACCACATCACCTCAGAAGCTTTTCTTGCTGGCTGCACCGAGACTGCCTGTCTCCCTGAAGTCTCTCTTTAAGTAAATAAACTGTTTAGCCTTTTGAAGGACCAGTCCGAAATATTTTAATGTGGGAGAGTGCGATTGAGGTGTGATGTTGATGTTTTGTAACATAGCCCACTGCCATTAAACATAAAAGTTGGTAGACCCATGCCAGTGCCTCGTTATCCTTTGAGTTAGAAACCCCATTGGTCCATTGTCCCCAGAAATCTGTAATGGGAATCAATGATAAACATTCAAAACAATAATATATTCGCTAATGCAGTCTGTCTCAGCTGCCTTCCATTCTTTATCCATGATCCTGAGTATTTCAAACCAAAATAATAATGTCTGTGTAAATCCTTGTATTGGTATCTGTTTCTTGGGGAAACTAAACTGAGAGTCATATCACCTTCACAGACTCCCTTCAAACCCTGGGTGGAAGGGGCATCATGCCCACCTCAGTACAGTACATCCAGAAAGGCCTCATCTCCAGGATGATCAGTGATAAATGTGCATGCTTTTAGACTCTCCAGCCTTTAAGTATGCCTGAGAACAGCAGGAAAGGAATTTCTTTTGTGTCCCACTTAAACCTGTTCAAGCAGACATTTGTATTATTCCTTTTTCTCACATCAATGAATATGATCTTCAGTACAATGTCAGTAAATGACGATGGAACTCAATTTGTTCCCTCAGAGTCACTTTCTACTCATAACTGAACAAGAATTTTAATACCTTAACTTACACTTATTTTTTCAAGAGTCTGACTACATACTCAGGCTAGTTTTAAAATAATCCTTCTACCTCTGCCTGCCAACTGTTGAGATTATATAGCAATATACCACCATGCTTGGCTTAACTCATACACCAGATATTCTTTAGTGACTGAAGGAATAGACTGTGTGGACTCTTTTGGGAAGTCATTGAATGCCTTCATATTTCCATGAAGTCCTTGGGAAAATTCTGAATTGGCATGCTGTAGCATGAGTAAAACAACTGGGTGTGATGGCACATACATACCTTCAATTCCAGCATGTGGAAGGCACAGGCAAGTGGATCTCTGTGAGTCTGAGGTGAACCTGGTCTACATAGTAATCTCTGGAACAGTCAGAGATATTTAATGAGACTGTCTTAAAGCAAACAAAACCAGAAAGAGAAAACAAAAACAAAAAAAAAAGGAAAGAAGGAAGAAGAAACGAGGGAGGGAGGAAAATAATTCCTGATAACTCAGTGGTTAAGAGTATACAGCTTTTATTTTCAGTGTTTTCTGCTTTCTTATTTTTATTTATTTATTTATTGTATTAGATGATTTATTTACATTTCAAATGTTATTCCCTTACCCCATTTCCCTCGGCCCAGGAACCCTCATCCTATCCCCCCTCCTCCTGCTTCTATGAGGATGTGCCCCCGCCCAAACACCCTGCTTTTTCTTAAGATTTGATTTTAGTTCCCAGAAACTATTCCAGGCATTTCATAAAAAGCTGTAACTTGATGTTATGGTCTCTGTCACCCTCTTGTGCTAGTCGTGGCATTTGCACCCACGCTCACATTGCAACTCACACACACACACACACACACACACACTCAGTCAAGCAATAAGTTTAGTTCCCAGAAACTATTCCAGGCATTTCATAAGGAGCTGTAACTTGATGTCATGGTATCTGTCGCCCTCTTGTGGTTGATCATGGCATTTGCACCCATGCTCACAACACACACACACACACACACACACTCAGTCAAGCAATAAATAAATAAATATTTTTAAGTCTTATAAATGATAACATACTATTTTAAATTGTAGTCGCCTTTTCCTGGAGAAAAATGTAACATCCACAATTTCTTTGATAGTAAGAGAATAAATTTTTAAAAACAAAGATAAAGAGATTTAGAATAATTTGTTTTGTAATTGTAAGAAATCAAGATATATATATAGCCTATAATGCATCAACAGCATGGAATATGTATGTTAACTTTTAATTTTACTTGTATTTTTATTTTCTTACATTCTTTATGTATATGTTATGTGCTCATATGCCTACAATCCCTCATATCTTTCTATGTTGTTAAAATGCCCCTGTCTTTAAACAGGTAATATTTTGGTAATATTTTGTCTGTGTCATTTTGTATTTATCTCTCTACTGTAAAGTTTCCCCGTGTCTTTTCCTACCACCCACTTCTTTTTTTTTCTCACTTATTTGGCCATAATATAGGTCAGAATTTGACAAACTACGATCAGGGATCAAATTCAGCCATTGGCCTGTTTTTGTGAATAGTAGTTTATTAATACATAGCCATTCCAAATTTGCTTTCCTGGTGTCTCTGTGTGTAGCACAAACAAACAGAATGGTTTCAATATGCACTATGCCAGTTTACACTATGTAAAACAGAATGGTTTCAATATGCACTATGCCAGTTTACACTATGTAAATTTGAAAAATGCTCTCTCTGACCATTTCAGAATATTTCAACTGCTCTTGATGTAGATGATAAGTAAATCTTTTTTGTTGCTAATGTTATACTTGCTGCAGAATACAGAAGCATTTCCCAGGGAATTTTGAATGCATTATACCGTGGAGACACTTTACGAAAGATAAAAAAGAAGAAAAGCCTCTTGTAGGATGAATTTGTAACGTTCAGAAAATTAACATCCTATGCCCCTCAGGCTTCAGTTGTTAATATTTTCTGAGCCAAGCTCTCAGTATTTTCATCAGTTTAAGGCTGACTTGAAATTTGTGAACCTCCTGCTTCATCTACCTGAGTGCTAGGGATACAGCTGTGTGCCACCATAGCCACGTTCACCTTTAGGCTTTGAAGGATTTGAAGAACGCTGGTGTTTGCTGGATAGTTGCCAAGTCAGCGAATCCCACTTCCTTTCCCCACTTTTTATCTTTTCTTTTGACAGACATACTAGTTGTGTGTATTTAAGTGGTACAATGTAATGTTTGGACTGCCACATACATTGCTTAATGATCAAATCAAGGTAATAGCTAAGATCATCACATGAATTGATTGATAATTAAATTAAATTAATTAAACATTTTTCAAATGTAGCATATCTAAAACCCTCTCTTCTAGCTATTTCATGTTATGCAATACAATGGAAGAACTCAAAAAAAAGCTTAGTTGATAGAGCCTGCGACTTACTGTAGGCTCCACTTTTTCTTGCTAAGAATGTTCTCTGCAATTGGTATTTAAAGTGTTATTTAGGAAATGCTAGAATATTTGTTCTTCCACTGAATAAGCTGTCATATTTGTTGTTCTAAAAGAATCATCATTCAGAAAGGTCTTCCTGGCTGCCATATTCTGGATGCATTAATGGGGAAGGAATGAAGAATGGAAAGCATATGAAATGTCTGCCTTAATGGAGAAACGTCACATAATGATTTGACATATCCGTTGGTGTGACCTAGATTCATGAGTGAGGAGGGCATTGTTAAACATAGGAAGTAGTAACAGACATATTTCCTCCAGGCACATGTGAATATGCTCCTGCTATGAGGAGACGAAATGTGGTCCCTGTCACTAGCACTTGCTCTGAGGAAATGTAAAGCCCTATGTTTGTGAAGTAATGGGAGAGCTGAAAATAAAAACAGTATATAAAAAAGTTCAGTAATCAAGATTGATTTTTTTCCTCAAAGGTGAAAAAGGAGTGATTTACCTGGTGGGGGCAGGCATAAGAACGGGGGTTTCTGGTGGCCACTGATAAGTTCCTAATACATGGAATTTATTTATTTATTCTCTATTAGGCAAGAGTCATAAAGAAAGCCTCACTGCTTTTCTTATTTCTTTGTTGTAAATAATAAAAGCACATGACTTTAATATGAAATGATACACAAGGATAAGGTCATGTGTGTAGCGCCACGGGAGCTCTGATGAAGAAGTGCCTGCTTGTTGAAGAAATGTGGTTGTCACAAATGTTTCCAAAGAAGCTGCCTGTCAAAACTTCCCGAATAGAAAACCTGTTTCAAATAATGGGTTGCCTTAAGCTCTTCTTTGTAAGTTGCTTGCAAGATAGATCTGAAAGTCCTGCTATGTTTTGTTTCTGTTGTTACTTGGTTTTGAGACAAGGTCTTCCAAGGTCTTCTTGCTTTGGCTTCTCAACTGCTGAGGTTACAGGTATGCACTGCCACCCCCAGATCATTCTTCTAGAAAATATGCTCCATCCATTAAATTGCAAACTGTAAAAGACAGGGTCATTGTTACTGACACTGGTGCTGCTACTTCCCTCCCATTTCCCATTATCCCTGGAGGCTGGGCAGAGATGCTTTTGTTAGAATAGAATACAATGAGAACTCACTGCCTCCTATGCTTCTTGAGGTCCTGTTTTGGCTCAAGTAAGGGTATATGGCAACAAACCTGGTAACCTAAGTTTGATCCCATAGACTCACATGATAGAGGAGAAAGCTGACTCCTATAAGTTCCACCCTGATGTCTACATGCACACTGTAGTATGCATGTACGTACACACACACACACACACACACACACACACACACACTAACTGACTCAATCAATGTAGTAAAAATAAACATCTACTGGAAATACTTCAAGCGTGGTACAGGGGATATTGTTCAATGACATAATGTATCCTCAGCACACCCAAAGCACTGAGTCAACTCTACCATCAAGGAAGAAAGCAGAAGTACTGCAAGAATCTTCATCCTTAAATTCAGATGTGAATGTAACTAACAAAAGTTTGTTCCGTTCTTGTGTCTGGCTCCTGTCTTTAGCTGAAGGGTGATCCTCTCCCTTGTACATATTAAGTCTAATATGGAATCGTGTAATTATATCTGTGTATTTCTTCCCTGACTTCCAAGTGGTTGCAGGGTTTTTTTTCCTTTGTGAGGGAGATGAAAGATGTTTGGAGACTTTATCAAGCACTGTATGAAACTAATTATACTTCATGGTAGAACCCAAGCCCTCAAAAACAATGTTTTCTAAGAAAATAACCCATTCTGAGGGTCCTCCACAACAGATTTGGTCTAAGGGTTTTCCCACAATATCTTGCTAGCCTGAAAACGAGTGTATTTTGTGCTATAAGTGTACTTAATTGATCTGAAATACGTATATGATCACTTGCAACCATAGATGGTTTATTTATAGATCACATTTTTAGTCAGAAAAGGTTTATTTATTTTTAGACCACATTTTTAGTCAGAAACAACTCTTGAGTTGTTAAAACTTTTATTTTTCAATAAATTATTCATATATAAACCAATGAAGTATATTTATCAATGTATATGAGATATATATATATATAT
>JANHMN010000005.1:80820440-80867408 GCA_030674055.1 Rhabdomys pumilio
AAAAAAAACAAAAAATTCTGCACATTAATACAGCAATATGCTTTTCTGATAAATATTCACATTATATAATGTTTTAATCAAGCTAACATACTTGTTTATTCACTTATTGTTCCCTTATTTTGATGTTCATTGTTTAGGAATAGATAATGATGTTTTAAAAACCCACAATAACTTAGTGTTGTTCTTAAGGCAACCAAATAAAACAGGAAAGATACATAAATAATTATAATACAATACTAAATGTAATATATAAAATAATATACAAAGGCAAGAGATAAGATTACTAATTAATGTCAACAGTTATCTGTCCTAAATTTGTTCAGTTAGTAAACTAATTGATGATGATTCATTTCAGCTGAGTCCACCGAGGCTAAGTTTCTCCTTGTGTCTGTTCTAGAACCCATCATAATATTATATCCTCTTGCTTTTCTAAACTCTGAATTCCCCGAATACAAGATTTTGTCTGATCATCTTGGAAACAAAACAGCAACGGTATTATTGATGCATAATTGATCTCAAATAAATATCTGTTTAGTGAATAAATAAATAAATAAATAACAAATAAATTGAATCAAGAACAGAAGGAAAAAATAATTTCTTTGACATCATCACTTGAAAAATTATATTTAAGATACTACAGTTTGGATAAGCCACGAAAATTCTGAAGTTTCAAATGAGTTACTGTGGATAATCAGATGCCATGGACTGTCCTAAACGTTGTTTTCTCACCCTAAGTTTTAGACTTTGTGGTTTGGGCAAACACTGGGCTCCATCACCAATGCTAATATTCTATGTGGACAGAGACCAGCAACTCAAAGGTATGCTACAGAAACAGAGTATTTCCTATATCAAGAGAACAGGCATATTTGATCCAATTCTGGTAATGTTAGCTTTAAAAATATCATGAGAAGGTTATTATTTGCTGTCCCTGCAGTGTCATTAGATAACTGCTGCCTCAGCCCTTTGCAAGCAATTATGGTATGCTTTAAAATCAAGTAGCATTGCAAAGGTGTGATTCTTCTGGCTCTTTGATACAGCTTGACTTTTTGCTTTAGTGCTCTTGAATCCATCTTTATGTGACTCTTGGACTTTCTAAATATTACTGGGGAATAAGAGTATTATACTGTTAATTTTCAGATATTCAAATGGTTTCCCGCTCTTTGAAATGCAGTTTAAAAATTCCAGATGCATATTAGAATTCAATATATTAATTATTCCCACCATAAAAGTTAGCTATACAGATAATCATTCTAGCCCTCCAAGTTCAATAAACGGTTTGCCCCAAGTGCCTCTTTACATGGTTCTAGTAAAGTTGGCTTGGAAGACAGATGTTTTCTTAAAATTTTTTTCTTCATGACTCTAAAGCAGAAAATTAGGTTGAAAACAACTAGATAACTCTGCTTTTTCCTTTCAAATAATCAGGATGTAGATTCCAAACATCTAAGAACCCAAATATTCTTAACTAGAAACAAACAGATCTCATATTCATTATTAAAAAATAACTCCTCGGGACTCAGGATTCTGCTCCTGACAGATTGATATGATATAATATCAAATGAAAAATAAATGCAGCTAGCTTAGTCTCTCCTCAATTCTTTTTCAGAGATTCAGACCTTTGTCTTCTTCTCTGGTCTCTATCACCTTGAACACCATCGTTTGACCCTGCTGTCCCTTCTTGCTACTAAGCTTGGGTTCTGTGAGGAAATCCTCTTTGACTTCTTTCAATTCTTGTTTTGCAGATAAACATTAAAATGTTCAAGAGAAAAAATGGTTCAACTTTCCTAAGACATTAAATTTGTCCATTTCTTTGATGAAAGTAAACTGCCATGAGTGGGCTCCAAAGTGCTCAGGCATTTTCTATATAAGGAAGTTGAAAGTTATTGAAAACACCAATGAAAGACCTAACACCCATGCTTCCTGACTATGAGTTACTGAGAAGAAGCTGGTGTTCACACAGGGCTTTAAATGCAAGTAGCACATATCTTTTGAATACCTGATAAACGTGAATTGAAATGTGTACCCTAGAATCAGTAAAATGGACTTGTATTGCTTTGTGAATAAAAAATTAATCATGCAAACAGAAAACAATAAATTCATTATAAATATTCTTCATTTTATTAAGTACAAACATAGCTTTTTAACATATTTTATTATAATAAAAGAAAGAGATCATTTAGACCTATGGCCTTATTTTGTAAAGAAGAAAATTGTAGTCTAAAAAGACCATAGTAGCTTTTCCTAAGAAACTCTTCAATCTTCAGCCAGAACTAGGCAGGGTTCAAGACATCCAGCTTACTTCAAAAACATTTTTTCACATATGGCTCTTCTAAACCCATGACTTATCTGGTTGTCTTCCCATTCCTTCTAGATTTCTGTGTAGAGGAACTTAACTCTACAATCTACTTGTTGATCAAGTGGAATTTATCTGATTCTTAACCTTTGGCAATCAACACCAACTAGGACAACACAGGCACATACTCCTCTATCCCAAAAGCTCGTGTAATTAACTAGATCTAACTTTGCCCAATGCTTAGCTTTTGAAGATCTAGAATCATTTACTAGTTAGAACTCCCTGTTTCTATCACTGCTGAGGTCTGACTTTTCAGTGACACAAAGATGACCTTCTAGGCCTTAGGAGACACCCACACCATTGCTGAATAGCCTACAGTTCACACAAGAAACTCTTGGGTATGCTTCAAGATGTGTGAAACACAGTCTCTAGGCCTAAGTTAGCCAAAGGGGTATGGATGTCAAGTAAACAAGTACTGACCCTTAGTTTTGCAGTACAATGCAAGGAAGACTGTCAAAACCTGAGCACCCATGCCCACTGATTTCGTGCTTCTTCAACATCCATATTCTGTGTTTGGTATTTTAATACAACTCTCTGTGCTTCTGAAATTCTTCTATTTCTGTTCTGAATGTCCTATATAGTAACCCATCCTATGTGTGAGCTACACAACTGAGGGGGGAGGACACTGAATCACTCTCACAGACTTTTGAGCATTAGCCATTCTAGTCCTCAGGCAAAAGACTGCCCAAAGCATGTATGAGCTTTGAAAAACACATTGTATTTGTTTCTATGTCCTCAGTCATTAACTCATCCAGAAAAACACAATTTCCATACTTTCTTTTGTAAGACACAAAATTCATTTTCTTTTAGCTCTGTATGGTGGGTTGAATAAATTTCACCCAATTAGATTCTTGTATTTGAATGCTTGGTCTATAGGGAGTGGCACTATTAGGAGGTGTGACCTTGTTGGAGTAGTTGTGCCTTTGTTGGAGGAAGTGTGTTCCTCTGAGGATGACCTTGGAAGTCTTGTATGTTCAAGTTACACCCAGTGTGGCACCACACAATCTCCTTCTGCTCCCTTTGGATAAAGATGTAGAACTCTCATATCCTCCAGCACCATGCCTGCCTGGATGCTGCCATGTTCCTGCCTTGATGATAATGGACTGACCCTCTGAACTTGTAAGCCAGCCCCAATTAAATATTGTCCTTATAAGAGTTGCCTTGGTCATGGTGTCTGTTCACAGCAGTAAAACCTTAACTAAGACACTCTCCTAAGAGTTTATAAAAAATGTTGTTGAGACATGATTTGTACAATATGTTAAATAAGTGTTTAAAAAATATTTTTAATTTAAAGGAGGGTTAAATAGAACCTCATTTTTGGTCAGGTATTTTTTCTAACCTAAAAGTTTATCCATTTCACTAATAAAAATTATTCATTAGCCACTTTTAATAATACTCTTTATGAGAAGAAATGTGAGTATGTGTATACCACATGTGCATAAATTTCTACATATTACTACTTGATTTTCATTTTCTGCATCATATTATGTGACATCTTGTCTTTTAATTCTCTGTTTAAAAAACAGAATTCAATCTCTTTTCATACATCTGGATTGGGGAGGAGTGCTGAATTACTGAGAAGAATTATAAGGATACAGTGACATCTACAGGCAATATATATATTGCTGAATAGAATATAGCTATTAAATGTGAAGAATTAACTAAGAGGTCTCTCTGCCTTACATTCAAATGTACTCCTGATACCCAATAAGAAAGGTTAGATCAATTAAACTGGAGTAACCGATGTAGGAGAGCTTGCTAAAATTGAAATCCATATTATAAAAGGGCCTTTGTTTAATCTACTTTGTTCTACTTCATTTATCTTCATTTTTGAAATGGGAATAGCAGCTTGATTGGCAGTTCATTTTTAAAACTATATAAGACATTCATACAAACTTCATAAAAATGGTTATTTAAAATTCATGGTTGTAAGGCGAAGGAATCATGCAAATTAGAAATTAAAAATGTCTTTTCTTTTTTATTCTTAGAAAGTTCTAGGGACCCAAACCAGGATTTCCTTTAACACAAAACTGTACTTTACCATTAAACTATGCTCATATTCCCTCAATGGTTAAACTTACAATAGGGATTAACACTCTACTATGATTTTAGTCTTTTTTTCTTTTCCCAGCAAGAGTAGCGAGAACAATAAATGCAAAGGGTAGATAGAAAAGATAACAAAATTAGGTTCATTAAGATATATGATTGTTAATTATTTACATCAACTTGCTTGGGTTACTGAATACTCAACTTGTTAGTAAAACATTATTTTTAAGTATTTCTCACAGGTTATATGCAAAAAATGAATTTCATTCAATAAAGAAACAGTGAAGAAGGTGCCTCTGTAGCAGTGTGGGCAGGCACCATCCAGTCTACTGAAGACTCATACAGAACAATCTGAGATGATACATGTAGCTGCTTTTGCATGACTGTGATGAGCTATTTACAGTAAGTGATCATGGAAACTATTTATTTTATCTTGTGGTTTGAGATGTGTTGATCTATTGTGGCAGCGAGGCAATGGCAGAAGAGGACAGCTCGCATCATGGAAAAAGGGACTCTAGGGGAAGAAAATGTAGGAGCTGACTTTCCTTCCTTTTTTATTATATCTAGCCCTGCAATGAAGAAAGATGATGTCATCTCCATTCAGCATAGGCTTCCCCTGGCAGTTCTCTGAGTAAGAGCTGGAAATATGGTCACATATACACTGAAATCTGGACCTCATCAGTCCCCTGAATGATTCTAAATCCAGTCAAATTGACAACAGATATTAACAGTTACAAGTTGACCTCTTATTCATTTAAAATTGAAACTCATCCCCTTAAGCCAAAGCATGTTTTTCCTGAGCCCACCAATGATATCTCATATTTCAAAATTTTCAGCCTGTCTCCAAAATTCTACATAGTTTTAAATGAGTCTATAATTGTTCAAAAACCCAAGTTTGGGGTATGTGTTGCAGAATAAGACAATCCCTTAACTGTATGCACTTGTAAAATCTGAGAGGATGTTATGAACCCCAAAGATACAAAGACACATAGTAAATATTACCATTATAAAATGGAGAATTCAGAACACAGAAAAGAGGAGAAAAATCAAAGAAGGACTGAAACATAGCAGAGAAAAATTTAAAATGTAAATCCTGTAGTTCTGTATTGAGCATTTGAGCTATATCATATCATGAACCCCAACAGGCTTAAGGAGAGTGATTATATAGAATGCATATTATAAGGGAACAAGCTTATGCAGAAGCTGAGCTATTTGGCCCATAGATCCAACAGTTTCTTAGTGCCTGGCTACTTGAATCTTAGAAAACAGTTCTCATGTTCTCTTATGTGATTAGAGCACCCTTCAGACTTTTACTTCTTAAGAAAAGGTCCATCAATTGACTTTATAGTTTTATAGTTTTAACTTAAGATAACCAGGGTCTAGGCTCCTTTTGCTTCTTATAAAGGTGCTAATCTCTTTAACAATGATGCCTTTTTTACTTTAACACCTTTCATTACTCAAACATGCTGCCTTTTCTGTATAGACTGCATGGTTTTTTTGTTGTTGTTTCTATGTTTGATGTTTTTGAGACAGGGTAGTCCTATTTAACCTGGGTGGCCTGGAACCTACTGTGTAGACTACAGGGGTGGGCTCAAATTCACAGAGATCCATCTTTCTTTGTCTTCTGAATGCTGGGATTAAAGAAATGTGCTGCCATGCCCAGCCGTAGACTGCATGTTTTCCAAAACACTTCTGCTGCCTTAAAATTTCTTCTCATTAGGCATGAGGCTCAGTGGTATAATGTTTGCCTGGAATGTATAAAGCCCTATGTGAAATCCTTAGTACCAAGAGAGAAAAAAGCCCTTCCACCAAACTAATAAATCTATTACTTATAAACTGAACCACAAAGTATTAGGACATGGATGAAATATAAATTCTTTGCCCAGAGGATAACATGAACAGTATCTACTCAAATTTCCAGTAGAGTCCTTGTGACCAAATTTGTTCAACAAACCTGCTCCCAAATGATTCCTTCAGTTTTTCCTGGTACTCTAGTTTTCCAAGCACATTTCTTAAGGCATTTTCTAAGGACATTTCATTCTATATAATTTTAATGTCAAATTTTCTTGTGTGTGTGTGTGTGTGTGTGTGTGTGTGTGTCTGTCTGTCTGTCTATCTGTCTATCTGTCTATCTACCTACCTACACATCTAATACTTACAAGCTATTGGCTTGTCTGGAGAACTCCATTACAGTATTGTTTATTTTGCCAACCAGATAAAAATCAAACAAAGCAAAAGAAAGAAAACAAAATTTAAAGTGGTGAAGTTATGTCCTAAGCCTTTCTATTTTTTTTCTGATTACTAGAAGTACTTAGTGAATGTTTGATAAATTAGGACAAAGTTAAGATGCTATGGAACTGCTTTGCAAAACTTTCATGATGTCTATTGATTATATATATAAAAAAACAATAAAAATCTGATCAAAATCTGGATTTAGCAGTTAAGCCAGTAAAACATCTTCATCAGTTTCTACTATACTCAAAGTTCTATACGAACTTAACATAACATTGGAAACACACAGCTTCATGGAGTGTTCATGTCGTTCCATCATATCTTCTGTTTTTTTCTTTTATCATTCTCCTTCCAATACTTGTTTAACATGGCACAATGTATGAGTTTCCAGTGGCCATTGCCTCAATTATCTATTAAAGCAATTACCTGATAGCCTGTTCTAGAAAGGTATCAGTGAGTGTGCAGCATCTGCAAGAAGTGATACAAGATTGTGTTACTTGAAGGACATTTACATTAGGAAACAGCATAAAAGACATGCAACTCTGAGACTCGCTAAGAACTTCCACCTATGTTCAGATCAATATTTACATATTCCCATGCTGAGAAAATCTTTAGTCCCTCAGTATTAGTCATAAAAACAAGAACAACCACAGAAACAGATTTAACTCCATGCCCACCAGCTCCAACCAAAAGCCAGGACCACCTCTCAAACCTAACCTGAAGATAAAGAAAGACACGTGATTCAAAACAACTCTGAAAACAAAGCTTTTATTTGAAGTAAAAATTGGTGGCCTAATGATACAAAATACATAGAACTTCACAAGGTCATATTACTGGCCCTCAAAAGGGATATAATCAGGAATAAAAGAAAAGAGTAATTGGAAGCAGGGGATATGGCTCAGTTAGCAGAGTTGTTTGTTGTCTAGCATGCATGAAATCCTGTTAGGTCCTCACTACACAATGTGGGTTTTGTAGCACACAGCTATAATCTTAGCAGTTGGGAGATAGAAGTCTCAGATATTAAGACAAACCTCGGCTAAAACATCAATACATACATGAATTTCATGTGGACAAAATCAAATCCATGACAACAAACAACAAAAAAATTTGTTACATAGTAAAAACTATTTAGTCTTGGCAGGTAAAGAAGACCAGATTAAAAAAAAAAAGGATTTCCATCACATGTCAGTGTTAGAGCAATGCAATTTCAAATGAAAACAGCAAAGCTCAATTATATCCTGATCATCTGGTTAGGATTAAGGATAAAGGGACTAAAGTGCTAATTGGACATTCAGGGTCTCCACCTTTTATCACCACTGTCAAAGACAGTTGGGGATGCCAATTTTTAATTTTTCTATTGATGATTTAAACTAATTTAGCATAGATTGAATGAAGAAAAATAGTCTTTGAATAGTGATATGTGTACCTCATTGGTGGCCTAAAACTCATTAGTAGTGTATTTGAAGTTAATCAACACTGGACTGGGTAGTATACATAGCAACATAGTAACTACAATGGGAAGATACATGCAAAAAGAAAGAAATGTTGCCCCATGAGCCCTAAGCATGGGGCACATGTTTTTGATTGCAGCAGTCAGGAGACAAGGCAGCCAGAACTCTGGTCCAGCCTTTAACTTCCAGTTTTGGGTTAGACAGGAAGAAAATTCAAACAAGATATACATCAACAATTATTAGATCCATAAAAGAAGTCACCAGGTAAACTGTTATCCCCCAAACTGTTGAACTAGGCAGGCATATTCAAATCTTCACAATATATTGACAGTAGAAGCTCATAGATGGAGCCAGAGTTGGTAGAGAACATTCAAGTGTAATTGATGAATTGTTAGAATTTCAGTGTAAATTAACAAAAACATTGAAAAGTTAAGGGGATATATCCCTACTAACTTACCCACAATTTCCTCAGTTTTACCTTCGGTAGTATCATCAAGTTCAAATGGGAAAAAAAATAGAGAAATATCTCACACTTCAAAAAGAACAAAGAGGAAAGACTCACAGGTCCCTCTGTTTTCCTTAAAACAGCCTTGTCCTCTGGGTAATTATTTTTATTAGTGTCTAACTTCATGGAGTTTTTTTTTTTTAAATCTAATTAAAGTGTGGAAAAGGCAATGAGAACTTTGGATCTCTCTAGCCTTCCACATGGGGAAAAGTATGCTAAAACACGATGACTTAACTGTAGAATTTAGAATGTGTTCCTCACCCCATGCTGTCCCTTCATCAACAGCATTCATATATAGTAACAGTGTACTACAGCTAAAAGAAGAGGGTATTTCAGACTGTATTTAATAACTTGCTGTGAAAAGCTCAAAGATAACTGAGGAACAAAAATACAAAGTCACTAGAGGAATTTTTAGCCTCTGACACTGCAGTTCTAGTAAACAGCAAGCACCACTGACTGTCCTGACAATCTTTTTTTTGGGGGGGGGGGGCGCGGGGTTGAGACAGGGTTTTTCTGTGTAGCCCTGGCTGTCCTGGAACTCACTCCGTAGACCAGGCTGGCCTCGAACTCAGAAATCCGCCTGCCTCTGCCTCCCACGTGCTGGGATTAAAGGCCGCCTGGCTGTCCTGACAATCTTAAATGCTACCTTATGTTCTACTACTGATGAATTGTTTTAGCTTGGAGACAAAACAAACAAACAAACAAACAAAAAGCAAGTTACAGGAAAATACAAAATAGCAGTCTGGACAAAAACAAATCAAAACTAAGCTCAGAAGATAACAGAAATTGATAATGGCCAAGCTAGAAATTTTAAATATCTTCTCTTAGTATGCCAAGATCTTTGATAAACTAAGTGGAAAGGATGTACAAAGAGATGGACAACCTAAGGAGAAAGATGAAACATCTACAATGAGGGACATAGGAGAAATTAAAATGTTATGACTAAAATGAAAAGTATTTTGTAGGGACCTATTAATAAACTGAACATAACCTAAGAAATCATAGTGAACAGGCAGCTCAACAGGCTGGGTGTGAGCTTTCCAAATGTTTCAGTTGGTCTAAACCTCTTCCAGGAAGATCAACTAGTTTCTGTTTCTTCCAGGCCGCTGGTCTAGTTTCAGTCTTCTCTGCAGCTTGTTTTGTCTGAGACAGACATTCAGCAGTCTTTACTGTTTATGTAGTCTTGAGGAGCGAAGGATCTAGGGAATCTTGTCAGTTTCTGGGATTTCTTAAAGCTATTTTGAGCTGTTTACTTTCTGTCTTAAGGAGATTCCCTGCCGGGTGGAATGTTTCAATCTATAGGAAACTACTACACAATACTCCACACTTTCCTCTGTGTATCACATTCTTCCCATGCCCGCTTCCAAAATTATCCCTGAACATTGGAAAGGGTGATTGTAGATGTTCACCTATGAGTAAGAATTAGGCCACAATAGCAGTCATTTGTTGTTAGAAATGTTACCAGTGGTTATGAGTTGAGTCTGTCAACTACGATGATCTATGAATGTAAACACATATGTTTAGGAGGTAGTTTGACAGGCACATCACATAAAAGTTGTTTCCCTGTTGGAACCCATGACCTCTCCAGCCACAAGTTTTTATCCTGGCTTACAGGATTAGGAGGTATGGTCTTGTTTGAGAACATATTGTCACTAGGGTGAGCTTTGAAGTTTCAAAAGATCAATCCAGGACCCATCTCTGTCTCTGTCTCTGTCTGTTTCTGTCTTTGTGTGTGTCTCTCTCTCCCTCTCACCCTCCTTCCTCCCCTCTCTTTCTCTCAACTTGTGGATCAAGATGCAGCTTGCATTTGTTTCTCTATCACCATGGATACAGCCATGCTCCTCACCATGATGATAGTGGATTAAAACTATAAGAAAGCCCCCAATTAAATATTTTATTTTATAAGAGTTGCCTTGGTCATGATGTCTTTTTATAGCCATAGAACACTGACTAAGACAGGAGGCACTAAATTTAATTTGTTCTCCATAAACCTCAGTCATTCTTTCTCAACTATCACATTTCCAAATCCTGGAACTATCCCATAGTGACTCCCTACGCTTCTCCAGAGCTGATGAACTGAGTGGTCCTGAATTAATCTGTTCAGTTCTGCTCAGAGCCAGAGAAGAAAGTGGCTCTGCTCTCCCCTGATGCACCTGCTGATTACCTGGAGCTAAGAGGCCCAAGGTTGGCACTGTGGCTGTAGTTGTACCTGTTGCCTTTTCACCCAGTACACCTGGATATTGGGGGAAGTTTTGAATCTGAAAACCTTCTCCAACACTTAACAAAACCTTTTTCTGGAAGAAAATGTACCCTGGATGGGGTGGTAACCCCTATGACAGGCTTGATCATATTCACCTCTATTGTCCTATCATGGATATCTTCTGTGAACTGCTCCTCAGGCTTTAAGGGTTTTCAAATGATCCTTAACACACAATCTGGCTTTCTACCACTTTCCCCACCCCCCTTCACAACTCTGGCCCAACATAAATATTGCTATGTTTCTCTTTGAGGAACCTAAGCCGATCTCTTCCTCTATTTTCTTTTATCTTCTTGCCTCTAGATTGCTGTCTCACTTTACCAACTCTCATTACATACTAGTCTAAGTCACTAGAAATGCCAAAGCCTTTCCCATTTTCTAAAGATCTTGCCCTACCAAAAGGCTCAGCAAGTTGTTAGAGCTCCATACCAGCCCTCAGGTCCCTGCTGTATCAACCTTTTCTTTATTTCCTTTGTGAACACTTTCTTTTAGCTCTGGGAGCTAGGCTTCAAACACAACTTCTTTTAGATAGTTCCTGCAGAAATACCAACCTTCCTGTATTTTTTTTTCCATTCCCGAGTGTATGCAGGGATGTCAGAAAGAGATAACCAAGTGTTCCTAATGGCTCTGATAAAATCAGTCCATCAGAGAGGGACTGGTTTCTCTCATATTGTCTCAGATTATGCAGCTTTTGTCTTTAAAAAGGATGGGGAGTATATTATTCAGTTTTTCTTCCTCTACAGTTGTCAGACTGATCCCATTGCCACATCCCATAGCGTCACAAGCCAGGCTCTCTCCTTGCTTATTGGAAAGTCTTCCCCAATTATAGCAGATCAAGTACCAAGTATTTACTGATTACTGTAGTTTTTTGTATGGGACTATTGTTAGGGCCCTCATCTGTATGCTGGATCACTGATTTTCCTTCCATTTCTACTAAAGGTCAGACCCACAGTATATCACCTATGAATTTTTAACACCTTTCTCTTATCCTCTTTTTTTTTTTAATTTCATTTACTAGCTAGATCAAAGGATAAGATGGAGGATGCTAACTGCCATCTCCCTTTCTTGTTGCAATTGCTCTTTTACACAAACACGTTCCTACATGGCCTCCATCTCAGCCTCAGGTGCATTTCTAACTATGCACAACAGTATCCAAATAACCTCTACCTCTGCTTGCCAATGATTTCAACCCTTGTACACTAATCTAGAAGACTAGAAAATGTCTTCTAAACCTTTAATTATTTTCAGGCCATGTCCATATTCACATTGTGGACCACACTCAGCACACAGGCATGCCACCCCATGCCACACAGACAAAGATTGCCATCCTGGGATTAATCCTACAGATACTCTTAATTCTGGTGACTCAGCCTCAGTTGCATACCTCATTACCCATAAAAAGAACTATGCAACTACACTTGTAGCAGAAAGACACATTAACACACACCATTCAGGGAAGGAAACTTTATCAGAAAATCTCCCTCAGATGCTCTTCTCTCAGCCTGCTCATCCTCAGCTTCATGCTTTGCTATACATAGCCCGGACTGCAATCACTCCTCAACACATCCTTGGTTCTGTGATGTTTCTATTTGGGTGTCAATCATATTGTATGACCGTAATTTTCCCAGGGACACACAACAAATGTTCACTCATCCTAGATAGGGAGCCTATAGCAGACAAAAGTGTGGATATTACCAAAGTTTAAATTGATGAACCAATAAATTTTATATTAGGGCTACTTTCAGGAATATGGGTGATTGATTACTTACAGGAGCAGAAATGACTCAAAGATATCACCACAGTCCACCCCAGCATGGTTGATAGCCCACAAAAGCTGAAAATGTGGAGCACAGGGCACAGACTACAGGCAGTTCAATAGTTCAGGGAGTATACTTCCCAAGCATCTCAGTTGGTCTAAACATCTTCTAGACAACTCAGCTGATTTCTGCTTTCTTCAAGCAGCTGGTCTCAAAGTCTTCTTTGAAGTTCAGCTTGTGTGGTGGATTGAATAAAAATGTATCCCATAGGCTAATAGGGAGCAGCAAGCACTATTAGGATGTATGGCCTTGTTGGAGTAGGTGTGGCCTTGGTTGGAGGAAGTGTGTCATTGAAGATGGGCTTTGAAGTTTCAGATGCTCAATCCAGGCCCAGTGTCTCACTCTCTCTTCCTACTTCCTATTGATCCAAATGTAGATCTCTTAGCTACCTCTCCTGTACCATGTTTGCCTACATGCCACATGCTTCTTGCCATTATAACTATGGACTATATTGTAAGCTAGTCCCAATTTAATGCTTTCCTTTATAAGAGTTGCTGTGCTTATGATGTTTCTCACAGCAATAGAAACCCTAAAAAGCATGTGTAAGAGTCTTCTTTGCCATTTGGCTCATCTGAAAGTGAGCCACAGCTCTCTTTATTGGTAACTCTAGGATACAGGGCCTAATGAATCTGCTCAGTTTCCGGAATTTCCTGCAGCTATTTTGAGTTGTTTATTTTCTGATTTAAACATCTTCCCTGCAAGATGAAATAATGTCAATTTCAGAGGAAATTGCTATGTAACAAGAATGAAAGAATTAGAAATACCCTAAGGTATTGTCTTAGTTAGGATTTTTATTGCTGCAAAGTAATACCATGACCAAGACAACTCTTATAAAGATGGCATTTAATTGGGGTTGGCTTATTAGGTTCAAAGGTTCAGTACATTTTCAAGGCAGGAAGCATGGTAGCACCTAGGCAGACTTGGTTCTGAAAAAAAAAGGAGCTGTGAGTTCTACAGTTGACACAAAGGCAGCTAGAAAACTATCTCTTTCATTTAAGTGGAGCCTGAGTATGGGAGGAGACCTCCAAAGCCCAACCCAACAGTGACACTACCTTCAAGAAAGCCTCACTCACCTCCTGACACTGCCACTCCCTATGGGCCAAGGATATTCAAACTACCACAGGTATCATTAATCCTATTGTGAAGCAACAGTATACTGTTATTAGAAAGTACCATTGGATTAGTTTTAAATGCATGTTATAAACTCTGTGAAATCTGTTGAATATTTTAAATGCAAATCGATATGCTAAGATAGGAGAGAAAATAGAATCATAAAAAATGCTCAGAAAAAAAAAAAACAGTCAAAACACCAGGACCTGGTAATACATGCTTGTGATTCCAGCACTTGGAAAGTGGAGGCAGCCACTTCAAGAATTCAAAATCATCTTCGTATACATAATGAACTCAAAGGTAGCTGTGCAGCATAAGTCCCCATGTCAAAATAACAATAGCAATAAACAGGTAGCAAACTCAGAAACTGAAAGACAACAAATAGAAACCAGTTATAGATAATATATATTACTATATGAAAGTCATTTTATATTGTGATAGCTTGAATGAAATGAAAACAGCCCCATAGGTTCATAAAAAGTAGCATTATAGAAAGTGTAGCCTTGTTGCAGAAGATGTGATCTTGGTGGAGGAGGTGTGCCACTGGGGGTGGGCTTAGAGGTTTCAGAAGCTCAAGCACGACCTAGAGCCTGATTCCTTTTCTGCTGCCTGCTGGTCTGGATATAGAACTCTCAGCAACTCCAGTACCATGTCTGCCATGCTTCTCACCATGATGATAATGGAGTGTTTAAAATTGTAAGCCAGCCCTAGTTAAACAGTTTCCTTTATAAGATTTGTTGTGGCCATGGTGTCTCTTCTCAGAAATAGAAAACCTAAGACACATATGTTACAGTTTAAATATATTAATTGAAAGATACAGGATATTTACGTGAGTAACAAAACAAAACACAGCTAGTTGTTTTCTAATAGAAACTCATTCTAAATAAAAGACAGTGCTTTTTTTCCTAAAGAACAGATGGTTAAACAGATAGTCTAGAGGTTATGAGCTCAATTCCTAGCACCTATAAGGTGGTTCACAACTATGCTTAACTCCAGTTCCAGGGGATCCAATGCCATCTTCTTCTGCACCTCTTGGGAACAAATTTCGCATACCTAGAGGCAAAATGCTTACACATAAAATAAAATGAATATATTTAATTAAAAAATGTTTTCATGTTGGAAAAAGACAAGAAATAGTAGTAATAATTTGAGGCTTAACATCCTATATAAGGAGGAAATTTTCAAGAAGTATTAGAGGCGTAGCAAGGAAGGTGGCTTCTGCTAAACCTGACAATCTGAGTTCAATCCATGAAACCCATATAGAGAAAGCAGAGACCTCCCTCATCGGTCTACCACATATTACTCCTCCTCCACTGAATGAGGAAAATATCAAAATAAATTAAGAAATGTATTACATGATGATAAAGTGGTAATTTTCAAATGAGGTCTGACAGCCGATAGTCAAATGTAGTGGTCAAAATTTTGTCAGATTCCAGAAAAAAAAAGCCTTCTTTGGCCTCTGTGGGTTCTGCATTCACATGGTTCAAAGGTATACATGCAGACAAAATACCCATGCTCATAAATAAAAAATAAATAACATCTCAAAAATGGACTTTCTTTAACTATATACCAATATCAAGGATTTGGTAGTCAATTCTTATCTTTCTTTGTAACTAGCAAAGCAAATTTATCTTTGATCTTGACATGCTCCAAAATACGGCAAGGTGTTCTGCTCATTTGTCTTTCCTTTTTTCTCATCTAGGTAAGGCTTTTTATGCACTCTTCTTCAAGATTGAGTGCTGTATCCTTAGCAAAATTTTTCTAATCACCCCAAATCACCTGAGATATCATCACACTCCATTTATTTTTATATTTATTTGAAACATACATTTAATATTTTATATTATTATCTATTTATTTTCTTAGAAGTTCATAAATTTCTTTGTGGTAGGACTTGAATAATTTTATATTGAACTTATATAATTTAGTAAATGTTTAAATCAAAACTTGAATGAAAAGCAAACAGACACTTAACTACATGTCCTTATTCTAGACAAATAAGGTTCTTCATGCATGTGGTAGTCCCAGTAGATATTAATAAAGAGTTATCTTCTAGCAAGGATGACCCAGAACTTTCTGTTACTTAGGATTGTGTCTGTCAAACTGAATCTTATATCATTGTTTATTTAAAAAGATGTTTTTACCAATCTGCTAAGCGTTCTTTTGTTCAATTCAAACGGAAATTTTAAGAAAGTACAGCTCTTTTTGATGTTCCCAGTTTTAAGCTCTGAGTGTTATCAGCTCTTAGTTCTACCAGCTCAGATAGGAGTCCTTCTGTTCGATCTGAGATAAAAACCATGAAAAGGTAAAGCAATATCACCAAAAGCATCACTGAGGCTTGTAGCTGAGCACAAGGGAGTCTGTGCAAGAGAGAGACAAACTTCCCAGATCAGCTTTCTGAGGATGCAAGAAATGAAACATATAAAGGGGAAAGAGACAGTCTCCTGCAGGCAGAGGGCAGCTTCATAGGATCACAGCATTTCTACAGTCCTGTCTTTATTTTATTTTTTACTTTCAACACCAAGGTTTGCACTTGGCTCAGCAAACAGCTCATGTGTGTTGGGACTATCTGTTCATGAGCTGCAAGAGATGATGAAAGTGTGCACTGCCAGTATCTTAGGAGGCTAAAAGAAAACTTCAAGGAAGTTTTGTCTAACCTCAAGGGATTTTTATCTACTAGATTAGTGACAGTGGTGGCTGTTAGAACAGAAGTATGGTTAACACAACAGTAGCAGAAGATGTAGCATCAGAGAGAATGACGAAGGCAATGTTAACAGCAGTTGCTGCAAAAGTAGGGGGTTCATAGCCTATAGTGGTGAAATTCTGGCATCTTTTACTACCCATCAAATCATTCCAGCACTGACTGTATGCGGTACTCAGTATCACAATAACATGCTCTTAGTCTGCATTCTATCCTTACCCCATAATGAAGGCCAGAAGTGGTAGAAGCTCTACATAGGGTCACCTGTGTCTATTATATAGAAACATAGAAAAAAATGAGACATAGGACTTGTCCTATTTTGTTTCAAATTAGTGTTTATAACTTATGCATATACTTCCATTGTTTTATGAATGTGAACTTTTTAAATAAAACATGTTATGAAACATTGAAATATATCTGCACTAAATAGCTATATATATATCATATATATGAGTCATGTATGATATATATATATATATATTGGTTTTTATTTACTTTTTGAGTTTACACACATTCATTCAGTGTATCCTTAATCCTTGTCTACTCCACTTGCTTTCTCCAACACATATCCCTCACAACTTCATGTATTTTGAAAATATATAACTCCAAGTCTAGTTATTATTCCCCACAAAGACATGTGTGAGACCATCCACTGGTGCTTAATTGATTCTTCCTCGCCCAGCAACCATCAACTTAATAGCTGATCATCTAGGTGTACAGACTCAGGACCCTAACACCCATACTATAACGAGCGTTTGGGAACCAGTAATAGTAAATACAAATGAACTGAGTTATTGCAATCTAACATTCACTTTGTAAAAAAAAAATTGTGAATAACTAAGACAGAAGAAGGAAAGGAAAGCAAATGAAATGCACAATCTGTATAGATTGATGCAATCCCATAACATTTTCTGTATTGATGGACATTTTCTACATTTATGCTAATAAATATCAGAGCTACATAAGATCATAAAACATTTAAAATGAGCATAGTAAAACTTAATAAATGAAATTGTAATTTAAATATTTCATTCATTCTTTGACAGTTTCATACAGTATGTTTTAATAATGCCCCTTCTCCTTCCTATAACTCCTTCCAGATCTTCCTCCACTCCCCTCTCCACCACTTTGTGTCCTTGTATTTTTTTCTCATTAACCCATTAAATCCAGTTTCTGCTGCCCATATATTCATGGGTGTGGGGCCAACTTCTTGGTAAACCTACCAAGAGCCACACCCTTAAAGAAAACATACTCCCCAAAATCAAATGCCAGTAGATCCTCCAGGGTTGGGGCTTGCAAACCAACTCAGACTCCATGCTTGAATCCTGGCTGACTTGATTGCATAGACGTGACCACTGTTTGAGCTCATCAGTTCAGGGATCCTGTAATATCCAGAAGACATTACTGGAATCCTCTCTTAACCCTTGATTCTTGCAAACTTTCTGTCCACTTTTCCATGATTGTTCCTGAGCCATGTGAACAGTTGTGATAGAGGTGACCCATTTATGGCTGAGAACTCCACTATTATTCTACGTATACTCTGACTGGTTCTGAGCTTCTATGTTAACCAACATCCATTGTACAAGCAAACTTCTCTGACAAGGTCTTGGAGCTGCACTAATCTATTGACAAATAAACAAATTCAGGCACATGAAGAAGGCTGTCTTCCACTCTGCGTGTTTATATACCTGTTTATATAGAGTAATAATCATAGGCTTACTCTGAGAGCTGTGAGCTCCCTTACATAGGTTCTTGACCAAATTAATAGTACCAACTATGTGCTTCCTTCTATGGAACACTCCTTAAATCCAACCAGAAAGAAGTTAGTAACCCCCATAATATTTACGTCATTGTTATTTTCATGGGTACATCTTGCCATGCAGGTCATTATTGCAGTTCATAGGGTTCACAGCTGAATAAGACTGTGGATGAATCACCCATCTCCTCATCTCCTTGGGAAGTAGCATGCAGAGTATGTTTTAGTAGCAAGAAAGGTAACCACTATAAATGATGCTCTGTTATACTTGTTGATAAGAGTTGTCTTCTGAGACATCATATCTTCTGAGAGGCCCCACCCAGCAACTGACTCAGACAGATGCAGACACCCATATCCAAACAGTAGATGGAGCTTGGGGACACTTATGGAAGAACAGGAGGAAGGATTGTGGACCTTGAAGGAGGTAAAAACTCCACAGGAAGTCTATTAACAGAAGGCCAACAGAATCAATTAACCTGGACCCTTGGGGTTCTCAGAGTCTAAACAACCAACCAATGAACATACACAGCCTGGACCTAAGCCTCTTTGCTCATATGTAGCAGATGTGCAGCTTGGTCCAGAAGAACTGAAACAGGAGCTAACCCAAAGGCTGTTGACTGTCCTTGGCATATGTTCTTCTCGCTGGACTCCCATGTCTGGCCTCAGTGGGAGAGGTAGTACCTAGCCTCACAGAGACTTGAAGTTTCATGGTGGGTGAATACCCAAGGGGCCCCCACTCACTCAGAGGAGAAGGGAAGGAAGGATGGAGGAAGAATTTGGGGGGGATGACCAGAAGGGTGATAGTGAGTGGGATATAAAGTGAAAAAGTAAAATAAATTAAGAATAAATAAATAAACAAACATCAAAAAATGTTATGCCTAATTTAGGCAAATATTTGATTAAATAATATAGTAGATTTGTCTTCCATTTTCCTCTAAAAGACCTTTATTTTGAAATAAAATCTTCCATAGTATGATAAAATTTCTTTTTTATCATGTAATGACTTTTTCCCACCTATGATGATTGAAAATGTTTCTTTGGGCTGGGATCTGTGGTCTTTTAGAATCTGTGAAACATCTGTCCTAGCCCTTCTGTCATTTGGATTCTCTATTGAAATGTCATATTGTTCTAATAGGTCTGCCTTTATGTGCTACTTAGTATTTTTCCCTTGCAGCTTTTAATATTCTTTCTTTGTTCCATGTTTAGTGTTTTTATAATTTTATGCTAAGGAACTTTCTTTTTTAGTCCCATCTATTTTGGTGTTCTGTGTGCTTCTTGTATCTTTATAGACATCTTATTTAGCTAAGGGTTATTTGTTTTTGTTTCTTTTCCTATGATTTTCTTGAAAATATAATTTAACATGAGTTTCCTCTCCACCCTCTATTCCTATTATGTTATATTTGATATTTACGTAGGACCCCATATTCCCTGGATGTTTTGTGTCCGAATTTTCTAAGATTTAACATTTTTTGACCAAGCTATTCATTTCTCCTACAGCGTTTTCAATGTCTCTTTTCTCTTTCATCATTTTACTCTGTTGGTGAGGCTTGCCTCCAAGATGCCTGTTAGTTTCTAAATTTTTTATTCCCAGATTTTTCTCAGTTTTGGTATTATTTATTAATTCTGTTTTCATTTTCAGGTCTTGAACTGTTTTATTTATTGTCTCCTGCTGTTTGTCTGTGTTTTAATATATTTCTTCAAGGGACTTACTCATTTCCTCAATATGAATCTCTATCATCTTCATACTGGTGGTTTTAAGATCTTTTCTTGTGATTCAGATATGTTGCAATATCCAGAACTACTGTGGTAGGATTGCTAGGCTGTAATGAAGACATATATCTTGACTGTTACTTATGCTGTTTTTACACTAATGTCTAGACATCTGAGTTTGGGATGACTGCAATTCTAGATGCTGGTCATGTCTTTTTGACTCTCTCTGGGTCTTTGGGAATTCTGGCAATTATGCATTGCTTGGGAGGGAGTTCTGGGATCTTTCTTGATGTTCCCACTTAAGATTTTGGGTAAAACGTGTTTGTAGGTATTAAAAAGTAACACTTAAGAATGTGAATGGGTTAGGAAGGGTGAGGGAAGGTGGGAGGAAACCAGGCTGTTGCACCAAAATGTGCTTAGTCTTCTGGGAACAGAAGCAGAGTAAGGAGAGACACTACCCATCAGTCTGCCACAGGAGTAGAATGAGACTGGGGGGATTAGATTTGGAGGAGTGGAGAGTAAAGAGTTGAAGCTCACTTACCTGCTCCACTGGCCTACTTGCTTCTCTGGCATGCTTGGCTGATAGGTACTCGGAGAAAGCCTGCTAGAGTTGGGATCTGGAATAACAGGAGGAGTGGAGCAGAAGGTTGTAGGAAAAGCTCTGCAAGATTCATTGGAGATTATGCTGCAGCAAGTGGTCTGCCACTGAGTTGGGGCTGGAACTATTCACCTGCTCTGAGCAGCCTGTGGGTTTCCAGGGAATACCTGCTGCAACTGAACTCTCATTTCAGCATCATCTATACTTCTCTCTGATTTTTTAAAATAAGAACTGGCTTTACTTTTTTACTCTTTCCAACTCCTTTTATTCTTTTATTTATTTAACTTTATTTATTTATTTATCTATTTATCTATTTATCTATTTATTTATTTATTTTACATCCCAATCATAGCACACTCCCTCCATTCCACCCAGTCACTCTCACAAATCCTTCCCTTCATTCCTCTCCCCTTCTCCAGAGAAGGGGAGCTCTCTTTGGGTACCATCCCATCCTGGAAAATATACTCCCAGCAGAATTGGACACATCCTCTCCCACTGAGGCCCAACTAGGAAGTCCAGGTAGGGGGAAGGGGATCCAGTGGCAGGAAACAGACCCAGACATCCCCCACTCTACTTGTTCAGGGACCTACATGAAGACCAAGCTGCACATTTGCTGCAAATATGTAAGGGGTTATGGTCCAGCTTCTGCATATTCCCCGGATGGTTGTCCAGTCCTTATGAGCCCCCATGGTCCCAGGTTAGTTGATTCTGTGGGTCTTCTTGTGGTGCCTTTGGTCCCTCCAGTTTGCTCACTCCTATTCCCTACTGTTGTTCAAGACTCCTGATGTTTGGCTGTGGGTCTCTGCATCTGTTTCCATCCACTGCTTGATGAAGCCTCTCAGGAGACAGTCATTCTAGATTCTTGTCTTCAAGTATAGCACAGTATCATTAATAGTGTTAGGGGTTGTCTTTCACATGAGATGTGTCTCAAGTTGGAACAGTCATTGGTTGGCTGTTCCTCTAGTCTATGTTCCATCTATATCCCTGCACAGTTTACAGGCAGGACAAATTTTGGGTTGAAAGTTTTGTGGATGAATTGATGTTTCCCTGCCTTCTCTGGAAGTCCTGCCTGGCTTCCAACAAGGAGGTGGCCCCTTCAGTCTCTATATTTCTTTCTGGTAAAAATTTCAGTTAATGTCACCCCCATAGACTCCTCTCCAGTCCCAGGTCTCCAGCTAGTCACCAGAGATGTCCTCCCACCACTCATTTCTATTCTCACTCCCAGCTCTCTCTCACCCCTTCTCCCAATACCTGATCACCATCCTTGTTCTCCTCCTCTCCTTCTCTCCTACCCTGTTCCCACCCTCCATTCACCTCTGATGACTATTTAGTTTCTCCTTCTGAGTGAAATTCTCACTGATATTTTTATACCTCTTGAACCTTTTGTTTGTCATTTAATATACTCTGAATTTCAGATATTCATTGAGTTTTGTTATCAAAGAATGACTAGCTTTGTTTATTCCTTCCATGAACTCAGTTTTGTTTTTCCACATTTTGATATACACTATCTTCAATCAAGAACGTAAAGCCATGGAAACCTTAATTCTATGAATTTCTGGCTTGTGTAATACATTTGAACATTGTGAACAATAACATAATCAAAAGTTTAAAGACCCCCTTTTCTAGTTCACAAACATTTAATCTAGATATCTAACTTTTATTCAAAAATGTCTAACTAAATCGACTTCATTAAATAAGTGTATAATGTGTTCAGGTTACATAGCCATTGTGTGTTTAATTGATGTTAGAGCTTTGTCAGTCACTGACAAAATCTGAAGTTCAAATTGTGATGTTAGATATTTTTCTTTTATTCTTGTTCTTTAATAGTCTATGCAATTTTAGGACTATTTCCTCCATAGGGGTCTTTCTTAAAGATGAGAATTATTGCCAACAGCTTAAGCAAGACATTGCAGCAGTCAAATGAAGGCATAGTCAGTGGATGAGGAAAAGAAGCAAGGAGCTGAGGTTTTTTTTAACCTATTGCAAATTGAAAAGAAGTAACTAGATGGCAGACTTTTGTCACTATTCATAGATCATGTATACAAAGAGTTTTTCTTGTTGTTGTTGTTTTGTTTTGTTTTGTTTTAGGCATCTTCTAAAGTTTTCTAGTCACAAACAAAAACAGCTTGAAAAGAGAAGCTAGCTCTGAGTAGAACAGATTATGCTATTTTGATTACTTTATAGGTTGTTTTAAAATGTTCTGCCCCATTTCAATAATAAGTTTGAACAATGAATATTAATACCTTTGAAGCAGCTTTTGCTATGAAGTGAAAATCTGCAGTAGAAGAAATATTAAAATGTTCTGTACAATAAAATGGCATTTAAAAATTAATATCTATTTATACATTGATGTTTAAATTTCTTCTTTAGTTTCTTTCTCTATGATAAAACAATAGCATGTGGTTGCACAAAATTATAAAAGAAGTTGCTTCCTCATTGTAGTTGTTACTCTGTATATACATTTCAGTTGCAATTTCTTTTAGCAAAGCCACAATGCTTTGCTGCAATTCTCTGATACTCTTATAGCATATTAAAACTTTATCTAGCCAAATATTATGGCAAGATTACTATGGAAAATAGTAAAATTCTAGAAGCTAATGGATGAGATACTGTTAAAATGTATGCTGGAGGAACACATTTTAGAAATGGTTATATTTAATATCTTTATTAGTTAGGTAGAATATTTCTAAAACAATATACGAATGACTTTCATTGGGGTTGATTCCACTGGGAGAGTAGGCACTAGCAATCACTAAAATTGCTCAGATGTGATAGGTAAGTCTTACATATGTTATTCATCTGCTGCTTTTTAAAATGTCAGCTATCTTTGATCATTTCATTTCCTTGTATTTAACAAAGTTTTGAAATGTAGTATTGAACAAAGTAACTCCATAAGCTCAACATCTGTCTAACTGCCTAACATTTTAAGTCTAAGCCATGAAATAAATAATTTTTTATTGTTTTGCACATTTTTTCTGGGAAATCACTTTAGTTTGTAAATTTCTTTGAAGTCTAAGGAAAGAGAAGGATATGCTTCTCCTAAATCAGTTTAGATTTCCATAAACTGTGTCAGAACATTGCTCTGAGTCCCCATTCCCATTCTGTTACTTTCTCTTTCCAGACAGATATATGGTACATTACTTCTACACAGTGTATCTATCTATGCTTTCTGAATTAATCGTTATTCAAATGATTAAAAGAATATAAATTACATCAATCTCTTTGTACATATGGAGCCAGAATCAAATGGTCTTTTCAGGTAAGTATATATACTCTATACTGTATATGCCATATATCATTTGGATAAAATACAAGCATTTGTGTGGCCTCTATGTTATTACATTCTCATAGTACTGCTTCTGTCTAAATAAAGCCATTTCAAAAGATATTACATTTTCTCTTCCAAATGTTCTCCTTCTCCTTCTCAGCTAAAGAGAAATATTTGCCCTGAGCTTAACATTTTCAGCTAGGCTCCTGAAGTTTAGCTGGTATGCCCCTGTGAAACAGAGAACTTAGGTGTGTGTTTTGGCTTACAATAGTCTTAGCAAGAAATCTTTTTGGAAGGGAGAATCTAGAGTGACATACAGTTAACATCACTGTTTTGACTGTATCTCTTAATAATCAGACATCTAAAGGATATTTTATATGTGGTGGTACTTTATTGAGTTTCTAAATTAAAGTTTTAGAAAACAACTGATATTTCATGTCATTTATTGAAATGTCTTTGCACTTTGGATATTATCTTTATAGACACTAATGAAGACATTTAGTTCTAAAATGTGCTTGAACAGTATACTTCTTCCATTCAAGGATCATTGCACTCTCACCAAAAACACTAAAAAAAAAAAAAAAAAAAAAAAAAAAAAAAAAAAAAAAAAAAAAAAAGAAAAAAAACCAAGCTGACGATCTATTTAAAAAAATCCACAATTTAATCTCTGAATAAGCTTTAAGACATAATGTTTAAAAAATGTCAGAGAGCATGTTTTTCATCATCATCTAGGTTTAGAGAACTCTTATTCCAATTTTCTGAGGAACCCCCAGACTGATATCCAGAGTGGTTGTACCAGCTTGTAATCCCACCAGCAATGGAGGAGTGTTCCTCTTTCTCCACATCCTCGCCAGCCAGCATCTACTATCACCTGAGTTTTTGATCTTAGCCATTCTGACTGGTGTGAGGTGGAATCTCAGGGTTGTTTTGATTTGCATTTTCCTGATGACTAAGGATGTTGAGCATTTCTTAAGGTGCTTCTCAGCCATTTGAGTTTCCTCTGTTGAGAATTCTTTGTTTAGCTCTGTACCCTATTTTTAAATTGGGTTATTTGGTTTTCTGAAGTCTAACTTCTTGAGTTCTTTGTATATTTTGGATATTAGCCCTCTACTGGATGTAGGGTTAGTGAAGATATTTTCCCAATCTGTAGGTTGCCATTTTGTCTTATTGACAAGTTTTCTTGGCCTTATAGAAGCTTGTCAGTTTCCCATGAGGTCCTATTTGTCAATTGTTGATCTTAGAGCCTTTGGTAATCTGTTCAGGAAGTATTCTCTTATGCCAATGAATTCGATGCTATTTCCTAATTTCTCTTTTATTATACTCAGTGTATCTTGTTTTACTTAGAGATCCTTGATCTACTTGGACTTGAGCTTTGTACAAGGTAATAAATAAGAATCAGTTTGCATTCTTCTACATGCAGACTGCCAGTTAGACCAGCACCATTTGTTGAAGATGTTATCTTTTTTCCAATGTATGGGTGGGAGAGTGGAGGGGAGGGGAAATAGGGGCAAGATTAAGTAGGTATGAGACAGAAGAGAAGACCAGAGCGTCAGGAGAATGAATAGAAATATGCAGCAGTGTGGTGTGGGGTGGGGCAGGTAAGAACCTCCAGAACCCAGAACCCAATGAGGATGACTTTAGCCAAAATGTTCAACAATGAGAAGGAGATGAAACCTAAAGAGACCACCTCCAGTAGATAGACATGGCCCCCATTTGAGGCATAAGACCACCCACTCATCCTCAAAATTCTTTACTCAAAAGTGTTCCTGTCTAAAGAAAATGCACAGACAAAAATGGAGCAGACACTGAAGGAAAGACCATCCAGTGACAGCCCCAACTTATGATCCTTCCATGTGCAGGTATCAAATCTCGACACTATTACTAACGCCATGTTGTGCTTGCAGATAGGACCATAGCATGGTTCTCCTCTGAGAGGCTCTACCAGCAGCTGACTGAGACAAATGCAGATACTTAGAGCCAATCATTGAACTGAAGTCCGGGATCCCTATGGAAGAGTTAGGGAAAGGACTGAAGGAGCTGAAGGAGGTTGCAACCCCATAGAAAAAAACAAAAATATCAACTAACCCCAACCCTTCAGACCTGTGAGAGGCTAAGTAAGCCACAAACCAAAGAGCATACATAGACTGGCCCATTTCCCCACTACAGATGTAGCAAAGGACTGCCTTGTCTGGCCTCAGTGGTAAATGGTATGCTTAATCCTGTAGAAACTTGATACCTCAGGAAAGGGGAATGCTAGCAAGGTGAGGTGGAAGTAGGTTGGTGAGTGGGCGAGCACACTCTCAGAAGCAAAGGGGAGGTGAGAGGGGTGAAGAACTCCTTGAGGGGGGATCAGAAAGTGAGCAACATTTGGAATGTAAGTATAATAAAATAATTAATAAAATTAAAAATGTTAAATTTGTGATAGGTTAATAACAAAACATTATATTCAAACTACATTATCATTTTGAGAGTTTCCTGGTGCATATAAACATAGAAAGGGTTCTGGGAGACCTCTCAGTGAAAATAAAATTGGAAGATAAAACATACTCAACATTGATTAAACTGTCTTACTCTAAAATCATTTGACTTTTGGTGTTGTGTATTTGAGTGTGTGTGTGTGTGTGTGTGTGTGTGTGTGTGTGTGTGTGTGTTGTATTCAAATATATCATCTGCCCTATTTTAGGAAATGCTGGTATAGATATCATTTTATCACTTATCTGGGGCCCAGTAATATCTTTTCAAGATAACTATTGCCTTTAAAGCCTACTCAACCCAAACCCACTTGAAATTCCTCAAACTTGTTTTTTTTTTTTTTTTGAGTACCACAATGTCTTGTTATATTTGAACTTCCCATATGAACTGAGAATAATGTTGCTTTAGTGCTCTTCTTTACTCTGGCTTTAAGACCTAAAAATCCCAAGCAGTGCTAAAAGCTGAAATCTCTCCTATCCTTGGCTACCTTGCCAAGCATCAGGGATGAGGAAAACAGCTGTTTCTTTGTCCAGTGTTATTTTCTCTTTATGGGACATCAGTTCTTTATCTAATGAATGACAAATTATTTGGAGGTAGAGAAAATCAGATTTTTTTGCGAAGCAAGATAAAAGCCGTGACTGATGAACCCAACAATATTAGAACAAACGGTGCCATATAAAACTGCAGCCCAGCTTTCAACACTGTGGTGACACAGAAAGAAGAGGTCACATGAAATGTCTCCTCCCTAGAGTTCTCAGAGGAAAAAAATGACCTTGATCTGAAGGATGATGATTTCAGATCACAGAATGAATATTTAAAAAAAAAACTACCTGGAGTTGCAGTGAATACTGAAAATCACCAAAAGTAAAACCGATGAAACTTCATAGAATTCAAATGTTTTCTCTTGAAAAATCTGTAAATGGTTGAATGAGTACATAACAAAAAGCCTTCTTTCTTCCCCCTCTACTCGTTGAGAAAAAAACAAAACAAAACAGGAGATGCACTAGTCAGATCAACAAATTTGAATGCACTAGCTAAAGTTATTGACCTTAATACTTTTTCTTAGGCTATCATCTCCCTTTGCCATGCTTTAAACCCACACTTCTGAATTTGATCACCAAAAGGACATTATGACTGTGAGTGAGAATCAGTAACTCTATATACAAGTAACTGGCTCAGGGGACAATGAAAATCCCAGAGCAACTATTGTCTTATGTAGTGCTAAGTAGATGAGTACTAAGAGCTCAGGGAGACGAAGAAGTAGAAAGAAGGTGGGCTCTACAAGTTCCCTCTCCCCAATGTAGGGCATTCCATCTAAGGTACCTCTCTTTGAATCCCAAGTGTCTCTCACCTCTCAGGTAGCTGGTACATTCTAGAGTGTCCCCACCCCCCACCTCTTACCTCTCATGTTTGCCTGTTTCCATTCTTTCTGCTGGCCCTCAGGGATTTCAATCCTTTTCCCCCATCCAATACCAGATCATGTTCCCCTCTCTGCCACTCCCCCGCCACCTTTCCCTCGCAGGTCCTCCCCCCCCCCTTGTGGTTACTTTCTTCTTCCTCCCAAGTGGGACTAAGGCATCCTCACTTAGGCCCTTCAGCTTGTTGACCTTTTTATGTTCCATGGGCTGTATCTGAATTACCTCACTCAGGATGATATTTTCTAGTTCCATCCATTTGCCTGCAAAACTCAGGATGTCCTCTTTCTTAATAGCTGAATAGTACTCCTTTGTGTAAATGAAGTACATTTTCTGTCTCCATTCTTCTGTTGAGGGACATATGGATTGTTTTCAGCTTCTGGCTATCACAAATAAGGCCACTAGGAACCTAGTGAAACATGTACCCTTGTGGCATGATGGGGCATCTTTTGAGTATATTCCCAAGAGTGGTGTTGCTGGGTCTTCAAGTAGAAAGATGAGGCATCAAGTGAGGGATGGGGTTACCATCCCACAGTCAAAACTCTGTCTCAGAATTGTTACTGTCTGAAAGAACTGCAGGGATAGAAATGGAGAAGAGCCTGAGGAAAAGAAGGTCCAGCGACAGGCCCAAAGTGGGATCCAGCTCAAGGAGAGGCCTCAAAACCTGACACTATTACTGAGGCTATGGAATACTCACAAAAAGGGGCCTATTGTGATTGCCCTCTGAAAGACCCAACAAGCAGCTGAAAGAGTCAGATGCAGATATCTGTACCCAACCAATGGACAGAAGCTGCTGACCACTGTGGTTGAATTAGGGAAAGGCTAGAAGAAGCTGAGGAGGAGGGCGACCCTGTAGGAGGATCAGCAATCTCTATTAATCTGTAGTCATGAGATCTCTCAGACATTAGAACACCAACCAGGAAGCCTACACCACCTGATAGGAGGCCCCCAACACATATACAGCAGAGGACTGTTGGGTCTGGGTTTAGTCAGAAAAGAAACACCTAACCCTCAAGAGACTAGAGGCCCCAGAAAGTTTAGAGGTCTAGTGGGGTGGGGTTAGGGGGGTGGGGACATCCTTGTGAAGACAGGGGAAAGAGGTGGAGGAATGGGACGTGAAATAGTCGGAGGGTAGACCAGAAAGGGAATAAAATCTGGAGCTGAAAATAAGTAGATAGATAGATAGATAGATAGATAGATAGATAGATAGATAGATAGATGATAAGAGAAATGAAAAAAGACAAAAAGAAAGTGAAAGAAGCATACAGGCTTCTTCAAACACCGAGAACGTTATCAGCTCTCTTCTATACTAGAAAATGGTTTTATCAATGAATGATTTCTTCTCAGTAATCCAATAAAGAAGACATGCTGAAAATGTCATTAAAATGTAAAGAGTAATTTCTGAATTCTTTAGGAGGACCTTCAAGCTTATTCAGGTGTTCTTCAAAGATAGTAAAAGAACTAGGCTACTCTTAATACCCCTGTCAGAAAACTAAACTTATATCTATAATCAGACAAAACTAGCTTCCAGATGACTGTCTTGAGTCTACTGAGAAGATAATCTTGGAAGAGCTAAATATAATGAGTATAAATTTTAGAGAGAAGTATTTCATCTTTAGGGATCCCAGCAAGCTAAAGATTTGATACAGAAAAGGTAAAAAAAAAAAAAAGTAGTAGTCTTCCACATATTTAACACTTGTAGGTTCAAGAGCCCATACTCAAGGCAGGAAAATGAAAGGCTTAAAGGTTTCTGATCCAATACTAATATTATAACAGGACCTCCATCCTGGTGTGAGAAGTTTTGAGAGATGGGAGAGACCCTGAGAAAATGTGGAGACAAGCTTGGCACTACTGTCAAAACCAAGGCATGTTCTAGAACCATGTCCAGCAGCTTCTACGTCTAGTAAAGATTGTGGAAATTTTTCACTTAGTGTTTGAAGTTTGTGGTCATTGATCTTATGTTGTATGACAAAACTTTTCCTGGGGAGACACTATACACATGCCTACACACTGCAGATAGGAAATTCACCTCAGACCAAAGTACAGATATCACCAAAGTATAAGCTGGTGAACCAATGGATTATTTATAGTATTATAGATGAGGGTTTAATCACAGGAGCAGAAATGACTTAAAGGCAACCCAGCCCAACTTATGTGGCAGTTCACAAAATCTGGGAACCTAGAGTACAATGTAAAGCCCGCAGGCAGCTCAAAAAGTTGGGTAGTATCTTTTCCAAGGAATTCACTGGTCTAAATCACCTGTAGGCAGCTGATCTAGTCTGAGAGTCCTGGTAGCTTGGCTTGTCTGAGAAAAGGCTCTCAGCAGTTTTTGTTGTTTATTCTGGGAGAGAGGAGCCTGGTGAATGATCAGTTTCAGGACTTCCTGGAGCAGTTTAAATTGTTTACCTTATGGCTTAATAGCATCCTGTGTTTTGAAATATCTCAATCTCATAGGAAACTGCTACAAAACAGTTCTAAACAATACAGCATGGTTCTGTATATACATATTCTAGATTATAAAAGTACCCAGAACATACATTCTTGATATTATTGGTGTGTATTAGTACCTTATTTATTTGTTTGTTTGTTTGTTTATTTGTTTGTTTTGTTAAAAAATATTTATTTAACAAAATACAATTGTTGCCCATATCTAGTTGCACAAATATCTACTGACAGATCTCGGTAGCTCTGGACTTAGAATAAACCCTCCAGAGTGCTTTCTCAAAGCCAGCTTCCAACATACAAGCAAATCCCTCTGTCAGTTCTTACATAAAAGTTTTAAAAACTGCATCATTTTTTAAATACACATGATCTTTATAGAAGTTAACAATACTTTTGCATAAAGCTTAGAAGCAACAAAGTGAGGACCCCTGATGGGTTACTCAGGGCGGTCCCTTGCAATGCCTGAAAATGGCACCCAGCTAACCATCATCTTTTCTTTGAACAGCAGTGCATCAGAAAACCCTCAAAGTTCGCATGCATCCTCTGCCCCATCTCCCTTAACTTCATGGCATTTGTCACCCGAAGGCAGAATTCAACATTCTGAACTGGCTTCACCAACATTAAAGCAACACTCCTTTGTCTCTACAGTTAAGTGCTACTGGGTAGCTAGCTGAGATGACCATTCTGTCCAACTGTAAAAACAACTAATGTTAATTTTAAGGACTGTTAGCAGTTACCATATTAATTGCTTTTTCAGAAAAGAATAAAAAGAGGCTGGAATACTTTTCAAGTCTCCTTAGTGTAAACTAAACTAACCTGAGACATATCATTAGTGGTGCCCTGACAGCTGTTTGCACCTGTCTAACGATCTACTTATACCATGTAGTACCTTATTTATAGATGCATTGATATTTTTAATTAATTTTTATTTTTCAATGCAAGAATTTTATTTGAGACAGGGTCTCATCCTGTAGCCTAGGTTAGCTAAGAAGTCAGTAGGTGTCACTGGTTAGTCTTGAACTCTCAACAATATCCTCCTGACAAAACTTCCCTAGTGCTGGGATTGTAAACAATAGTCATCATACCTGGCTTTAATGGATGATTTAGCTCTGAACCTCATGTTTTGGGATGGCATGGATCACACATTTATTGCTATTTAACAAATTTAGGTACTGGAAATATAATTCAATGGTAGCTCAGTTGCCTGATATGCTTGAAGACCAATGTTCAGTTCTCAGTATTAAGAAAAAAAAAGGTTCTGGTGTTTAGCAAAACATTGAAAATATGTGATCCACAACCTCCCATCCAAAGTACAGTTGAAGTAAGCATTTTCTTGGAAATTTACAATACTAAGCACTTTCCTGGAAATTTGGAATAATGCTGAAAAAGAGGTGACACCCTCCCACTGAATTGGTACAGAACATACCTAGATACCAAATTCTCCACACAAACTACATTCATTACTTTGGAGGAGCAAGTGGAGCTGTGGGGGAGGCTGCAAAGGAAGAAATAGCAGTAGCAAGAAAGAAAAGCAATGTAAGTAACAGAGGGTGTTTCTGCAGGAATGGGTTTTTAAAGGGAAAGGGGGACAGTCTATGGCTAGGGTGAGCTGGTAAATTCTAACTGGACATATTAGCCAAATAATGATTTTGATTGTTGAAACTTGGTGTTTTGTTTCAGTAATGAGTCAGTGGACAAACAAGGGAACAGACCTTGGTGGCTAGCTTTAGGGAAGTAATTTAACAGTTTAGTAGAGGAAATGAGGAAGAAAAGTAAGGCAAAGTCTTCTGCAATATTTGCTGTGCTCAGCTTTGCTAGAGCCCCTTCAAATGGTACTTTAAAAATAGCTGTGAATGGAGAAACAAAAATGTATGCAGAGGCCAAGTCTTTTTGTAGATGGGAGATGATACTGGTCCTGAACTTAGGGTGTTATTCATACTATGCCAACACCCTAACACTGAGCTATACCTCTAGTTCAATTTTCAGTAATTTTTAAAAATAATTTGAAGTTATGGATATAACTAGGTTGTCCAGAATAGCCTTGAACTTTTAATCCTTCTCCCTCAGCCTCCAGAGAAGCTGAGATGAGAAACATGCATACCAGGCCACTTGATTTACCTTATTCCATTTAGTGTTTCTGTTTGTAAATTAAAATATATGTAGGTAACTGAACTCATTGGGCTTATTACACAATGTAGAGCAAATTAATCTGGAATGATCTCTATCTCTTGGTCATTGGCTCATACTGTCCCTAGATTAACCAAACATCGGTTCTTTAGAAGAACTCTGAGTTGTATCCAACTCTGGAGAACACTTCCATACACATACACATACACATACACATACACATACACATACACATACACATACACATACACATACACATACACATACACATACACATACACATACACAACAGCATTAGCACCATCAAGGACAAATCCACTATTAGGGAAGCACCGACTATTCTTTTCTTCAGTAGCACCTCCTCTGTTTACAGTTGTTTTGCTTTGGGGTTAGAGCATGTGGTCAGGTTCACGAGACTAGTTAATAGCAACAGTAAGCCTAGCCTCCCAATGTGAATTCTTCTTTAGCCGACACTATTTATTGCACATACTCTGCACCTGGTGCAATGTTTACATTGCTTAATTCATCTTTCTTTCTTCCTTTTTTTTTTTTTTTTCCGAGACAGGGTTTCTCTGTGTAGCCCTGGCTGTCCTGGAACTCACTCTGTAGAACAAGCTGGCCTCAAACTCAGAAATCCACCTGCCTCTGCCTTTCAAGTGCTGGGATTAAAGGCGCGCACCACCACTGCCCAGCCATGTTTCTTTACAATATTCTCCAATACAGCTACTCCATTATGGAGTATCCAAGGTCCTATGGGAAACTGGCAGTATTACTAAAAGCCACCAAGTCCTTACTTAATCTTAGGCCTAATCTGTTTAAAAGATTCTGAATAATTCTATTCATAAAGCATTGGATAATAGTATAGAGACAAAGGAATTAAAAGTATTACCATAAATGTGACTTTCAATAAAAGAGAAAAAAGATGACAGTAGGAAAGCCACATAGCAATGTCAAGAAATTGCAAATTTAGAGATCACACAAGAATTCTGCACAGATATTTTCCACGACTGAGGTAAATCCATTAAAACAGGGATACTATCAAACTTATATACTAATTGATATAAAGGAGTATGCATTGCCATCATTTTTCACTGACACCTCAGTACCTGTGGCTTAGACTGTGACATCTTACCTGGAGTTAGCCTCACTTCACATTAATCCCAGAGTGCCAGCAGGTAACTTTACTGTTGGGACAATATTCAAAAGCTTTCATGGACACTTCGTCTGCCAAGAAATCTTTAAGACCAGGAGAAAAAGAACTCTATGAATGAATACTAAAAATATGCCATCGCACCTCAAAAATTATGGCCTCATTCATCAATCCCTTTAAATCTTCACTTAACCCTCAAATGCCTTAGGCAGTACATTCAAACTAGGCATCTCCCTTGAGCTGAAACAGAACATTGGCCTAAGGTAGTAACTACAGTTCAGCAAGGCTATGATCCTGAGCTTGTTAGATGCCCATTAAGAAAGCTAAAGGAACACTATTTGGGAAGATGAAAAGTGGGCTCCCTTGCAATATTGACTCTAATATCAGCTCTCCTAAGAAATGAGCATCCCTAGACTAATTTGGATTACCCAAGAGGAGAACAGAGGGAGAGTAATCTTATTTGGAAAGAACTCACACCAGGAGCGATTAGGAGCACGTACCAGACCCTGTTCATAACTATGGGAGAACACAGCGGAGAGCTATGATGCTAAGGTATATCCTTAGTTTTATCTGCATGACATCTGGGAATAATGAGCAAGATATAGAGTGAATTTGACTCTTCACAAAAAAGTCACAATATGGAGTCAAGGTAAGGAGACCCACCAACACTCCTCACAGGACATCCCTGAAAAGAGCGGTATATTGAAAGTGTCTGTCCTAAGACAGTCACACAATAAAACAAAATGAATCTGGGAAATGGACATATAGGTAAGAGAAGGTTTAGGGACAGTAACCAGAAGGCATTATATATTATGGGTGTGAAATTGGGAAAGAACTAAATTTTTAGAGAGAGAGAGAGAGAGAGAGAGAGAGAGAGAGAATGAAACCAATACCTCAGCACTGTCTGTATCTGTGAGACCTGAGACACCAGTCTCAACTGAGGCCTTCAACTTGAACTTCATGTGGGCCCTGATGAACTAGAATGAGGGCTATCTCAAAAGCTATATGCTCCACTATGTTCATAGAAGCTTTATTTATAATAGCCAGAAGCTGGAAAGAACCAAGACGTCCTTCAACAGAGGAATGAATACAGAAAATGTGGTACATTTACACAATGGAGTATTACTCAGCTATTAAAAACAATAAATTAGAGAAGTTTGTACGTAAATGGATAAAACTAGAAAATTTCATCCTGAGTGAGGTAACCCAATCACGAAAGAACACACATGGTATTCATTCACCAATAATTGGATATTAGCCCAAAAGCTCATAATACCCAAAATACAACTCACAGACCACATGAAGCTCAAGAAGAAGGAAGACCAAAGTGTGTTTGCTTCAGTCCCTCTTAGAAGGAATAACAAAACACTTAAGGGAATGAGTAGGAAGACAAAGTGTGGAGCAGAGACTGAAGGAGGGGCCGTCCAGAGACTGCTCCATCTGGGAATCAATCCCATGTGCAGTCACCAAATGCAGACACTGTTGTGGATGCCAGGAAGTGCATGCTGACAGGAGTCTGATATAGCTGTCTCCTTAGAGGTCTGCCAGAGTCTGACATATTCAGAGGTGGATACTCACAGCTAACCATTGAACTGATCATGGGCTTCCCAATGGAAGAGTGAGAGAGAAGACTGAAGGAGCTGAAAGGGTTTGTGGCCCCATGAGGAGAGCAACAATACCAACCAACTAGAGTTCCCAGGGTCTAAACCACCAGCCTGGGAGCACATAGGAATAGATCCATGGCTCCAGCTGTATATGTAGGGGAGGATGGCCTTATCAGGCACAGGTGGGAGAGGAGATCCTTGGTCCCATAAAGGCTGGACACCAACTGTGGGAGAATTCAAGGGTGGGGAGGTGGGAGTGAGGGGGGGTGGGGGCACATCCTCATAGAAGCAGGAGGAGGGGGATGGGATGGGGGTTCCTGGGTGGGGGAGAATGGGTAGGGGAATAACATCTGAAATGTAAATAAAATATTCAATAAAAAGTAAAATAAAACAAAAAAGAAAGTTAAATTAAAATCATAAGAACAAAAGAATATTTAGGTGGGCTCATAGAAGTAGAAGAAATTGCAGGATCCTCAGAATCTACTCTGTTGAGCCAGCACAGAGTATGGGATGTTCTTCATTTCTGCCTTGAAGGTCCTAGCAATGTGCCTAATAGGATGCAATGAGCAGGACTTCGATTCTGCAAGGGAAATGAGAGAGACTGCACCCAAACAAGGACTCGGAGTCCTGTTCTCTGGCCTGAGAAACTCCAGCTGTACATTCATTCATGCAAGGCTTGGCTAGATTACCTGCTCTGTGACCTCGGAAGGTGTGGGCTTCCTGTGGAGCCTGGAGGGCTTCAAGAAGTACAGTGGGTCTTCTAGACCACTGTAGAAAGTAGGTGAACATCAGAAGACTTAACTCTATTTTCATCCCTAGGAGGCCAGCAAGAAATCTGTAAAGCTTAATGTAATATTTAGACTTCCACCGTAAGGATTAAGAAATAGGAAGGCAATGTTTGCTGCTGGCATAATTGAATCAATAGAACAAAGGATCCTAGGACATGTAGAAACTGTTTCTGATTGGGATACACTGAATGACATTGCAATCTTGTTACTCTCCTATCTCTGGGAAAGCAGAGATGTTTATCTAAAGCTGAGATGAAAGTCCCAGTGGGGGAGAGGCATATAATATAGGGTGACATACAAAATGAGGAGGGTCAGGAAGATTTTTAAAAAATAAAAGGATGCATAGTGGGTAAAGTGGGGACATAGGCTGCAATTGGGTTTTGGAGGCTTACACAAGGAGTTTTGTGTGCCGTGGACTGACTAAAGTGTTTAGGTTTGAGGAGGCTCAGCCACTTACCGGAGTACAGGGAGGAATTCCAGGTTGTCTTCCAAATTGAACTGTCAGTGGGGTTCCTTAGGCAACCTGGACCTGCTGTCAATCTTCAGGGCCAACCCCTCACAGGATGTGACCTACCTTCTCTTCCTGTAGGAAGGGGATAAAACGAGTTGTTGGCGCCCTTGGCAGAGTTACTGCGTGCCTTCCCATAGAACAGCAGCTAGCAATTCCAAAAGGAGTATTCGGTCAAGGTAAGGAGCCAGAATATGTACTAAAAAGAGTGTATTCTTCTGATAATCAAAAGGGCTGCATTCAATTCTATCTCTAGGTCACTAGGCTTGTTCTGAGAAAGCTGTGGGTTGTGACTTATCTTAGAAGGTTTCAGAACAGAGAGGGGACCTTGATCTTAGAAAGAAGCCCTGAAGATGACGTGGTGATGTCCACAATTAAAGTCAAACTTTAAACTGTGAATGATAAGAAATACTCATTCTAAACAATTGTGCTTCCACACTCCTCCACATTTGCACAGGGCTCTAGAAGGCCTGGTGCAGATTAGGCAAGTAAACACGGAACAAACTGACTAAATCCTCAGGAGTTCGGGGGGTCAAAGTGCTCCCTCGCTCCCAAAATGAAGAAAGAAAACAAAACCCAAACAATAACAGCCAAAAGAAAAAAATTTTAAACAGAATAAGTAAACTAAAAAGGCCCTAGTAACTTGTATTTAGACAACCTGGGGAAGCATGTGGGAGGAATTCAAAGACAGGAGAAAATATTCTGAAAAGCAAGGCCATCCTCAATTGTGTAGTGATACAATGTTTAAAATACAAGGTGCAGAACAAAGAAAACACAGGATTTAATACGAGGTCCGTGAGAAACAAGTCTCTCTAAAAAAAAAAAAAGAAGAAGATGAAGAAGAAGCAGAGAAAAGAGGACAATAGCTTAAGAATACGATCAAAGTGCTTCATACGCATGTGTAAATTTTCATGATGAAACACATTATTTAGTATGTTTAAAATATGCAAAGAAGGAAAGTACTAGTTAAGAATGTTTAAGCATAGAAGTATGTTACATGGACTGGAAACAAAATGAAATGTTAAAAGCAGTATAGAACTTTTTTAAGTCTCTTGAGGGATGTGACAGAGTAAAGTGCTATCTCATTTCCTTGAGAGACAGAGTCACAAAATCAGCTATCTTGGCCTAGTGGAGTAGATTCAGGTAAGCCTTGGTGTGTGCAGTGCCTGAAAGGAGTGAATTTAGGAGAATGACCTAGGGTGAGTCATCATTTTCAGAAAAAAAGAGGCCCATTTACAGCCCCAGATCTATTGAAAGCTGTGAATGTGCTAGTATTATTAGCAATAATCACTGTTCTGAGGACATGCTCACCTACAGAAAGCAAGGAGAAGAGTTGCCAGTTTCAACAATTGACTAGGCTCATTTAGTTCAAAGTGTGACTATCCTCAGTCTAAAAGTTTACAATAGGGTGGTGCCAAACTTACAGGGAGCCTAGGTAAGGAACTTGAAGAAAGATTGAAGACCCCAAAGTGCCCAAGACGGAAAGGGCTTTGTTGATTTTCAGCACTGTGTGTACCCAGTTAGTGCAGTGGAACTGAACCTCCCTGAAGCAGTCTCCCTCAGGGCTACAAGGAACCTTTGAGCTGTCAAATGAGAGCTGCAGAGAGGAGTGGCTCAGAAGCAAAAAAAAAAAAAAAGTTGATATAATCGTAGAACTGAAGGGTGCTCAAACACTAGGAGCCGTGCTGATCCGCAGCAGTACCTACAGGCTGGTCAGAACAGGAACCCTGTGGGTTTGAGAAAGTTAAAAGAATATTGATAAAAGGCAATATATTCAAAACACAATTAAGGTGCTCATATTATCTCATTATCTCTGTCTAGGGAGCCAAGTCACCTGCTCTGCTGTCTGTTCCTGCCTGCTGTCACTGACCATATCCATCATGCCCAGGGGACAGAAGAGTAAAGCCCGGGCTCGTGAGAAACGTCATCAGACCAAAACTGAGTCCCAGGAGCTTGGGGGTACTCAGACCATGGCACCAGAGAAAAAAGAATCATCCTCTTCCTCTGCTCAGGCCTCTGGAGATGCTGTGCCAAGTACCTCTTCTGAAACCCTTGCCAAATTGCTTCAAGGAATGCCTTGCACCACCACTTTCAGTATTTGCATTGCCTGCAAAAGGACTGATACAAGTGCCAAGAGCCAAAGGAAGAAAAATGTGAGTTCCTCTACTGTCCAGCAATCCAAGAAGAGTCCACAGCAAGATTGTCTAACAAAGAAGACCGGGATGCTGATGGAGTACATGCTCAGCAAGTACAAACAGAAAGAGCCCCTGTTGAGGGAAGAAATGTTGAATGTTGTCACCAAAAGTTTCAAGGAGCAATTCCCTGAGATCCTGAAGAAAGCTTCCAACCGAATGGATCTGGTTTTTGGCCTTGAGTTAAAAGAAATCCAGCCCAGGGGTCGATCCTACATTCTTGTCAGTAAGCTAGATTTCCAGGATGATGGAAGTGAGAGTAATGAGATGGGTGTTCCCAATAGGGGCATTCTGATCCCTCTCCTAAGTGTGATCTACTTAAATGGTTACCGTGCCCCAGAGAAGGAGGTCTGGAAGTTCCTGAATATGTTAGGAGTCTATGATGGGGTCCCACACCTCATCTTTGGGAATGTTAGGAAGCTCATCACTGAAGATTTAGTTCAGGAAAGGTACCTAGAATACTGTCAGGTTTCTGATAGTGATTCTCTGTGCTATCAGTTCCTGTGGGGTCCAAAAGCCTATGATGAGAGGAGCCAGGTAAAGGTGATGGAATTTTTGGCCCACATCAATGAAACTGGCTCCTCTACCTACCCATCCAGCCATGGAGAATCTTTGAAGGAAAAAGATAGAGCCAAATCTGAAGGAGCAGCCCAGGGAAGCACTAAATCCAAGGCCAAGAGACATTCTAAAGCCAAGTCCAGCCTCCCTACACCTGCTATTGAAATCTAAGGTATCTCTATTGTGTGATCGAAAGAGCTTGCTAGTCTTTGTTTTTTGTGATGCTGAAATTAGTTGTTGATAAAACTGTTTAGTGTCTTTTATCACAGTGTTTACTTGAAGTCAGAAGTTACATAGAAATAATACAATAGATTATATGCCTTCGTTGCTGTTTACTAAGTTGAGGTTTGATTTGAGTTGAGTTTGATTTGATGTGAAGTATTATTTGAAATTTCATAATTACCCTTGGCAATATACCATAAGGCAACATGAGATTAGAATATAAATGTGCTTGAGAGTAAGAGAGAAAAGAAGATAGAGGAAAAAGTAATAAACTTTCAGTTTATGTGTTGTTTTACTCCATATTTTCTTTCTTCTCAAACTTGTAAGAGATAAATGCCTGCTTTGCTTATGTGATTAAAAGATGTATAAGAAACCAAATCACAGTGAATTGGATTTCTTATTTAAGGTTTGTCCTTTACCAAAACACTTAACTGAACATCTGTTTTTGAGTACACTTCCTGGAGATGTGTAGCAAAATAATACCCCACAGCTACTTATGCAATGATAGATTCTAGAAGATGCTTTCATTATGGGTGTGGATCAAATGTGGTCTCCTTCCTAAAGAAGAAATGGGAATGTGTGCTTGAACAAAACTCATTTCCATTTCTATTGCCTTGTGAGAAAATGTTTTTGTTCTTTTTACTCTCTGTTTGGGGTCCCCAGAACTATACATTTTATGGAATCTCTTAGTTTAAACATGAAGAAAAGCAATTCCAGTAGATAGGAGCAATGAAACAGTTCAAAATGCTCACATTAATGAATTTCAGTCTTTAATAAGTGAATATAGGATGAGTCAGATACCAAAGCCATGTATTCAACATGATTCTTATTGGTCCTTACAAAAAGAACTATTAAATTCACTTCTTAGTGGAAAGTTCAAGGGTTACAGGATATCAAATATTCTGGAGTTCACGGGGATAGAAAGTAACAGAGTTCATACTGGACCCCTGATCTAGAGCCCACAATACTTCACTCCTAAGCTGAAAACCAAAACTGAGGCCATTATTTCAGTATTCCAACACACACCTTGGTAAATATGAAAAAAAAAAAAAGGTACTTGTGCCCAAACTATGGAGTTAGAAGCAAAAAAGAGAGAGTTCCAAAATAAAATGGAGGTCCTGCAAGATGGCTCAGCTCCTGCTACTATACCTGACAACCTAGGTTTTCTCTCTAGGATCCACATGGTGGAAGGAGGACAGATTTCCCTCAATTGTTGTCTGACCTCCATAAGCATGTCATTGCATGCTTTCTGATTCTCCAAACAATTTTAATGAAAGGGTTTTAATAATGAAATCATAATTCATGAAAAGTGAATATTTAATGGCATTGTGCATATTTAAATTTGCAGTATTATATAACTTCAAGTGATTAGGTACTTCACATCAGGGAGGGCAATACATTATTGTAGAGAAGTTGCCTAGCTGCATGGCATTGTTTCACTCAGCACTACAATGGGCATCTTATTTCCTCTGGAAGGTAAGTCTCTCATTGCAGATGTTACTGTAGTTCTACCATAAAAAGAGAATGAGAATTTGAACTTATTTTTTTTAATCATCCTGGATCTGCTCTCTATCCACATCACTCTGGGCACAGGAAGCCATTCTCAAGAAGGTATACCAGGGTGAGATTACAAGTGTCCTAGAATGATTTAATCTCAGAGACAAAGTCAAAAGGAAATCTGAAATACTAATATTTATAGAAGAATTATGGGTATTAAAAAATCATGATATAAGGTGTGTCACAGGGAGATCCACCCATTATTGCTGACAGAGTCTCAAAAATAACTAGACCTGAAGTGCCAGTGTTGGGGGGGGGGATACTCAGGGGAACCCCTATACACCCAAAGGAGAAGGAGATGGAGGAAGGATTGTGGGAAGGGGTGACCAGAAGGGGACAGTGAATGGGCTGTAAAGTGAATAAGCAAAATAAGATTTAAAAAAAAGAAACCTTGATTTGTATACTCTTTTAACAAGGGATTACAATTAAGAGATTGTCTTGCATCTCAGAAAAAAGCTTTGAAATTTGAAACAGTGTTGAGAATGTGAAAGATTATGGAGAATCTTGAAGTTGTATTAAATGATGTTTTTGCATTATGGCATGACTACATGCCTATGGGGGGGCTAAGGAGTGGAATATCGGGGGTTGAATAAGAGTAGTTCCCATAGGTATTTGAGTGGTTGGTCCCTACCTAGTTGGTGGGTCTGTTCTGGAAAAAAATTGGGTATGGCTTTAGTGGAGGATGTGTCACACAGCCTCATTCCCTTAGCCTCCAACCTATAGAGAAGATGTAAGTTTTCAGCTAGTACTCCAGCACCATGCCTGCCTGCTTGCTGCCTTATTTGCCACCATGGTAGTCATGGGCTCACCTCTGAAACCGTAAGCAAGCCCATGATTAAATGCTTTCTTTTACAACTGCCTTGGGAATTACATCTCTTCATGGTGATAGGAATGTCAGACAGTAATACAAAGCAAGCTAGGATACTAGAGAATATTTTCCTCACTTCTTCCTGCTGGAACTAAAGACAATATAGGCCTCAGATAAAGGATATGATATGAGGTTCAAAAAAATAGGTTATCTCATTTGTATGATAGGATAAATCAGGTTATCTGGGTAAAGACCAAGCTGACATTATACCTTTAAGTAGAAGAGACAGAAAAGTGTCATGCTCTGCCTTACATTATCACACTGAAAAGGTTTTAGATCAGGGCTGTCAGATGAGACTCCCCCATTTTCTTTGTATCAGGTCTAAGGTGAGGAGGACTCACTGATGGAAAACTGAAGTCAACAGACAGTTGAAGAGAAGAATCTGAAATATTCTAGTCACTGTGCCAAGTACTTTGTTTCAATACCTATGTTCTACCAGTTGTGGAGGGCAAGACTTACTAAAACCATTTCACAGAGTTGGAATCTGAAGCTCAAAGAGCCTCTGAACTCACACAGTTCAGCAAGCTATGTTTGTCTTTTAACCTGTGTGTGGGATAATCTAAAGCCATAACATTTTTTTTTATCCAACGTGAAGCTTATATCTCTTAAGTCACTTTTTTCTTGTTGTGAATCTATTATAATCAATAAAAAGTCTTAACTCAAACCCCTGCGTATAATTAGAGCAAGAGCAACAAGATCAGCAAAATCAATGTGAGGTTTTTATATTCCCTTGTCATTGTGACAGGATGTTACACTGTAAACCAGGTTACTCTGGAACTTCAATGTAGGTAAGGCTAGCCTTAGAGACTACTAATTTTCATTCCTAACTACAGGGATTACCTGTGTGATCCAAACTTCCTGGCCAACTAAAGTATACAGAAAGATAAAAAGAGTACATTTAATTATAATAGGAATATACCTATGATATCTACACTTAAAAGACGACAAAACCAAAATATGTTTAGATTAAACCATTTTAGAAGATAAATACTTCTAAAGAAACCTGATAGTCAGGCCAGTAAAAGATAGAAGACACAATCGTAAGGTTTATTTTCTTTCTGTTCATTTCTATATTTTTTCTAATCTCCCTTTCTACCACACTTTTCTTATCCTCTTGTTCATTTTTTTTATGTTCAGGTCTAAATGTGGTATGAATTCACAGATAAAACAAGACCTGAAAGTATTTTGTAGAATGAGCTCCATTCTACTAGTTTTACAGACACGGGCTACCCTGCACAGAATGTTTTGTTTTTGTGTGTGTATGTTATTTTGTAGTCCATTCTTTAATTTCAAACCCTTGTTTTGTAATGTTCATTTCCACATCAAACTCCTTCCCAGTAACAGACCTCCTCTATGGAACATAAGAAGATAAGAATCTGCTTATAGCTGCAGTGAAGCAATGGTTTTTAAAAAGCATTTATGATAAGATGAAAATTGCAGTCATCCATTAATAAATAATGAAAATATACACTCACCCCAAATGTATGACATTATTCAAACCTGTTTATCATGCATATAATTCTGCCAAACCATAGTCTTGTTATGCATCCTTTTTTATGTCTATTAAAATCATTTTCTTGCAGAAGCTGACCTAAATACAGCAGAGGTAGTGTCCTCACATAGGATACTTACTCAGAGGGGTAATCTTGAATGAGAATTTTGGGGAAATATCCATAGTTCTGTTTGCTAGAATTCTGATTGCACTGTGTGAGAACCATGGACCCTTACTTTTATAATATGAGCACTGGAGACTTGGAGTAGCAAAAGTGAGACTATTTATGATATGACCTAAAAAGGGCAAGTGCCTTAGTTTCTGTTTTATTGTGAAGACACACTATGACTAAGGTAATTCTTATAAAAGAAAGCATTTAATTGTGGGCTTGCTTACAGTTTCAAAGAGGGAGTCCATTATCATCATGGCAAGAAGCAAACAAGCAGGACACTGAAGCAGGGTCCACAGGTAGCAGACAGAGAGGAGGGGAGGGATCCACAGGTAGCAGACAGAGAGGAGGGGAGGGAGGGAGGGAGGGAGGGTGGGAGAGACAGAGACAGAGACAGGCATAGACACAGAGACAGGAAGACAGACAGAGACAGGGTTAAAAACCTCATCTCCAGATACACACCATCTCCATAAGGCCACACCTCCTAAACCCCCATGAAACAGTTCATCAACAGAGAACTAAGAAAAATATTAGCCTGTGGGGCTCTTCCCATTCAAACCATCACAGTGTGCAAAACCCTAGAATGACAGATTCCTCGTAGAGCTCAGAGGGCAGATTGTTTGCCCTGATACATGCCCCTTCCTCATTTTCCCTTATTGGGTGAATATTCAGGAAGAAGATTTAGTCTTATCTTTCTCTCTAATGCTTCCATTTCTATTTTTCTCAATTAAAGCTACCTGTACATTTCAGACTATTTCCTTTAAAGATTATTAGACACATGACCTTGTCATGTCTGTTGCCATTAGTCAAGCATAACTGTTAGTAATTTTCTACTCTATAGTGTGAGTGGGAGGGAATAGCTAGACTCCTAGGCTCTAAAAATGAGCATTTATTTTATGATTACCTGCATTTGGACTTAAACTAGCTCAGGGAATCATTGAAATGGATCTTTTAAAAATGGTATCCACAGCTGCAGGCTCACAGTGGCCCCAAATATCCCTACCCTAATGTGATCTACAGAAAATAATACCTAGAAGATTTGATGAGAAATGAAGCCAATATGACAAGATAAACATGCCAAAAAAAAACCCATGCCCTGTAAGAGCCAGGAGGCTTGGCTTTAATGAGTACTAAGGGGAGAAGAAATCAGTAATAACCATGGGAGGACCTGTCACAAAAAGAGTGCTACCTCAAAACCCTCAACCACGGTTCTGGCTGGAAATGTGAAGGATGGGCAATGGGTCCCAGTAGGTATGACTAGACTTCCACTTCGGGAAATGAGAGGAGGGAATTCTATCTTAGAAACACATGGCCTAGGACTAATAGAAGGGAAGATGCCAGGAGCCATGCTGCTGAGCCAGCAGAGTTTGTGGTGTACCTCATCTCTCTCTACAGTGTCCCAGAAAACAGTCTAATAGGTTTTCAGGAGTGGGACCCCAGTTCTGCAAGGCAGGTTCCTGTTCAAAGCCAAAGTAAAGCTGAGAGACCCTCTGTGGGATGGAAGGAACTGTCTGTTAAGAGAAAGTGTGGGCTCAGAATCCTGCCTCTGCTATCAGGCCTCAGAAACTCTCACTCAAAGGACTAAGACAAGGGAGGGCTACCTCTAGCTGGTAGACTGAGGTACATGGGCAGGAGCCCAAGATCACTGTTCCTGGTTGAGAGGTACTAGACCAGTGGTTCTCATCCTATGGTTCAGGACCCTAGTGGAGGGACTCAAACAACCCTTTCATGAGGGTTGTATATCAGATATTCTACAGATGCTTAAACTAAGATTCTTAACAGCTGCAAAATTTACAGTTAAGAAGTAATGACAAAATAATAGGTTTACAGCAGTAGGAAAATTGTGAACAGATTGTTAGGCAGAGGTTGTGACCTTGTAATCTTTACTTCCTACAACTCCTTTCCCCATGGAAAGAGGGAAGTTCTTGGAAAGCACAAAAATGTACCTGAAAGTTAAGAATTAAGCTCTAAAAGAAGATTTGCATGCAACCTGGTACAAGACTTACAAAGTGTGTGTCAGGGGTCGAGGGTGTCAGGTGGTGTAAGGAGGGGGTAGAGGCATGGAATGCTTGATGAGATGTGAGTTATAGTGGTAGAATGGACTTCAGAGTCTCAGGCATTCTCTGTGTGCAATAGACTGAAGAAATTGTGGGGGTTTGGGCAAGGCTAGTTGTCTTCAGGAAGTATAGTGAGGAAATCAGAATATTTCATACTGTCTCCATAGCAGTGGGGTCCCATAACATGACCCTGACGTCAATCATCAGAGCCTGCCTCTGACCTGATGTGGTTTACCTCCTTTTTCTTTGAGGAGGGGAGAAACTGAGTCTTAGTGCCCATGACATCAACACCCTGCCTGGCAACTAGCTGCTTGTAAGTATGGAAAGAGTTCTATGGTCAAGGTAAGGACCCTGAATGTGTACTGAAATGTTCATACCCCTGAAATAATCACAGAAGCTTGCCCTCACTCATGGATCAGGAGGCTTGTCCTGAAAGTGTAGAATTCTTTGTAGCTGTGCACATTTCTGAGATGAGATGGGGGCCTTAGTTTTAGAAAGGAGTCTGAGTGTGCAGAACATGGAGAAGCAGAGAAGCAGAACAAGATTAAAGACAAAGTACCAGCCCTGGTACATTAAGTCACTGCAGGACCAGGCACATCCTTTCTCACTGAGGCCAGACAAGCTAGCCAGGTTAGGGGAATGGATTTCACAAGAAGGCAACAGAGTCAGGGACAGCCCAAAGGATGATAGCAATCACAATTTGGAAAGGTAAAGAGAAATATTGACAGAAGGTAAGGTATTTGCAATCTACAGAAAGAATTTTTAGTGTATTATTTTTTATATTCAGAAACTGTCATCACTTTATCTGCTATCTAAACAACTGCTTGCTGTTGCTGATCACATCCATGATTCCAAGAAGGAAAAAGTGTAAGGCCTGTGTTCATGAGAAATTCCTCCAACTCCAAGTCTTGGTCAAGAATCTTAATGATGTTCATTCTGCTTCAGGAGATATTGGCCTGAGCATTTCTGCAGGCTCAAGGTGTGGTACCCACTATCGATCCTGGCAAAGGCACAGCCAACAAAAGATCTTGTGATGTTTGTTCATGATTGTTAACTTGACTACATCTAGAATAAACTACAATCCTGAAATGGAGGATACACTTATGAAACATTATTTTTGCTTGATTTAAAGTGGATGAATACACTTCTAGTCATGACCTTTGAGTCAGAAAGACAAAAACCTTTGATCCAGATCTTGAGATGGGAAGACATACCTTTAATCTGGGCCAGCTCTTCTACTGGAAGCCTATATAAGGACATGGAAGAAGGAAGCTGTTGCTCTTTACCTGCTTGTGGTCACCTTACTGACACATCCATTCCTTCACTGGCATTACAGGCTACTTCTTTGAGATTCCAGGATATACAGAAGACCAGCCAAGATATCCAGTCTTGTGGACTGAGCAACTACTCAGTTTCCTGGATTTTGGGTTCACAGCCAGCTATTTTTGCACTAGCTGGACTGCAGCCTGTAAGTCATTCTAATTAACCCCCTTCATTCGTGTGTGTGTGTGTGTGTGTGTGTGTGTGTGTGTGTGTGTGTGTGTGT
>JANHMN010000005.1:80878605-80889966 GCA_030674055.1 Rhabdomys pumilio
AGAGAGAGAGAGAGAGAGAGAGAGAGAGAGAGAGAGAGAGAGAGTATTAGTTATTGATATGGTGGTGAAACACTGTGACCACTGCAACTTTTATAAAGGAAAACCATTTAATTGGGGCTTGCTTACAGATTCAGAGGTTAAGTATATTGTCATCAATGACATGGAGCTTGTGGTATGTAGGATGAACATAGTGCTGGAGAAGTAGCTGGCAGTTCTGCATCTAAATCGGGAGGGAGCAAGAAGAGATAATGAACCACTAGGCCTGGTTTGAGCTTCTGAAACCTCAAAGCCAATCCTCAATGACACACTTCCTCCAACAAGATTACATCTCCTAATCATGCCACTCCCTATGACCAAGCATTCAAATACATGAGCCTTTGGGGACCATTCCTATTGAAACCACCACACACACTACAGTGCAGAACTATGAAACATATGCATACAACTACAAGCATGTACAGAAGGATGGAAAGGGAGAAGTGATAGGAGAAAGAGAAAAGTGGCCTGGCCTGCCTATGGGGTTATTCTATCATCTATCATTATTATCATTTATGTAAGATCTAGGGAAGAAAATACATTTGGCTGGAAAACATGGCCACCAAAAGGATCTAACATATGTCAGTTATCAATTACTTTATTTAATTACATGCCTTCCATAGATTGTAGAGAATAATTTAGCAAAATCATTTCATAGATGTAGAGCCGGAAATTCAGAGGGTTTAATAATTAATACTGTTTGCAGTTGGTTAAATGACTGCACTGAGATATCATCCATATTGTGAAATAATGTAATGCTTCAATTTTCTACTATCATCAGACTGAGACTCACATACACCTTGATTCATTTTTCATTTCATTTTTGTTAATGTGCCACAATAGGTAACATTTCCACACTAAAAGTACTGCACATAACTATGTGATGAAAAGAATAAACCCACCAAAATGTGTGTTAGAGAATATTATTTGTCTGTCTTTAATAATGGTCATTAAACTATAGCCCAGAATACTCAGTAATTCAACATGTACCTGAGGCTGGTCTCAGAAGTTTTGCAAACCTTATGTCCTACCTAAGGCATAACTCTGCTGAGTGTAGAGATTACAGTTGCCAATCAAATCTAGCTAATTGTGGACAAAAGAAAGAAAACAATAAAGAACACACACAGAGACACACACACACACACACACACACAGAGAGAGAGAGAGAGAGAGAGAGAGAGAGAGAGAGAGGTATGTATATGTGATGTTGGGAAGATTTGGTGGAGATGAAACCCCAATAAAGGAATATATTGTGTGAAAAAAAATCTATTTTAAATAAGAAAAAATTTAAAACAGGAAAAATAAATAAACAAATAAATAAATAAATAAATAAAGCCTCAAAACATTGGGGGATTCTTTAAAAAGCTTAGATATTCATTTCATTTTATAATTAGTATTTGAAATGAAAACTACTAAACAAACCTAGAGAAAACTGAAGATACAAATATATTTTTTTCTTGAACTCATTTATTTATTTGTTACAGTAATATTTTATGCAGCAGCACCTTATCTGGTTTGTGGTTCCTTGGGGACACCATCTTCCAGACTAGGCAAGACCTGAGGCCACGAATGGCTGCTGTGGGTTCTCACTGCTGCCTGGCTCAGGCCTACAGCTCAGGTGGGCCAGAAGCACTGGTCCTGCCACCCACGAGACCCCAGCATGGGAGATGGCTCTACCTATCTTCCATGCTGTTTCCAGAAGGCTGGGCAAAGCCCAGACCATCCCACCATCCACGCAGTACCCAGTAGAAATGAGACTCTAATGATTAAAGATTATCCAATAGCTTTATATATTTGGTAATGCTCAAATATCAAGATGCCCACACAATTGGAAGTGTTAACCAATTAACTAACCTAAATATAAGTTGTTACCCAGGACTGCTTTCAATACATGCGTGGCTCTTCATAGCTCCTACATCTCTTTCCTAGCTCCTCCTCTTCCTCTCCTCTTCTTCTTCTTACTCTCCCACATTAGCTCCTCCCTACTTGTGGGAAAATATCCCACTACATACATACATACATACATACATTTATTTATTTATTTATTTATTTATTTATTTATTTATTTTATTTTTCCTGTTTTAAATTTTTTCTTATTTAAAATAGATTTTTTTTCACACAATATATTCCTTTATTGGGGTTTCATCTCCACCAAATCTTCCCGATCTTTCTTACTTTCTGACCCATGCAAATCCACACTCTTTCTTTCTCTCTTTCATTAAAAAACAATCAGACATCTAATAATAATAAAAGAAAGATAAAACAAAAACAAACTAGAATAGGACAAAACAAACAAATGGGTAAAAAAGAACCAAAGAAAATATACAAATACTGAAACAAACAATTGAAAATAAATACGTAAATATGTTTTAAGTTGGTGTTTTGGTCTAAACAGAGTGTCATACATAGATGAAGCTGGCACTGAACTCACTATATAGACTGGTCTTGACATGAACTCTCCATATTTATGACATTACAAGCATGAACAACTCTACCCATGCCGTGTGTTTATGTGTGTGTTGTTTTGTAGCCCACTTCTTTTTAAAAATCATTCATTTTAATTTTTGAGATGATGATACAATTACACCATTTTTTGCTTCCCTTTCCTCCTTCCAAACCCTCTCATCTCTTTCAAAATCATGGCCTCCTATTTTATGAATTGTTATTACATGCCTATATGTATATACACATGTTACTCGTAGGTATGTTTTCAGGGCTGAGCACTTGGTATTGGATAGTTCTTCCCTGGGCAAGACTATTTTTCTCATTCTCAGTATTCTTCAGTTGCCTGAGGTTCTTTGTGTAAGGTTGAGACCTCATAGGCTTTTCTTTCTCTACCATGGCATGCCTATTGGTATCATTCTTATTCAGTTTGCTTAAACAATCATGATGTTGAGACTTTGTGTGTAGCTTCTGATGACACAGTCTCATAGAAAATAGCCAATAAGCATCCCTTCCCAGACATTCCTCCTTGCAAAAGGTATTTAATCTCGAGTTCACCTTGAGAAGTTGGTATAGTATGCATCCATTTTCCACGATGAACAGTCAACAGTTTATTACAATGAACAGTCTGTTCCACCCAGATTCATCCCCTGATCCATGAGTTCTTACAATCTTTCTCTCTCCCTCTTCCACAATGCTGCTTGAGTCTTAGATCCAAATAGAATATGCTCAAGTTTTAGTATGGAAACATTATTTATTATGACACATTAACAAAAATGAAAAGAAAAATGAATTAAGGATAGCTGGACAGTCTCAGTCTGATAATAATAGAAATTTGAGGCATTTCATTATTTCACAATATGGATGGTATCTCAGTGCAGTCACTTGACCAACTGTATAAATTATACATTATGTTGTAGATGTATCCATTCTGCAGCTCTGCATTTTGGTCCTTTGTGATTTTCTATAATGGTTTTCTGCTGCAATGAGAGGTTTCCTTGAGGTGTGCTGGCTGGAATCCTGCTCAGCTGTTTGGCAAGGATGGCTTGGGGAGGCAAAATGCAGGGAGTTTGACTGTGTCTATCCCATGCAGCAGTCTGGAGGGGGCTGGGCTTCAGGGAAGCACCCAAGACACTGCTCAAGCGTGGGAAAGTATAGTCTGAGATGTGAGAAAGCTGTTGCTGGTATTCCCTGGCTTCTGGACCCCCAGCTATTGCTGAAGAACTGCGCAGAGAAGTTGGGAACAAAGTGTTGGGGGTCCATAGGCCCATCAAATGGCCAGGATTGGGGGCTCCCAAACTCTAAAAGTTGCTGAGTCTTGAGGATTTGGGAGCAGAACGGGGGACCTGTGGGATGAGCAAGGTATCTATCCCAGGGCCTAGGGAAAAGGGGGAGCTCTGGCTTTGCTCAGCAGCAATTTTCCTTAACTTCGTGGCAGTGGTACCTGCAAGAACAGAGAGGCCTTCTGTGGAGAGAATTAAGCAGCAGCTCAATAATGGAATGCCTTCTCCCTGGCTCCCCACTGCGAATCTGGATGAAAGAAACTGCCCATGTTTCTAAACTGTTTATTGACTGTTCTTCATAGAAAATGGATGCATACCGTACCAACTTCTCAAGGTGGACCCAAGATTAAATATGTGTGGGAAAGGATGCTTATTGGCTAAACCCTCAGAGCTTCTAGGTACCTCATTAGCATAGAGAACTCTTTTCTGGGCCTATGTGACAACAGGTCACATTTTCTTATGTGGGAAATATGGCACATGTATCAGACCAGGAATTTGGCAGGGAGTAGGAAGGTACCTACTGTAAGGAAAAAAATATGGCTGGGGAACCACAGGGTCTCTCACACCACACTGTGTGTGGTTGGCTGAGAATGCCCTGGGTTCCTCCAGCTGGAAGTTAGGCCTGGCTGCTCACTAAAGACTTAGGCTGTGGCTCCACAGCTCCTCTCGGCACGGCCTCAACACACAAGGAAGTCGTTGGGTTTCCAAAACCGGTTTATTGGCATGGCAGATGGTGGATGGATCTGGATGTGTGCCCCCAAAACCCAGGGCTGACCTGAGTTAAATAGGGAGGGGAAGAGGGGGGAGGGGCTGGGGAGGAATGCTTAATTGGCTGCACCCTCTGGCCTTCAGGAACCTAATTAGTATGTAAATCTCTTTAGAGCCTAGGGCCTGTTTATCATGCCCACCTGTGTAAGTGACTAAAGGGTGAAGGTGGAATGGAGATTAGACCTCATGTCAGGCCCGACAACCTACCACCCCAGGTGTGAGTTTCCGGAGTCTCAACCCATTCTACCCACCAAGCTTCCTGATCTGGTTTACTGTCCCACAGATGTGGGGTGAGAATGAAACTTACCTGTGGGTATAAGTGCAAATATTTAAAATGTAGTCATGGATGATGCTTGCTTGGTAAAGTGGCAGGTGTAATAGCTTCTTGTGATGACGAGTTTTATGTCAATGTAACACAAGCTGGCCTTATCTGAAAGGAAGGAACCTCAATGGAGAAAATGCCTATATAACATCTGGCTGAAAAGCATGTTTTAATTTAGTGATTGATGAGATGGGATCATCAGCCCATTGTGGATGGGGCCATCCCTTGGCTGGTGGTTCCAGCATCTATAAGAAAGCAGGGTAAGCAAGCCATGAGGAACAATTCAGAAAACAACACCCCTCCATGGGTTCTGCATCAGCTCCTACCTCCAGGTGTTACCTTGTTTGAGTTCCTGTCCTGATTTCCTTTGATTATGAACAGTACTATGGAAGTATAAGTTAAATAAACCCTTTCCTTCCCAACTTGCTTTTTGGTCATTGTGTTTCATCACAGCAATAGTAGTCCTACTTCAGACAATTCTATAAGATCTGTGCTTTAAACTTGTGGAAGAGAGTCCCTGAGCCACAGCAGCTGCCTTGAATGCTATGGCTGCATAGAACTGACATTCATTTATCAGCTGAGGGCTGAGGCAGACATTTTACTATGATTGCCAGATGTTAACTTTCTAGATATCAAGGGGCCAATTTGAAGAGGAGAGGAATGTGTGGATTTTTAAAGCCTTATTTTACTAGGATAACTAGAATCTTTCTCTTTAAAATATGACCAATTTTTATATAAAGAAGGGTAGGTAATTTAGGTAATTTGATATCCAATCACTTTACTGAAGATGTTATTCATAATAGCCAAAAACTGGAAACAACCCAGATTTCACTCAACCAAAGAATGGATAACATAAATGTGGTACATTTACACAACAGAATATTCCTCAGCTATTTAAAAAAATGACATCATGATATTTGCAGGCAAATGGATGGAACTAGAAAATATCATTCTGAGTGCAGTAACCTATACCCAGAAAGACATGCATGATATATATTCACTTTTAAGTGGATATTAGCCTTTAAGTATAGGATAACCATGCTACCATCTACAGACTCTCATAAGCTAAGTAACAAGGAGGGTCTAAGGGAGGATGTTTGAATCTTACTCAGAAGGAGAAATAAAATATAAATAAGAATAAAATAGGAACTAGATGGACAGAAGGAACTGGGTAGGAGAGGTGGTGGGGAAAGGACTGGGATGGTGAACAGATGTAGGGAGAGCAGGGGCAGGGGGTAAGAGGACTGGAAAAGAGAAAAGAAATAGGTAGGGGGAATTTCTGGGATAAGCTGGAGACCTGAGATAGGGGAGGCTCTTAGAAGGATCTGGGGATGACCCTATCTGAGACTCTTACCAGTGAAAATATGTAACCTGGAGTGACCACCTCCTGTAGCTAGGCAGAACTTCCAGTGGAGGGATGGAGACACCAGTCTACCCACCTGCAAAATCTCCCCCCCAAATTTATATTGCCTTCAAATGTGCACAGATAAAAAGGAGCAGCAATTGAGGAAATGGCCAGCTAATGGCTGGCCCAACCTGAGACCTACCCCATGGGAGACAGTCAACCCTGACACTATTAATGATATTCTGCTATGCTTGTAGACAGGAGCATGATATAATTGTCATCTGAGAGGTTTCACCCAGCAGCTGATGGAAACAGATGAAGGGACCTACAGCCAAACATTAGGTAGAGCTCTAGAGGGCTCAAGGACAACACAGGAAGACCTACAGAGCAAACATACCTGAGCCCATGAGGGCTCACAAAGAACAAACCACCAACCAAAGAGCATGCTGGACCTATGCCTCCTCCACATATGTAGCAGATATGCCACTTGTTCTTCATGGGGCTCCTCCAACAACTGGAGTTGTGGCTGTCTCTGACTTGGATTCTGTGACCTGCCTTCAGGTCCCTTTCCCCTAACTAAGGTGCTCTGTCTGTCCTCAGTTAGAGAGGATGAACTTAGTCCTGATGAGATTTGATGTGCCAGGGTACATTGGTACTGAGGGGTGTGGGCTGTCCCCCTTCTTTGTGGAGAAGGGGAGAATGGCAGAAGGTGGATAGACAGATGGGACTTGGAGAAGAGGATAGAGAGGGGCTGCAATACAGATGTAAAATAAATAAATTAATGAAAAAATAATAATCAGCTTATGTAGAATTATTTACCTTCGGTACTTGTGATTTTGAGAAATATGAATCATGCATTGACTGTTTTCCATTTACACTGTCATGCTATTATTTATATCAACAAACTGGGATTGTTTGGATGTCTTTTTGTGGCCCAAAAGAAATATATTCTGTGAATAAGAATATTACTCCACGAGGATGGGTTGGAATCACTCAGCAGTTTGGGACACCTGATTCCAAGCCTGGTCATCAGAGTTGGAAGCCTAGACTTAATGGGGTAGAGTTACAGCTGTCATTGAGCTGCCCAAGCTCACTACTGTGCATACTCTAAGTAAATTAATGGTTTTTGAAAAAAATAGTAAAAAGAAATAAAAACTACTACGTTCAAGGCAACCACTCTTGGCTTCAAGCACCAGAGTCAATGAAAAGATGTAATGGAAGCATTGACTCTGTAGAGTTGTCTTTTGACTGCTGCATGGTTGCATGACATGCTGGCACACACACACACACACACACACACACACACACACACACACATACACACACACACACACAGATATACACATACACATCATGCACCATACATATTCCACATACACGCAATCGCAGAAATAACAAAATCATATGACTTGTAATGTATATGTCATGCTATTTTGATAGATGTATAGATAATAAATGATCTATATGGATTGACCACATAAGACATACGTTTTGTTACTTCTTTATGTGCTATTTTTGTAGTACAAATACATAAACAACTCTTCTCTTGAGGAATATCCAGTACAAACTTCAAAATCACTCAAAATAAAGTGACCTTTACTCTTTAGAAGTAAGAGGTTTGGTCCTAACTGGAGAAAATGTGACGAGCAGTCAGTAATCACTAGACAAGGAGTGCTGAGTAGAACAACACCTCTGGAAAAAAACCTAAAGAGAAACCATGTTTCTTTTCTTGTAAGGATGCCAAGCTGATCTAACAAAACACTTGAAGGTGAAAGTTTGCTTTTAACAGACGGCTCAGATCAGTGGAAGGAGAAATGGCAGTATCTGAGAATCCATTCTGTTATGCCAGCAAACAAGAATTTGCCTTTGTTATGTTTGAAAGGTAACAACAAGAAGCATAATAGACTGTAATTGGTGGAAATCCAGTTATGTTAGGGAAAGTTCTAATTCAAAACCAAAGTCAAAAGGAGCAACCTGTGAGGGAAGGGAACAAGAATTTCCGCCTAAACAAAGAGGCTTACAGTCAAGGAAAGAAACAAAGAGACTTTCCTGTCAAAGTTGAGAAGTAAAGCTGGGGGCACCATGTGAGGTTTGCCCAGATCACCTGCCCAGCAACTCAGGAAAGTGTGGCTTCCTCTGGTGGCTGGGGGACTTCTATCAGTACAGGGAAGAAACTGGAGCCTTAATGAGTCCATTCTCAAAAACATAGTGATATTAACCTTACCCTACCTTTATTGTGTTGTTCTGCTCGGGGCCTAAATCAGTCTGGTGGCTCATGATCTCTGACAAAACAGAACAAGCACAGGAGGAACTCCAGAGAATTGCCTCCATCAGTGGGAGGAAAGATATTGCACAAAATATGAACACTGAGAAAAAATAGCTAAAGTATATATAATATGAAATTCTTCAAGAATTAAGAAAAATATCATGAGATCCACGGCAAATGCTGATGCTGAAGACCATGTGGAAGTGCTTCAGGCCTCGCGATTCAAACTTAAGGAAAATGTAAATTCAACCAGAAAACATTTCGGGATAAAGAACATCATTATTAATGACTCCCCCCAAGAGAAAATAAAAGAAAATTTAAGGACATTCACATCTTGTGAAGTCCAAGAAAAAACTGTTAACATTTATAGTGAATCTAGACTTCCTCTCCAAGGGTTAAGGAAGAAAAGGACGATGTTTGTGGCTTGTAGACTTGGGTTAACAGAGGAAGGGATCCCAGGATGCACAGAAACTGTTCACAGCTGTGAGGGACCAGGGGCAAGATCAGGACTTTATTACCCTCATTTTCCCCTACAAAATTTAGAAGGGCAGAATACTGTGTGAAAGCTGAGGGTTAAGTCCCAAGGTGTCTGGGGCATGTGTCCGAGTGCCTGTCTGTGTGCATGTGGGAATGTGGTATACAAAAATGTGGAGGTGGTGAGGTGTAAGAAACTCCACTATGACAGGACGGGTAAGGTATGTGCTACTGTCAGTCTTCAGAAGCAGGGAGTTCTGTGTGCAGTGGACTGAGGAAGGTGTTGTGTGGTTGTGTAGGCTCTGAATATTTACGTGTGTACAGTGAGCCATTTAGGACTCTTCAGGGTCTTGGACCCACAGCAGAGGCGTCCCTTCCTGACCCTGCTAACAATATTAAGGACCTGCCCTTCCCCCAATGTAGTTTATTCTTTCTTTCTGTAGAAAGTGGAGTCTGCATTAGTATCCTTGGCACAGAAAACCTAGCCATACACATAGATCAGGGCAGAATCTTCTAAAAGAGGTCTGCAGTCAAAGGTAAAAATCCTGAGTAGATACTAAGAACATACTGTAAAGCCAGAAGAAAGTAGGCCTGACTTCACAGATGGCAGAGGCCTAATGCAAGCAAGTCAAACGTTTGGGCTCTGAATTACAGAGGAAACGTCTGACTACATGTGTATCCACATTGAACAGCCTAGCATGCCTTAGGCCTAGAGTGTAAGGAAAGTCAGGGAGCCAACTTCATTCCTAGGGAAGCAGAGTTAGAGAAATAGAAATTCAATAAAAATATGTTCTAGCAAGCAACAGCCAAAAAAGGCCTCAGTTGGTCAGCCGTTAGCCATTCCCAACACATGACCATTCCCAACACATGACGACATAGCTAAAGACACTGCCTCAGAATCTCGTGAGATTTCGCCATCTTAAAAAAAAAAAAAAAAAAAAAAAAAAACCACAGTAAGCACAACGGAGGCAGGGAGAGGGCGCTGCCTCATAATCTCGCGTGAGGTTTGGATGCGAGGTTTGGATGTAGTCTTAAAGAGATGATCACAGAATGTGGGAGTGGGCAGGTCCCGCCTCAAAACCTCGCGAGGTTTGGATGCTATCTTAAAGGGATCAGCACATTATGTGGGAGTGGGCAGTTCCTGCCTCAGATTCTCACAAGCTTTGGATGACCTATTAAAAGGACTAGCACGATATGATCAGATTTGGGGGGTGAGGGGTGTGAAGGTGAAGAGTGGTGTCCCTGCCTCAAGGTATCACTAGATTAGATCTTGCAAGGTTAGCCTGATATTTTGGAGAAAAAAAGGGACCCCGCAGTATGCACACGGGTTGGGGAAAGTGCTGCCTCAGAATCTCATAAGGTTGGGGTGCCGTCTTTAAGGGACCAGCATTGTATGTGAGTGGGCAGTCCTTGCCTCAGAATCTCGAAAGGTTTGAGTTCCCTCTTTAAAAAGACAAGCATATGAGAGTGAGATCCTTTCCCCAGAATCTCGTGAGATTTGAGTGCCATCTTTAAAAATAAATATTTTTTAAAATGACCAGCAAAGTATTTGCGTTGGGAGGTCCCTGCCTCAGACTATCGGACTATCGCTAGGTTTGAGTACCCTCTTTAAAATAAGAATCAACACACAGATGTGAGTGGGAGGTCCTTGGCGAACATTATCATGTTAGAGTGCCATCTTCAAAAACAAGACCAGCACAGTATGTGTGACTGGGGCAGTCCCTGCCTCAGAATCTCATGGGGTTTGCGTGCCCTGTTTAAAAACAAAAGCAAACAAAATGAACAAAAAAGTATGTGAATGGGCAGTGCTTGCCACAGAATATCCCGAGGTTTGGATGGTGTCCATATTTTTTTTTTTTTTAAAAAAGGACCAATAGAGAGTGGGCAGTCCTCCCACAAAATATCGCGAGGTTTGGGTGTTGTCCTCATATTTTTTTTAAAAAAAGGGCAAGTACGATAGTGAGTGGACAGTCTTCCCAGAGAATATCATGAGGTTTGGGTACCCCCTTAAAAAAAAAAAAAGACCAATAATATGTACGAGTGAATGGTCCTTGGTTCAGGATATGATGAGGTCTGGGTGTCCTCTTTTAAAAACACACACAAAAAGGCCTGCACAGTATGTGCGAGTGGGCAATCCCTGCCTCAGAATATTCTGAGGTTTGGGTGCCCTTTTTAAAAAACAAACAACACCCCCCGCCCCGCACAATATGTCTGAGTGGATAGCCATGCTTCGGAAAAATCCTGAGGTTGTAATGCCCTCTTTAAAATAAAAGAGCAACAAAGTATGCACACTACCGAGGGAGGGACTGCTTCAGTATATTGTAAAGTTGGGATGCCTGCTTTAAAATGAAAAAAAAAAAAGTACCCATGTGCCAAAATAATAATAATAATAATAATAATAATAATAATAATAATAATAATAATA
>JANHMN010000005.1:80891201-80932210 GCA_030674055.1 Rhabdomys pumilio
TATTTTCCTGATCAAGGTCGTGAGATCACCTGCTCTTTTACCCAGACTACTGCTTTCTATTCCTGACCACAGCCATCATGCCCAGAGGAAAGAAGAGTAAGGCCCGTGCTCGAGAGAAGCGTCGCCAGGTCCAGGAAGAGACCCAGAGGCTCAAGGATGCTGAAACCAAGGCAGCAGAGAAAGGAGAGTCAGCCTCCTGCTCTGGTCATGATTCTGGAGATGCTGTTGCTAGCACCTCTACTGTTGGCTTCCCTCAGGGCAAGGCTCCTACCACCTCTGCTGGTAAAGGCATGGCTCACAAAAGGTCTGGTAAAGGTATAAAGGGCCGAGAAGCAAAAAATGGTAGTTCTTGTAGGTCCCTGCTCTCCTCTGGAAGCAAACAGATGGATCTTCTATCAAAGAAGACAGGGTTGTTGGTAGAGTACATGCTCTGCAAGTACAAATTTAAGCAGCCTGCAAGGAGGGGAGAAATGCTCAAAGTCATCAACAAAAGGTTCAAGAACCACTTCCCTGACATCTTCAAGAAAGCCTCCCATCGATTGGATATGGTTTTTGGCATTGAGTTGAAAGAAACCCAGCCCCATGGTCAAACCTACATTCTTGTCAGTAAGCTCAATTTCCAGGATGATGGAAGTGAGAGTAATGAGATGGGTGTTCCCAATAGGGGCATTCTGATCCCTCTCCTAAGTGTGATCTACTTAAATGGTTACCGTGCCTCAGAGAAGGAGGTCTGGAAGTTCCTGAATATGTTAGGAGTCTATGATGGGGTCCCACACCTCATCTTTGGGAATGTCAGGAAGCTCATCACTGAAGATCTAGTGCAGGAAATGTACCTAGAATATCGCCAGGTTCCTTATAGTGACCCTCCGTTCTATGAGTTCTTATGGGGCCCAAGAGCCTATGTTGAATCCGGCAAGAGAAGAGTGCTGGAATTTTTAGGTAAGATCAGTGAAAGCATGCACAGTGCTTACTCATCTCGTTATGAACAGGCTTTGATTGAAGAAGAAGAGAAAGCCCAAGCTGTAGCTGCAGCCAAGGCTGGCACTAAGCGCAAAGCCAAGAAACATTCTAAGTCCAAGTTGAGCAGTCATACTGGCAAATGAGATATAAGGTAGAGGTAGCCTCTGCTTTGTGACTGAAGAAGTCTGTTCTTTTTTTTTTTTTTTCCAAAAATGTTGTTTATCAAGTTTTGGAGTCTTTTAGCAAAATATTAACTTGGAATTAGAATGCATATTGATAAATCCTGTAGACTCTGCTTAATTTCTGTTCATCAAGCTGAATGTTCAAACTTTGTATTAATTTGAAATACAAATTAGAACCTGGCATTTATACAGAAAAAATCTTGGAGATAGAAAAATCTGTAGGAAAGTATTTGACAATGGCCAATAGCAACATGTGGTCATTTGTTGAATTGTTAACTGAAGTTACTGTTTTTGAACTTACACCCTTCCATTTGTTTTGATAATAAAGAATGCATGAGAAATTCAGTCACAATGAATCAGTTGTGTTTTTTTTCCAAGGCTTATGTTCTTTGTAAACATTAAACATCCAGTCTTGGGAAGTCTTCATACTTTATACTGAAGATATTTATTGTAAGTAGATCTAGCATCTGCCTATGCAGTGGTGGATTCTAGGAGGAGCCGTCATTATGCATGAAAATGAAATATGTAGAATTCCCAATGAAATAAGTAGGATTTTGTGGCAATTTGAGAGAAAACATTTTAAAACAACTTTTTGAAAGAAAAATTTCTGATTGCTTATTTTATTGCAAATAAAATATTGTATATTCTGTGGCATCTAATTTAAAAGTAGCAAACTAATATCTGGTGGATAGGTATCAATGAATCAAATCAAAATGTTTATATTATTGATTCCCACATTTTATGACTATCATACAAGGCAGCTAAATGCACATATGCTGCCAATTTAGTCCTGTTTTTCAGTCCTACAAGAAGACACCTCATACTCATTTCTCGATTTTGTGCCACAATATTTTCTTCCTGTGGTTATATAATACATGCCTATTCACCCCAGATAAAGACCTTACAACATATTCAAGTGCAGATAATGCCAATTTCCAACTTGAGGAACCATAAATTTTATTAATATTAATTACAGGAATATGTCTGATGGGTTACTTACAGGAGCAGAAATGATTCAAAGATAGCTGCATCTCAAAAAAAAAAAATCTCCTCCTCATGGGTGACTGGTCAAACTAGCTGTGAACCTAGACCATACTGCATAGCCTACAGGCAGGTCAACAAACTGAAAAGGATCATTTTCAGGTGCTTCAGTTGGTCTAATCCCCTTCCAAGCAGTTTGTTTTCTTCTTCTTCCAGGTAGCTATTCTGATCTCAGAGTCATCTTAGCATCTTTTCTTCCTCTGAGTGTGTTTGCCACACAGCTTCTCTGAGTCTTGGCAGTTTGACTTGTCTTAAGAGTCTTATTTGCAGTACTGCTTCATTTTGTCCTGAGGACTCTCAGTTTTTATTGTTTACTTTGAAAGGGGTAGGGTCTAGTGAATCTGTTTTGTTTCAGGGACTTGCTGAAGCTGTTTTGTTTACCTCCATTTTCAAGGAGCTTCCTGAAGCTATTTTGAACTGTTTACCTTCCTGCTTAAGGAACTTCTTATAGAATGGAATGTTTAAATCTTCCAATCCTTACTTAGGGTAAATTGTTGCACAACACAGTGGATAAAAAGAGGCTTAAAATGGTTTTTAATAGTTCATAGGGCTAGTAAGTTATGACTTGGTAGTATATCCTTCTTGTAGAGTTGACATTGTTCCATTGCTCCTAAATTGAGGTGTAAACTGTGACTTTTATTGCAATATTATTCTCAATATACCAACATGCATCTGATGTAAAGGAATGACCTTTTGATCAAAGTACTGAATTAAAATACATAGAGCAACAAGAATTTCAAATGGATAAACAAAGAAAAATAGACTATTCAATGACGTATTTACATTTTCAGTTCTGTACCCTCAACTGTTAAGGGACATCAGGTCAGGATGTGGATAGCTTTATTCTAGAGCTATATGCTATCTTATATGTTCCCTCAGCTATGTTGCAAAAACTCTTGCCACTGTGAACATCTGTTTCATGGTGGAGAATAATACTCACACAACAGAGGTTATACCCAAATCTGATTCTGCTATTACAGTTTATCAGTTTATCAGTTTTCCCTTATATATCCTTGCCTGTTGTCCAGTGCTATAGTTTCTCCATCTCATACAATTCATAGGACAGCTACTATTAGGGAATATCTAAAAAGAGACCACCTGCGAGGCCTGAATACATAATATAGAATCTTTCTTCTCCACCAATGGGGCTGTCCTGTGCATTGGGCACAGAAGAGCCTGACTTCCAATTTTCTTGTGCTTTTAAAAGCAAAACCTGTAATTATGTGTCATACAGAATGCCATCTGTGGAAATCTGCAGAAAGCAAGCTGGCATTGTTTTCAGAAGACAAAAGATAGCAGCTAAATGATCAGGCTATTCCCATAACCTTGGAGTCAGGGACACATTGTGTAGAAATTTAAGTGACAAGTGACCAGGTTTTCCCAGATAATTTTAGCACTTAAAGTTTTTCTTAAGAATTGTTTCACAAGATGGTGTAACTAATTCAGTAATCCACTACATTCCCCACTGGTTCTAGGAGAATAAGCCAAATTGTCAACCCATAGATTGTAGGATTTAATTTTAGGACTCCTTCTATCGAAAGTGTCTTATTTTGATTGTGAAACTGAAGATAAAAGGGTAAATACTGATATATAAAAGATCCAAAATACAAGACAGAGAGAAGGAAACATCTGCTTTACCCAGGTAAAATGATGCTAACCATGAAGTGAGCCATCTAGTCAGATCCCAGCACCTATCTTTTCTTAAATTAATTTTATTTATTTGCATTCCAAATGTTACTCCCTCCTGATTCCCTTTCCCCTGTTCTTCACACCATCCCCTTCCTCTTTGCCTCTGAGAGGTGTTCCCTCCAGTCCTCCACTCACAAGCATCCCCCTTCCCTGGGGCATCAAGCCTCTACAGGATTAGGCTCATCATTTTCCACTAAGGTCAGACAATGCAGTCCTCTGTTACATATGCCCAGCACCCATCTTGAGTAAAAACTTACCCTTTCTGTAAGTTTTTATAACTCACTGATTTTTTTTTCATTAATTGAATTGCTACTGTCAGAGAGATTAAAACAGCAGTTTCCTAACTCCTTGCCATCTTTGATAGTGCAGTAGCAGTAGGTAATCAATAGCTGCCCTGTTATCTATTATAGCCTGTCAATGGACATTTTGTACTTTGTTTAATAAGGCAATAGCCGTGGAGGTATAGTTTAAACATTCGGCTATTTTACAGGCCATCCAGCTAAGCTGTTCATCAGTGTATACAGCCAGAATGTGGAGACCTATTACAGAGAGTGGGATGGCCATGGCATCAGATTTGAGAGGAGGGCTATATTATCAACCGTTTCCAGTAAGGGGTTTACTGTCTCTGACATCAGTGTCTTACTGGGCTTTTTATTCCTGGATTGTTGAGAAAATAATAGTCTGCTTAAATATCAGCAGGTAGTATAAGTTAGGAGGAATATAATTTTAAGTGTACTGTTCATAAGTGAAAAATTATCCTTCAGGCAAAGGAATATGGCTTATTTTGTTGAAGATGACCTCACTGTGGAAACAATTATTTGTCTCGTGGATATGTGTAAGCATTTCTGGGTGCAGTTTTGTATTTTAACACATGGGTCATTTGTATGTACTATACCATAGGAAATATGGAGTTCTATTCCATCTTCTGCTTTGTAATAAGAAATAAGAATCTTTAAATGATAGGTTTAAGAATACCTGTTGAAGGGTTAAACATGGTTAGGTTAGCAAAGCAATATTCTGGACAGGTTTACAAACAGGAATAAGACAGTAGCCTAATACTCTCAACATCTAAATTCTCTTTTATGTAAAAGGCAGAAGCCAGTAGTATGTGTTATATGAGCTAGCTTTACCCATGTAAATGTTGCCCTAGCATGAAGGATCTTTCTTTATTTTTCCTTTTTCCTTTTCTCTTTTCTCTTTTTTCTTTTCTTTTTCTTTTTCTTTTCTTTTTTTTTTTTTTGATGTTCTAGAGTTCGGCAGTACAGGCAGGGAAGACTCAGTAGAAAGATGTGATAGTATTAGGGCATTTTTATGTTTTTCTGGAAATTGTGGGCCTGGATCCATCTCTGGGAGTCTGGTGAATTTAACTTTTAAAGGATCCACCGAATGAGTGACGGTCCACTACTCAGAAGTGTCTGTTGCTTGCTGGCACTGGGAGTGATGGATCCAGGGAGCAATTTCAGAGACCTTAACAGTGGTAGGTGTAGTGAAGACCATGGGAAATGGTCTCTTCCAATTAGGCTCAAGTGTCTTTGGATAATGTCTTTTATTCCAGACAGTCTCGCTGACCTGATAAGTATGGGGAGTCAGACCAGAGTCTCTTGGCTGGGTTTCTCAGTTTTGTGGACATATTGAAGAACCTATTGCAGGGCCTGATGAGAGTAGAGAAGGGAATGGTCAGAGATTTCAGCTAAGTGTACATCTTGTAGTCTAGGTAGGAGAAGAAGAGGTCTGCCAAAAAAGAATTTCAAATGGAGAAAGTCTCCCTCCAGTGGGCCATAAGAGGGCAAAGATAAGACAGCTCACCAAGCCTTTGCTAGGGACTGATTGCTGCAAAAGCTTCTTTAGAATAATCTGTGCTGTTTCCAGTCTGGTAGGAGACACCTTTACCCAACACAAGAAGGTATCTGCAAATACGAGGAGGTATTTTATACCCCTTTTGGCCTTGTTTTCCCTAAGTAAAATCCACCTCCCAGTGTTCTCCAGGCATCTTGCTCAGGTCCTGGCTCATGGGTACCATGAATGGTGGCCCAGTGGCTGTTTAGATACAACTTGGTATTTTGGGGGGGGGGGGGCGCTACCGAGAGCTATGGTTTTAGAACTGTAGGATAAATAGTTTCAACCTGTTCCCTTAAACCTTCAACAGGCCTGTAATCATTAGTGCTGGGTTTTGAGACTGGAAGGAGAAAGGTGTTCCAAGGTGGTTGGTAAGGACTAAAATACTAGCTTTCCTGAGTCTCTGGATGTGAATTATAAATCCCCCTTTTTTCTTTTCTTCAATTCCCATGGGTATTGTTTTACTCAGATTTATTTCTGTCTGTGCCCCAGAAAATTTCTCTTGTAACAGAGCTAGATGTGTAGTCAATTACAGCTGAACTGAGGATGGCTCAGATAGTGACTAGTATTCTTCCACAACTGATCAAGTACCTGAATTTTAGAGGAGAGTTTTTAGTCTAATTCTGTCATGTCTTCCTTGAAGGAGATAGTGGCTTGTAGTTTCTGTAACAGGTCTTGCTTGGCCCAGTGGAAGATAGGACCATTCAAGCATTACCAGGGACATATATGGGTGGTTTACATCTTCCTAAGTTTACACCCTCATGAGTTGTCCAGGAATCCCCTGTTGCACCCTGCAGGTTTATCTCTTTTGCAAGGGCTCTTTCAGGTTTCTTTAGGATTGAAAAAGTTACCCAGTGTTTATCTAGCAACTGACTGTCTTGTTCCCCACTTTCACGGTAAGCATAGGCTTATCAGGAGCTGATGGAATTGAGCCCTGCCCCAATCAGGCAGCTTCAGTTCCTAATTGGAGCACTTTTGCTTTGGGTGTTTCAGACTATTGGTTCAATCATTCATTTTTCCAGTGTCCTTTAAAAAAAATAAAACATGATATCCACATAGATTTCAGGCTAGAGGAGGTCTGGGTAGTCTTGGTACATTCCTGGTTGCTTCCAGAAATTTTGTTCGTTACCTTCTGGTGGACCATCCACTCCTGTTTCTCCCAGTACTAGCACAACTGTCTTTCCTAACCTTTTCGCCTCTGTATCTTCTAGCAAGTCTCTATTATTAAAGACTCTGGGCTACTTCCACAAACTCTGACAATATCTTTCCTTCAAATCCTATTAGCCTCTGGAGGGTCTTTTAAATATCCATTGCCAACTAAGACAAAGATTATGTTTATAACTCTTCTATTTTCTGGTGCTTCTGGGTCAATGGGTGTAGAGGTCCAGTAGGCTTCTAACAGCCTCTCCAGAAGTCACAGACGGTCCTTGCAAAACTTCACTAACCTTAGACAAATTTATGGACTTTCATGCAGCATTCCAGAGACTATTCATCAGAATCAGGCAGTAGGTATCAAGAGCCCCTTTAACTTGTTCAATGTTAAGGTCCTGTTGAGGTCTAGTAGAAGGAAGACAGTTTCCCAAATTGGGGGCTCTTCAGAGGCTATGGACTGCTTTTCCTCCCTCTGGATGCTCTTTCCTCTGAGGCATCCTAGATAGTCTGGTAAAAAGCTGTCTCTAAAAGAAATTTTCACAAAACCGTGAGGTTTGTTAGAGAAGGAAAGATTTTGATTTTCACAGTTATAAAGATCAATGGTGGAAAAGGAAACAAGCCATAAATGGAGCCATCAGAGGAGTATCATTATCTCCTGTGTCTTCCAAGAGGAAAGACCAAGGACCCAAAGGGCCATCTGGATGGGAGGTTGGGCTACACCTGGGTCTTGTGGAAACAACTCTGTGGGGAAGCCATCATAAAACGAAGAGTGGGGAGGTAGGTCGTAGGAGGACCAGCTTCAAGTGTGGGAAGGACTAAGAAGAGTCTGAAGTTTGGTTCTGGAGGAGTCACAGATGGGATAATCTGACAGTGGAAACACAAGATTGGATTTGAGTCCTCTGGCACTATGGAAGGCTTTTTCTCCTGCATTTCTAGGATCTTCTGGAACCAGTGTTTGTAGCACTCTGGCTGCCAGGAAGGTTGCATTTCCAGCATATCCAGCCATGATTGAATGCAGGAATACTGATCCAGGTGTCCAGGACTTAGAAGAGAAGACTGAACCCTGGCAGCAACTTTGATGACATGGCATTAGGCCAGCCCACACAGAAAACTAGCCAATCCAGTTCACAAAGCAAATAGAGAGTTCCCTTGAAGAAGTGGACTCCAAACTCTGATTCCTGTGCTTTGAAACCTAACTTAAAGTTCTATAAAATGCATTCTTAGGGGGAGGTTGAGAGCATCAATGAGGTTTGTTTGTTTGTTTATATCTTTCTCTAACTGGAAAGGATTAATGGGAGCACATCAATACAAAGGACAGAGACAATGAAAATGAAGCCACAGACAGAATATATATGTGACAACCAAGACAATCTAGATCCTGAGGTAGTATCCCAACTATAACACAGTCTTGAGAATTTTTAGTCCATGTCCAGATTTTTTACAAGTACCAGATTGGTGCCCTAGACTGATCAGAAATCTAGATTTCTGTTTGCTCCAGAGGTTTTGAATTCAGGTATGCAAGTAGAATCCTTCAAAAAGTTTCAGCGGGAAAGTTGGTAAGGAATACTTGATTCCTGGCGCCAAGGAAGGTTCTCTCAGTGACCTTCCCTAGGAGTGACAACCATTCTTGCCTAGAAAGAGCCCTAGCTCAAGGTTGGAGGTTTACTTTAGGGATCTTGGTGGAACTTCCAAAACACTATGGAGTACCTGGAGACCACCTGAGAGGCCTGAATAAGTAAAATTACAGCCTTTAGTATCTGTTGGCCAGAATGCCCAATACAGAGTAGCAGGGAGCAACCTCAACAATTTGCTTGAGCTTTTAAAAGCAAAACCCATAATTATGTGACGTAAAAATCTAGCTTTAACAAAAGTGGAAAGGTAACAGTTGAAAATCATGCTGTTCTCATAACCTTGAGGTCAGGAGCATATAAAGAAATTTATGCCTGGTATGTGTGATTAATGACCACTTTACACAAGATAATTGTATAACGTAAAGGTTTTTTTTTTCTTAATGATTTCATGAGATGGCATAAATATACCTCATTTATCTGTCTCTCTATATACACACACATTGCTATGCTACTCATTTTAAAGTGTTAGTAAATTAACAATAAACCTACATTTAAATGGAGGAGAGAAAAAAGACTCCTGGCTTTCATTATCAAACTGAGAAGGCTTGCTGACAACAAAGTTTACTCTCCTTTAGGTAGGATTGGGTATTTCCCAGAACTGTGTATGCCTCATATAAACACATATATGCAAGAACTATAGAGACCAACACTTTGGAATGAGGTGTGTTACAGAAAGACATACTCTCTGCCAAGAAATTCCTGGCAAAATTGCCAGTCCTAGCAATATTGCCTCACATGCTCCTTTAGGATTTTGGGGGATCTAAATGTACCTTGGGAAGCACTGTCATGTCAAGCAAGTCTTCAAAAGGAATAATGTAATGAACCAGAATGAGAATGATACATAAAACCCAAGCAGAATAAAAGTGCTTGAGAAAAATGTGCATGAGAAAAAGCAACATTATGAACCTAAAGACAAATAAGGCAGAAAAGTAACTTTACAAAGTTTTAACTTCCTTATCCCTGGGAGGGCACTAGCAAGAGTTAGGTTGAACTTAGCCCTTTGTGAAGTGGGAAAAGGGCCATACTTTGTTGAGACAATAACATTTGTTATATTAAATCAGCAGAGATTTATTTTCCAGCTTGTGTTAGGATGTTGAAAATGTTCAATCCATAACAGTGGTGACAAAGGATTCCTTCCATAATTATTCATTTACAGAGACTTTGAGCAGTTGAGGGCAATTAAGCAATTTGACTTCTTCCTAAAAGGGATCCAATAAATGGGGGCCCTTAGAATAAGAACATGAGTCTCAGAACTGGTGACATGGCTCAGAGGTTAAGAGCACTGACTGTTCTTCCAGAAGTCATGAGTTCAATTCTTAGCAGCCGTGTGGTAGCTCACAACCATCTGTAATGGGATTTGATGCCCTCTTCTTGTGTGTCTGAAGACAGCTACAGTGTACTCATATAAATAAAATATATAAATCTATAAGAAAAAGAAAGAACATGAGTCTCAAGTAAAGTCATGGAAGACTACCAAGTTGTACCAGATCAGAGAAAATATGTGGATCATATACTCCCCATCTGTGGGTATATAGTCAGTCTAGGGATGCCATCAGGGATCCCAAGAAATAATGACAGGTATGAGATGCCTATGAATGTCTACTCTGGGTTGTTTTTTTTTTATCATGGTAGCCTGAGACTGTGTTCAAATTTTCAATTACCAATCACAAACTCCATTCTGTATGTTATCACCTTTGTTATGATGAAACCATTGGCAAGTGTAGCTAGCGGTGTTCCCCTTGCTTCCTTCTATTAAGGCTCATGGAGGCACAGGTCTCACATAATGGATGTAATCTGTTCAAAAGGAAGGGAGCCTTCTTTTCTTCCAGGTAGCAAATGAAGAAACTTGGGTAGGGACCGAGCTGGCTACTCTTTTCAAAGAGGGGGCAGGAAAGTGTCTCACCTTGTTCTTCACAATCACTGAGAAGGTTTAAAAAGCAGATCTATTAGATAGAAGCTCCCTCTCTCTTTTGTTAAATCACAAGGGGGCATGGGGATGGTGGGGATGATGGTGTCTTTTAGTTGGCATCCGCAGCCATGAGACAGCACAAGGAAGAGATTCAATCCATGCTAGTCACTATATCAAATGCTTTCCATTCCTTGAACTTGTTCTATGGCTAGTAGAAGACAGGGCTTACCAAAACCATTGTATAAATGTAAAACATGCAACTCAGAGAATTTTTTAACTCGAATAGCTAGTAAGTGACTGTCTCTTCCATGGTATAAGATAAATCAAAACCCACAGTATTTCATTCCTCCCAACTTGCCCAATGCTTCTGAATTCCTTCTTTGTCTGGTTGTTGGTAATGATGAAAACACAAGGCTTGACTCTAGGGTTGTGTCCTACATTGAAACAGATAAACTCTCTGTACTCAGGCCACTGGATAGAATATCCAGTGAAAGTAGTAAGTTCATCAAAATAAACATGACAGATTGTAGGGCCATGGAAAAGTATCCTGGTTCTTGGGTGTGGGTGTTCGGTCACACCCCCAGAACCCAAGCCCCTGACACGAGGTCTTAGGTCTCATCTCCATTTAACCTGCGCCCTTCAGTCACATAGAGGGCGTGGTTGGCAGAGATTAAAATATTAATGAGTTATCTAAAGGCCGGGAGGTGTAGCTAATTAAGTTATCCCCTCCCCTTTCCCCCTCCCTATAAAAAGCCAGGCCCCGTGACTTTTTTTTTGGGGGGGGGGGAAGCGCACACCGTCTACACCCATTCACCACGTCATGAACAATAAAAGCTTTGGAAAATCGGACTCCATGTGACGCCTGGGCCTTCCTGCGCCTGCCGCCAGATTACCAGCCTTTGAAACCCCTGAACCTTAATGACGCAGCCACTGCAGCTGTGGGAATGTGGGAATCTCGGCGCATGGACCTGTCGCCATGCGCCCCCAGTTTCCGTCCTGCTGCGTGCCCACCCATGGCGGCTGGGGCCCAGAACGGAGATTCTCACCTCTCACCGAGAGCCCTGTGCCAGTTCCTGCTAAAATCAAGCTGAGTTCGTTCCCTGCCCAAGTGCGAGCCCCGCTGAGTCTGCTTGATGCGGTGTGAGCATGCCTGCTTAGCCTCTGCTCCTCTGCGCTAGACCTGGTCTCCCTGAGACACCCACACCTGACAAAGGATGGTGCAGACCAGCGACACAACAGATCCACACTCGTGCACCCATGCACGGGCCTACATTGTTTCCCACAGGTGGTGGACAACGCGTGCAGAGCCAGCTCCATAAGCGCCCCCCGCTGGTTCCTGCAAAAACCGTGAGTAACATCTCTCTGTCCACCCTACCCCCTCTTTCTCTCTCTCTCTGATTCTTAGCTATAGTCTAACTCCTGACTAGTGCAAAAGGACTAGGTCTCTCTCCCCACATGTTCTCCAGCTCACGGGCAAGATGGCGATAGCTCCCTAGCACCCCCACTCTTCCCATCCCCCCAGCTCCACAGAGGGGGCTCCTTCACAGCTAACAACTGTCTTTCAAGCCACAGCACCTGCTGTAACCCTCTTCCTAAGACTCTTTCCCTTGGTTGAGAGACTCCTTCTCCCCGCTGAGACCATCCTCTCTCTCTCCCAAGATCGCTAGCTCCAAACTCTAGTCCCTAGCGCCCTGCCAGGTAGCTTCTTCCTCTGATCCCCCGTCATATGCGTCATATGCGACAGGCTACAGCTATTTGGCTTAGCCTGCTTAGCCTTCTTGCCTGAAGCAACAGGGTGAGACGCTGCTTGCTACCCAGCCCTGTGTTCCTCAGCCAGCTTATGCTTCCCCTCACCCTCAGTCATTCGCAGCTGACTAAAGCTACTTAGCTCAGCCAGCTTGCCTGAAGAAGCGGATCTAAAATCCTGCCTGCACCCTTTGCCCCCGTGCCGCCTGCCAATTTCTCTCAAAAGCTGCCTGGCTCCAATTCAACTTCCATGTGTCTTTCCTATAGACACAGACTCTCAGTCTTTCTGACTCTTAGCTCTCCTATCAAGCCCCAATGCTTCTTGCCTTATACTTTTCTTCAAAGTTGGCCTTTCCTCTTCTCTACATTTAAAATTTACCAGCTAAGAAAAATCAAAGGGGGAATATAGAACCTCTCTGCCAGAGCACCCAGACGCCACATGGCAGAGCAAGGCCCCTCCCCCCACTGCTTCCAAGCCCGCCATTACTGCTCCTTCTCCCCAACAGGAGGACCTGCAACAACAAACATTCCTGTTTTTCAACCAAAATTTTTAAGCAATTCTTTTTCTTCCTAACAGGAACACCTAGAACAACAATGCTTGTGCTTTTCAACCAACAATTTTGTTTTTTGTTTGTTTGTTTGTTTTAATGCTTCCTTTTCTCTCTAACACTCGTGATATATGTTCAACATTTTTTTTTCAACCTTTATAATTTCTTCAAGGTTCAAAAGCCATCTAATTTCCTTCCACAGGTTAAGTCAACATGCTGATCACCATTTTTTAGTCTTAATTAACAACTAATTTCTTTTACAGACAAACTGTTGCTGCCAATCCCAGTACATAATTAACATTGTTTTTCTCCCTCAGCCATCCAAAAACAGACTCAAAGATACCTTCCAGGACTAAAATTTCCTCAAACACCTTTGCCTTTCCAGGATCTTAATGACAGACCATAATGTGCTTGTTCCCAAGCAATTTAATGCTCAATATCCAGCCTTTACAGACATCTCCCAGCCAGAGATGCTGCTTTCCTGCTGTGATTATCCTACAGGTATACCCACAGATCCAACAGAGTTCATGTCATCTTCTGGAACCTGCCTGAGATGCCAAGCTGCTTTCTCCCAGCCACCTAATCTGACTGCAAACTCCAGAGACATGCTGAGATCCAGAGATGCACTCCAAAACCCAGTGACACTCACTGCAGAAGACAGATCCAGACCGTCCAGCTACAGATGTACTCTCTTGCCAAAGTCACATAGCTAAAATTACATGTTAGTGAGAAAAACATAATGTCTATTTAGATTAATCAGATGTTGTTACCCTCAAACTGTACAACCTGTGTTTAATTGTTTCAATGATCCCCTGCCTTCCAAACCCTACCCTCAATTCCCATTACCCTTGGCTTAGTTATGCTACACCCTCCCGCCTACATAGTGTTTTCTTTTGACTCCCTCATCCAAAATTTTCACTAAAAGAGAGTAAGATGTTGGGCCTTGAAGAGATGGTTTGGACATAGCCTGGTCGAACGAGCTTTTGAACCCCAGAGACCCCCTGGGACGGAAGGCGTTCAGCTCTGTTCCTGGGCCCCCGGTAAAGCGCTGGGTTTGAGGTAGCCAGGGACCCAACAGGTCTTTGCCTGTCAGGGACGGCAATTACCTCCCCATGCTCCCGGATTCCAGACTACTCCACGGGGCCCACATCTCTCATCTCATTAACCTGCACCTTGCAGACTACAGATGACACAGAGTCACCCCTCTTCTTATGAAAGAAAAGAGAGTGGGATGTCAGGCCTTAGAAAAGTATCCTGGTTCTTGGGTGTGGGTGTTCGGTCATACCCCCAGGACCCAAGCCCCTGACACGAGGTCTTAGGTCTGATCTCCATTTAACCTGCGCCCTTCAGTCACATAGAGGGCGTGGTTGGCAGAGATTAAAATATTAATGAGTTATCTAAAGGCGGGAGGCATAGCTAATTAAGTTATGTCCTCCCCCTTTCCCCCTCCCTATAAAAAGCCAGGCCCCCTGACTTTTGGGGAGGGGGGAAGTACATACTGTCTACACCCATTCACCATGCCATGAACAATAAAAGCTTTGGAAAACCGGACTCCACATGTAGCCTGGGCTTTCCTGCGCCTGCCGCCAGATTACCAGCCTTTGGAACCCCTGAACCTTCCTGACACAGCCATGGTGGCTGCTTGAGTGTGGGAAGTGCGGTGGAACCCCGATGCAAGCCCTCACCACCCGGCTGACGGCCCTGCGAGTTTTTTTTTCCCACAACAGATTTTTTTATGTCCTTGTTTTTGGAAAGAAAAACTCACAACACCAGACCAAGCTGGCTGTAAAGCCTAATGAATCTCTCTACCTCCCTGTTCTGAGTGCAGAGATTAAAACCATGAAGCAGAACTCCCCTTTTACTGTGAACTATGAAAAAAAAGAAAATACGTATTTTGGAGTGATAGAATTACATACATTTGTGATCTCTGGATGCTTCAAAAGATCATGTCATTTGGAGGAAGGTAGATGGCACTGGAGATTAGGATTTTAAGTGTAGTAATGTTTTTCAAAAACCAAATAGCCACATTTCTCCTTCACATTATAAATACATATTTAAAAAATATCTTGAAAGTAGCAGGAAGAGTAACTGGTAAAAAAGAAGGGGATGAGCAGTGAGTAAGAGCTGAGAATGAGGGGTTCATAAAAATAGAACCTGTAAAACGCCTGTAAAATGCCATAGAGTTAATGTATGCTAAAATTACAAATAAATGAATAAACCAAAAATAAGTCCTCGTGGACATGGTGGCAAACATCTTAATCCTAGCACTAGAGAGGGAAAGGCAGGAGGATTAAGAGTTTAGGGTCACCCTTTGCAAGGCTAGCCTGGGCTGCATGAGAATCTGTCTTAAAAAATACAAAACAAAATTTAAAAAGGCCAAGCAGAGACTGGACCATCACTTGCCTGAGAATATTTACTAATTCCCTTTTTTTTTTCAAATACTCCTGAAGGTCTCAGGGAATTCCCATTGTATAATACAGTATTGCCAACAGTATTAATAAAAAACAGCACATTCTCTAGTCTTAAGCCCAACTCCCTAAGGAACTGCAGAAGTTTGTGCCTAAAGGAATTGAGCTAGAATGATGAAGCTTTTAGGGACACTTCCATAAAGGGCTAGTTAAATGACTCATCAGTTAAGAGCATTTGTTGTTCTTGCAGAGGACCCAGGTTGGTTTCCCAACACCCATATGGAGGCTCATGACCGTGTAACTCCAGTTCTAGGGCATCCAACACCCTCATCTGACCTCATTGGGGACCACACATGTTCATAGTGTACATACCTTCAGACAAAACACTTATACAAATAAAATAAAATAAATAATTTTTTTAAATTAAGAAATATTAACATAAACCAGCTGGTGGTAGCACATGCCTTTACTCCCAGAACTCGGGAGACAGAAGGAAGTGGATCTCTTGTGTTCCAGCCTGGTCTACAGAGTAAGTTCCAGGACAGCCAAAGCTGCACAGAGAATTCTTGTCTTGAAAAACTAAAAAGAAAAAAAAACTTGATACAAATAAAACTTTTTTCAAATGAAGAGAAAATACATGTTTACAGCATGACTACATGTGTAAAGTCAAGTAATCTCAAATGTATTCAACAACATAGCAAGCATCTTTTAAATGTTTTTTTTTCCACAGAATAGATAAATCTCTGAAAATAAGAGTAATATAAGTGACTCATTCTGACTTTTGGATACAAGGAATCAACAGCATTATTTTTTTTTCTTCTCAAAATCACCTGTTCTGGGCCTGCTGCCTGGTACACATCTCAAACCTGGGACATGGACCTTTAAAAAAATCCATGCAGTATGGTTACTTCAAAAGTTTGTAGAAATGGCATGTTTTCTAAGAAACTTTTAACACACAGGAGAATAGTGGCACTCCTCCAATGAATGGGAAAAATATATTCCAACATAAAATATATGTCATCATTTGGAGATCTTCCCAAACTTGCTATTAGTCAACTCTAGAATGCCTCACATAGTATAGCCATGTTTCATCTCTTGTACTCAGTGATGGCAATAGCATTGTCCAGCCAAAGGCAGGTACTGTAGGCTGTTCGTTACCATTTGTAATTTACATTGATTTTTCACTCAAAGGACTGTGAATACTTAGACTGTATGTGAGGGCTGTGTTTGGATTAAGGAAGACAAAGATAGTGTTTGATACTAGTGAACCAGAGTCTATGGATCGAGGAAACAAAGGATTCACAGAATCCTCTCTGTTGAGTCAGCAGACATGTTTCTGGAGCATGCTCCCCCACCCTCATTCTGTCTGGAAGGACACAAAGAGCAGCCTAATAGGATTTTATGAGCCCCCTATTTGCAAGAGAGAGAGGTCTTGGTCGAAAATAGTAAAGCTTGGGCACCCAGTGCCCTCAAACCAGAGCATACCATTCAGCCCCTGCTGACGTACCTAAGAACCTCCAAAAGGGGGCGTAAAGTGAGACTTGCCCAGTGGATCAAAGAACATTTGTGCTTGCCCAGATCCTATCAGTTGATTGATGGAGGAGTCTTTTTTGCCTAGAGGCTGTCAACCTTTACTGGGAGGTGTGTGCTTGCCCAGATTCTACCAACTGAGGGAGGTATAAATTTTGTTTAGAAGGTGTGTGATTCGAGTCACTACTAAGAGGGAGGATGTTCTCTAAAAGTGAAGGAGGGGGTGGAGGCCTATGAAAAAAAAACTCAACTTTGTTTCCATTTCGATGTTGACCATTTAATTTGTACACATCCAGACTTCTGGTGTAAGAACTAAGCAAGATGGATGTTACATTTCAGGGCGGCAGCCTTGAGTCAGTAGAGGGAGGATTCTTGTTCCACCAAATACACTCCTGCTCATGCACAGGAGTCCGTGATGCTCCTAATTTCTTCCCTGAAGATCAACCTAATAGAATATAACAGATGGGGACCCCAGTTCTGGTATAAGAGTTCTTGTTGAAAACTAAGGTAAAGCTGACAGGTGCTTGTGAGAAAGAATAGAATTGTTCCCTAAACAATGATTTTCACAAATTTCTGCCCATGTTCCCTTGTGTCCCCAACCCTTGCCCATACCTTGTTGTTGTGTCCCCACCCCACCCCAGGAGTCCTGCCTACATTGCTTCTTTTTGGGAAGCTTGTGGCTTCCTTTGGAGACTGAGGGAACTTCAATCAATACACTGAAGAATCCTTTGTGTCTGCCAGTCCACTCCTTAGGAAAAAAAATATCAAAAAACTCAACCCCATTTCCAGTCCAGTAAAGGCCCAGAGAAAAGCTGTTCTCCTTTATAGTGTACCTATATTTTCACTCTAAGGAACAAGGAAGGAAAGGAGTATGTTTGTAGCTCCTGAACTTGTGTTGGTAGAAGAAGGGATCCTAGGATGCAGAGGAAACATTCAGTTGACAGAATTTCATGATTGAAATGTCCCTTATCTGTGCTTGGAAAGTCACAGAATGCAGCATAAGTGGATATAATGGGCAGGCTACTAGTTCAGTAAGAGAAAATCTTGGGTCAAAATCAGTTGAGAGACTCTGAGTGATGATTAAAGGACATGTCCCACAAATAGGTAGTCTCAGAAAGTTCTATATCTTCTGTCACATCTGAGAAGCTTTACAGGAGTTGTTAGCCCATTGAAGCTTGAAATGATTACTTCTAATGGTGACTGAGGAAGGTCTAGGTTTCATTTAAAGTTTGCATTACTCATTTCAGAACAGCACAGAGACTCTGGCTCCACCTAAAAGGCATGGATTCGGTATAGTGACATTCCTTAGCAACACACCCCAGTTGTCAATATGGATATAGGTCATCCTCATTTCCCTCGTGATGGGAAGAAAGCCTTGGAGGAAAGACTTAGCATCTGTTGAATCAATTGGATGTGAATTTCTAAAAGTCATCTGGGTTTAAGTTTAAGACCCTGAATTTGGATTAAGGAGACCATTCGCAGTCTCACATTCTATAGGGTCCCACGAAAAATCTATTCTCTAGGGGATTTGCCTAGCCCTGTGTGATCCCAGTAAACCTACTGCACTAAGTTTTGCACACAAAGTCCCAGAGAGGGAGGTGTTATCTAACAGAGGTACCAGATTCAATGGCCAGAATATTTTTGGTCATGTATTCTTTTTTTTTTTTTTGGTTTTTCGAGACAGAGTTTCTCTGTGTAGTCCTGGCTGTCCTGATACTCACTCTGTAGACCAGGCTGGTCTCGAACTCAGAAATCCGCCTGCCTCTGCCTCCCAAGTGCTGGGATTAAAGGCGTGCACCACCACCGCCCGGCTTGGTCATGTATTCTTAGTGAGCCCATCTCAGCTCTTAGAACTGAGTAAACCATGAAAAGCGTTGAGGCCTCAGGTATTCTTTCCTTTCATCCTAAAGGCTCATGGAAGGGAATGAGAACATTAGATGGAGTTATCCAAAACTAGTGCTGCACAAGGAAGGGGCCCAGGCTTACTAACAATTTGATATGATAATGGCACTGGCTTCGAAGCTGAGAGATCTTCCTATCCCAGAGTGAAGGGGATCCATCAGAATTAACCCTTCCACCACCACTTGCATTTCCAGTGCACACCAAAAAGGGTTGGCAAGCTGCAGTCTAAAGCACACTTTAATTAGTTTCAGAGGGTTATAAGAGGGTAGGCTGATCAGAACAAGGGAGCTCTGGGTTCTTAGGACAATATATTTATGAAATCATGTAAAGGTGGGCTCCTTAGAGCCAAAAGTTATCTCTATGCTGGAGGTATTTACGCAATCTCAATCTCTCTCCAGGTAGCAGTATCCCTGGCTTGCTAGCTCACACTGAATACGGCCATTATGCCTCGGAGTCAGAAGAATAAGCATCATGCTGTTCAAGAAAAATGCCACCAGGCTGGAGGTGAGACCCAAGATCTCCAGGCTTCTCAAGTCCCTGCAGCAGAGGAGAAAAGCTATTCCCCTCCATCTTCTCCTCATTTGGGGGTTACTACCCGTACAAAGTCTGCTTCAAAGTTACAAAGCACTTCCAAGAAGCCTCAAAGAGCCCTTTCTACCACCGAGTCTACAAGATCACATAGAGGAGCTAAGCGCAAAATTAAGAGAAAACAAAGTTCTTCCCAGGCCTCAGCCTCTACTGTGAGGCGCCCTAGAATGTCTCTCACTGGTACAGTCCGCCTGGTGGTGAGCTACATGATAAACATGTGTGAAATGAGAAGGCCTATTCTGAAAGCAAATGTGATGAAGATCATCACCCAAAACCATAGAAAGCACTTCTTTGAGATCCTCAGAAGAGTTTCATTCAACTTAGAGGTGACACTTGGTGTGGACTTAAAGGAAGTGGAAGAAGCTAGGAAGCCTTCCTACATTCTTGTTAGCAAAATGAATATCCCTAACAATGGCATTGTGACTAGAGGCAGGGGGCTTCCCAAGACTGGCCTGCTAATGAATATCCTAGGAGTGATCTTCCTGAAAGGAAACCGTGCCACTGAGGAAACCATCTGGGAATTCCTGAATAAGATGAAAATATACAATGGAAAGAAACATTTCATTTTTGGGGAACCCAGGAAGCTTATAACTCAAGATTTAGTGAAGCTTAAATACCTGGAGTATAAGCAAGTACCTAACAGCCATCCTGCAAGCTATGAATTTCTGTGGGGTCCAAGGTCTCATGCTGAGACAAGTAAGATGAAAATCCTGGAGTTTTTGGCTAAGATCAACCATACAGTTCCCAGCGCATTCCAGTCCCGGTATGATGAAGCTTTGAAAGATGAGGAAGAAAGAGCTGCTGCTGCTGCACTCAATGATACAACAGTCAACACCAATTAAATGTACCACAGCCATGCCAAACAGGTCCTCTCACACCTAGTGAAGTTAAGAGTTCTCGATTTTACCTTGTAGTTCAAGAGGCCAGTGAGAGAAAGGGGTGGTGAAGGACTGTTTGTGTCTAGAAGAAGTTTAGTGAATAGCTTTGTGTTACTGTTCTCTATGGGCAATATGGGAAGTTACCTGCATTTTTGTTTCATTTCAGTTTTTTGAATGTTCTTTTTATGTATCAATATGGTTAGTTAAATATAATGTTTTGCTCATACAGATTCATCAGTATGCAGAGTAAGTTTCGTTATAAAAGAAATTGTAGAAACTTCTGTGTTAGTTAATCTACCTACTTCAATATAAGACAAAATTGTTAGTTTTGTTTAAAATAAGCTTAAAATACTATAAAATTTTGTTTTAATGATGAATTTTAAATAATTCGTCATTAAATGTATGAGATAGAGAAATAGAAAAATGGTAATGTGGCTAATATTTGCATTAAAACTTTTGTCTTTGATAAAGTTAAAATAAAAATATATAAATGTCTTTTTGTTCATTTATCTGGGAGGAGGTTGAATAGGGGAAACAGTGTCATCAAAATTTATCATATGAAACATTTTCAATTAAAAATGTGGACATAAGTAATATTCCATTAGGCCTAAATGCTCAGAGACTTAATAGTTCCCTAAACATAATTTGACCATCTACTCTTAGCGATTACATGCTAACACTGGAGGGCTAAGATAATGAAGATGTAGTAAATAACCATACAATTAATTATACTGTCCAGAAAAAGGAAGAGAAGAATGAGGATTTTTCCAAGAATGTAATCAACTAGCAATTATTTGATTAGTATAATGTTGGGTCTTAGGAAACCTCAAGGCTTTCAATGGGAAATAATTTAAATGCGGCTACTGGATAGAATTAGCTTAGGATGTGGGAGTGAGACCCTCAGTGTTAAGAAATGAAGCCTCGAAAGAGGAAATGCCCTGAGGATTAATTTGGGGGAATTAGGGGCAAACTGGCAAGAATAGAAAGTAAACTGTAAGGCTGTGCCAGGAGTTACAGATAACTGAATATCCGGAGTGTTCTGTACACTCATAATCTGAGAAAGGAGCCATTCCTCAAGGAAAGCAGGACACCTAGAAGACTCTGTGCTGGTATCTTTGTCATGGACTGGGACATCCAGAGCATGCTTCTTCAAAGGACACTCATCAGCTTACACTGTGTACAGTTTGGCGACTTTCACATATTTTCAGTAGAGGTTAGAGGGACAGTTGAAGTGGCTTAACTTGAACACCAACTCAGGGAAGAGAAGTTTCAGGGTCCCTGAAGTATGTTTCTAAAAATATTGTGCTGTTTTGGGCAGTGGTGGCACATGCCTTTAATTTCAGCACTCTCAGGCCTAGGCGGGCAGATCTCTGAGTTCAAGGCCAGTCCTGTCTACAGAGTAACTCCAAGGACAACCAAGGGCACACTGAAACACTCTCTCAAAAAGCAACAAAACAAATGAACAACAAAAAAATTATGTTGTATCAAGTGAGGAATTCAATCTCACACTGAAATTTTTTTTCATAAAGAAAAAAAAATACTACTTAGTTTCCAATGGTAAGTTTTACTTTATCTGAGAGGGTTTTCTTTGTCCTAGAATATGATATAATTTCTAACACAGTTCCTGGCTGTAAAAAACAGTGTATTATACTGTAATATCAAAGGAAAATGAATCATAACAAAAATTTGTATTTTAAAAAATAGGCCAGTAATTGTACATATTTTACACACACTTAGGTGTGGGTCCCTGTTCTGGAGGGCATCCCACGATGATCTCCACCCTGGCCTGGTGCGGGGGTCCAGGCCAAAGGGACAGAGTGTGAGCAGGGAGGGGAGGTCACCTCCTCTGCTGCCTCTGCTCACATCTCTGCTGTCATCTCCCAGTCACTCCCAGGTGCTGCACCTGTCTCTCCTCACTAAGGTAAGAGGCTGGCCAGCTAGCAAGGAGGGGAGTGTCCTGAAGGCGCTTCGGGAGAGCAGATCTCTTCCCAAGTGTTACAGCTCTTGTGACAGAAACTCTAGGACAACGGAATGATTCTCCCATGTGGTCGTGTGTGGGAAGCCTTGGCAAGGCCTTACTCTTGGCAAACACTCACCCTTGACTCTCCTATCTACTATTCTTCTTTCTGCTTACCTTCCATGATTCACTTGTCAGTTCTCAGAATTTCAAACAAGGCCTCATAGCAACCCACCTTAGTAACCCTTCCTCCTGATCTCTAGATTTAGCCAACATCCTGCTAGATAGATGTTTTTAGAACCCCTGGTCTAACAGATGCTTTTTGAGAATAACTTAGTTAGACCCCACAGCTGCAGCTAGCTTCCTCCACCTTCAAGGCCCTCTTTCCTTTCCTACCCATCCCCATATCCTGTTTTCAGAGTATATAACCTGTGTGAACAATAAAAACTTTGCCAGCTTGATCAGACTTCTTGACTTGCTGTGCCTCCTTATTTTCTCACGCAGCTCAGTACTCTCCACAGGGTCTAAGGGTCCCACTTGATTGTCCAGCTGGCCTGGACAGTCATGGGCATGGGTTCCTGTTGGGTGGTTGTGGTTTTCATTATGCATTCCTGAAAGACAAGTCTTTTCATAATCACTTCACATATGAAAGGCCTGAAGCTCACAGATTTTGGCAATGTGCAATTTCACACAACTGGTAAACTACAAGACTTGAACATAGGCTATTGGTCTGATAAAGTAGGAGACAGAATAGCAACATCTCCTTGGTCCCTGTGCCTATTGGACTGGAGTTCTTTTGCCTATTCCTTCACTTTATGACAGTGCTGGATCTTATATTTAATGCTAAGATTCTTTTGTAGACAAAAGAGGAATTTCGTTTCCTAATCTACTTAGCCACTCCACTTTTTTTTTCTTGTACAATGCTTTAGTTTTCCAAATTAATATTGGTTTGATAGTGGCTTACAAGACTTAAGAATGCGTATTATTTAACTTTTAAAACAATTTTTTATTGATTTTTTGTGAGTTTCACACCATGTACACATCATGAGTGGTAACTCATCTCCCCATCCCCTTGTATATCCTTCCACCCTGAACCTCTCCCCCAAAATAAAATTAACACACACACACACACACACACACACACACACAGAGAGAGAGAGAGAGAGAAAGAGAGAGAGAGAGAGAGAGAGAGAGAGAGAGAGAGAGAGAGAGAGGCCACACAAACAAAACCAAAGCATAGAAAATATCTCATCGTGGAAGCTGTAGTATATCACAGTATGCTCACGGTATCTTCTGTCCACACAATTTCACTAGCAAATGTTCATTGCAATGAGTCATTGGTCTGGTTCGAGGCCTCTGGCTTCTGCTATACTATCTGTACTGGATTCTCATCAGGACTCCTTCTGCTTGTCCTGTTGTTGCCTTGTGTCATGGAGATCTTGCAGCTTTGGATCAGCTGCACTGGCCCTTTCACTCACCCCAATTGTTCACAAATGATGTAGATTTGGGGGTGGGTCAAGTCAAAACTGGATCTAGGCCTTAGTGGTAGCTGAGCTGGTCAGTCTACTGGCTGTCCCTCATCCATTCCACCAGGGGGAGCTCTCCAGCACTGCTCCAGTTAAGCCATTTAAGCTGCCATCAGAGAGAGTCAGGGGCAGCTCTCCTGTTTTCATGGCCTACCTCAACTTCACCCACACCTCCAGAGCCAGCTCCATTGTGCTGCCCAGTTGTGGCCCAAGGGTGACTTTTCTCAAGTGCTGCAGCCTGTGAGGGGCTAAGCCGGTCCTTCTGCTCTCACTCCCTCAGGGCTGGCTCACCCTGCCTGTACCAGGCAGGTTATACAGGCAAACTGCAGGGCCTGCTCTCTAGAGTGCTGCAGTCGCCCTACGTTTTGTCGATCAAAGAATTGAGGCTGCCAATACTTAATACAATAAAACTAATAAGTTATTATTGAAGTGTGCGTTGATTGTGTTTATTGTGCTGTTGATTTTGATTTTATTGTTTTCTTGATGCTACTTCGTGATTCAGTAATTATAGTTAGCCTTTTCTTTCTGGAGCCCCTTGCCAGTTCTTTTCTTCAGCCTGATATCTTTTCGTGTGGTCTGTTGGATATTTTTAGGTTGTTGTGGTCTTTTAGGAACACATTGCTCCATGTTCTACTAGCTGTCAAAGTTTCTGTTGAGAAATGTGTTGTTATTCAAATGGGTTTTCCTTTATGTCTGACTTGTGTTTTCTGTCTTATAGCTTTGAGTACTTTTTATTTGTTTTGTATATTTAGTATTTTAACTATGGTATGCCAAGAAAATTTTCATTTTTGGTGTTGTCTGTTTGGTGTCCTCTGTGATTCTTATATTTATGTAAATATTTCTTTCCTTAATTTGGGAAAATTTTCTTCTGTGATCTTGTTTAAGATTTGGTCTGCAATGTTTACCTGGGTTCCTTCTCCTTTGTTTATTCATAGAATTTGAAGGTCTGACATTTTCACTGTGTTCTACATTCTCTGTATGTTCCTTTCCTGTTGTTTTCTAAAATTTCATATTCATTGCTTATTTGGTTTAGATTTTCTATCTCTGAGTCCTGTTATTCTATTTTCTGTTTGATTAGTTTTATTTGTTAAGCTTTCCTTTGAGTTTTCTAATTGGATTTTTCAATTCTTTCTTCATTGAAGCTTGAGTCCTCGTCAATGTTTCTGTATTTTTATTGGATTCTCTTTTCAAATATTGGATTATCTTCATCATTCCCTTCAACCTTATGTTAATCCTTCCTTGCACACCATTCAGGAGTTTATTCTCTAAGTTCTTTCTCCTTAATTTCATTGAGCTGCTTCTTTGTGTCTTCTTTAATTCATTCTAATTCATTGATGATGTTCATGACCTTTTTAAAATAATTTTTTCTAAAACCTTTATTTATTTATGATTGGCACTGATTTTCAAGGTCGGTGGATTACATTCTAGTTCCTAGTATAAGAACTGTTTTTAAAATACCATCTACATTAGCAAGCTATTCTTTTAAATTCTGTGTCTTGGTGTGTTCATCTCGGTACTTCTCATTGGTGAATATTTCTATGTGATTGGTGGATTCTTTTTAAGGTAGTTACCATCTTGATCTTTTATTTTGTTTGTACTTTTATGATGAGACCTGGGCATTTAGATTTCTTTTGTTGGTTTTGTCCCTGGTATGGACAGAGAAGGACACCAGATGTATGGACTATACTGGACCAAAATGTTAGCTATGGCTTAGGTAGAATGGAGTCAGGTGAACATGGACTGTCATGCAGGATATATAATATATCATGGTCCAAGCCTGGAGTTTGGTGATAGATGTATGGGTGAGAGAGGCTATGTGGAACAAGACAGACTCACCTGGCTAAACCCCATCAGGTTCTCTGTCTGCCTCACTGCTGGGGGTTTTATGGCCTCTCAGGGGAGGCAGAATGAAGTGCATCATAGGAGTTTCCTGGTGTCATTCTTAGAGGAGGAACCAGAAGGGATAAATCCAAAGATCTCCGGGCTGGCCTGAAAAAAAAAAAAAGTTCTGTGGCTCTCTGGTCTGGCCTCAACTGCCGGAAGTGTTAGAGCTTTCCGAGGGGAAGCCTATTCAGGGCAGGTCGCTGGGGGCTCTCCCGCTACCATAGCAGTGCCAGTGCTAGCAGCAGTAGTGGTGGCAGGCTGAGCTGCAGCAAGCAGCTGAGAACCACAGCTGAAGCAGCTAGGCAAGCAGGCAGTGGGAAGTAGCTACAGTCAACAGCAAATGGTTATGGGCCCAATGGATAGCTGGTAGCTGTAGCAGTGGCAGCAGGGGCATGAGCCAGGCTTGCTGGGTAGATCCTAGGTCCAGCAATGAATTCTTCAGGAAAGAAAACTCTTCCCAGGAGTGTTATAGCTCAATAAAACAACCACTCTCGGACGATTCTTGCTGAAATAACTCATGTACTTTATTCCATGTAGATAGGGACCTTATAAACATTTTGAGAGTAGTGTATGATCCAGGGTTAGATGCTGCCTAGTGGCTCAATCTGAGATATTAGGGATGCTCTATTTGTATGGAGAAGGACTTCTGGTGTTGTCCCTATATGACTGATTGTCATAGCCCTTTCAGTGGGATGGCACAGTCATATGTTCCAGAACAAGTAGAGGCTGGCAGAGAGCTGGCCTCATGCCTGCTGTTCTCAATTCTGAGATTCTCTGGGGTTTGGACCTGCTCAATTTTACCAGTTTTTCTGTCTTGTGGCATAGTCCACTTGCACCATAAAACCCTGGTGAAGGATGTAAAGGATATGACTATGTTAACAGTTAAGATACGCCTCAATGGGGCCTCTAGATTGGGAGTAGGTAGGGTCAGGTCCCAGGCCCTGGGAAAAAACTATTCAGAATCTGGTTTGTCCTGGAGATTAAATGTGGTATTGGAGGGCCCTGTAGGCTTAAGACAGTCAAAGTAGATCTTGGCAGAAATGGAGACTTTGAGGACAACTTGGGTAACAGTGACCAGACTAAGCCAAGAAACTGGGTGTGGGACCCAGGCTAGTCTGAGCACTGGGAAGAGGATAAGTTGAACCCACATGGCTAGACCCTGCCAAAGGATCCTGATTTTTTAAAAGAAGATTTATTTGTTTGTTTATATGAGTACACTGCAACTCTTTTCAGACACACCAGAAAAAGGCATTGGATCCCATTACAGATAATTGTGAGCTGTCATGTGGTTGCTGGGAATTGAACTCAGGATCTCTGGAAGAGCAGTCCGTTGTCTTAACTGCTGAGCCATCTCTCCAGCCCGATATAATTTTTTTAAAGGAAAGACTTTGTGTCTAATCTACTAGATGGAAAGACAATAAAATGTCTGAGAGGCAGAGGAAACAATGAAAGAAAGAGAGAAAATACTGGTAAAATAGTGATTATATATGCAAATCAGATAAACTCAAAAGCTAATGTGTTCATATTCCATCATTCTACAAAATTTCCTTTTAGAAAATTATTACCTTTTCAATATAAATATACAAGGGCAAATGTGACTTTTAATGAAAAAAATAGAACAATCCTGTGTTTTTCTAAAGAAATATCTGTCCAAGGTCCCTGCCTTGAGTTATGATTTTCCTATAGTACAGAGAAACTGATCATATAATTTAATGTTTTCCAGTGAATCTGTGATCTAGGAATATGAATAAAGTGAATGAGATTCCTATAGAAACACAAGATAAACAGCATGTCAGGCAGGGATGTCAGCTAGAGCTTCTCCTACCCTAGTAATTACTAAAGGTTCTCAAGGTATAAAGTCAACACTCTGAATAGTGCTAAAACTACAAAGCCTCCTCTCAGTGAGACCCTTATATTATTCTCTGTCAGACTAAATTAGAGATTTTAGGGATAAATGTAATACAAAACTGCCTTCATACTGTGCTTAGCAGAAAGAAGGTCCTACTGTGAGTTGGACTTAGAACCCTGAGTTAGGACTCCCAGTGAGAAATCCAACACAAAATATCAATTTGTCTGCGACTTCTGGAGTGGAGAGAGGTGTGTGAAGAGGTCAGAAGTCAACTGTGGTTGTTGTTTGTTATCAGGAGCTATCCACTTTTTTGTCCTCAGGCCTTTTTCCTGGCCTAGTACTTGTCCAGCAAGCCCCTGGGATCTGCTTATGTCTGCCAGCCAAATTACAAGAACACATCACACTCCACTTCTGGGAACTGAACTCAGACTCAAAGTTTTAAGGTATATGCTTTGCTGACTGAGATGTCTTTTCAGCTCTTGTCTGCCACATCTTAGAAATGAAGGAAAGATAAGGTCAGTCACCTTCAATCCCACTAATGAGGGCTACACAAAAGGTAGAGTTTTTTTTAAATTGAGTTAATTATTTACTTTATATCCTGATCCCTTCCCTCCTCTGTCACGCTCCAGTCCCTCTCTCTCACCTCACCTCCAACCTCTTTACTCCTCCTCGCCTTCTTCTCAGAAAAGGGGAGGCCTCTCATAGATATCTACCAGCCTTGGCATATAAAGATTAAGTAAGACAGTGTCTCCTCTACTGAGGCTAGATAAAGTAGCCCAGTTAGGGGGAAGGGATCCAAAGGCAGGCAATGTAATCGGAAAAGGTTCCTGCTTCTGCTGTTGGGAGTCCCACATGAAGACAAAGCTGCACAACTGTTACATATGGGTAGGAGGCCTAGGTCTGTCCCATGTGTGCTCTCTGGTTAGCAGTTCAGTCTCTATGTTCTTGTAGGCAGAACAAACTGTAGGTCAGAGATTTTTGTGTCTGGATTGGTGTCCCAGTCTGGCTATTGGAAGTCTTGCCTAGTTACAGGAGATGGTAGGTTCGAGCTCTATATTCTCCATTACATGGGAGTCTTAGCTCAGGTCACACTTATACATTCTTGGGAATGTCCATTATCCTACGTTTCTAGCTTGTCACAGAGATGCCACCTCCCAATCCAGTTGTCAGTTGTCTCTCTGAGTTCTCTCTCTCTCTCTCTCTCTCTCTCTCTCTCTTTCTCTCTCTCTCTCTCTATCTATCTATCTTCCCCCATCTTGTTCCTCCTGTTACCATACCCACTCCTCCCATCCCATGTTCTTTCCCCCCATACCTCCCATTTCTAATCTAGTTCTCCTTCTCATTGAAATTCAAGCCCCCTCACACACTTTGGGCCCTCCTTATTACTTAGATTTTTTTTATAGGAAAGACTTTAGGTCAAGAAATAGGAAGTTGTTGCGGGAGATATTTAAAACATCATGGCCCAGTCTTGTTTGTTCATAATCAGCTGCCATGTTCCCGACTAGGCTAGGTCTGAGGTCATGAACAGAGTCATATTCTTGCTGCTACCACGGCTCAGGCCTCCAACTCAGGAGGATCAGAGACACTGGCAAGGGCACTCATGAGACACCAGCTTGGGAGATGGCTCTGCCAATCTTCCACACTGTCTCCACAAGGCTGGGCTGAGCCCAGACCATCTCACCATCCACACAATAATTGGTAGAAATGAGACTCTAATGCTTAAAGATTAATCAAAGGCTTTATATCTTTGATAATGCTCAATAACAAGGTTTTCATATGGGTTTAAAGAACTGACTTTATTTTAGAGCAGTTGTAAGTTTACAAAAACCTGAACAGAATGTAGAGGGTTTCTATGCAACTTGAGTTGCCAGACATATATAGCCTCCCTGCTATCAGCATTCCATACTATAATAGTTCATTTCTTATACATTAGTGAATACATATATATTACATATTATTATATCAGATTTTAAGTCTATAGTTTATGTTATACTTCACTTGTGCTATATAGTATATTGTGTGGGGTTTTGATAAATTCATAATTTATATTCATCATTAAAGCATCACTTCACTAAAAAACATGTCTTGCCCTCTATGTTCATGTCACACTTTCCTCTGAGTGCTAGTTACTACTGACATTTTACTGTCCCCACAGTTTTGCCTTTCCCTAGAGTCTTGGATTGAATACTCACCATGAATCTTCTTTATATTGATTTCCTTCACTAAGTAGTATGAATATGAATTTCTTTTGTATCTTTTCATAGCTTAACTCATTTACTCTTTTTTTTTAAAGTCAGTTTGTGGAAACTTTAACATACAATATGTGTTCAGGTTATGTCCATTAGGTCACAACTAGAGGACTTGTCTCTATTTTTTAATGACATAGTCCAAATGTACCACTAGTTATATATCTGATCACAAACTGAGAAACATCGTGATTGCTACCAGTTTGGGTAAATAAATAAAACAAAATTTTCATAAATCATTCTGTGCAGATTATTGCATAAATGTTAAGTTTTTTACTTATTTGGCTCAATATCAAGGAGCATAATGGTTGTACTCTATGGTAAAAGTCTGTTTGGTTTTGTAGGAAACATCCAAATCGTTTTCCAAACTGCTTCTACTATTTTTCATCCTCACCAGGGATGAATATGGGCTTTTGTTGCACAATGTTTAGGTGCCTGCATCACTTGCATTTCAGTTCACACTCTTGTCATTTGTCTCTGACTAGTCATCATGTCTCAAGGCGAGAAGGGCCATGTCCATGCTTGTGAGAAACACTACTAAGCCCAAGCTGAAATCCAGTGTTTCCAAGTTGTCCCTAACTCCTACTCCTTCCTACCTTTCTGCTTTGGGGGATATTTTCAGAGCAGAGCAATTACTGGCATTTTCTATCCTTACAAACTTCTGCTTACCACAAAGATGTTCTGTCATCAATGTTTTTGGATTTGGGCTTCTCTAAAAGATGTGGAGTGGTATTGTATTTTTATTTTAGTCTGCATTTGCCTAGGGCATGTAATGTCAGGTAATGCATATTTATATTCTGTATCTTTTGGGGACACATCTTTTCAGACCTTTTCTTTATTTTTATATTGAATTTTGTATTTATCATTGAGTTGTAGATATACTTGAATATTTTGAAACAGCCCTCTATCAACTAGTTCTTTACAAAGAACTAGGTTTTTTTTCCTCCAAGTATGTGAGGTGACTTCTCATTCACTTTATGGTATTTTTTGCTAGGAAAGGGATATGTTTTAATTCTGTGAAGGCAACTATATCATTTGGTTCATGGATGCCTATTGTGTTTTGCCTCAGGTCTAGAGGAAATGAGATCATTAGTCTTAATGTGCAGTCATCAGTGAACAAGAAGGACCATGGCCCTGCAGGTTGCTTAGATGAGGACACTGAGTAAGGACTTAGTGCCTGAGGAGCTCAAGGGAGGCTGGGTGTATTGAACTATCATCACTGCCTGTTCCTTGGCAGGGATGGTTGAATGATTCACCCTTACACTTCCTTGTATGAGTCCCAGAAAGCTTCTTTTCTCTAGGAGAGAGACAGTGAGAATGACACTCCTTTTATTTACTTCTTATTAGTAGTACATAGTTTTGTACATAATAATAGTTTCAACATAATATTTTATACACATATTAAGTACACATCAATCATGCATGTCCTGTATTCATCTGTTCTTATCCCACTCGTCATCCTAATCTCCTTTGCCCCCAATATTTCCCTTCTAATTTTATCTTTTTCATTTTACTCTAAAGATTTTTGATGAAAGGAAATATTTTGTGCTTGTCTTTCTGAGTTTGACATATCTTTTAAGATTTTGATCTATCGGAGCACTTTATAGGGTGCTGTTGTTGTTTGCAACAGTGAGGAATCACCCTAGAATCTCATACACTAAGCAAATGATCTACCACTGAGCTCAGTAATTCTCTAAGGAACTTTCAAGTATGAACTTCAGAGCCAAGCACACACCTGTAATCCCAGCACTTGGGAGGCTAAAGTAGGCTATCTGCAAATTTGAGGCCTAATTAGGCTACCTAATGAGATTCATCTTAACTAAATAAACAACTCACAAAAATAAAATGTCAGTCTCAGAGCTGTAATGGAAAGGAGGACCAGATTCTGTCAAGAGTTAACCTGAAAATATTGAAGTCAAACTTAAAGAAACATTGCACTCTTCAACAGAGGCTTTGCTCTGTTGTTTCTCAAGTTAAATGTAGGTACAGTATTGGGTTGTAGCCTGAGGGAAAAGTACCTTGCTTTACTGCATTATCAGTGTGCAAACTGAATAAGGCAAACAGATCAGTTGGATGCCTAGAACAATGCTTATCCTGAAACCTGCAGGAGAATCTTCCTGAAAGACAAAGTAATATCTCCTGATGCAGTAACTCACATGACCTCATTGTTTTCTACCAAAGTAGCTGAATTACCCGCTCTCTTCTTTTGCTTACTTTAAAAACACTCCATAAGTTTATTTATTCTTTGAGAATTTCATATGGGTATACAGTATCTTTTGATCAAATCTACTTTTCCTCTCCAATTTCCCCAGACCCTTCCCAACATATGCCTCTCTGAAGTTCAAGTCTTTGTGGTTTTCTTTCTTTATAGACAGCATCTCACAATGTATGCAGTTTTATTGCAAACACAGGATGCCTCCCAGGATGCCTGCTCTAACCTGGACACACAGTTCAACCTGCTTCCAAGGAGGTCTGCTCCAACCTTAGACACCCAGCCCAGTTAACATTATAGACAACCAGATGGCAAAGGCAAGTGCAAGAACATAATTAACAGAAGCCAATGCAGTTTGGCACCATCAGAACCCAGGTCTCTTACTATAGCAATCCATGGATACCCTAACATATCTAAACAGCAAGATTGGAGGGAACTGGGAGAAGGCAACATTTGGAATAAAATAATCAATTAGTAATAAAAAGTGAAGTTGGTAAAAAAATGAATCTCAAGGAAACTGAAGGAAAACAAGAGTTACTCTGGATTATAGCCATGGCATTGGGATTGCTGGTCCAGAGTTAATCTTCACTTTCAAACTGCATCTAGGTGCTGTCATCTCCCAAATATTCTACTTTCCTGTTTGGCAATGCAGGCTGCACCATAGCCAGATTGGTCCTGACTCAGGCACTGGGGAACACAGCTGCCACATAACACTTTTCACTCTCCTATTTCAGTTGATGTTTCCAGAATATATCTAGTGATTATATTTCAAGCATCCCCTTAAAGCTCCATGCACTATCACAGTTGCTGCAGATGCTTCATGTCCAGGATTTGATGAATGTGTCAAGAACCAGCATTGGTAAAAGTGTGTGTTCCTCTAAGGCCCCAACTTTCACTGAGAGCTCACACAAAGGTCTTTCTAGGTAGGAAAGCAAGAATATTTATGAAGTTTCTTCCATACTAATATAAAATAAAACTACGGATTATAAAAGCATCAATGATAGAGATTTTCAACAAAAAATGCAAAGAGTACCATATTAGTCTCTTTTCTGTTATAGTAAAGTACCTGAACCAAAGTGCCTTATAAAGAAAAGATGGGTGGTAAATATAGCATTTTTTTCAGTATCTTAGAAGGGTTCCATAGCTAAATTACAATATGAAGAAAAAGTAGAAAGGGAATTATCAAAGTAAAAAAGAATCCAAGAGTATGGATGAGGCGATTACCTCATTTTATAGTCTACTTACACAAAAGCTAATTCAAACCATGAGCATCATTTGTCCCTTGTGAAGGCAATTCACCAATGACTGAAGTACTTTGTGCTAGATCTAATTTCTTTCTTTTCTTTTCTTTCTTCTTTTTTTTTTTTTTGTACTTAGGAAGCTTTATTCAGGTAAATAAATTTTCACGGCAAATACATGCAAAGCTATCACTGCATAAACACTCATGATTTTATCATCATCTGCATTATTGTTAACAATGGTGGTATATTAGAACAATGTCAAAGACAGTTGCTTTTTTTAGATACGATGATGAAGTGTAGAACAGACAAAATGAGAAGACATCAGGAATTCTATTGGAAACTGCAACCAGGACTTGAAAGTCCAAATCTTTTCCTGGGTTTTAGTAATTTTTCCCATTGGAATGGGGTCAGTATGAAAGGTCTGATAGATCTAATTTCTTAAAGATTCCACCACCTTAATGATGCCATACTGGGGACATAATTTCAGTATATGAACCTTTGGTGAATATTTTTCAACCACATCCAACTCATAGTAAACATAACTCTGAGATTAATAGGAGAACATTTGAGAACATAGGACTAATATTTGGCCTTTAATTGGGGATGTCCACTCCTTCCTGCATACTTGTCACTAAGCTAGACTTTATCAGTTATGAGAGTCTTATCAGTGACTTGGGCTTTCTCAAGAAGGAGGTAGGGGGGCAGGTAGCAAAGTCAGTAAAGTGTTTGCTATACAAGCATGGTGACCTGTGTTTGATTCCCAGCACCCATGTTTTTTAAAAAAGAGTTATAGTGACATGTATTGCAATGTCTGTAGTGAGAATGCAGACACATAATGATCCTTCCCTAGGGCCTGTTGTTCAGCTAGGCCTGCTTACCTGGCAAGCCCTTCTTTCCCCCTTTTAATGGGATACTTTATATCAGACAGACCATCCCTACATTATACAATAGTCAATCTAGGGTAGAAGAATAGATAGAACTAAGTAATCCAAAGGGTCAAGATTCCTTTTGGTCTGGTAACTTGTTAGTATATGACTGAGTCAATTAGCCATAGAATGAGAATAAAAAAAATGGTTACATGTCAAAAGACAATTCTAAGAAATAAATGAGATATTCTCTGTGTATATACAATATAAACTGCAAATACTAAGAATATCATTTAGTATAAATACTAGACTTTATTTCAAAGGTTTAAAGTATATATGACAAAACATCATTTATTATTTCAGAGGGTTCATATATGTTTTACTCTTGTATATTTTTATTTTTTTCAATTTTAATAATAAATACTTTCTCACAAAAATAAGTTGAACAGATCCCAAGGAATCATACCTAAGGTCGACCCCTGGCCTCTGCATTCACAGAGGAATGTACAAATGCATGCACAAACACATATATATGTGTGTACACACACACACACACACACACACACACACACACACACACACACACACGGACAGACTTCTGATACTTCTTCTGAGTGTCTCTGAGGAGGACTTTCAAGAATTCTAATAGTGGAGTTCTATGACAGGAGGAAGCCAGGAATCTTTGGGGAAGCCTGAAAGCTCATCACTCACTATTCAGTGTCGTAATCACCAAGAGTAGCAAGAGTTCCCAAGCAGTGAGGCTCAGTCCTTTCAATCTGTGTGAAGTCTCTGAGCTCACACACTGAAAATAGCAATATGAAAGTTCAAGAGGTATTGGCCAAGTTCAAGATTAGCATTCCCTGAATCTATCCATTTCATCATGAAGATAATTCACAAGATGAAGGAGAGAAACCCTAGCTGGAGTTTAAGCTTATCTTCTCACTTTGGCCAGAAGTACGTCATTTCATTGTAATGGCTGTGGGATCCTTCCAGTCCCAGTGAGATATGAAGCAAAGTACTCTGTTTTTGATAATGAAAGGATCTAAGCTTGTAACTAGTAGAAGACTCAAGTGAAGCTGGTGAAAACAAAGTCTATAATCTGTTTGTGTTTGTGTAAAATATAAGTGAATCAGATATTTAGGATTTTTTATAGTGTTAAGTGCTCTTTATTTTAGTTGAAAGTTTATTTTTGAAGTTTATGAATGGCATTGATAACACATTTATTGGAATCTATCAGGTTGAAGAGTAAAAAATTTGATATTGTATAAAACAATTCAAACATATTTACATATATGTGATCCAAAAAAAGAATGTGACATCAGAATAAAAAGAAAACTTGTCCTTCAATAAAATTAATAACATGAGGCAGTAAAAAAAATATTAAAATGGTACTAAAATCACGGCTTTTGTTTTATTACTTTTACTCTTTTTTTTCTATGAAACTAAGTACATGTATGTAGATTGTGTTGGCTGCTTTAGAAATGTAAGAAAAAAGTAACAAATTTGACTTAGTGCATATTTGCATTTCGGTTACCTGAATATTAACTGAACAGCTATTCTGTGAAAGGATATTAGCAAGCACAAAAGAAGCAGAGAAAAAGGACTCAACTCTTGTATATCAAATACTAGAGTCTAAAGAGTGTCCATCATACAAGTGGGTGTCTGGATGCCCACCTGTAATGTTAGCACTGGAGAAGTAAAGACAGAAGTAAAGACAGAAATAAAGACTCTGGCATCTATTAACCAGTCACTCACACAGTGAACTCCAGGCTAGTGAAAGACCCTGTCTCAAAAAAAAATCAAGTTTGACAGTGCATAATGATTGATACTTGAGTCTGACCACTGGCATTTACATAGGTGTGTATGTATGTACCTTCATGCATCTGAACACACACATACACACACATACACACACACAGAGGGAGAGATATAGACACACAGAGACACACACACACACACAGAGACAGACAGAGAGACAAGGAGCTACACAGAGACAGAAACACACAGAGAATCTATAATAGAAGGAAGGTGATAAGATACTTTCTAAGAGAAGCTAAAAAGGGGGAGAAAATGTGAGGGGCTCCAAATGAGGATGCCTAGTATAACCTTTTCTAGAGAAGGTAATATTAACATTAGACACCTGCATCTCCCTCAGTGACAGGTACATTTAAGTTGACTGCATAGCAGCTAGATGAGAATGTAGATAGATGTTCAGAGCTGAGATTCCAGGCGTAGAACAGAGAGAATCTCCATGTAGGACACACAGAGAAAATGTTCTGTGCTCTTTGAGGTTAGAAATTCAGAAGCCACCAGGACAACCCTTTTTGTTATGAAGTGGGAAGCACATTCCACTAAAAGGATATTTAAATTTTTGGTTTTGTGCATGCATGTGTGCACATGCGTGTGTGTGTGTGTGTGTGTGTGTGTGTGTATGTGTGTGTGTGTGTGTGTGTACAAGCAAAGCAGATATGGATTTTTTGAGTAATGGTTAAATAAATGAAAATAGGAACACCTAAAGGTGTACTCAAACTGTAGCCAGAGGGTTGCATAAACCCCAGGTTATCTCTGAATGTGACCCAGAACACTTACAGATTACAACACAATATTACAATATCAAAAGTTTAGCCCACTTGGGCAGAAAGTCAGATTTGATCTTTAAATAGAATCTTAGAAGATTTATCTTGGAAAGACACCTCTACTGAAAATGTGATTTAATGAGGGAACTTGAATTTTCTTTGTAAGTAGAATTTTGAGCCGATTTGTTGTTTTTATGTTCTAGAGAGTTAAAAACTTTTGTTATCTTCTGGATTAAAAAATAATCTGTATGGAATGGTACCGTCTGTGGTTAAAGCAACTGTAATAGTGGTAGTAATAGTAGACATCTCTTAAAGTCTCACTGCACTCCAGGCATGGTGCCAGGTGCTTTGCATACACTAACTGCATACTACGAATCTTATAAGATAGATCATATGACTTGATCTTGCAGATGCATTGCCTGAGGCTCATAGAGTTTGGTAATGTACCCAAGCTCACCCATCTGTTAAATGAATAAGTTGGGCCTAAATTCTTGGTCTCAAGTACTCTAAGAACCCACTTTGTCTGACTTATCCCAAATTAATGCTGACCATGGACTGAACCATAATTTGCTTTCCCCTACTATTCCAAAATAGAGTTCAGATGACTGAAAAGATGGACTCTAGCAAAAATCCTGAATTAGAACACAAAATATAATCAACAAATATGTAAGAAGAACTGAGAAGAGTGTACAAAAGAGAAAAAGAGATAATATGGACTCTGAAGACATGAGGGTCAGAAAATCATCTGGCTATATCCTTCTGTGAAGAAAGCAAGTGTCTTAGAAGGATCCTTTATCTGATTGGCAAAAATATTTAAATGATCAGTGTGTTCTCTGATATGAATATTTATCTTGATATTCATATCATAAAAATGTTTTTATTAGAGCCCAAGCACACAGGCAGAGATGACGACATCTTAGTGTATTATAAAATATCAGTTACAACTAAAATAAAAATAAAATCAATGGAATATACTGTTAAAAACAAACAGTTCATCATATTGTTACAAAGATTAATTGGTAGCTGGCCAAGAGTATCAGGTTAATACATTTTAACACTACTTTTCTTCCATTTCAATTCACTTTTATCAGTTTTCAGATTGTTAGCATCAACTTTTTTAGAGATTTTTACTTATTTTTATTTTATGTGTACAGGTGTTTTGTCTGCATGTATATATGTGCACATTGTGTATGCCTTGTGACTCTGGAGGCTAAAAGGGGGCATTAGACTCCCTGGAACTGGAGTTTCAGGTTGTCCTGAGTCATTATGTAGGTGCTGTAAAGCAAACTCAAATCCGATGCAAGAACAAGTGGTCTTAACCATTGAGCCATCTCTCTAGAACCTAAAGATGTTTTTAATGTCATTTGGTGCTATCACTTAGAAGTTACTTGAGAAAAAAAGGGTGAATTTGTCAATTAAGTCAATGTATGACTTGTTTTTTGTTGAAATTTCTCAACTTCATATTCCTGGGAAAGGGTCAAGTTTCTTCAGGGATATGTAATGTTCCTCAAAACCTTATTGTTTTTTATTTATGTTTTATTGAATATTATATTTACATTTCAGATTTTATCCCCTTACCCCATTCCCCCCACCACCCAGGGACCTCCTATCCCATCCCTCCTCCTCATGCTTCTATGAGGATGTGCCCCCACCTACCCCCACTCCCACCTTTCCACCCTCCAATTCCCCCCCACTCGATGTTCAGCCTTCATGGGACCAAGGATCGCCTCTCCCACCTATGCCCAACAAGGCAGGCCTCAAAGCCTTTAAACAATAGACAACTGTCAAGATTAATGAGGATTGAGGAGACAGTCATATCACAATATATGAATCATTTAGAAACTAAAGAAAGGGGACAGTGTATAAAATGTGATAAGCTAACTACTGGAGGTGGTCTCTTCAAATTCCATTTCTCAATTTTTGGGCATTTTGGCTAAGGTCACTCCCCACTGAGTCCTGGAATCCTCTCATATCCCCTGTCTCTGGGAATCTGCATATTTCTAGTCATTCTCCTGGCCCTCTGGACTTGTCTCCTGCCTCCCTCCATACCTGATTCTGCTTCCTTTTCCTCTCCATTCCCCTCTCCCATCCAGGTCTCTCTCTTCCTCTGCCTCCCATGATTATTTTGTTCCATCTTCTATGTGGGATTGAAGAATCCTCAATTGGGCCTTCCTCCTTGTTTAACTTCTTAGGGTCTATAGTGTATATCATGGATATTCTGTACTTTTTGGCTAATATCCACTTATCAGTGAGTACATACCATGCATGTCCTTTTGCGTCTGAGTTACCTCACTCAGGATGATATTTTCTAGTTCCATCCATTTGCCTGCAAATTTCATGATGTCCTTGTTTTTAATAACTGAATAGTATTTCACTGTGTAAATGTACCAGATTTTCAGTATCCATTCATCAGTTGAGGGACATCTGGATTGCTTCCTATTATGAATAAGGCTACTATGAACATAGTGTAGCATGTGTTCTTGTGATATGGTGGAGCATCTTTTGGGTATAGGTCCAGGACTTACCAGACTTACTATTTCCAGTTTTCTAAGGAACTACCAGATAGATTTCCAGAGTGGTTGTGCCACTTTGCAATCCCACCAGCAGTGGAGGATGTTCCACTTTCTCCACATACTGGAAGCATTGCTTTCTCTTGAAGTTTTTTGTTGTTGTTATTGTTGTTTTATCTCAGCCATTCTGATAGGTGTAAGTTAGAATCTCAAGGTTGTTTTGATTTGCATTTCCCTGATGTCTAAGGATGATGATCTTTAAGTGTTTCTCTGCCATCTGAGATTTCTCTGTTGAGAATTCTCTGTTTAGCTCTGTACCCCAGTTTTTAATTAGTTTAATTTGGGTTTTTGAAGTCTATTGTCTTGAGTTCTTTATGTATTTTGGATATTAGCCCTCTATCAGGATATAGAGTAAGTAAAGATCTTTTCCCCATATGTAGCACCCTGTTTTGCCCTATTAACGCTGTCTTTTGTCTTACAGAAGTTTTTCAGTTTCAAAAGGTCCCATTTATTAATTATTGGCCTTAGTGTTCTGGTCAGGACATTTTGCCCTGTGCCAATGCTTTTGAGTCTATTTCCCACTTTCTCTTCCATTAGATTCAGTGTTTCTGATTCTATATTGTGGTCCTTCATCCACTTGGACTTGTTTTGTGCAGGGTGATAAATATGGATCAATTTTCATTTTTCTACATGTAGACAATCCGTTAGATCAACACCATTTGTTGAAGATTCTTTTTCTACTGTATGGTTTTGGTGTCAGTGGAGGGATGGGGATAACAACCCACTTTCAAATATTTTGACCCAGAATTGTTCCTGTCTAAAACAAATGCAGGGACAAAAATGGAGCAGATACTGAAGGAAGGACATCCACCAACTTAGGATCCAACTCATGGCAGGTATCAAACGCTGACACTATTACTTATGCTATGTTGTGCCTGTAGATAGGACCCTAACATAACTGTCTTTTGAAAGGCTCTACCAAAAGCTGACTGAGACATGCAGATACTCACAGCCAACCCTTGGACTGAGGTCTGGGACTCCTATGGAAGAGTCATGGGAAGGACAGAAGGAGCTAAAGGGTTTGGCAATCCATAAGAAGACCAACAATGTCAACTAACCTGGACTCCTGGGAGCTCTCAGAAACCTAGCCACCAACCAAAGGACATATATGTTATGGTCTGTGGCCTCTGGCACATATGTAGCAGAGGACTGCCTTGTTTGGCTTCAGTGGGAGAGAATATATCTTGTAGAGTGTTGATGGCCCATGGAAGAGGGATGCTTCAGGTGGGGGGAGCATCCTCTTAGAGGTGAAGGAGGGGCATGGGGTGAAGAGGTCTGGGATGGGGGACTAGAGGAGGAGTAACATTTGGGATGTAATTTAATAAAATAATTAATTTAGAAAGAAACGATGCTGCAAATTAATATTTTAAAATGTGATAAGTTTGAATGAGGACTATTAGAAAGACACATAGGACAGTGGGATCCTACAGTGCTGTGTTCTTGTTATCCATTCTTGAAGTGAACAAAAGGACTCTGAATCATCTCCACTTTTAACTTAGAACTCTCAGGAAGAAACAATGTTAATATGAAAGGCAGAGACGCCTTAAAACAGGCCATTTGTCCCGGTCAGCATCTGACTGTCAACTACATGTAGTCTGCCAGAGCACACAGCATCTTGAAACCCCCAAGGTAAATATTTAAATTTTTTAAAAGAAGAAAAGCCCCGATACCAGAGGGGGAAGGGCCACTGAATAGGCGAGGTAGGGTAGACACTACAAAATGTTTAATTCTGTATTCCCTAGGAAGTCCGAGGTAAAACGATACATTAAGATGATTTCTTCCTAGCAAATTTCAGGAAAGCAAGGTCACAGTGTAATGGGAGCAGCCTTCAGTTTTGCTAGAAGAGAAATCCTTGCACCTAATAAGAATGTAAAGACTTTAAATGTTATGAGGTCGTGCTAAAAAAAAAATAATAATAATGTGTGTGTGACTGGGTCACAAAACAAATCCCCAACTGATTTTCAATTTTCCATACAGAATTACTAGACTCAGGTAATCTTATGTTGGCCTGAAATATCTCCAAAGGAAAAGGAAAAGAGAGAGAGAGAGAGAGAGAGAGAGAGAGAGAGAGAGAGAGAGAGA
>JANHMN010000005.1:80932220-81007220 GCA_030674055.1 Rhabdomys pumilio
AGAGAGAGAGAGAGAGAGAGAGAGAGAGAGAGAGAGAGAGAGAGAGAGAGACACGGACACGGACACGGACACGGACACGGACACGGACACGGACACGGACACAGATAGATACGGAGGCTCCGTATAGGCCATTCTTAGGGTCAGTTCTGAGTCTTTCTCCTGCTGCTATGCTCAGGGATTCCTGTGGAGGGCGTCGTTTGAGGTTTCGATCCATTGTCTATGTGGCGGGGCGGGGGGGGGGAAGATTTATTTGGGCTTGGTTTGGATGTTGAGAGACTTGGGTGAATACAGTGAGGCATTTCAAGCTCTTCTGCCTATCAAGAGATACTCGAGGAACGCTGATTCTGAAGCAGTGTGATGCCTGTGCACCGCACCCCTGCCGTTAGCTCTAGGAGACCCTGGGCAAACATCACCGGATACAGTCCTTTCTCGTTTCCGTTTGGGCGGGCCCAGGCGAGGATCTCGGGCAGACTTCACGAGGAGAAGCTGCTGTCGGCAGCTGCTGCCTCTGCCGCTGCTTCCTCCGCTGCGCCGGCCTGGTCTGCTGAGGGGAAATTTCTCTCCGGAATCAAGGTAAGGTCCCTGAAGTGACTAACCCATCACCCACGGAGAGAGTAGGCCCCAGAAAATATTCTTAACCGATTCTTGTTGGTTTGTGTGACCTCCTTTATCCCTCGCCTTAACCGTTGTCGTCTCGAAAGCCTACTCCCATAGGCCTTGTCACAACAGTCACCCCAGAGAAGGCCCCAGGCCAGACCTGAACTGGAGTGTTATTTCCAGTCAGAAGGTCTCAGAGAGTAGAGAGATCCCCAGCCACCCCCCCCCGTGTTCCCCCACGGCCCCTCTGCCCCATGCCACCACACACCACCCCACACCACCCGCGTCCCCAGTCCCCATGCCTCTTCACACCCCTGCGTTCTGGTTCTGTCCCCCATGACTCCCTACACCCCCGCATCCCCCTCTCCGCTCCCAGTCTACCCATTCCCCACAACCTCAAGTTTCCCCATCTCCCCCCTCCCCCCGCGTTCCACCTCCACGCTCCCCCACGCCCTTTGCTCCCCCACCCCCTCATTCCCCCCCGCCCCCGCCCCCGCCCACGCCCAAGAAAGACCAGAATGGCTAAACAGCTCAGTAACTTTTCTGTTTTTTCCACCCCCGCATAGTTCCGGGGACCCATCTGTTCTCCAACACGTGTGGGTCAGAGCACACAGCCTCTTAACACCCCCAAGGTAAATACTTAAATTTTTTTTAAAGAAGAAAAGCACTGATACCAGAGGGGGAAGGGCTGCTGAATAGGCAAGGTCTTTGTTGTTTCTTTAATATTTTTGTTTGGGGGTTTAAAAGGTCGTTTATTTTTTGGTTTTGTTTATTTTAGTTTAGTGGGGTTTGGAGCTCTGGATGGCTTGGAACTCACCATGTATACAAGGATGAGCTTGAGCCCACAGAAATCCACCTGCCTCAGCCTCCAGAGGGCTGAGATTAAAGGCATGAGGTGCCATGGCCAGGCAGAAGTAGTCTAAAGTACCAGTGGGTAGGCCAATAATCAAAATATGGAAGCACACAAAGGCCCCTGTTGTTAGGTTTGGGAAATGTGAGCAAGGTGCATACTTCCCTTCTAATGACTCAGCAAGATGTTGACTTGGGTTTGAAAATTGGAGAGTCATGTCAGGGGAGGGGGAATTCTAAATCTTACTAGTTCTGTGTAGAGTGTGTAGAGCCTGAAAACTGGATTCCAACACAGTTAGATTTAAGAGTCTCATTCTTGCTCCCAGCACATGGTCAAGCAGAATTCCCAAAGGATGAAAGTGCCTGAGTGTAGAAATGGGAGTCTGTTCAATACTTAATTTCAAAAGAGTTTTGCATTTATTTCTGTGTGTGTGTGTGTGATTATGTTTATGTGTTGGTATGTGAGTGTGGGGATGACAGGACAACTTTCAGGAGTCAGTTTTCTTTTTCCACCATGTGGGTCCGGGGATCAAATTTGGGTTATTTTATTTGGCTTACCCACTAAGCCATCTCACAGGCCTGCCTCTTCTCTTCTCAAGATATAATGGAGAGAATTATAGTGGCTCAGTCTTAGGGACACATGTTGCAGGTTCAGCCTTGAGAATCCAGCATTAGAATGCTCAGATTTACACACTACCTAATTTTATTCAGGGAGGGTCTCAGAGACATTAATATTTGATTTAATTAAAGAGCGCCCATTCAGCATTATTAGGAGAACTGATTCCTAGCAAGAAATGATTTGGTATAGGTGTGAAGAGACCTTTCTGCTACATAAATCCTTATGCCTACCTGTGAGTCATACAAGGTGTGAATATGGTAGCATAGGTCTCATTATCTTGACTAAAGCATGTAAGGAAGATGTATGGGTGACCTCAGTTTAACAGGTACAGAATTCCCAGTTAATTCCAGGAGCCAAGGAATGGAGTCTGACAACTGTAGGATCCACTCACCAAATAATAAGATAGCACATATTCTTTTTTCCGTGTTAATCAAACAGCCTCGGGGGACTACAGCAAGCTGATGAGACTACAGGCCAGCTAACAAATTTTTTAGAGTGTCTTAGAAACGTGAGAGCCTTTAGTTTGAGCAGATAAGCCGTAAGTAAAGACAAGGAGGAGATTAGGGGAGGACTAAGAGAAGGATCTATCTAATAAGAAAGTAAAATCCACAGTCCTTTCCCTCTGTATGTTAGGAAACTCCAACATCCCTGGACAGCCAGAAAAAAATGAGGGCTTTGCAATAAGGCTGGAGGAATCAGATGGGCTGAGGGATGAGCCTAAATGAGAGCTAAAGAGACTCATGACCTCCTAACAGTAGGGTCCCATAGAGGGTACAGATGGCTAATGTAGCTCATGTTATCTTTTATCATGGGGTTCTGAGGGAGGTAAAAATAATAATCTTATGTTAAAGGCATCAGGTCAGTAGGGGAGATTTCCAGGTACTCATGAAGAATTCAGCATACTCACACACCATATTGCAAGAACTCCCACAGAGTCCCTCCTTATGTCATCCCCACAAGGCCTTAGACATAGAAGTTCCCATAATTTCTACCCAAGAGTAACAGAAAAATGGGGACCTTAGTCTGAGGGATCAGCAAGGGGAGGAATTTAGGCTCTCTTAAGACTCAAATTGAAGACCTAGAGTGAAGATTGTGAATGAAAGCACAGGTGATACGGCCTTAACCTACCTGCTATGGTTTGGGGCTTCTAGAAAATAGGGTGAAATATGGCTACACAACGGCACCCTCACACCCTCTGTTAGGTGTCAGTGAGGTTTAAATACAGAGAGGGGGGAGCCAGCCCTAGACACTTTAGGATTCAATGTATAAACAGTAGATGAGGACTGAAAATACTTATTCCTCAATCCCGGTATAAGGAAACAATAGTCTGGGGCGGTCCTCTTGGCACTAGGCCCTTGGAGCCTCAGAGCACAGTTTGTCAGCTAAGATGTCTCTCATTTCTTTGTATTCTGTTTAAGTGAAATGAGATCCTGTGTAGGAAGGTACAGGAAGAAGGAGGGTTCTTGATCCTAGTCAAATGAGTCAAAATGAGAATTCTTAGTGAGAATTAAGGGGCCTGGAAATAAGAATAAGAGATCCCCAAGGAACTGTTAGCAATAACTCCTTATAGGAGCAGTGGGAAGAAAACCCTCTTGCATTTTCTTTTTATGGCTACTGGGGACAGGGTTTGAGCTTTTAGCTGCTGAGAAGCACAGGAAAGAGGTTCTAGAACTTGCCAAAAGTACCATTGTGGACTGAGAGGACCCTACCAGCCATTGCTATCTCTATGCCAGCTCTAGGGGATCATAGCTGGCTGCATCCTGGACACATTATAACTTCCTTCACTGTTTTCTGAGGCTATGAGGAGCCACAAGGATTCCTAGATTAGTAATCATTTGTTGGTATAAAAACCTTGTAGAATATAGGCAGGTTGTTAAAATCCTCCTGAAAGTACTTACAGGATCTCATTATCCTTTCTCCAGGTCCCCATAGTACTTGATTTCAAGGCCACACTCCTTTCTGCAGTCTCTTACCACATCCATCATGCCCAGGGGACATAAGAGTAAGGCTCGTGCCCGTGAGAAGCGCCGCCAGGTCCAAGATGAGGCCCAGGGGCTGAAGGATGCTGAAGCCAAGGCAGCAGAGAAAGAAGCATCAGCCTCCTGCTCTGATCATGATTCTGGAGATGCTGTTGCAAGCACCTCTACTGCTGTTTTCCCTCAGAAGTCTAAATCTCAGGGTGAGGCACCCACCACCACTGCTAGTAAAGTTGGTGGCTATAGAAGGTCTCGTAAAAGTACCAAAGGTCCAAGGGAGGAAAGTACTAGTTCCTCTAGGGTCCCACGCTTCAATGAGAACCCACAGAATGATCTTCTAACAAGGAAGACAGGAATCCTGATGCAGTACTTGCTCTGCAAGTACAAAATGAAACAGCCAGCAAATAAGGGAGAAATGCTCAAAGTTATCAACAGAAGGTTCAAGGGGCAGTTACCTGAGATCCTTAAGAAAGCCTCTGAGCGCATTCAGCTAGTTTTTGGTCTTGAGGTGAAGGAAATTAAGCCCAATGGTGGCTACTACACCCTTGTTAGCAAGTTAGATCCCAGTGTTGGTGGTACGCTGACCACTAGCCTGCCATTTCCCCAGAATGGGCTTTTGATGCCTCTGCTGGGTGTGATTTTCTTAAACGGCAACCGTGCCTCTGAGGCAGAGATCTGGGAATTCCTTAATATTTTGGGAATTTATGATGGAAAGGTGCACATAATCTTTGGGGAGCCCAGGAAGCTCATCACCAAAGATTTGGTTAAGGAAAAGTACCTGGTATACCAAGAAGAGGCCAATAGTAATCCTCCATCCTTTGAGTTCCTTTGGGGTCCCCGAGCCTATGCTGAAACTACCAAGATGAAAGTCCTGGAGTTTTTAGCAAAGGTCAATGAGACCGTTCCTCAGGCTTTCCCAACTCATTATGAAGAGGCTTTGAGAGATCAGGAAGAGAGAGCCCAAGCTGAAGCTGTAGGCAGTCCTGGCACTAGTGCCAAAGATAAGGCAGAGTCTAAAGTCACGGTGGTTGACTCCTCTTGCAAAGATAAGGCGGAGTCCAAAGTTGGACCTGTCGACTCCTCTTGCTCCTAGAGAGATTAGAGGCAGATACCCCTTTAGGTTTGGAACAGGGTTTTCCACCTTAAAAGTAGAGAGAGGCTGATAGTTCACAATACACATCTTACTTCGCTTTAGTGTTTTTAAGTGTTTCTCTTTTCATAGAATCCTTCTATAGGTTCAGAACTCATAGGAATACATTACCTATATCATAATATTTGTTGCTGTAAGATTTTAAGGATAAGAATTTTGATATTTTGTATTACATTGTAAAACCCCTCGAATCTTGATGAGGAAGCAACCACTACTTTGTAATGGAGATTTTCTTTGAAGCGTGTGATGGTGTAATTTGTTTCTTAAAATAGAGGAAAACAAAGCAAAATGTGCAAACTGCTATTTTCCCTTATTCACTTTTGTTTTTATTTCACTTTTTGGTAAAGTTTGAAGAATTGTACTTAGTTGTTGTTAGCTGAATAAAATTGCAAAAGAAAAAGATTTTATTCTTTGCTCAATAGACCATTTGTTCTCATTAACTGGTTATCTGCTCTTGGAAGACTCTGCTAGTAGTGACAGTTTTAAGAGACCCATTCTCCTAGCCACAGGTTTTAGAGTCTAAGAGGAATTATTACATAAAATGGTGTGGTACACTCGCATAGAACAAAGTCAGGTTTAGATGAGAGTTGGTCAGATGTAAATTTCCAAGGTAAGGTACTCTGGGGTATGGGACATTCAAATTACTAGATTGGAGGTCATTTTATTTAATTCTGATTTTTCTTTATTCTCAGATAATACATCCTGACTGCACACACTGCTCCATCACTTCCTCCCAGCCCCCTTTCACCTTCCCTCTGGCTCACATCCATTGCTCCTTCATTTTCCTTCAGAAAAGAGCAAGCCTCCAAGAGATATCAACCCAATGAGGCATAACAAGATGTAAAAGACTAGGTACAAATCCTCTTACCAAGGCTGGACAAGGCAAACTCAGTAGGAGAAAAAAAGGTCTTACCAGTAAGCAAAAGAGTCAGAGACACCCCCACACCCATGTTAGGGATCCAGCAAAATCTCCAAGCTAAACATGGGCACAGATCCATGCAGGCTCTAAGGTTGCCCCTTGAGCCATACTTAGTTGATTTTATGGGCCATATTTTCTTGGTGTCCTTTTCTCCCCTGGCTCCTACAATGCTTCCCCTTCTTCCTCTGGGTTCCTGGGTCTCCACCTAATGTTTGGCTGTGGATCTTTGCATCTGCTCCTATCAGCTGCCAGAGGAAGTATCTGTGATGATTATGCTAGGCTCCAGTCTGAGTATAGCATCATATCATTAGGAGACATTTCATTGACTTTGTCAGTTGTGTTTGGTTCTACTCTAGGTCTCTGAGCTTCTGGTTCCTGGTAGTCAGCCTGGGCTCCCTCTCAGCTTGTGTCTCAAGTTAGACCAATCATTTGTTGGCTACTCCCGCAAGCAAGCTCTGATCCAGAGCCATTTCCCCAGCATTTCTCAGAAGCAGGAAATTGTGGGCTCTAGGTTTTATGACTGAGTTGGTGTCCCAGTCCCACCACTGGGAGCCTAACCTTGTTACAGAAGATGGCCAGTTCAGGCTCCATATTGTCCATTACTAGGAGTTCTCACAAGGGTCAACCTCCTAGATTCCAGGAAGTATCCACTTGCATTGGAAATGGTTTCCACATCTCTCCCTCAATGTCCAGCTATTCCAGTAGTCTCTCCCTTTACTATCCCTGTTCGTCCCTCCACATTGCAATCAGGAGTCCCTCATGATTTCACTCCGACCATTCAACCTGTAAAATATATTTTTACTTCCTAGGGAGATCCGTGTATCCTCCATCAGAAGACATTTTATTTTATAATTTATTTTTAAAAACTTTGTATTGATTCTTTGTGAGTTTCATGTCATGCACCTAAATCCTACAATGTCCCTTTGCCCTTGCAGCCTCTTCTCCCCAAAGGAAAAAAAAAAAAGAAATAAAACAAGGCATAGAAAAAAAATCTCGTCATGGAAACTGTAGTGTGTCATAGTGTGTCCCATAGTATATACCTTCTTGTCCACACATCAATACCTGGAAATATTCATTGTAATGAGTCATTGGTCTGATTTGAGACCTCTGGCTTCTGCTACACAATCAACACTGGATCTTCACCAGGACTCCACTCAGTTATTCCATGGGTATCCGGCAGGACAGGCCCCTTTCACACACTTTGGATCTGGTGGTGTGGATGCAGGTGAGCTGGCCCCCAAGGGCATGAAGGTGGGAGAGCTGACTTTGCATTGGATGACCTTTATATCTGCAGGACAGGCCCCTTCATGCACTCCAGCAATTAGTTGATGAGGTAGATGTTGAGGTGGGCCAAATCAAAGCCCTGGATCTGGACCTGGGTAGCAACTGTGTTGGTCAGCTCTCCTGTACCTGCACCACCAGGGTGAGCTCTAGCACTACTCAAGCTAGTTCACCCAATGTTGCAGTTGGCAAGGGGCAGGGTCAGCTCTTCTGCCCTCAAGGGACAAGTCACTCACAAGCACACTACCAGAGCCCTACTATGCTGCCCATTTGAGGTGTGGCACTAACAGAAGTTATTTTAAATAAACTCTAGTTTACATAATGCTGGCTAATCATGAGCAAGGTGCCAGATTCTCATGAGGTGAGCCTCATAGTTGAAAAACTAAACCTGAAATTGCAAGCTGTTCTTGATTGGTAAAATTATAAAGCAGAGAGATTCTCTGCATGGAGTAGGAATAAAAGCTCTGCTTTCTTGTCTTAGCATAGTTTCACATAGTGTAAACATTAGTAATGCATAAATTTATGCATCTTTTCAGAGTTTGGAGAAATAGCAACTGAGGATAAACTCTTGAGAAATACTTGGTTGCTACTGGACTGGCGGTCCTTGGCCTGATTTGGGGGGAGCCTCCCATATTCCATTAATTAGGAAAATATCCACAGTTGGACTAAATTTTGTAGTGGTAAAACATCAGGAATAGAGAGGAATATCAGTCTTTGAAGCAGGGACCAGAGATTTTGAGAAAAATTTTGGTAAAATCCCTCACTTCATGTTGAATACTATAATTTTACTGAGAAAGTTGTACGATTATTTATCAGCATTTCAGTTGATTTAAAGTTTTTGTTTTTATTCTGACTTCTTTAAAAAATAAAAACCTTGGTAGACATAAGAGTAACTTGTTCTAACATGTGAATGCAATCATAATAACAAGAGCTGTTTTACCAAAGGCCAAATACTTGTAACTCATTTTTCCAAGTGCTGTATATATAATATTAAATACTATATGTGATATTATATATATGTATCCACACATGTATATATATGTATGTATATGTGTATGTGTGTATGTGTGTGTGTGTGTGTATATATATATATATGATCTAACAGTCCTACAAGATGCAGTTTACCAGAGCCTTTAAGCAGATGCAAAGTGAACATATTTTCAAGTTCATGTGGCTGGTCCGTGAGAAGGTTAATACTAAATTGATGATTAAATTGTTAAAAATTCTTTCTTAAGGTGGCAGACATGCTGTTGTGTGTTTGCCTGTGTAAGTCACAGGACAGCTTTGTGGAGTCATTTTTCTCTTTTTACCTTTATAAGGGTTTGGGGAGTTAAACTCAGGTCACCAAGCATGTATAGTAAGCATCTTTACTGGCTGAATCATTTCTCCCATCTTAAGCATTCATTTAAAAAAAAAAACCGTGGCAATCTTGAAAATAATCCAATTAATATTCTATCATGGATATTAATTGTGGAAAGGATATTAAAAGTGGAAGGGTTTCACCATCCTCTACCCCTGTTTGAGTTACTATGAACAGTTGATGGATTTTAGAGGACAGAGAATCACTTACTTTTTTGAGGGGGTGGCCCTTGGTAGATGGACCATGTTCCAGCATATGGCCTCACTCCTAAGAACATACTGGACTTGATGGGTTACTTTTAAAGGGACAGGAAGTTGGGGAGGGTAGGGAGCTATGGGTGGATTTGAAAGCAGCTGGGGGAATACATTATTAAAATACAATGTATGAAATTCTCAAAAAGCACTAATGAAAATGTGCTAAAAATCCTGTGGTCAAAATATGGATAATATTCCTCAGGAAAGCAGATGAATGTGAAAATCAAGCAAGTTCATTTGCCTGGGGTTTTCTCATCCCAGCACCAGGGATCCTTGAGACTTGATTTTACCTTGGACCCCACACCTATTTCCAGTCCTGGCCCTTTTCCACCTTACAAGACCTTTGCCCTTACTCTTCTCATGTGTGTCCCCTTATTCACACTGACATTGCCTTCCAAGCCAGCTCTTTCTGAAGTCCTTCAGCTCACGTACCTGCACCACTCTTCCCAGAAGAGCAGCAGCCCTAATTCCCCTGCCTTCTCCTTTATTTAGAAGCCTCCAAGTCGCTGCAGGTGCCGACCCTTCCTGTGGATCTCCTATGATGTAAAGAGCTCCTTTCAGACGAGTGTTCATTTCAGACAGTGGCAATTTGCAGTCCTCTTTGCCCATCTGATTGCCTCAACCTCACTCTCAAAGTGATTTTTGGATCCGTTGGTGAGATAGTTTGGATTGGCTCAGAATGTACTGGTTCTTGAACAGAGTTCTTTTCTAAAAAAAAAAAAAAAAAAAAACTAGTTTGATCTTTGCAAAAGAATTTGAACTGAGGATTTAATTGAGAGTGGCCACTGAACATGTGTGTTAGTTAGTGAATGATCCTAAGTTACCAATGACCAAAATATCCCTTCTAAATGACAAAAGCAGTAAAGTCAAATGTGTAAGCAACAATCTTGTTAAAAATTAATTATTTTATTTATTGACATTCCACATGTTGCCCCCTCCTGGTTCTGCCCCCCCCCTCGAAGTTCTTCATCCCATCCCCGCTCCCAAGCATCCCCCTTCTCTGGAGCATCAAATCTCTACAGGTTTAGGCTTATCCTCTTGCATTGAGGCCAAACAAGGCAGTACTCTGTTGCATATGTGCCAGGGGCCAAGGACCAGCCTGTGCATCCTCTTTGGTTGGTTAGTCTCTGGTAGCTCCCAGGAATCCAGCTTAGCCGGCCTTGTTGGTCTTCCTATGGGGTTGCCCTTCAGCTCCTCAGTCTTTCCTAACTCTTCCATACAGGTCCCTGACCTTAGTCTAGTGGTTGGCTGTGGTTATCTGTATCTGTCTCAGTCAGCTGCTGGTAGAGCCTCTCAAAAGAGGCAGCCATGCTAGGCTCCTGTCTGCAAGCACAGCATAGCATCAGTAATAGTGTCAGGGATTGGTGCCCACCCATGGTCCTTCCTTCAGTCTCTGCTCCATTTTGTCCCTGCATTTCTTTTAGACAGGAACAATTCTGAGTCAAAAATTTTGAACGTAGGTTGGTAACCCAATCCTTCCACTGAGGGCCCTGTCTAACTACTGGAGGTGGTCTTTCAGTTTCCATTTCCCCACTGTTGGGCATTTCTGCTAAGGTCATCCACATTGGGTCCTGGGAGCCTCTCACATCTCTGGGATTTCTTAGAAGTGCCCCCCCACCACACCCCCAGAAACTGCATATATCCATTCATTCTCCTGACTCTCTGTGCTTCCCTCCTGTCTCCCCCCATACCTGATCCTGCCGCCTTTCTCCTCCTCTTCCTCTCTCCCACTCAAGTCCCTCCCTTCCTTTGCCTCTTTTGATTATTTTGTACTCTCTTCTAAGTTGGAATGAAGCATCCTCTTTTGGGCCTTCCTTCTTTTTAAACTTCTTATGGTCTGTGAGTTGTATTGTGGGTATTCTGAAATTTTTGGCTAATATCCATTTCTCAGTGAGTACATACCATGCATATCCTTTTGGATCTGGGTTGCCTCACTCAGGATATCTTTTGAGAATGAATCCAGAAGAATCCTTGGAATTCTTAGAGGTGGGAAATGTTTCCTTGACAGACATTTTAGCTTTAAACAAAAAATCCTCCTCCCCTTCCTCCCCTTCCTCCCCTTCCTCCTCTTCCTCCCCTTCCTCCCCTTCCTCCCCTTCTTCCCCTTCTTCCCCTTCTTCCACCTCCTTGTTATCATCATCATGTCATCATTTGCCATCCTGCCATTTACTCTTCCCTACATCTTTTAAAAAATATTTTAAAATAGTTTTATTAGATATTTTATTTATTTACATTTCAAATGTTATCCCCTTTCCCCATCCCCCCAGAAACCCCCATCCCATCTTCCTCTTCCTACTTCTGTGAGGGTGTGCCCCCACCCATCCACCCACTCCTGCCTCCCTGCCCTCGAATTCCCCCACACTGGGGCATCCAGCCTTCACAGGACCAAGGACCTCCTCTCCCACTTATGCCCAACAAGGCCATCCTCTGCTACATATACAGCTGGAGCCATGGGTTGCTCCACTGAGTACTCTTTGGTTGGTGGTTTAGACCCTGGGAGCTCTGGTTGGTTGGTATTGTCGCTCTTCCTATGGGCCACAAACCCCTTTAGCTCTTTCAGTCTTCTCTCTAACTCCTCCATTGGAAATCTTGTGATCAGTCCAATGGCTGGCTGCAAGCATCTGCCTCTGTATATGTCAGACTCTGGCAGAGCCTCTCAGGAGACAGCTATATCAGGATCCTGTCAGCAAGCACTTCCTGGCATCCACAACAGTGTCTGGGTTTGGTGACTATATATTGGATGGATCCCCAGGTGGGGCAGTCTCTGGATGGCCTTTCCTCCAGTCTCTGCTCCACACTTTGTCTCTGTACTTGCTCCCATGAGTATTTTTGTTACTCCTTCTAAGAAGGACCAAGGCATCCACACTTTGTCTTCCTTCTCATGAGCTTCATGTGGTCTGTGAGTTGTATCTTGGATATTATGAGCTTCTCTTCCCTATATTTTCCCCCAGAGAAAAATGCTGTTCTTTTCACTTTGGTCGGTTAAAACTGCTCAGAAATTTCTGCTGATAGGTTGTTATAATTATGATAATGTACCAAAGGGCAGAAGAAAAATCTCAGCTTCCTGAAACAGTACAGGATTTTGTAAAGGGCTCTTCAGAAAAGTGATCATGATTAATAAAAGAACTATCCTTACAAGTTACAAAAACTTTTTTGAAAATCAAGTGGGAATTTGTATTTGAAAAACATGACTCATAGTAGTAACTAAAATTTTGGCAAATTAAAAGATGAATTTAGCTTTCATAGAAGTTTCAAAAATTAGGATTTTTGTAATAATTATAATAATCACTTTTTCTAATTGAAAATGAATTTTTAGTGCAATATATTCTGGTTATGGTTCCCCTCACCCAATTCCTTCCAGATCCTCCCCACCTTCCTACCCACCAAAAGTTATACCCTTTGATGTTCCCTGTAATCCTTAGAAAACAAAAAGGCATTTAAGGGGAGATAAAAGAAAAAAATAAAAACAAACAACAAAACTGGATAGGACAAAACAAACAAATGAACAGAAAAAAGAAAAAAAAGGGCAGGAAACATACAGATGTAGAGAAGAGTAACTTTTCACACACCGAAATCCAGGAAAAATACAAAAACAAAAGATAATATGTATGCAAAATACCTGTTTTAAAAGACAGTTCATACAAAGCACAATGAGACAGAAAAAATAAAAATATAACAAATTCATTTTGTTTTGTTCATATATTGCTGCTGGGCATGGAGCCTGCCTTCAGTGTGCTTTGTATACCCCGTGTGAACTCTCTTAGAGAAAACTAATTTCTCCTTTGGGGGCAGTTATCAACTGGAGACAGCTTCTGGATTAGGGATGGAGACTTCTCTTAGTTCTGGGACCCCATCTGGTATAGACCTGTGCATGCCCTGTGCAACCTGCTGCAGTTCCTGTAAGCTCATTTGTGTGTCAGCCCTTTTGTGTCTGCTGATTGTGTAGGCTTTTGTTTCTTTGATGTCTGCCATCCCTGCTGGCTCTTACAATCTTTCTACTTCCTTTTCTGCAGAGTTCCCTGAGCCATGGTGGGGGTGGGGGTCAGGGGTGGATTTGATGGAGACATTCCACTTAGTACTGAGTTGTGGGATGTAAAATCATGCCAGGAAGTTTGGTAAGGTAGAGCAGGTTGAGAACCCAGAGACAGGCACACACCTGAGGCTTAGGGGATTCCCAGATCCTTGCCAGACTTCTGACTTGGAACACACATATCATCCTTCTCACATAAAAGAGATGTTGTAGGCTCAAGACAGAGGTCTCCATGCTAATGAGGTACCTAGAGGCCCTGAGGGTATAGCCAATAAGCTTTCCTTCTCTGACATTTCTTCCTGGGAAAGGTATTTAATCTCAGGCCCACACTGAGAAGTGGGGTATGGTTTTACACACCCTCTCTCTGTCATGATGATAAATGTCTTAAAACCATGGACTACCTCTTTTCATAGAGATCCATGCATGTGGGGAGCCATGCATATCCAGCCACAACTGCCACCAAGCCTGCCACCCATCAAACCAAAGACTTTCCCCATGGGGTCAACTTCATATCCCATTTTCCCTCCCAGTCCTAGGCTAAACCCAGCCTATGGGCCCAGATTTTGTTATCAGATCTTCTAAGACTCCCAGAGGCACCTGGATATCTAAGAGTCTGAGATCCCCATAGCCTCTCCTCATAACAAGCCTAGGGTCCCTTGAACCAGCTCTGGCATTCCCACATCTCAAGACTGCGTATTTCCACACTTAGAGGAGTCTCAGAGCTTCCCTGCAGCCCAACAGCAGCTGTGCCCTGTGGTGCAGTGGATGCCGGACCTACAACCCTACACTGAGTGTTCCAAGGTCTCTTATTCTCTACACAATGTTTAGTTGTGGGTCTCTGTATTTGTTCCCATCTACTGCACGGATAAGCTTCTCTGATGACACTGCTCTATGTGTACAGAAAAATGTCAATAGTGGTAATTTTATTGCTATGTTCCTTTAGCAGAACAGTTGTTGTAGTAATTATTTAAAAAGTGGCCACCAGCAATGCCGACTATCTAACGTGTGGCATCTCTGCCTAGCTCAGCTGCCATGTTGCTTGGCTAGAAAGCACGGTCACGAAGCAGCTAGAAACACCAACCCTGCCACCCATGAGACACCAGCATGGGAGATGGCTTTGCCAATCTTCCACGCTGTCTCTGCAAGCCTGGGCATTGCACAGACCATCCTGCCAACCACGTGGTCTCGGTACAAATGAGACTCTAATGCTGAGATTATCCAAAGGCTTATATATTTAGTAATAATCAATAACAAGATGCCCTTACAATCAGAGGTGTAACCCAATACCCAACCTAGATATACCAACTACTTTTGACTGCTATAGACAAGCAAACATCAGCCTCCATGTCCCCCTCTCTCATTCTCCGTCTCTCCCTTAGCTCCTCTTCTTCCTTCTCCTCCTCCTCTCCTACTCCTTCTCTTCCTCTCCTTAATCCTTCCACTTTAGCTCCTCCTATAAACAGTAGTTTTGAGTTTTCCTCTAGGTCCCTGGCCTATCTAGTCTCAGGTCTTTGGCTACCTTACTTGTATTAGGCATGGATTCCATCTCAGGAAGTGGGCCTTAAATTTAGTCAGTTGGTTACTCTTACAACATTTTTATTGGTTACTTTTTAATTACATTTTAAATGTTGTCCCCCTTCCCGATCTCCCCTTTATAGCCCTCCATCCCTTCCTCCATCCCCTTTGCCTTTAAGAGGGTGCTCCCCCATCCACCCACTCACTCACTCCCACCTCATCACAACCTTTGAGCCAATATTGTACCAGTACATTCTGCAGTCAGGTCACCATTTTATTTATCTTGTTTTTATTTATTTTTATTGGATATTATATTTACATTTCAGATTTTATCCCCTAATCCCTCTTCCCCACACCACCCAGGAACCTCCTATCCCATCCCTCCTCCTCATGCTTCTATGAGGATGTGCCCCTACCTACCCCCCAACTCCCACCTCCCCACCCTCGAATTCCCCACCACTCGGTGTTCATCCTTCATGGGACCAAGAATCTCCTCTCCTACCTATGCCAGACAAGGCCATCCTCCCTTTCATGTACAGGTGGAGTCATGGGTCCCTCCCTATGTGCTCCCAGGCTGGTGATTTAGACCTTAGGGAGATCTGGATGGTTGGTATTGTTGCTCTCCTCATGGGACCACAAGCCCTTTCTGCTCCTTCAGTCTTCTCTCTAACTTCTCCATTGGGAAACACTTGATCATATCAGTGGTTAGCTGTGAGCATCACCCTCTGAATGTATCAGAATTTGGGAGGCCTCTAAGGAGACAGCTATATCAGGCTCTTGTCAGCATGCACTTCCTGCCATCCACATCAGTGTTTACCTTTGGTGACTGTACCTGGGATGGATACCCAGGTGGAATGGTCTCCAGGTGGCTCCTTCTTCAGTTTCTGTCCCACACTTTTTTTCCATATTTGCCCCCTTGAGTATTTTTGTTACTCCTTCTAAGTAGGACCGAGGCATCCACACTTGGTCTTCCTTCTTCATGAGCTTCATGTGGTCTATGTGTTGAATCTTGGCTATTCCAAGCTTTTGGGCTAACATTCAGTGAGTAAATATCATGTGTGTTCTTTTGTGATTGGGTTAATTCACTCAGGATGATAATTTCTAGTTCCATCCATTTACCTAATAATTTCTCAAGTTTTTTATTTTTAATAGCTGAGTAATACTCCATTGTGTAAAAGTACCATATTTTTTGTATCCACTGCTCTGTTGAAGGACATCTGGGTTCTTTCCAGCTTCTGGCTATTATAAATAAGGCTGCTATGAACTTAGTGAAGCATATGTCATTGTTATATGTTGGAGCATCTTCTGGGTATATGCCCAGGAGTGGTATAGCTGGATCCTCAGGTAATGCTATGTCCAGTTTTCTGAGGAACCACCAGACTGATTTCCACAGTGGTTTTATCAACTTGCAATCTCAGCAACAATGGAGGAGTGTTCCTCTTTCTCCACATTCTCGCCAGCATCTACTATCACCTGAGTTTTTGATCTTAGCCATTCTGACTGGTGTGAGGTGGTATCTCAGGGTTGTTTTGATTTGCATTTCCATGATGACTAAGGATGTTGAGCATTTCTTAAGGTGCTTCTCAGCCATTTGAGTTTCCTCAGTTGAGAATTCTTTGTTTAGCTCTGTACTCCATTTTTAAATAGGGTTATTTGGTTGTCTGGAGGAAATTTCTTGTCTTCTTTATATATATTGTATATTAGCTTTCTATCAGATAGATGTAGGATTGGTAAAGATCTTTTCCCAATCTGTTGGTAGCCGTTTTGTTTTATTGACAATGTCCTTTGCCTTACAGAAGCTTTGCAATTTGATGAGGTCCCATTTGTCAATTCTTGATCTTAGAGCATAAGCCATTGGTGTTCTGTTTAGAAACTTTTACCCTGTGCCTAAGTATTCGAGGGTCTTCCCCACCTTCTCTTATATTAGTACCAGTGTATGTGGTTTTATGTGAAGGTCCTTTATCCACTTGAACTTGAGCATTGTACAAGGAAATAAGAATGGATTGCTTGGCATCCTTCTACATGCTGACCTCCAGTTGAACCAGCACCATTTGCTAAAAATGCTGTCTTTTTTCCACTGGATGGTTTTAGCTCCTTTGACAAAGATCAAGTGATCATAGGTGTGTGGGTTCATTTCTGGATCTTCAATTCTATTCCATTGATCTTCCTGCCAGTCTCTGTACCAATACGCGTTTTTTTTTTTTGTTGGTTTTTTTTTTTTTTTTATCACTATTGCTCTGTAGTACAGTTTGAGGTCAGGGATGGTGATTCCCTCAGAAGTTCTTTTATTGTTGAGAATAGTTCTCACTAACCTTGGTTTTTTGTTATTCCAAATGAATTTGCAAATTGCTCTTTCTATCTCTATGAAGAATTGATTTGGAATTTTGATGAGGATTGCATTGAATATGTAGATTGCTTTTGGCAAGATGGTCATTTGTACTAAATTAATCCTGCCACTCCAGGAACATGGGAGATCTTTCCATCTTTTGAGATCTTCTTCTATTTCTTTCCTCAGAGACTTGAAGTTCTTGTCATACAGATCTTTTACTTGCTTGGTTAGATTCATTCCAAGGTATTTTATATTATTTGTGACTATTGTAAAGGGCGTCATTTCCCTAATTTCTTTCTCAGCCTGTTTATCCTTTGAATAGAGGAAGGCTACTGATTTGTTTGAGTTGATTTTATATCCAGCCACTTTGCTGAAGTTGTTTATCAGGTTTAGGAGTTCTCTGGTAAAAGTTTTAGGGTCACTTAAGTATACTATCATATCATCTGCAAATAGTGAAGTTTGGACTTATTTTTTTCATATTTGTATACCTTTGACTTCCTTTTGTTGTCTAATTGCTCTGGCTAGGATTTCCAGTACTATGTTTAATAGGTAAGGTGAGAGTGGGCAGCCTTGTCTACTCCCTGATCTTAGTGGGATTGCTTCAAGTTTCTCTCTATTTAGTTTGATGTTGGCTCCTGGTTTGCTGTATATTGCTTTTACTATGTTTACATATGGGCCTTGAATTTCTGATCTTTCCAAGACTTTTAACATGAAGGGTTGTTGAATTTTCGCAAATGCTTTCTCAGCATCTAGTGAGATGATTATGTGTTTTTTTTTCTTTGAGTTTATTTATGTAGTGGATTACATTGATGGATTTACAAATATTGAATCATCCCTGCATTCCTGGGATAAAGCCTACTTGATCATGATGGATGATTGTTTTGATGTGTTCTTGGATTTGATTTGCGAGAATTTTATTGAGTATTTTTGCAACAATATTCATAAGAGAGATTGGTCTGTAGTTCTCTTTCTTTGTTAGGTCTTTGTGAGTTTTAGGTATGTGCGTAATTGTAGCTTCATAGAACGAATTGGGTATTGTTCCTTCTGTTTCTATTCTGTGGAATAGTTTGAAGAGAATGGGTATTAGGTTTTCCTGGAAGGTCTGATAGAATTCTGCTCTAAAACCATCTGGTCTCAGACTTTTTTTTTTGATGGGGAGACTTTTAATGACTGCTTCTATTTCTTTAGGGGTTATGGGACTGTTTAGATGATTTCCTTGCTCCTGATTTAATTTTGATACTTGGTATCTGTCTAGGAAATTGTCCATTTCATCTAGATTTTCCAATTTTGTTGAGTATAGGCCTTTGTAGTAAGATTTAATGATTTTTTTTAATTTCCTCAGTTTCTCAATATATTTCTCAATATATATCTCAATATAATTGACATATATTATATTATATTATATGTCAATATATCAGTTCTGATTTTATTAATTTGAATACTGTCTCTGTGCCCTTTGATTAGTCTGGCTAAGGGTTTATCTATCTTGTTGATTTTCTCCAAGAACCAGCTCCTGGTTTTGTTGATATTTTGTATAGTTCTTTCTGTTTCAACTTGGTTGATTTCAACCCTGAGTTTGATTATTTCCTGATGTCTACTCCTCTTGGGTATATTAGCTTCTTTTTGTTCTAACACTTTCAGGTGTGCTGTCAACTTGTTAGTGTATGCTCTTTCCAATTTCTTTTTGTAGGCACTTAGAGCTATGAGTTTTCCTCTTAGTACTGCTTTCATGGAGTCCCATAAGTTTTGGTATGATGTGTCCCCATTTTCATTAAATTCTAAAAAGTCTTTAATTTCTTTCTTTATTTCTTCCTTGACCAAGTCATTACTGAGTAGAGCATTGTTCAGTTTCCTTGTGTATGTGGGTTTTCCATTGTTTTTGTCATTATTAAAGACCAGCCTTAGTCCATGGTGGTCTGATAGGGTACAAGGGATTATTTCAATCATTTTGTATCTGTTGAGGCCTGTTTTGTGACCAATTATATGGTCTATTTTGGAGAAGGTACAATGAGGTGCTCAGAAAAAGTTATATTTTTTTGTTTTAGGATGAAAAGTTCTATAGATATCAGTTAAGTCAATTGGTTCATAACTTCTGTTAGTTTCATTGTATCTCAGTTTAGTTTTTGTTTCCATGATCTGTGCATTGCTGAGAGTGGGGTGTTGAAATGTCCCACTATTATTGTGTGAGATGCAATGTATACTTTAAGCTTTAGTAAATTTTCTTTTATGTATATGGGTGTCCTTGCATTTGGGGCATAGACATTCAGAATTGAGAGTTCATCTTGGCACATTTTTCCTTTGATGAATATGAAGTGTCCTTCCTTATCTTCTTGGATTACTTTTGGTTGAAAATCAGTTTTATTTGATATTAGAAGCACTACTCCAGCTTGCTTCTTGGGACCATTTTCTTGGAAGATGGTTTTCCATCCTTTTACTCTGAGGTAGTGTCTGTCTTTTTCACAGAGGTGCATTTCCTTTATGCAGCAAAGTGCTGTGTCATGTTTATGTATCCAGTCTGATAGTCTATGTCTTTTTATTGGAGAGTTGAGTCCATTGATATAAAGAGATATTAAGAAAAAATGAATGTTGCTTCCTGTTATTTTTGTTATTGGAGGTGGAATTATGTTTGTGTAGTTATCTTCTTTTGGATTGTTGGAAGATTACTTTCTTGCTTATTCTAGGTTGTAGTTTCCCTCCTTGTGTTGAAGTTTTCAACCAATTACTCTTTGAAGTGCTGGATTTGTGGGAAGATATTGTGTAAATTTGGTTTTGTAGTGGAATATCTTGGTTTCTCCATCAATGCTGATTGAGAGTTTTCCTGGGTATAGTAGTCTGGTCTGGCATTTATGTTCTTTTAGGGTCTGTATGATATCAGTCCAGGATCTTCTGGCTTTTATAGTCTCAGGTGAGAAGTCTGGTGTAATTTTTATATGTCGGCCTTTATATGTTACTTTACCGTTTTCCCTTACTGCTTTTAGTATTTTTACTTTGTTTTGTACATTTGATGTTTTAATTATTATGTGACAGGAGGTATTTCTTTTCTGGTCTAGGCTATTTGGAGTTCTGTGGGTTTCTTGTATATTTATGGACATCTCTTTCTGTAAGTTAGGAAAGTTTTCCTTTATAATTTTGTTGAAGATATTTACTGGTCCTTTAAGTTGGGAGTCTTCCCCCTCATCTATAGCTATTACCCTTAGGTTTGGCCTTCTCATTGTGTCCTGGATTTCCTGGATGTTTTGGGTTAGTAGCTTTTTGTATTTTGCATTTTCTTTGAAAGTTGTGTCAATGTTTTTCATGGTATCTTCTGCACATGAGATTGTCTTTTCTATCTTTTGTATTCTGTTGGTGATACTTGTGTTTATGACTCCTGATCTTTTTCCTACATTTTCTATTTCCGGGGTAGTCTCCCTTTGTGATTTCTTTATTGTTTCTACTTCCATTTTTAGATTCTGAATGGTTTTGTTTAATTCCTTCACCTGTTTGGTTGTGTTTTCTTGCAATTCTTTAAGGGATTTTTGTGTTTCCTCTTTAAGGGCTTCTACTTTTCTACCTGTGTTCTCCTTAAATTCATTGAGAGTGTTATTTATATCCTTTTTAAAGTCCTCTATAATTGTCATGATAAGTGATTTTAATTCTGAATAATCCTGCTTTTCCAGTGTGATGGGGTGTTCAGGGCTTGCTATGATGGGACAACTGGGTTCTGATAATGCCATGTAACTTTGGATTCTTTTGCTTGTGTTCTTGCTCTTGCCTTTCACCATCTGGTTAACTGTAGTGGTGCCTACACTCACTGTCTCTGACTGGAGCCTGCCTTTCCAGTTGTCTTGCTTGTGTCTTAACTCCTCAGGGTCCAGATGTCTCTGTGATCTTTTAATCCTGAGCTTCAGCTGTTCTGAGTACAGTGGCTCCTCTAGGATGTCTCAGTATATGGTGTCTCCATGGTAGCAGACCAGCTAGATGTCTGCTTCTCTGGGTGAAGTGTCTCCTCTAGGATGTCTCAGGATAAGGTCTCCACTGCTCTGAGTGCAGTGGCTCCTCTAGGATGTCTTAGGATATGGATGCCTGCTGCTCTGAGTTCAGTGGTTCCTCTAGGATGTCTCGGGATATGGTGTCTCTCGTTCTGAGTTCAGTTGTTCCTTCTAGGATGTCTTAGGCTATGGTGTCTGTTCCTCTGAGTTCAGTGGCCCCTCAAGGATGTGTCAGGATATTATGGGAGCAGACCAGACAGGTGTCTGCTCCAGGCACCAGGCCCAGGCGAGGGGCGGAAGTGGAGTGGTATTCCGCAGGGGCAGGTTTTGTGTGTCTGCCGAGACCTGAGACCTGAGCGCTGCCTGAACCCAGTAGTGGGTCTGGGGCAGGTGTAGGGCAGTGTGTGAGTGTTTTTACCTGCTGCTCTGGGTTCAGTGGACCCTCTAGGATGTCTCGAGATCTGGTGTCCACACAGGAGCAGACCAGTTGAGTGTCTGCTCCAGGCACCAGGCCCAGGCAAGGAGTGGAAGGGGAGTGGTATTCTGCAGGAGCAGGGTTTGGGTCTCTGCTAGAACCTGAGCCCTGCCTGCACCCAGTTATGGGTCTGGGGCGGATGTAGGGCAGTGTGTGAGTGTTCTTACCTGCTGCTCTGGGTTCAGTGGTCCCTCTAGGAGGTCTCGGGATCTGGTGTCCACACATTTGCAGACCAGGCGGGTCAGGTCACCATTTTAGATCAAAGCATTAGTAGGTGGTTCGGTTTTTTACCTTTCTTCCCAGTAGCAGTGCAGAGTACCTTCCAGTACCACAAACACTAGTCAGTAGAGTGAAGGCTCAAAATCAGTTTTGAGTACTTACTATTCAACAGTTATTTGTTCCCTTGTGATGTACTGTTATTCCTGTGCCAAGCAAGAAAGTACATTCTCTGCTGACCTATAAAGTGTCATGTGACAAACCCTTGTCACTGAAACAAGCTTGTCACTTCTAAGACAGTGCACAAAAGAGTTATTCAGTGATCCCTATACATTTTATTCCACTCAGTAGGAAATACAGATGACTCATGTTTGATAGTGAAGTCACACAATATTCTGGGTCCACAATACCAGATAGCCTCAGTAAACCATATCAGATTTAATGTGGACAAGAACTAAACTGTTGTGTTAGTTAAAATGGCTGTATTTCATTTTTTTTTATTCTCGTTATGTCAGTTTTCTCAGTATTATACAGTTGGTATTTTGTTAGGCCTATTTCAATATTTTACCAGCAAAGCTATTAGTGTCTCTATCCTTGTTATAGAAATCTTAAGACAAATTAATCAGTTCCTTTTCTTTGCAACATTCTTCCAAAATGCATCCCCCTTTCCAAAGGTAACCACAATTATGTGATGTTATGAAGCTTATTCAAGGCTTATTCATTAATAGATATGTTATGTGAATACACTGAGTTTTTAACATACATGTGTAATGATATACACATTATTCTGCCACTTGCAATTATTGTCTCTTAATGTAGTGATTGCAAAATCTTCCTGTGAAAGCACATGTAGATACACTTCAGTCTCCAAGCCACTTAGGAGAATTCTAAGACACTGAGAGGAAGGGTTGTGGGAATCCTTCTGGAATAAGCATTCTGACACTAATGTAAGTGGAAGAGAGGAGAAGTCACTGGTAGTCAGATTAGCTCCTGAAAAGCCTCAGCCCTGGGTCTAGTTTACATTCTCATTTTATGCTTTAAAGCCACAAGGTAAGGTAAGCCAGGGAGATTTTACAGAAATGTACATGGCAGTCAGCAGGTTCAGGGCAATGGGGCTTTGTTTCAGCTCTTTCTTCTGCTCATTCTGTTCAACATAGCACATGAAGTCTTACTTGACAGATAGGCAATATAAGTAGTGCTTTAGGCAAATCAGTAAATAGAGCAGTATACCAATATATAATAATTGGTCTTTTCTACATTATTCTACTTCATTATCTCCTTTTCATGACACCTTATGAATTCATTTTGAGGAAAGGGGTTGGTACTCCTGGTGTGTCGTCTGCATTGTGCTTTATTGGCTCTCATTTGTACTCATAGCTTTAATCCTTTTTAATTAAAATTTTGCATTTATTTACATTCCAAATGTTGCCCCCTTCCTGGTCTCACCTACCACAGTTCTTCATCCCATCCTCCCTCCCCTTTGACTCAGAGAGGGTGCTCCACCCACCTGCCCCATCTCACTCACTCACCCATGCCCCACTTCATGCCCCCAAGCATCCCCCTTCCCTGAGGCATCAAGTCTCTACAGGATTAGGAGGATCCTCTAGCACTGAGGCCAGACAAGGCAGTCCTCTAATAGCTGTTCAGCATTTTCTCATATTACTCTAACTGATTGACATAAACAGGGTGTTCTACATTTAAAATCGTGCATATGCCCTCTTCAGTAGTAATCATATTTCAGTAATAATTAATTTAGCCTCTATAGTTTTGTACTGCCATTGCTGCCAGTGAATCTATGTATTTCAGAAAGGTGACTATGCTTTCCTGGTCAACAATTGAATTTTTCTTTATCTGCATAGAGAGCTGGCTGTATTGAACTTGTAAGATGCCTAATACAAAGGCACCAGTGATCACGAACTCTGTTCAGGGCCGTTACTAGGAAAACTGGTAAAAGTATAGGAGTTCTTATTGTTTTTAAAAGGAATGTAAGTATTGTTTCACCATGATTTCTAGGAGCATACCTAAGTTGGGTGTGAAGAACAGCAGACTGCTATTGTCTCCTGGGAGCAGGTATCACTGGGTCCCATGAAATATGTGCTATTAGGAGCTATTGCTCTTATACCGAGATTGTCACAGGCTTTTCATTTTCTACACACTGGTTTCTTCTCTGACTTGACTAGCACAGTTAAACATGCTCCCTTTTACTATTAGTCAGATTTGATTAGTCATTCCTACTGTAGTGTAAGTAACCTCTGGGTTACTGCAATATAAGTGACCCACTTGCATGGGTTTCCTGTAAGCATATCCAGCAGTCCTGACCTAGGTTAAGGATCACATGACTAGCATTTGCTAATGCCAGAAGTTTGAGACATGGTTTTTTCACATGTAGAGTTTTTCTATAGTTAGTTCCCATATTATTTTTCCCAGATTCCCAACAATCATTCTTGTGTCCCCTGGCCACTCTTTAATAGACTGACACTAGCTGGGTCTCCCTCCAAAAGGAACCACAGTCTGCTTTGCTGGCATGGGCAGTTCTGTCACAGCATGATGAGGTCTCAGGGATGAGCCATGGATGGCTAATTCCTGGCACCACCTGAAGGGCATAACCCCTCTTAGGGGAAGCTAGTTATATTGATGAGTATCCAGGAATTGGAATTGCCCTGGGACAAGGTTGCTCTCCAGACTAATTTATGTGACGTGACAGAGTCAGAGAGGCTGAGTGGGTACTGGCTCTGATGTACATCTATGAGATTGGGTAGGACATTAGAGCAGAAACTGACCTGTCATTTCCCATTCTGAAGTCCTAGTCTCATCTATGTTGGTTTTCATGGTCCACTCTTAGCTCAGGTCCACAGCTGCCTTAGTGTGGGCGTGGTATAACCACTTCTTGACATCTGCAAATTTAAAGAACTGACAGAGTGGTGGAGATTGGGCAATTTTTGTGCAGTGTCAGCCATGTCTTTCAAGAAGAGCAGGAGGCAGGTGTCTCCATATTTTCTGAGGTGTCTTGAGGCCTTTAGGAATAGTGGAGGTGGGCAGCCAAACATGATCACAAAAGGAGACTAACCACATTAGCAGGGCATGCAATGCACTCTGGAAAGTACAAGTGAGAACATTTCTGGTCAAGGGAGGCTTGCTTTATTGCCAGTCCTGTTTATAAAGTCCTATTTATTTTCTCAGTGAGGCCTGAGGATTGGGTGTGGTACCTATATTTGTATGTTCCAAGTTAATTTCTTTGTAGACAAAAAAGCTTCTACCCAGTACAGAAAAGTGCACAACATAACCAGCAAGTATCTGTACCCTCTTCTGGGTTGAATGTGTATAAAGTCCACTTATAAATGTTTAAATGAGTGGGACCCCTGTTTTTGTATCATCATGGGTGTCTTGAGTCCCTACTTGGAATTCTTCTGACCACACCACAGACAGGCTTTGCTAGCCTGTTGGGGCAATAATGGCAACTTCCAGACTACGAAATATCTTGGTAACAATTCTGTTAGGGCATTTTGTTTTCAGTTGGGTTATTTCATGAGCTTGCCAGAGCTGTCAGGAGCTGTCCTCTCTGGAATTATTATTTGCCTCTCTGTAGTGATCAGCCTGCCCTCCAGATTCTCAGTAGTTGTTTTATAAATTGCTCTTTCCTTTCTTTTGGCTTGTATGAGGGAAGCTCTAAAATCTCCATGAGTATGAAACATATTTTCCCTGGGAAGGATAATAGGAGGGTAATTCCTTTAACTGCCTGGTCTGCCCGTTGGTTTCCTCTGACCTACTCTGTACTTGAATTTCTGTGTGAGCCTGGCAGTGCACCATTGCCACAGCCCCTCCCCCTCCTCACCGGGGATCTTGTGGGAGGCAACCAGCTTCTAGGAGCTAGAGGATTTGTTCCCTGTTTTAGTTCCTTTGCTTCATGACATAAGCAGTCCTTTTCCTCAATATATGGCTGCTTTGAGTCTCTTGATGTGAGGAACTATTTCCCTTGTAGGCTTCAGCACCCATCAGTTTCTGTATCTGAGTTGGGCAGCAGCTGGTCCTTTAGGTCTGGCTGTGAAGAGAAAAATGTCTTTTATAATTAATTTCTCTTCAATCATGGAGGGGCTTGCCCTCCTCTTCAGGCAAGTATGTGGCTAAATTGCATAGCTGACATCATCTTGGATGAGAGGAGGATCTAGCACTCCCCTTAATGGACACATTGTCCCTGGAACACAGCCAAACATAGCTGACCAGAGTATGGTAAATGTCCCTAGGTAGTTTTTGAGTGTAGCAGAACTGGCCAGCTGGAAGAGGTTAGTGAGCAGAATGTGAGGCAGATGCCTTTAGAGAGATGGATGGGATCAGGTGGTCTTGGCATTGCTTTGGCACTGGCAATTGGAGCCAGTAAGGAAGCAGCATCCATCCCAGGCAAGATTTCATTCTCTGGGGAAACGAATGGGGATGGGACGCCTCCTTGGTGTCTTTAGGCTTGACAGTGTTTCGAGGACTGCATGAATCTCACTTTAGGATTGTGATGGGGAAATGTAGAACAACTGTAGCTTGTCAGAATGTGTCTGCAATCAGGAAACACTAAGATAAATTCTGGCACTTAGCCCACTTTCTCCATTTTTAGCCAAGTTTTAATCAGTATAGGACCCCTGTTTTAGTGACTAATGCCGCCCACTATCAGTGTAAGCTTTCCTACTTTATTTAAACCTTCCAGGAAACACCCTCAAAAATGCCCAAAGGTATGTCTCTTAGGTGACTATAAAACTACTCAGGATGACAATAAGATTCATAGTCACACCTAACTACTCATTCAGAATCATACAGAAGAAATTTGAAATCCATCATTTTGCCCCAGAAACTCTCATTTATTTTTAAGACTTTCTCTTTACCACCATCTCTAAACAACTTAGCATACACTTTTGTGAGACTCCTTCCTGTTTTGTGTGTGTGTGTGTGTGTGTGTGTGTGTGTGTGTGTGTGTGTGTGTTGAGAGCTCTTTGAAACAGCTTGGGCCTGAGTTTCAGTAATTATTCACTTTGTCTTTCCATCTCCCAAAGGTTACTTTGATTTTTATCCTTCATGCACGAAGTTTTTAGTATCTCCTTTCATAGATTTCACCTAATTTTGATGCTATTGTTTCTGGTGTGAAAGTAAGGCTGGCTCCTCATTTTCAATCGTATTTGGAAGCAGATGTTCTTCCAATGATTTTAGGAGACAAAGTACAGTGTTAAACTTCATAAATGAAATGTAGAGTATGTTGGTCATGAGGAAGGTCAGAAGTTCAGAATGATCTTTTTCATAATTTCAGACACAGTGACACATGCCACTTAGGAAGTTAAGGTAGGCAGATGGCAACAGTTAGAGGCCACACAGTTCCAGTCCAGTTTTGACTACAGTGTGATTCCCTATCTTGTAAAATTTGTGTGTGTGTATATATATACATACATGTATATATCCATATTTTATATGATATATAATATAAATGATATATTTCCATATATATATATCATATATATGACAGAAGAAATTTGAAATCCATCATTTTGCCCCAGAAACTCTCATTTATTTTTAAGACTTTCTCTTTACCACCATCTCTAAACAACTTAGTATACACTTTTGTGAGACTCCTTCCTATTCTTTTTTTTGTGTGTTATAAATATATATAAATAGTGTGTGTTATAAATATATAAATATATTTCCATTTATATTACATTATGAGATGCATTGTTCACCAACTTTTTAAGTAACACTATTCAAACCAGCATTCAGATTTCTTGAGGAAGACTGTATAAATTGCATTTCCCTCTGCATTTGAATAGTTTTTCAATCTTATAAAAAACTTTAGTAAGAAAGGAATTTCCTAACTCTGTACTATAAACATTTGTTTGTAGTTCAGAGAGGTAGTTCAGTGGGTAAAGATGCTTGGCAGCAAACCTGACCACAGAAGTTTGCTGTTTCTAGACCTAGAAATGGAGAATTGACATCTACATTTCTAAGATGAATAATCAGTACTTAGTAGTTAAGCTGGTAGGTCAGGGATATGTAAATGTGACTCACTAGCATGGAAGGTGAGGATACAGGGTGACTGTTAAGACCTTTTTAAACCTTAATTATGTATGATTTATTTAAGTAAACTCAGAAGTTATAAGGGTCTTAGAAACAGAAAGTTCATTACTTTCTTATTTCATGTGAATGAGATAAGAATGTAAAAATTTAATGAAAATTTAAAAGAACAGTAAATCTCAACCTAATTAATAAACAAATAAAACAGTTACCAATTATTGTATATAAACTATAAAATATTTTTAAATGTTATTTAACATTATTCAAAGAAAAAAAATGAGACTGTTTCTGTGTATAAGGAGCTTCAAAAAATAGTCTTATTTTTTTCCCAGAATTTTTTTTTCTTCTTAGAATTTTGTGTGCAAGAGATAGTCTGTCTGTCTCTCTCTCTCTCTGTGTGTGTGTGTGTGTGTGTGTGTGTGTGTGTACATGTTTATGTGTATACATATATACTTGCTGTTGCAAATGCATGTGTGATTGTTGGTCAGATGTTGATGTTGAGTGTTTTCCTTGATCATGTTCCACCATAATTTTTGAGATAGAATCCAAGCTAATTTGGCTGATCTATGAGCTGCCTTTCTATGTTGGTATTCAGGTGTACTGTCATGCATTGCAAATAAATTTGTAGGTGCTGGGGAATCAAACTCAAATACAGGCACACACACTCATACATATTAATGAATGAAATGCATTATGATAGATTCAATTAATGGCTCAAATTCTTTACCCCTCTTTGCATGCCTCTGTACTTGTCATGAGCACACAATGGGAAAACAGTAATTACCTTATTATTATCTTTGGGCTCAGAACTATGATTTGTTTTGACCAACTGTGACTTTAGATGGAGCTTGTAATAGGTTTGAATATTAAAGTGTTAAGCTATTGCCACAACATTCATAAAAATAATCCAGCCACTTGTTTGGTGCTAGTCAACCTACAGTATGAAGCATAGCCATCTCAGCCAAGCCATGCATTATGAGGACAAATGGTTGTGTTAACAGGCTTAGATAACTGAAGCTAACAGACAAGTGCATTAAGGGGTAATAGCAGTACAAGAAATTTGTATGTTATTTATGGCCTTGATTTATTTTTATTTTTTTCTATAGGAACAGATGTATTCTTAAAAGTATTTTTAAGGGTTAGGAACATTAAAAATTAAAAGATACACAGAAGTAGAGAGTCATGGCACAGACTTCTAATTCTGTCATTTGGAAAGTGTAGGAAGGAAGATGAGCTCAAGGTCAATCTTAACTAGACAGCAAGTTTGATGTTGTTAAGGGACACATGACATGCTATCTCAAACAAACAAACAAACAAAAAGTGGAGGATTCCAATTTTAACTGTTAAGGGAGTTAGTAAAATTGAAAAAATAAACAATTATTTAAAATAATAGCTAAATTATATATGCTTATTTCACCAGCAAATGTAGAAAATTAAAAATTAAGATGCCATCAACATTTCTGTATCAAGATAGCCATTTTTTTTCACTTATTCACTTTACATCCCACTCACTGCCTGCCTCCAGGTCACCCGCTCCCACAATCCTTTCTCCATTTTCCTTCTCCTCTGAGCATGTTGGGGTCCCCTGGATATCCCCCATCCTGGCACATCAAGTCTCTGCAAGGCTAGGGGCATCCTCTCCCACTGAGGACAGACAAGACGGGCCAGCTAGAAAAAATTTGCCCATGGATAGGCAACAGCTTCTGGGATAACCCCTTCTCTAGTTGTTCAGGACCCACATGAAGACCAAGCTTCACATCTGCTACATATGTGCTGGGAGGTCTAGGTCCAGCCCAGGTATGTTTTTGTGGTTGGTGGATCTGTCTCTGAGAGTGCCAAGGGTCCAGGTTAGTTGACTCTCTTTGTCTTCCTATGGACTTCCTATTTCTATTGGGACCTGCATTCCTGAGCCTTTTCTTCCATAAGAGTCCCCAAGCTCCATCCACTGTTTGACTGTGGGTGTCTTCATCTGTCTGAGTCAACTGCTGGGTGGAGCCTCGCAGAGGACAGCCATGCTAGACTTCTGTCTGCAAGCAAAACAGAGTCTTATTAATAGTATCAGGGATTGGTGTTTGTCAATGGGCTGGGTCTCAAGTTGAACTGGTTATTGGTTGGCCATTCCTTCAGGCTCTGTTCCATCCCCTTCCCTGCATTTCTTGTAGACAGGATAAAGTTTGAGTTGTTTGTTTTGTGGGTGGGTTGGTACACTTATCACTCCACTGGGGTTCCTGCCTGGCTACAGGAGGTGACCCCTTCAGGTTCCATATTTCTTTTTTTTTAATTTATTTTTATTGGATATTATATTTACATTTCAGATTTTATCCCCTAATCCCCTTCCCCCCACCACCCAGAAACCCCCCTATCCCATCCCCTCTCCTCATGCTTCTATGAGGATGTGCCCCCACCTACCCCCCACTCCCACCTTCCCACCCTAGAATTCCCCCCCACTCGGTGTCCCATATTTCTAATGTGGTGAGTCACAGCTAATATCATCACAATTGATTGTTAGTCACCTCCCTAATACCAGGTCTCTGTCTCGTCCTGGAGATGTCCTCCACCCCTTCATCGCTATCACTTGTAGATTTCCACTTGTTTTCATGGCCATCTGGCCTTCTTCCCCACACATTGATCCTGAACCTCCCCAACCCCTTCTGCATCTCCTCTACCACCCAGTTTCCTCCATCCATATGTCTCTTATGATTTTTTTATTCCCTCTTCTAAATGAGATTCAAGCATCCTCTCTTGTGCCTTCCTTCTTTTAAGCTTCCATGTGTCTGTGGAGTGTAGTGTGGTTATCCTGTATTACATGGCTAAAATCCACTTATAAGTGAGTACATACCATGCATATCCTTTGGTGACTCAGTTACCTCACTCAGAATGATGTTCTCAAGTTCCATCCATTTGCCTGAAAATTCATGATGTCTTTGTTTTTAATAGCTGAATAGTATTCCATTGTGTAGATGTATCACATTTTCTTTATCCATTCTTCAATTGAGGGACATTTAGGTTGTTTCCAGTTTCTTATGAATAAAACTGCTATGAGCATAATTGAGCAGTTGTCTTTGTGGGATGGTAGAGCATCTTTGGGGTATATGCCCAGGAGTAATGTAGCTGAGTCTTGAGGTAGAACTTTCCACAGTTTTCTGAGAAACTGCCAAATTGATTTCCAAAGTGGTTGTACAAGTTTACACTCCCACCAGCAATGGAGGAGTGCTCCCCTTGCTCCACATTCTCACTAACATGCGCTATTACTTGAGTTTTGATCTTAGCCATTCTGACCTGTGTAAGATAGAATCTCAGGGTTGTTTTGATTGACATTTCCTTTTTTATTAATCATTTTATTTCCTTACATTTCAAATGATATCCCCCTTCCCGGTTACCCCTCCACCAACCCCACATCCCATCCCCCTCCCCTCTTTGCCTCTATGAGTGTTCTTCTCCACCCACTCACCCACTCCTGCCTCATAACTACACTATCCCCCCTACACTGGGGCACTGAGCTTCCACAGGACCAAGGGCTTCCCATCTCATTGATGTCCAACAAGGCCATCCTCTGCTACATATGTAGCTGGAGCCATGGCTCCTTTCATGTATACTATTTGGTTGGTGGTTTAGTCCCTGGGGGCTCTGAGTGATCCAGTTAGTTGATATTGTTCTTCCTATGGGTTTGCAATCCCCTTCAGCTCCTTCAGTCCTTCCCCTAGCTCTTCCATTGGGGTCTCTGGGCTAAGTTCAATGGTTGACTGTGAGTATTTGCATCTCTATTGGTCAGGTGCTGGCAGAACCTCTCAGGGAACAGCCATACCAGGCTCCTGTCAGCAAGTACTTTTTGGCATCAGCAGTAGTGTGGGGGTTTGATGTCTGCAGATGGGATGGATTCCTAGGTGGGACAGTCTCTGGATGGTCTTTCCTTCAGTCTCAGTTTCACTTTTTGTCCCTGTCTTTCCTTTGGACAAGAGTACTTCTGGAATAGAAATTTTGAGATTGGTTGGTGGCCCTATCCCTCAACTGGGGGCCGTGCCTATCTACTGGAAGTGGTCTCTACAGGTTCTATCTCTCCTTTTCTGCATATTTCTGCTAAAGTCATCACTGTAGATCACATTTCTCTGATGCCTAAGGACATTAAACATTTCTTTAAGTGCTTCTTTGACAATAGAGATTTCCCTGTTGAGAATTTTCTGTTTAGCTTGGTATCCCATTTTAAATTGGGTTATTTGGTTTTTTGGAGTCTTAACTTCTTGAGTTCTTTTATGTATTTTGTATATTAGCCCTCTATCAGATGTAGGGTTGGTGAAGATCATTTTCCAGTCTGTAGGCTGCCAGCTTGTCCTATTGACAGTGTCCTTTGTCTTGCAGAAGCTTTTCAGTTTCATGAGGTCCCATTTATCAATTGTTGATGTTAGAGCTGAGTCGTTGGTGTTCTGTTCAGGAAATTGTCTCTTGTACCAATGCGTTCAAGAATATTTCCCACCTTTGCTTCTGTATAATTTAGTGTATCCATTTCTATATTGAGGTCCTTCAGCCACTTGGACTTGAGTTTTGTGCAGATGATAAAAATGGATCTATTTTCGTTCTTCTACATGTAAACATCCAGTTAGTCTAGTTCCATTTGTTGAAGATGCTTTCTTTTTTCCATTGTATAGTTTTGGCTTCCTTATCAAAAATCAAGTGTTCATAGGTTTTTGAGTTTATTTCTGGGTTTAAATCGATTCCATTGATCAACATTTCTGTTTCTGTACCAATACCATACAGTTTTATTACTATTGCTCTGTAGTACAGCTTGAGGTCAGGGATGCGTTCCCTGAAATTCTTTTATTGTTCAGGATTGTTTTGGCTATCCTGGCTTTGGTGTTTTTCCATATGAAGCTGACAATTGCTCTTTCAATTTCTGTAAAAAAAAAATGTGTTGGAATTTTGATGGGGATTGCGTTGAATTTGTAGATTGCTTTTGGTAAGATGGCCATTTTCACTGTGTTAATTCTACCTATCCATCAGCATGGGAGATCTTTCCATCTTCTGATATCTTCTTCAGTTTCTTTCTTCAGGGACTTGAAGTTATTGTTATAGAGATCTTTCAGTTCCTTAGTTAGAGTTGCACAAGATATTTTATATTATTCATAGCTATTGTGAAGTGTGTTTTTTCTCTAATTTCTTCCTCAATTATATAAACTTAATTTAATATCCAACCACTTTACTGAAGTTGTTTATCAACTGTAGGAGTTCTATGATAGGATTTTAGGGGTCACTTATGTATGCTATCTTATCATCCACAAATAGTGATAGTCTGACTTCTTCCTTTCCAATTTGTATCCCCTTGATCTCCATTAGTTGTCTTATTGTTCTAGTTGAAAATTCAAATACTATGTTGAATAGATGAGGGAGAGAGGGCAGCCTTGTCTTGTCTCTGATTTTAATGAAATGCTGTAAGTTTCTCTCCATTTAGTTTGATGTTGGCTATTGGCTTGTCATATTCCAGATTTCATTAATACCTTTAACATTAAGGAGTGTTAGAATTTATCAAAGCTTTTTGCCAGCATCTAATGAGATAATCATGTGGATTTTTTCCTTTCAGTATGTTTATATGGTGGATTACATGGATGGATTTTTATATATTAACCATTCCTGCATCCCTGGGATGAAGACTAATTGATCTTGATGGATTATGTCCTGGATTCAGTTTATTGAGGTGTTTTTTTTTTTTTTGCATCAGTGTTCATAACAAAAATGAGTCTGAAGTTCTTTTTGCTTTGTTGAGTCATTTTGTGGTTTAGGTATCAGGGTGACTGTGGCTTCATAAAATGAATTTAGCAGTGTTCTTCTGTCTCTATTTTGTCAGCTAGTTTGAAGAGTTTTGATATTAATTCTTTTTGGAAAATCTTGTAGAATTGTGCACTAAAGCCATCTCACTCTGTTTTTTTCTTTTTCTTTTTGTTTTCTTTTTTATTTTTTTTTGGTTTGGAGACTTCTAATGACTGCTTCTATTTCCTTATGGATTATGGGGCTGTTTAAATAGTTTATCTGTCTAGAAAATTGTCTATTTTATTAAGATTTTCCAATTTAGTGGAGTACTGGCTTTTCAAGTAAAACCTAGTGATTCTTTGAATTTCCTCAGTGTCTATTCTTATGTCTCCATTTTCGTAACTAATTTTGTTTATTTGGATACTGTCTCTCTGTCTCCTGTTTAGTTTGACTAAAGGCTTACCTATCTTGTTGATTTTCTTAAAGAGCCAGCTCTTAGTTTCATTGATTCTTTGCATTGTTTTCTTTGTTTCTAATTGATTGATTTCAGTCCTGATTTAGATTATTTCTTGCCTTCTACTCCTCTTTACTGAGTTTGCGTCTTTTTTTTTTTTTCTAGAACTTTCAGTTGTACTTTTAAACTGCTGGCATGAGAACTTTTCTAATTTCTTTATGAAAGCACTTAGTGCTATGAACTTTCCTCTTAACACTACTTTCATTGTGTCCCATAAGTTTGGGCATGGTTTACCTTCATTTTCATTGAAAGAAAGTCTTTAATTTCTTTCTGTGTTCCTTGACCCAGAGATCATTCAGTAGAGAGTTGTTCTGTTTCTGTGAGTGTGTGGGCTTTTAGGTGTTTCTGTTCTTGTTGAAGTCCAGCTTTAATTTATGATGCTACGATAAGATACAAGGCCTTATTTCAATTTTCTTATATTTGTTGAGGCTTGCTTTATGAGTGAGTAAATGGTCAACACTGGAAAAGGATCCATGAGGTGCTGAGAAGGTATATTCTTTTGTGTTTGGGTGTAATATTCTATAGATGTCTTTTAGGTCTATCAAATTCATAATTTGTGTTAATTTTGTTATTTCTCTGTTTAGTTTTTGTCTGGTTGACCTGTTAATTTGTAAGACTAGAGTGCTGAAGTCTCCCACTGTTAATATGTGGGATTTGGTGGATGATTTAAGCTTTAGCAATGTTTCTTTTACAAACATAGGTACTTTTTTTTTCTTTTATTGAAGTTAGTTATTTTTCTTTTTTAAATTTATTTTTATTGGATATTTTATGTGCATTTCAGATGCCATCCCCTTTCCCCATTTCCCCTCCCTAAAAAACCCCTATCCCATGCCCCCTTCTCCTTTTTGCTTTTATACAATTTTTTTAATGTTAACCAAAGGCTTTATAAGTTTGGTAATGCTCAATATCAATCAGAAGTGTAACCTAATACCCAGCCGAGATATATCAACTATCTTTGACTGGCAGAGACATGTGAACATCTGCCTCCTTGTCTGTCTCTCCTCTCTCTCTTGTCTTTGGGGGTATAAATGTTTAGAACTGAGAGATCTTGGTGGATTTTCCTTTGATGTGTATAAAGTATTCTTTCCCATCTCTTTTGATTAATTTTGGTTGAAAGTCTATTTTATTAAATATTAGAATGTCTATTCCAGCTTGCTTCTTAGGTCCATTTGCTTGAAAAACTTGTCCAGCCCTTTACCCTGAGTTAATGTATGCAGCAGAACGATGGATCCTGTTTTCACATTTATTTTTTAGCCTGTGTCTTTTTATTGGTGAATTGAGTCCTTTGATGTTGACAGTGTTGTTAATTCCTGTTATTTTGATGTTGTTGGTGTTAGTGTGTGTGTTTATGTGTGTGTCCCTTGTTTTTGCTGGTATGGAATTACTTAATTCCTATCTTTTTTTTAATGTAATTATCTTCCTTGAGTTGGAGTAATTTCTGTAGGGCTGGATTTCTGGATAGATATTGTTTGAATTTGGATTTGTCTTGAAATACCTTGTTTATTCCATCTATGGTGATTGAGAATTTTGCTGGATATAGTAGTGTAGGTTGGCATCTGTGGATTTTTAAAGGTTGTAAGACATCTGTTCAGGCCCTTCCCACTTTTAAAGTCTCTTTTGAGAAGTTGGATATAATTCTGAGAGATCTGCCTTTGTATGTTATCTGCTCTTATTCCCTTGCAGCTTTTAATATTTTTTCTTTGTTCTATAAATTTTATGTTTTGCTTATTATCTTTCAGAAGGAATTTTATTTCTGGTCCAGTCTATTTGGTGTTCTATAAGCTTCTTGTATGGTTACAGGCATCTCTTTCATTAGGTTGGGAAAGTTTCCTTCTATGATTTTGATGAATATATTTTCTGTGAACTCTTCACCTTTTTCTATTTCTATTATTCTTGAGGTTAGGTCTTAGGTTAGGTCTTTTCATGGTATCCCAGAATTCCTGGATGGGTTTTGTCATGAACTTTTGAGATTTAACATTTTCTTTGACTGCTGTATCCATTTATTCTATTGTATCTTCTATACATGAGATTCTCCCATCTCCTGTATTCTATTGGTGATGCTGACATCTGTTGCTCCTATCACCTTCCCTAGGTTTCCCATCTTCAGGATTCCCGCAGTATGTGTTTTCTTTATTGCTTCTATTTTCACTTTCAGGTCTTGCATAGTTTTATTTCTTCATCTATTTAATTGTATCTTCCTGTATATCTTTAAGGGATTTGTTTCCCCTTTTAAATCCTCTACCTGTTTGATTCTATTTTCCTGTATTTCTCTAAGGGATTTATTCATTTCCTCTTTAAAGGCCTCTGTCATCTTTATAAGATTGGATTTGAGGTCATTTTCTTATGCTTTGGTTGTGTTAGTATATCTAAGGCCTGCTGTAATATGGTAGCTGTGCTGTGAAGGTATCATATTGCCCCGACTTTTGTTGACTGTGTTCTTTTGAAGGCCTTTAGCCATTTGGATGACTGAATGTTCCTGTTGTAGCAGGTATTGAGATGGGGATTAACCTCGAAGGTCCTGGTTTGGCAGGCCTCTGGTGTGTATTCTTGGTCTGTATAATTCTGGATCATCAGGTCCATATAGTTCAGAATCTGTGGGAACTCAGAAAGGTCCTCCTGTTGGGAAGTTAGGCACGCAGTGGCTGCAGCTACAGATGCTACAGCGGCTCATTAAAGGTCTTTTCCACAGTTACTCACAGCATGGCCCCATGACACAAGAAAGTCCATGAGTTTTACAGGCTTTATTTTCATGATGGATGGTAGTTGAGTCTGGATGTGTATTCCCCATGAAACTCAGGGCAAACCTGAGTTAAATAGGGAGGGAGAAAGGGAGAGGGGAGAATCTGGGGCAGAATGTTTAATTGGCTACACCCTCTGGCCTTCAGGCATTTCATTAGCATGTAAATCTTTCTAGGGCCTGAGGCCTGAAGTCATGCCCGCTACCTGTGCCCTTTGAGAGAGGCTGCATCCTACATGATTGAACAGAGCAGGTTAATGGAGTTCCAAGCCACGTGTTAGGAGCCTGGATTCTGGGAGCACAGTGGAATAGATGCCCATTGTCCCTTGCAGGGTCTCCGGGCTACTTGCAGCCAGTGCTTCTACCAAAAACCAAGACTTTTCATGGCCCTACAAATCTGCAGATATGTATGATTCAGGATCCATAGGTCTGATGGAGGTGGGCTGGGAGATGCAGGGAGAATGGAGGGCATAGCAGTGGAGCTTGTGTTGCCCCAAACGACTCAGTGAGCAGGAAAGTGGGTGGAGTAAGGGAAACTAATATGTATGCTTCAGGATCTGCAGGTCTGATAAAGATGTGCAGAGAGGTGGTGGGAGAAATGAGGTCCCTCTGGGATAGCAGGCTGCTCAGGGCAGCTTGGTGTGCTCCAGAAGGCTCAGGGCACAGGGAAGATGGGTATGCAAAGTGAAGGCTACCTGTATGTTCAGGCTCTGCAGGTCTAATGAAGGTGGGATGATCCATGACTGTTTTAAAAGATGCTTTAAAGATATTTTAAAGATGAGCTTTTGATTAGATGAAGTCATCAAGGTAAAGATTCTGTGATTAACTACTGGTAGTTTTCTGAGAAAAAAAAGATATACACACACACACACACACAAACACACACACAAACACACACCATGTAGCCCCTACACTGTTAACCAAAACCCCAAGCCAAAATAAAGTTTATAGTACTATGCCTTAGTAATAGAAAATAGGCAAAGATGCTTTTTAACAAAGAAAAAGTGATCTTTCATAATTTTAAAAAATACACTTCATGGAGAATACTTACCTCATACCATCTAGAAAGTAAAATGCTGGATCTAAAGTATATGATCAAAGAACCAAACACTTTTTTGCTTGAATCCTGGCTGTACTACTATTTACTACAGATTTTGAATAAATTATTTAGCTCTTCAGTGTCTCTTTTTAATGCCTTTAGATCAGTTTTCATGAATATGTAAGTCTTATGTTTATATTAATTTTTTATTATAAAGAATACTTGGGGAAGTCAAGAGATAGCTCTGCAGTTAAGAGTGGTTTTTGTTCTTGCAGAGGGCCTAAGTTTGGTTCCCAGCATCCACATGGCAGCTCAGAACCACCTGTAACCACCAGTGCCCTCTTGTGGCCTCTGTGTGCAATAGGCACACATGCAGGCAAAAACTCATACAAGTAAAATAAAAGACCACCAGTCAAAGATAGTTTACATATCTAGGTTGGGCATTGGGTTACACTTCTGATTGAGCATTACCATACTTATAAAGCCTTTGATTAACATTTAAAAAATTGTATAAAAGCAAAAAGGAAAAGAGGGCACGGGATAGGGGCTTTCTGGGGAGGGGAAATGGGGAAAGGGGATGGCATCTGAAATGTAAATAAAATATCCAATAAAAAATCTTTTAAAAAATACTATTTTATTTTTGCTTGCAGATAAATTGATTTAACTTTAGTAGAGAAAGAATATAGAGCCTGACCGAATTTGAATGATTAAGAAATGAAATTCTGGATTCTGAAAATAATAACCGTTGACAGTGCATAGTCCCAAAACACTATACTAAGATTTCTCTTCATAATGTGAACATCAATAAGAAGGATCAGTATCAACAATGTTTAGTCCTGTCAATGGAAAGTGGTACCATTAATCCCCCTTTCCATGTTTTGTATAGGTTAAATGAAGTCCTTCAGGGGGCTGTGAGATGGCTTACTAAGTAAAGCCACTTATTGCTGAGCCTGATGAGTTGAATTTGATCCCACAGACCAACACAGGAGAAAGAGAAAACCAACTCCCTCAAGTTGTGCTCTGATTCCTACACATACATCATGATATTTTTGGTAATAAAGAACTAAGAAACTCACCTTGGACCTTTCCCTATATTCTAATATCTTCCACTTCTACATTTGTAACGGACTTTCAACATTTCTACAGAAGTATACCTAGTTTTATAAGAACCATCATATAAACAAAGCTTTTAAATTATTTTCCACATGTGACTCTTTTATGTGTGAAAAATCTTACATTTCCACAGGAATATGTGTGTGTGTGTGTGTGTGTGTGTGTGTGTGTGTAATCTAGGTATGTAATCAAGATATATATATATATATCAAACATTACCGATAATGAAGCATAAGGAATTTACTTTAAAATAATTCTTTGTTATACAAATCATGTGAAAAATTATTAAAGATGAAAGAAAATTTACATAGTAATGAAGGATATATACATGTTTATTTCTATGTAAAACACTAAATCATGGGACCTGCAAGATGGCTTATTGGATAAAAGCACCTGCCACCAAACTCAATGACATGAATTTGATTCTCAGGAAACACATGGTAAAAGGAGAGAAACAACCCTCCAAGTTGTCCTCTGACCTCCACGCACATGCCTTGCTGTGACCATGCACATAATACATACACAAAGTATAACATATATATACAATTTTTCATTAACCCTTAGCTGAATGATACTTCAGTATATACAGGATCTTGAATGTTTTTTGGAGTTGATTAGTTATTTTCATTTTTAATTGCCAACATTGATTTTCATAAATACAAAGTATAAAACATCAGAAATACTTTCAGAGCCATTTCAGAAATTGTTAGAAATTCTGCCCTAATTGCCCTAACTCATTTAATTATTTTTTTTTTTTTGAGATAAGGACTCACTGTGTAGCTGGTCTGGAATTCTTTATGTAGTGTGGTCTGGACTTGAACCTGCAACAATCACACATTCCCTGTTTTCTGAGTGCTAAGATTGCAGTTCTGTACCACCATATCCTGCTATTTAATGATCTTGTATAAGATTCAAGCCAACAACTCAAATAGAAAATGTTAATATCAAACATTGTAGTAATGACAATCTAAAGATATTATAAAAATCAAAAACCTTTCTCTGTATGTTTGTGTATGAGAGAGGGAATAGAGTGTAGGTAAGTGTGTGTGTGTGTGTGTGTGTGTGTGTGTGTGTGTGTGTGTGTGTGAGAGAGAGAGAGAGAGAGAGAGAGAGAGAAAGAGAGAGAGAGTTATTTCATGTTACATTGAGATTGAGGGGAATGTTTATAAGTGTGAGTGTGGACATGTGCAAGTTATATGTCTGTGTGGTGGTGATAGAACATCCTTAGGTGTCTGTTTTCATTTCCCTTCTTGTTTGAGGCAGCATTATGTGTTTATGCTATATAGGCCAGGCTAGCTGTCCATGTAGATTCTTAGGGATTCTTCTGTCTGTGTGTCCTGTCTTATCGGGACCACAGTGCTTCTCTTTATATTGATTCCAAGGATCTAAACTCATGTCCTCACATTTGTATGGCTGCCACTTTCCCCTTGATCCATCTCTCAGTAATTTGATACTTACATGCTAAAGAATGATAATGAGAATATATTAAATGCTTTTTCAAAAATTAAAATTATGTTTCTATAAGATTAGACATCCTGTATGTACATTAAAATCATTGCAATTTAGGGCATACAGTTCAAATATGAACTGAAATGTTTTTAGTAGTGTTAGTTAGCATTGCATAGCCCAACATCATACACAGTGCAAAGTACATATCTTGTGTGATCAGAATCAAGGTTATAGTAAAGTAATGTAATACTGCATAGAGCGGTATTGCCAGGAACACATAGGATTTTGACTAATTAATGGCTTCATTTTTAGTTAATTTTGCTTGTTGTATGTTAAGGAATCTTTTGCTATTGCTAATTTTTTTTCGTGACACCAAGTTTCAATTATGCCATAGGGGTCAATACCCACAGTTTAAGAAGATGGTATGTGAATTGTCTATCCTTTAACATAGACACCTTGGAAATATAAATTCTTTGCTTAATTATCTCTTAGAGGGTGATGAGGAACCACAACACATCTCTCCACCAATTTCATGTCCTCTTTTTAAATTTTAAATTTTTTATTTATCTACTTTTTAAATTCACTGAATCCAATTAGTGTTGTACATATGCACACTATTATGGGGTCATCCAATGAGGAATGAACAGCCTTCCATTGGCCAGCCCTCCCAAAGAAAAGTGACTCTCCTTCCACTTCCACTAGCAGCCATCAATTGCCACTAGCTCCTCAGCTATGGAAGGGAAATCAGTAGCCTTTCTCACATCTATGCTGGAAGTTTTAACTGGCTTAATTTTGTACAGGTAACAGGCATGCCGTGTTCAGAATGCAGTATTTCACAGTACTCCTCATCCTCTGGCTTTAACATTCTTTCTGTTCCTTCTTCTGTGATGTTCCCTATGCCTTGTGGTTGCGGGGACACGTGTGCTCAGCCACTTATTGTCTGCCCTTTCAATGGTTATGCAGCTCTGCATTAATCACTACATGCTGCACTAAGAAGGTTCTCTAACCGAGGTTGAGAGCAGCACTAACTAATCTATGGATATAAACATTAGGTTTACAGAAGACAATATGAATGACCAGTTAGAAACAACAACAGCAGTTGATCATTCACTAGTTTTTCCAAGAGTTCTTAACTTTTATCTCATCTGATCATGATAAAAATGACACTAGCATCTAAAAATGCCGACATGGTTAAATTTACAAATTTATTTCTGGTAAAATAATAACAGCAAAATGAATTAAAATGGATAATAATATTTGTTACTCGTTTACTATACTTTGGTAGTCTAAATAATTTAAACAAGAAACTATTTGGAGAACATAGCCTCTGCACTCTAAAACTCTGATGTAATATTTTCCATATTTAGCTTTTATTGTACAGTATAGTTATTTTTGTATTTAATATCATTAAAAAGTCTTGCATAACTTAGATTCAAGCTGTTATCTTAAAAATCCCCTCTCAGATGGCCTGTTAAATTGAAACAATCAAAGAAAAGGGAAATGAATGTTACATAATAAAGAACATAGCCACCTTTTGTAAGAAAATGTTCATTTCTCCCCAAAAGTCTTTACTTTGAGCTACATATACATTAGGGAATACTTTAGGAATGGAAAGAAACCAATATAATGTATTCATGTAGTATATAATGTGTTAAAGAGAACAAACATGAGTTTTGATTGTCTAGTCTATGAATACTGACTTTACCACATATCATTTAATGGTTTGGAGATCTTTTATGAATACACATCAAAATACTGGCAGATATTGGGTTGAACAAAACACATGTAGTTTAAGTTGCTATTCTATAAATTATTTATTAAGTCACTCTTGTAGCCAGTGTTCACTGAAAGTTTGAAGGAAGGGAATTCTGCATAACGTGATTCAGATTTGCCAAGTTTGGTTGTGCATTAAAAAAGTCACTATAGTAGCCTTTGGTCAAATACCACAAAAGGACTGTGTGTGTGTGTGTGTGTGTGTGTGTGTGTGTGTGTGTGTGCGCGCGCGTGCGTGTGCATGTGTGTGTGTATTCTTTTCACTATGTGATTTCCTGTTGGGAACCATAAAAATTTCAGAGAAAAGACTTGCAGAAATCTAGCATAAAATTTTAGACTATGAAGAGGTGCTTAGTAAAATTCCCAGTGGGGAAATGTCAGGCATATTTTCATGTGAAATGGCATTTTTGAAGTTGAAACATATCCAGGCAGTAGAAACTAACAGCCACTCTGAATATGACAAATTCTGATAGTTCAAAATTTTATCAATGTATTCATATTCCCCTATTTGACTTTTCCTCAATGTTTACATACTATTTGACTTGTAGTCACAAGTGAAGATTTGGATTCTACTAATATTTCCCAGAGAACTGCAAATGAAAAGGATTAAGATATCAGAAGTACACTGTATTATAGCAATGCTGCTACAATTCCATTTTGGATTTCATTTTCATAAACTCCAAAACAGTGCTGTGCACAGCCCTTGGGAAGTTTTCCAATAATCTACTTCTCATTTTTTTGCCTCGAGTATTTTATATTCCTGGTATTCAACAGGAATCTTCCACAATGCTAGGCTTTTGTATAGATAGGTGGAAATCAAGGGGTAGGTTGACCATCAGAATAATTTGGTTAGAAAAGGAAGGCTATAGTTGTCTTCTCTGTCTCACACAGCCAGGTGGCAGTATTGCTTCTTGAAAAAATAGTCACCAGAGGTTTGTAGGCTTACAGTTAGGCTTAGGGCTTGACCTTTCGCGTTTGTTTTATTCTAAAGCCAATCTATCTGCATGAAGTTTTCCCTAGTCATGTCACTGGAAAAATAAAACAAAAACAAAACATCAAAAAACTGATCTTTTAAAAATTAATGGTTTTTATTTATTTGTAAAGCACACATCTAATCCTCTGGAGGAAAAAGAAGAGCCAGAAAGAAAGACCATATGAACAAGAATTAAAACATAGCTCTTCATTTTCTTTCTGGTAGAAAGACTCGTGATCTGGGAAACAATTGGTAGTGTCTCTGCAGAACAGTCCTTGGAAACCAATTTAAAACCTATTGTAGAAGAGTACAAAAGTAATTCCATCTAATCCACGAGAGTGCAGAATAATTAGTGAAATCTAGATTAATCAGAAACATGCAAACAGCAGGGCAATTTCACTAACAGTCTGGGAAGATACAAAATAACTGGCTAATGAAGTGGAGCCAACTATAATGTACACATTTGCTCTGGAGATTGTACAGAGATCCATTATTTAGACAGATGCCTTGTCTTGTGGACAAGAGATCTTTAAAACTGAAAATGTATCTTTCTGAGCCAATTGTGCTTCATGCCCCTATAGGTCGAGAAATGAAGACCAGAATTAAAGAGGGGGATATTTTAGGAAACCTTCCAGTTTGATACCTGTCATAAAAAGTGAAGGATGTACAATATTTTATTCTAGGCTTTTGTCACATAGCACTTACGTGAGCTTCATTTAAAAAATCATTGTTTTTAGTAAGTAGGAAAACAACATCGCTAGAGTATTTTCATAAGTGTGCATCATTATATTTCAACAAAGCTTATTTCAAGGAGGAGGAAGAAGAAAAGGAGGAAAACAAAGGAAGGGACACGAAGTGGTTAGTTAATGAGTTCAGAATTACATTTACCTAGGAAGAAGACAACCTTGTGTTTTGATGCATAGAACAGTGATAATGATTATGTACTATAAATGATAGCAGGCAAAATTTTGGATATATCAACATAGTGGAATCATTGAAGACATAGGTGTGTTCATCATTTTTTAATTTATTTTTATTGGATATTTTATTTACATTTCAGATGCCATTCCATTTCCGCATTTCCCCTCCCTAGAAAACCCCTATCCCGTGCCCTCTTTTCCTTTTTGCTTTTATACAATTTTTAAAATGTTAACCTAAGGATTTATAAGTTTGGTAATGCTTAATATCAATCAGAAGTGTAACCCAATACCCAACCTAGATATATCAACTATATTTGACTGGTGGAGACACGGGAACATCCACCTCCATGTCCCCCCCTCTCTTTCTCTCTCTCATCACTTAGCTCCTCCTCTCTTTCTCCTCCTCTCCTTACTTCTCCTCTTCTTCTCCATACTCTTCCCACCTTAGCTCCCCCTACATATCAACCTTCCTGTTAAGATAAAACTTTTCTCTCAAAATACAATTAGAGCATAACTATACCAATTTATGTCAGTAAGGTGCAAGATAGACCTAATACCCAGTCCATAATTTTGTTGACTAAGCAGAACCTCTGTCATCTCTCCTAACTAAAACACTTAGTTCTGAACCTTGCTTTTTTTCTTGACTTTTGAATGAATGTCAGCTGAAAACCATCCTCTCAAATATTTTCTCTCAAAGTAAATAGCCAGGGTTGGCTATGAGACTATAAGTTTTCAACCCCATCAGAAATCCAGAATGAATGAGTTAACTGAAATTATGGAAAACACAAAGCATAGCTTCTAAAACTTAGCCAATTTATAGAGACCGCTGAACACCTGGACAGTCCCTATACTACAGAACATTGGAGCATCCAATCTTCAGCCTTATGGCCCAGGATCATCTGACAGACCTAGAGATGCAGAATTATTAAGGGCTGATTACTCTGTCTAGGCAAATATAATCAGTCGACTATCCTGCAAGTGTGTCCTTTTCTGGACAGTAATATGTCTGTAGATGGAAAGAGGCAATTCTTGCCTAGTGGCTGTCTCACCATGATTGGAATAACTCCAAAGATGCTCAATTTCTTCTTAGAATCCAAGACAGGAAGCTGTCAGGAGCAGACAGGTCTCTAGTCAAAATGAACATTTAATACAGAAATATTCGTAACATCAATTCTGTGGACTTCTGATGTTTTGAAAACCAACTATCTATGTAAGGCATTCTGGACTGTTAGCTCCTCTCAGCTATTTCTAAATAAAATATAGAAAACACCCTAACAATAAACTCAAAGTCCTGAGTTTGCTATAGTCCCTTAACTCACAGGCTAACCATCTAAATCAGTTAAAAAAGTTAAAGAAGGACTGGGTCTAAGCCTTGTATTCCTAAATGTGTTATACAAGCACAATGCCTATGACAGTAACAATATTCATCTAGTTGTCAAACTCCTCCTACACTTATGTGCCATTCCATTGGCTAAAGTGAGTTACAAGGCCAATTTAATTCACCGTCATGTTATAAATGGATTTAATTCTTGAACATTAAGTAATTGGGCACATAATGCAATGAGTCTTTTAAAAATGATTTGCTGAGCTTTGGTGAGACTCCCTCAAACCCACTGCAGTAATCTTAGTGCTTTCTCTCTTGCCACCCCTTCAAACACTTTCGTTGCTGGGATTTATATATTCAGTCCATAATCCTTTAAGTCAAATATCAGGAGTAAAAATTCTGTTTTACTTTGAACAATTAATACATTAAAATTTATATAAATTCTGTTTCAAACTTTAGCCTTTTTTTGTCCCAAAGCAGATGAATTGGATCAGAAGTTTTAGGGAAATGTAAAATGTACTATTGTACAGAAAATATAATAGAGATTCTGAAATAAATCACTTTCCCCTTTTTTTAACCATGAAGCCCTCCCATATATGCTTCATTTCTTTCACGTTCATGCCTCTTTTTTTCATTAATTGTGTGTGTGTGTGTGTGTCTGTGTGTGTGTCTGTGTGTACTTCAGCCTAACCTGTTCAGTTTATATAATGTTACTTGTAGGTATGTTTGCAGGTTTTGGATAGCCAACTGGCATGCTCTCCCTGGGGAATACTATTTCCCCCATTGTCAGCATTCTTTAGTTGCCCATAGTATTTTTGTGTTGAGTTGAGTCCTCGTGGTCTTTCAACCTATCCACTTTAATATACCTATTGTTGTCCTTGTTCGACTTGTGTTTTGGCAGTCAAGTTGATAAGACTTTGTGTGTGTAGCTTCTGACATTCCTGGGAGACATATTTTTATAGAAAACTCCCTGATTCTTATAATCTTTCTGCTCCTTCTTCTGTAGTGACACTTGATCCTTAGATGCAGGGGTGTTTTATAGATGGGACTGTGTTCTTCAACTCTCCATTTGGATTAGTTGTCGCTTTCTCTGGTTGCCCTTGTCTATTACGAAGACAAGCTTCCTTGATGAAAGGTGAGGAATACACTTACCTGCAGATATAGGACAAATATTTAGAATTTGGTTAGGGATTATGCTCATTTAGTAAACTGGCAGCAGGTTATCCTCTAAGATCCATGACTTCGCTAACTCTGGGGAGTTGGCTAGGTTTCTCGTACCAGGCATGCTTTCCCTCTTGTTGATCAGGTCTTAAATCCAATTAGAGAGCTGTCAACTACTGGCAAGGTATGAGTACCACTACTGCACCCTTAGAGCTATTTTGCCATGCTGGTTGTTGTGGTACAAAGTAATCATAACTAGGCAGGACTATTGGTTGTTTCCCTCCTTTGGCAACTTTGATGATAACAGGAGGTACTGTTTCTCAGGGAGGAAGCAAGCATCCGTGCCAGCTCCACCTCAAGAGCTTTTAGAGCCAGTGCAAGTGCATGAGTCTTTGGCAAGAGGGATTTTAATTTCAAGTGATATTTTACTGAAGTAGCCCAGTCTGGCAGCCTCAGACTTTGTATTTAGCCAAGACTGATTCTCCTGCCTCCATCTCCCAAGTGCTACAATTATAGGCTTATGCAACCATGCTCAATTTTTCCTTTGTATTTCATGACTATCCAGGCTTCACAATGCATTACTGTTGTTTTCATCTATGATGCCATTATCCTTGAAACCTATACTCTGGACACGGCCAAGATTTTAATATTTCCATAAAGTCCTCTAGCAAAAGATTGGTGCTACATCTCCTTGGTAATTTTAACAATGTCATGAAACATGGTTTGTCTATAGTTTAAAATGTTAGTTTTCCTATTTTCTGTTTTCATTCTTTGAGGGCTTTGATGATTAAGGCAAAAGTAAAGATATTGCCTCCGTTTAGACCTGTTTATCCTCAATGGTCAATTTCACTGTAGTTATTAGACTTCTTCTGCTACTGATTACCTTGACATGTCCTTATCAGCCTCGCTTTGCAGATAGTCCCACAGACCAGTCATAGAAACCACATCAGACTTGAAACTGAACCTCCCTCAGATGGAGCTCAAATAAATTTCTTTCATGTCATTGTAGTCAAATTGAGGCAACATGGTGAAGGCAGCTGGTATTGGATAAATCTAAATTTATGATGACTGAAGAAATTTGTCCTACAAGCTGTAGAAGCCTAAAATCATGTTATTAAGTGTGTTTTTAAAGGATTAGAGGTTAGAGATAACTACTGTGTGCTTCAACAAGTTCTTCTTTTCTTTTTCTACACTTTGTGAAATCTGAAAAAAAATTCTGTCTCACAGTACATATAAGGAAGTGGGAGGGATGTTTGGAAGGAAGAGGGAAAAGAAAGATTTAAGATTTTGTGCTGAGGTTGTTTAGAAATCTAGAAGTTAAGGGTCCTGTTGTGAGAGAGGACCAGTTCAGACGCTGCCCTCCTAGGAGGTGATAAAACTCAGATGAATGACTTATGATTGTCTCTGTCTTTTGGGGTAAAATGGGCAAGGGATGCCACACTCATATTGTGTGTCACAAATGATGACAGAGAAGCAGCAAAAGTACCAAAACTCAAGAGAAAATCATAAAGACTTAATAAGAGCTGAAATTGCATTTCCCACTAACCTGGTCAAATGGAATTTCAATTTGGATTCAGGTTTAATTTTACTTAAAATAAGTGGTGAGTATTTCTTGCGTATCTAAACCTGTTGAGTTAGAGTCCTTTCTGTTATATGTGAAGGCAATGTGCTGAGAATCCTATTATTGGAAGTAACTGTATCCATGACTACCAAGTCAGTTATGCTCATCTGAAACAAAAATTGAACAAACATGAACTGGAAAGTTGGCTAAGAGGGCTGCTGCTCTTCCAGAGGACCCGACCTCACTTCCCAGCACCCAAGTCAGGTGTTTCATAGCTTCTGTAATGCCAGATACAGGGAATCAGATGCCAGCCTGTGAGAGAACTCACACACAGACAGTAGATGTGAAGACATGCATATACAAGAATAAATAAAAATAAATCCTAAAAAAGGATTTGGACATGCCATATACAATTTTATGTATTTGAATGGAAAGGTGCATATCACTTCTGTTCACCTCTCAGTCTTCAGAACTTCATTTTGTGTCCACCCCAACTACAAGGCAAAAAGCTATACTCCATGGTATATTCAGCTTCTATACCTAAGACTTCTGATTTGTGAACAGATAGCCAAATTTTTCTGGTGTTTGTCCTTCTTGCTGTTAAATGTTACTTTTGTACTTTTCCCCATGTAGGAAACACATCCACTCTCTCCTTAGGCAAAACAATTTAAATTTACTTACGTTACTCCATCCAACTGAACATCCATGATCACTAGCTGCTCTGTATTCTTCTCCATAGAGTGAAATATCTATAGGATTTGCATTAGAAACAGAGAAAAATAGTACACAACAATCAATGATCAATAGCAATAGTTAAACCCAACTGTATGACATGTCTTGATTAGGTCCTGGATCACTGTCTAGCAAAGGTTTCATGGTAAACAAAGATTTTCCTGGCCAAAGTCTTCTGATTGAAGTTCTCTGTCAATTATTTTTCTGATAAAAGTTCACATTTATCATGCTTAATTTATCAATATCTTCTGCTTTATGTGGGAAAGGGAGGGATAAATTACAATGATCTGGAGAATATCTACATTGCCTGTATGATTGTTTTGACATTTAAAAATATCTTTACTATGGTTTTCTGATTCGAGACAAGTATTAAAGACTGATCAACATAAAGTAAATAAGCCATTAACTGGGTATATTATTATTATTGTTATTATTATTATTGTTGTTGTTGTTGTTGTTGTTATTTAATCTTTTTTAATAGTCCAGTCATTTTCCCTTTTCTGGTCTTCCTTCCTACTATTCCTCATCCCATTCCTCCTCCCCTGTTTTCACAGGGATGTCCCCACCTCCCACCCCTTCCCCACTAGAACTCCTCACCCCCCCTCAAGTCTCTTGAGAGTTAGGTACATCTTCTCTCATTGAGGCCAGACAAGGCAGTCTTCTGCTGTATATGTGTCAGGGGCCACATATCAGCTGCTGTATGCTGCCTGGTTGGTGGCTCAGTGTCTGAGAGACCTCAGGGGTCCAGGTTAGTTGAGACTGCTGGTCTTTCTATGGGATTGCCCTCTTCCTCAGCTTCTTCCAGCTTTTCCCCAATTCAATCATAGAGGTCCCCAGCTTCTCTCCATTTGGGTGTAGATATCTGTATCTGACTCTTTCAGCTGCATGTTGGACCTCTCGGAGGCCAGCCATGCTAGGCTCCTGTCTGTAAGCACACCATAGCATCAGCAATAGTTTCAGGCCTTGGAGCCTCCCCTTGAGATGGATTCCAGTTGACCTGGTCACTGGACTACCTTTCCCTCAGTCTTTTCTCCTTTTTTGTTCCTGCAGTACTTTTATGACCCAGGAACAATTCTGGGTCATAGTATTTGACTGTGGGATGGCAACCCTATCCCTCCACTTGATGCCCTGTCTTTCTACTGGAAATTGACTCTACAAGTTCCCTCTCTCCACTGTTGGGTATTTCACCTAAGGTCCCTCTCTTTGAGTCCTGAGAGTTTCTCACCTTCCAGTTCTCTGGTACTTTCTAGAGGGTCTCCCTACCTCCTATCTCCCAAGGTTGCCTGTTTCCATTCTTTCTAATGGCCCTCAGGGCTTCTCTCCTGTTTTCCCCAATACCTGATCATGTTCCCCCTTTCCCCTCCCTGTCCCCTCTCCTACCAGGTCCATCCTTAGCTCTGCTCCTCGTGATTGATTTCCTTTCCCTTCCAAGTGGAATTGAAACATCCTCACTTGGGCTCTTCAGCTTGTTAACCTTGAATTCTGTGGAATGTATCCTGGGTATTCTGTACTTTTATGGCTAATATCCACTTATTAGTGAGTACCATGCATTTCCTTTGGGGTCTGAGTTGCCTCACTCAGAATATTTTCTAGTTCCATCCATTTGCCTGCACAACTCATGATGTCTTCATTCTTAATAGCTAAGTAGTATTCCATTGTGTAAATGAACCACATTTCTGTGTACCCATTCTTCTATTGTAGGATATCTGGGTTGTTTCCAGCTTCTGTCTATCACAAACAAGGTCACTATGAACATAGTGAAGTATGTGACCTTGTGGCATGGTGGGGCATCTTTTGGGTATATGCCCAAGAGTGGTATAGCTGGGTCTTCAGGTAGATCTACTTTCAGTTTTCTGAGGAACTTCCAGATTGATTTCTAAAGTGATTGTAGCAGCTTGCAATCCCACCAGCAATAAAGGCCTGTTCCTCTTTCTCCACATCCTTGACAGCATGTGATGTTACCTGAGTTTTTGATCTTAGCCATTTTGATTGGTGTTAGGTGGAATCTCAGCATTGTTTTGATTTGCATTTTCCAAATTAGTGACTTTTCGAGGGTTTACAATTCTTTTGCTTACAAAAAAATTTAAAAGCAATTTATATTTTAGCAATCATCATGGTTATTTTAAAAATATTTAATTTTAGTAGGGCAACACTTTCTGTTATAACTATTTTAAAACAACAATATTTACTTAAAGTTACAATAACAAAAAATAGGCTAAAATAGATTTGCTCTTCAGTGCATTAGATTTTTGATAAACATCAAACTCAAGTACTGTACCAGGAAAGGCAGAGTATTCTAGATACGCCTTCTAGACAGACATGTTTAATTTCTGCTGGGAGTCAATCCAAGTACCTGATAGACAGGGTGTAGATTCACTTAGTCAGGAAGGTATTTGATATGGAGAGTTTAATTAAGAGAAAATTTCCTGGAATTTATATTTTTTCAAGATTTTGAGGAGCTTGCCTGCAGTCTTTTGTGTTCTTTATTTAGTCTAGATTTTGAAATAGTTGAATACATTAAAGAGATAGTGCAGGAGAGCCCACAGCAGAGTGAAAAAGGAGCTCTCACAGAGCTGAGATAATGAAGACAGCAGCACTGTAGCGCTAGAGACAAGGAGCAACACAGCATTTGGCAACAATTTCTCAGGGACTGGGAGAGCAGTTGGGAAAAGCTGAACTTGAACTATGCAGCTTCCTGGCTTGCCAGAGATTTCTGTGTCAAGAAAAGTGAAGGGGAAACAGAGAGGAACTTCATGACCCTAAGTCACTATTATAGACATTCAGGTCCAAATTGGCAGAGATGGCTGAAGAATGATTAATGCTAAATATCTCACCAGCCTTGTGTAGTTAGCATTTAGAAGTCAGGTTTGATTTGATTTGAAGAAGTAACGGGGGAATAATGTTTCTTTCTTTCCCTTTTGTGATAGCAACTCCTAATATTCCAGGCTGTCCTTGAACTGCTATTGAACTTCTAAATCTCCTGCTTCTGCCTCCCACTGCATTCAGTTTGTATGGAGCTTATAGGCAGGGAGTTGAAGTTTGGGCTTCCAGCCTGCTAGGCAATCACTTTACCATTGGGCTGTTTCTTTTTTCCCAATAATTTATTCATTCATGTTGTTTCCATCCTAATCGCAGCTCTTTCTCTCCTCTCAGTTTCTCCTTTACATGGCCCCTCCTCCCAACCTCTTTTCCTTCATCGCTGAGAATGGGGAGGTCACCTCTGGGTGCCAATTCATCCTGGCACCTCAAGTCACTGCAGCACTAGGTATATCCTCTCCCACTGAGGCCAGACAAGAGAGCCCAGTTAGGAGAACAGGATCCACAGACAGGCAACAGAATCAGAGTAAGCTTCTCAGTTGTTGAGGGACCCGCATGAAGACCAAGCTGCATGTTTGCTACCTATGTGAAGAGGGCCTGAGTCCAGCCCTTTTAATGCTCTTTGGTTGGTGGTTCAGTCTCTGAAAGCCTCCAAGAGTCCAGGTTAGTTGACTCTTAGACTTCTCCTGTTGTCTCCTGTATCAATGTGTTTAATGTTATTCCCCACTTTCTCTTCTATGAGATTTAGTGTATCTGGTTTTATGTTGAGGTCTTTCATCCACTCTGACTTGAGTTTTGTGCAGGGTGATAGATATGGCTCTATTTGCATACTTCTACGTGCAGACAATCCAGTTAGACCAGCACCATTTGTTGAAGATGCTTTCTTTTTTCCATTGTCTGATTTTGGTTTTTTAAGCAACTAAATTTTAGACTAATATTCATACTGTTACAAAAGTAAACTTGTCTTTTATGGAAGCAGGTTTGACATTTCTCAGATCATCAGAACAGGGAGAGTATGATACTCACATATATTTAAATGTTCAATTTGGAGGAAATATAATTAGCAACAAAAATATTATGGGTAAACCAAGAAAAATCAAGCTGCTGTGAACACTATCAGCATATCATTAATGGGGAAATAAAAGCCCAAATAACTACACCATCTCTGCAGAGAGTAGGATACGAATTTCTAGGATAGGATCTGAAGTTAAACATGTCCAACATTTTCTATTTTTACTGTTTCATGGATGTAGCCACTGGCATTATGATATTTTGATATCTAGTATAGTGAATATACTGGGTGAAAATAAGTATATACAACTGGGTTTTTTTTTGTTGATGACATTATCAACATGTTTATTTCTCATTGCAAATTAGGTTTCTAATTGTATGTGATACTTCTGTGAGCCTAGATACATCTTAGGTATAAACTGCTTTGTGGAAACTGGTAGCTTAAAATATTGGCAGAAAATCCATCACTTTTTTTTCTCATGAAGTGGTGCCATGGCCTTGACAAAAGCCTCTTTCTTCTGAGATATTCGCCTTTGGAGTGCTAAGCACCACAAAAGAAGTTAGATTACTATGATGTAGTAAAGATCGGGAGGGCAGCATGAGGGCCTGGAAGTACTGAAGAGAGAGAAATCACCTTGCTCCTGTAGCTATCCAGCTGAATCTCTTGATTCCTGTAGCAGAGACTCTGTGATGAACAATACGCACTGGTTGCTTGTGGAAGCCATTAAGTTGTGAATTGTTTTGAAAAAATGGAAATATCATTAGAAAATGTACCAAGGAGTTTAGACTTCTGAGTCTGGAATGAAGAGGTGCAGAAGTTGATCAGGGAGGAAAATTCCAAATCATTTCCATAGTGAAAGGTTTCACTATGGTGGTAAGACTCTGTCATGTCACTGGGACTTTCTCATTTACAGCTCAGCCCCAGCTAGACATTATTTATGGTCTATTAAACTACCTTTCATTGCTTGTTATCCTATACCTGCCAATCTAAATATTGACCATCTATAGCACCTATGAAATAGCACCAAATTCATCAGTGAGAGTTATTAAGGAAACACTACTAAGTAGCTAAACGTCTCATCCCCCAGAAGATTTATCTTAATCAAAATTGTCAAAGGGAGTCACACTACCTTCAACTATGTTGGAATTCTAAGTTAATCTGTTTGGATTGGCATGATATCCAAGTGTTGTCCTCTGGCTTTTGCACTCTTAATGCTTACAACAACTTTAGGAGGTAAATTCCATTATCATCACCATTTTACAAGTGAGGACACCTATCCACAGAGAGTTAAGAATACTTTTGCAGAGTTTCTGGAGAAATAAGCTAAAGGAGGAATGGAGTTTATATTCTCTGAATATAATTCCACTATCTACCACAATTTACTGAGTCTCAATGGACTTAAAAATTCTACAATGAAATTATTAATTATTGTTTTCATGCAAGTGATGTGGTAAAGGATGGAGAACACAAGACTTAGGGTCTGGTTTTGTGTAAGATTTTAGTGTTTTACTGAATGTGCTATCTTTGCACAGGTTATAAAACTTCTCTGAACAGTCCTTTGAGGAAAAAAGTCGGTAATGGAGATACTACAATATGCTTCCAGGACTCAAAGCTTCTTAGCAGCTTTGCATTATGCGCATTCTAATGACTATTCCTATTCAGTTAACTAACTGGATGGCTGTCTTCAGCTGATAAGACAAACCAGCAGATGAAATTATAAGTCAAAGGCAGATACAACAACTAAGGCAGTGTCCATTGAATTGACACTGCCCAAAGGATCTTTAAATACTCTACAAGGAATCATGTGAAGCAAATCCTCAACTTTTGAAGGAATCTCCTGGACAAAATAACAGAAATGTAGGGAAATTTTAGTGTGAAGATTTCAGTTCTGAAACCTAGATCTTTGTATTAGGTATGACAGGCAACACTTCCTTCTCACAGTCTCTGAGAGCTGGGGGAAATGGCTCAAGGTGTTTAATATTAGAAAGAAAGCCACCATGTGCACATTGCTAAGGTGTCTACTCAGAGTTGAAGGAAGAAAGATATCAATATCAGGAGAAACTTGACACATTACAGAAATTACAGCCCTGGAGCCAGAGAGGCTGCACTTTCTGTCAAGGCAAAAAAAAAAAAAAAAAAAAAAAAAAAAAAAAAAAACGATTGCCCTGCCTGACTAACTGCAGCTGCTGCCTGCTCACTGTTCTCTGAACAGACTTGGGAAGTGGTTTCCAGGAGAGGCTTGGAGACCCACCACTGTACAGAAGGGGGAGAACACATAGACAAAATGGGAATAGCTTAGTATTTTATACTTATATCAAAACTCCACAAAGGAGGCAAATATCCTTTATTTGGTAGCTCTAAACATAGCATGAAGGCAGATAATGTTGTGTGTAAATCTCTGAGGTTTTTCACTTTCATGATTTTGTAATGAAAACATTAGTTTTGGCTTCATTCTCAAAGTAATTTAAAAGACAAATTACACTTATCTTGAGGAAGTATAATCCCAGTTAACCTCCTTTTTCCCTCTCATTAACAGCAATAAAGTAATTCAATATCTTCCTGTTACATTAGTGAAAAAACAAACATCCCAAACAGGGAAGGCGATTTAATTTACTCTTAGAATGTTCTTTGATGTTATAAAACTTTAAAAACAAAGTATAGGGAGAATGGTGGAGGAGGAGTAGGAATTATCTTGTTTTGACATATAAAACTGTTTCTCAGAGAAAATATTATTTAAAATGACCTTCAAAGTAGACAGAATTTTAACTACCTGATTAAATTTAAGGAAAAGCAAAAAACACAGGGAAAAAATACCAACCAACCAACAAACAACAACGGTAAATATTTTTGCAAAGGTGTTAGTTTTTTTTTTTAAAGGAATCTCAATTATGACAACAATCATGTGACTGCCAATAATATTTACTTGTTTTTACCTGAGCTTTTTACAAATTAGCTTCAATACACCAAATTTAAGAAAATATTCTTATTAATGTATATAAATTATATAGAAGAATGAGTGACATTTTCAAATGCAAAGAACATATGTGAGAAATATTTCTCTGTTAGAAAAGCTATGGTACAAGTGGAAAAGGCAAGGAATTGAGGTTGAACATTTATCAATCTTGACTGGATTTTTGAGTCATGTTTCTCACTGTACCTAAGGTTGCCATTGAGCCTAGACTTCTTGACCAGCAAGCCTCCAGGGTCCGTCTGTCTCTCTTTCCCAGCTCTGGAATTATAGGTGTGTTCAGGTGTTTTTCGTGGGTACTGAGGATCCAAATGCAGGTCTTCTTGACTGCATAGTACGCACTTAATCCAGTGAGCAATGAGTCAACTCATACTCACACTAACATATCTTTATTATATGTTTTCTTAGATTCTTTACGATATGTACCAGAAGAGTGATGTAGATAAATCATAAGGTACATTTATTTTTAGGTTATATTTTTAGTCTTCATGCTGTATTCTATGATGGCTAGGCTAATCTGCATTACCACCAAATCTACGTAATAGTTCCCTTTCCTATAGATTTTTCCCAGCGTCTGTTGTTTTAATTTTAGTATATGGCATTTCAGCATTCTGTGATTCCCTGCTTCCTTCTTTCTTTCATTCTTACTAGTTTTATTTTGCTTACTGTTTGATACAGAGTCACACGGTAAAATCTACACTAGTTTCAAACTCACAGTTCTCTTGCTTCAACCTCTTACGTACTGGCATTTCAGGCATTTGCCAAACACTCTGAGATTCCAATGTAGCTTTGCTTTGCATTTCTCTGATAGCTAAAGATATTGAACATTTCATCACACATATAATAGTCATTTGTAGTTTTCACTTGAGATATGTTTACTGTCTGGTTATTTGCTCTTTTGCTAGATTTTTTGTTGTTGTTATTAATTTTGTTTGTTGGTTTGTTTGTTTGTTATATCTCTAGATATCATCTGTCAGATGTATGGTTAAGATCATACTTTCATTCATTGGGCTGTCTGCCACTCTGATAATTGTTTTTTGACCTCTGCAGAAGCTTTTTAAATTTCAAACAATCCCATTTATTAATTTTCCTACTATATTCTGAGTCGTTGGCATCCTATTCAGAAAGTCTTTACCCATCTTGAACTATTTTACTTGAACAGTTTCTAAGTCTCAGGTTCTACATTAAAATCATTGTCCCACTTTTGCCTTGATCTTGGTATACAGTAAGAGACAGGGATCTAATGTTATTCATTTATATATCCAGTTTTTCAGTACCACTTGTTAAAAGGCTGTTTTTAACGGTGTATCTTTGGCACTTTTGCACTGAACCAGAAGGCAATTCATTGTTTTATTTCTGGGTGGTCTGTTATATTCAATTGATCCATGTGTCTGTTTAAGGCCCCGTGCCATGCTGAACTTGATATTATGACATGATGAAATTATGTTTTAATTTGCTTATTTTTAAAAAAAAATTATATTTCTAACTTGCTCAAAAAGTAGCAGGTTTCATCACGGTATTTTCGTAGGAGTCTTGATGGGGATAGCATTGGGTTTGTAAATTGTTTTCAGTAGCCATTTTAGCTATATTTACATCAGTCAGTATGCGTAGGAGTCTTTCCAGCTTCTAAAGTATTCAATGATTTCTTTAGTGCTTTATAGTTTTTTTTCTTGAAGAGAACTTTCTCCTCCTTGGTTAGGTTTATTCTGAGATAGTAGTGTTAAGGATACTGTGGATATTTTTTTCTTTCTTGTTCTTTTTCTTCCTTTATTTTTCAGTATTGGGAATTGAACCCTGGGCTTCACTCAAGCTAATCAAACTACCACGGAGATAAGTCTCTGGCCTGTCCTGATTTCATCCTTAAAGAACTTGTTATTTTGGAATAGAAGTTACTTATGTTTTGTATGCTAATTGTTATAAGCAAAACAGAGTCTATTCTGATCATTGGAATTGATGGCTTACCTATTCTCAGGGTAAGAAAAGAGAAATTAATTTTTTACTATTCTCAAGTCTCTGGAAAATGACCAATGGCCTTCTGATTTATATTTTGAGTTGCTAGACTCTCTCTCTTTCTCTCTCTCTCTCTCTCTCTCTCTCTCTCTCTCTCTCTCTCTTTCTGTCTGTCTATCTCTGCATATAGTGTAGGTTTCATGAAGGGAGAAACAACTTTCATTTATGCCTTTTGTACATTTTTATTTTGAGAGAATGTGATTCTAAGCATTGAAAGGCCTCTTGCAGGATTTTACAACATTGGATTTGACAAATAATATAGCTTTGGACATCCTCATATTCCTGGCTCACTCATGCTCTCTCTCTCTCTCTCTCTCTCTCTCTCTCTCTCTCTCTTTCTCGCCCTCCTTCTGTCACACACACACACACACACACACACACACACACACACACACTTATGTAAGATGATTTTGTAAACTCACCTGCTGATAGTTAATACAGAGGCCTTTAACCACAAGATTTGGATTAATAGAATGGAAACATTGTAAAGAATTTAGAATAATTTATAGTTTTTTGAAAATTTGTGTTTTATATAAGTGTGTGTGGGTTGGTGTATGCACACATATGCTAAGGAAATGATTCTTAATAAATAATAGATATCTTCTGTGAAGGAAAGTATTGTAGCAGGGAAATAACAATCCACATTATTACTGGCAAGGCACCCTCTGGCCTTGTTCTCATCTCGTGGAGACTCTCTGACCCAGAGCACTGAAATCTTTCCAGCTCACTACATTCCCATGGAGGATCACTGCCACACCAGCCCCATGCTTCCAAATTCCCTGAAGCCCTTTGGGGTGTACTTCTTGCAAACCTATGCTTTGCTGCTGTACCTTTCTCTCTGGAACCCAGTTGAGTCACTGTGTGAAGGAAAACACCACCCAATCTTAGTTTAGAATCAAAAGGCAACACAATCGCTGGGTGCAGCAACTAGCATCCTAATAGTAAGCCATTCTAAGTTAAATTCTCCTGTAGCAGATCCCAAAGGATCCACTATCTGAACTGGGGTGGGGGGGGGTGTCTCTGCTACCTACATTTTCCCCACCATGCCCATCTAAAAGCACACTGCTTTTTCTCCTGCTTCTGCTGTCCCTGTGTCTGACCTGGAAGTCCCGCCTACTTGCCCAGTGATTGGTTTCTTCATTCATTAGTAGGCACACATGAAGTCCTGAGTGCATGATTTACTCCTTTCTCAGGCAGCCCCTTTTAGGGAATCAGAATTAGCATCAAAATAAAAACAGCACCAGAGCTATCCACAGCGAATGGTAACATCCTCTATATCTTTGTTACTCAGTGTCTTCTGAGGAAAAGAAACAACAGCACCAGTAATTTTTTAAAATGTAGTTGGTTTTTTATTTAGGTATGTGGATGTGTATGTAAAATACTCATTTATGCCAGAAGAGGGTTTCTGATGCCCTGGTTCTGCAGTCACAGATTGGGGGCTACTCAACTTGGGTGCTAAGAAATGAACTTAGGTCCTTTGGAAGAGCAGCAAGCCCTCTTCATCTATGAACTGTCTCTCCAGTTCCACCACCAGTATGTTTAATAGAGAAGAATAAGCTAAAATGACTACCAATTAGATAGTACTTAAGTACCACAAGGGTAAAAAAAAGATTCTAAAGTGTAAGGAGATAGCAAGTCTTAAAAGAAACTGTTCTAGTATCTTGGCAAGGAGAGTAGAAAATATAACAATAAATTAATGGCTGATTCCATCAAGACTGGCAGCTCCTGAAAGAAAACAGTAACAAGGAGTCTCCATGGGCAGAGACAGTTACGGAAGAGCACAGACCAGATATGATATGTCAGTAAGTAGCATATGGCCTGAGAATCTGACTATGGAGAGCTGTTCCATTAAGAGTTGTGGGCTTTCCCCGCTGTTTCATTGTGTGCTGGAGAGATGGCTCAGTAGCTGAGAGCACTTGTTGCTCTTGCAGAGAAGTTTTGTTAAATTCCTAACATCCAAATAACACCTAAGAGCCATCTCTAATTTCGGGTGTAAGTGATCTGTCTTTTGCTCTCTGACTGCATTGCACGCACTTGATACACAGGCATGGAGTCAAAACTCCCACACATAAAATAAAAGTAAATAAATAAAAAGGAAAAAAGAACCAGAATGTTCTTGATATTTTAGTCCTGCAGTGCTTGCTTAAGACTGGTTGCAATCAACATTGTGGCAATTACACTCCTCATATGACAAGAAAATGAAAGGATGCAGAGGAAATTCATAACTGGCATTTTTACATACATGACGAATCTAATTGTGATTCCATTATAGTTTGTGTGTGAAATGTTTTCTGCAGGTTTCAGTTCCAATTCTCAGCCTGTTGTACTAATTTGAAGGCTGTGAATCCTTTAGGAGACTTGTAAAGTCATACCCATCTCTGGTTTCACTCTGCGTTTGGTGTATCCTGTCCTCAACCATGTGAGGAGTGTCTACCATACACTTTTGCTTTTTGGAATGATGCAGCTCAGCCATGCCTTCCCACCTATTCTGTATTGAATTCAAGAACCAAAATAAATCTGCCCTCCTGCAAATTGCTTCTGTCTGCTATTCTGTCACAGGGATAGCTAATACAGTTTCCAAATTTTTTACATAATTATCAACATTTTAATAAACTACCTTCTTCTATTTTAAAACACTGACATAGTAATGGAAGTCCAGATTAATCAAATGAGTAGCATAGACATGTATAAGACAGTAAGGAGTGGTCTAAACAAAAACGGGGCAAAGAAATCTACAGCAACAACAACAACATATTTCACCTTCCAAAAATGAATTAATTCATAGATGATCTATCTAGAGTCTGCACTAGGAAACAGATTGATTTTAACCAATACAGAGATAGCATAATATTCTGTTAAAGTTGCAAAACTGCATAATGGAGCTATCTACAAAGGATAATTTCATTTCATTGGGGTTGGTTTTCTACTTTGTTTCTTTGTTTTGTGCAATTGGTGAAAACTTCCACTCTGGTGTTGGTTGTAGGAACACAGATAAAATCACTCCAACAGAATAGAAGGGGTTTATCCACTGTTTAAATGTTGCCTCCAGAAAGACTCCCAAATAAATGACTCATGATATTTAACAAGATACTTGTTTGAGTGACTTTTGGGCTAATTAAAAGCAATTATTTTTGTTTTGTATTGGAAACAAAAGCAGTAAGGTTCTTTGTGTGTTTTAATATTCTGTATGCCATGCCTAATTTGAACTGGCAGATGGTTTCCATTTTGGCAATTCCTTTGTATATAATTTAAACAGCAATGATAATAGTAGCATCAGACTGTAATGCAATTATTTTGCGGAGGTAAGGAAAGGGATAACCACTTAAAACATTGTAATTGCATCCATGTTATTAAATCCTCCATGTGTGTTTTTAAATGTATAAATCCTGGCATTAATTACCTTTATGAACTGAAGCATGAAATAGTTTCAGAGTCCTTAGGTAAACTAAGCTTGTGACTAAATTAGTACCTGTAGAAGGCGCAACCTGAAGGAGATGAAAATAACTGACTGAAAATGACAAAGTAGGTTTTCTAGAAGACATTTCTTATTTTCAAACTAGGTGTCATTTATTTTATGTGACTTCATTTTTTAAAATTGAAATAATTTGGTAAAAAAATCAAATACAATTAGATGCATATTATATTTTATGCTTTCTCAGGCTTCCTGATATAAATGTGAGTGCAAATATTGAAGCTCTGAACAGTCATACAGTCACCATTTCTCTTTTAGAAACTGTGTTCACTGTAACTATGCAAAGTAGCAGCATGTTTGCCTAGAAGTTTTGGTATTTAAATTTCAAAATGAATGTGTCAGATTATTCCCATTTAGCTTCTGTAGTTCAACTGGACAGCAGTGTAGTCTGCAAGGAATATGAGGTTTTTGTCATTTAAGCATACTTTGAAATTCTAGCCAAGCTTCACGCTATTGAAAGAGTCTGAAAAAAATGCCTTGTCGCTGCATCTTCATTTTTTACTCAGGAAGAGAATAACTTGTAACATGTTGTAGGCATTGAAAGGTATACTGTATGAACAGGGCTCAAAATAATATGCAGTTCAATGAATATTAGCTTTTTCACTTGAACTATTTTTCTTTTCTTTTTAAATACTTATTTATTGATTTGTTGTTGTTTTTGAGACAAGATAGCTCCATGCAGCTCTGGCTATCCCAAAGCTCACTTGCTAGACTAGCCTGGCTTTGAATCTTGTATTCACAAAGACCCTTTCTGTCTTTATCTCTTGAGTGTTGGGATTAAAAGCATGTATCACTATGCCCATGTGTGTGTGTGTTCATAAGTTTAAATCTACCACATGTAGATAAAAACACTCAGAGGTCAGGTAACATCAAATCCCTTATAACTGGAGATAGAGGTGATTATGAGCTACTTAATGTGGGTGCTGGGAATCAAACTAGGGTCCCCTGCAAGATCAGTCAGTGCTCTAAGCAGCTGAGACATCTCTCAAACCCCTTCTGGTTTTATTTTGATGGCGTGTTTGTATCTGCTTTTGTTGGCTGTCCTCTCTTATGCATTTCCTTCCCTTTATGCTTTTCCCACCCCTGCATGATTTCTTCCCCTCACCCCCTGTATTCTAGTAGCTTCCAACTCCACTTTTCTTTATTTTTAAAAATTATTTCTTTTATTTTTTAAATTTTATTTATTTTTTATTAATTGGTTATTTTATTTATTTATGTTTCAAATGTTGCTCCCTTCCCAGTCTTCCCTCCACAACTCTTCCATCTCAAAACCCCCTCCAGTTTGCCTCTATGAGGGTGCTCTCCCAACCACCCACCTACTCCTGTCTCACCCCTCTAGCATCCTCCTTCTCTAGGGCAACAAACCTCCACAGGACCATGCACATACCCTCCCTTTTATGACAGATAAGGTAGTCCTCTGCTACATATGTGGCTGGAGCCATGGGCTGACTCATGTGTACTCTTTGGTTGGTGGTTTAGTCCCTGGGAGCTTGGGTGGTTGGATAGTTGATATTGTTGGGGGGTTTTTCCTACGGTGTTGCAATCCCATTTAGCTCCTTGATCCTTCCCCTAACTCATCCATTGGGGTCTCTGGGCTCAATCCAGTGGTTAACTATGAGTATGTGCATCTGTCTTAGATGCTGTCAAAGCCTCTCAGAGGACAGCCATACTAGGCTTCTAGCTGTGAGCACTTCTTGGTATCAGCATACCAAGTGTTGAGGGGTTTGGTGTCTGCAGACAGGATGGATTCCAAGGTAGGGCAGTCTCTGGATGGCCTTTCCTTCAGTCTCTGCTTCATTTTTTGTCCCTGTACTTCCTTTAGACAAATAATTCTGGGTTAAATATTTGAGATGGGCGAGTGGCCCCATCCCTTTCAACTAGAGGCCATGCATATCTACTGGAGGGGGTCTCTTCAGGTTCTTTCTCCCCTCTGTTGAGTAGTTTAGCTAATATCATCTCCACTGGGTCTTGGGAACCTCTCACTTTTCTGGTGTCTGGGACTTTCTAGTAGTTCCCCAAGTTCCCACCCACTACTGCTACATATTTCTATTCATTCTCCTGAACCTCTGAACTTCTCTCCTGTCACTTCCTATACCTGGTCCTTTTTTCCTCCCCCCCTCGGGTCACTCCCTCCCTCTACCTCCAATGATTATTTTGTCCCTCATTCTAAGTAACATTGAAACATCCATACTTGGGCCTTTAAGCTTCATATGGTCCGTGAGTTGTATTGTGGTCATTCTGAGCTTTGGGTCTAATATCCAATTATCAGTGAGCACATACCATGTGTGTCCTTTTGTGTCAGGGTTACCTCACTCAGGATGACATTTTCCAGGTCCATCCATTTGCCTGCAAAATTCATGAAGTCATCGTGTTTAATAGCTGAGTAGTAGTCCATTGTGTGAATGTACCACATTTTCTGTATCCATTCCTCTGTTGAAGGACATCTAGGATCTTTCCAGCTTCTGGCTATTATAAATAAGGCTGCTATGAACATAGTGGGGCATATGTCCTTGCTATATGTTGGAGCATCTTCTGGGTATATGCCCAGGAGTGGTATAGCTAGGTCCTCAAGTAATGCTATGTCCAATTTTCTGAGGAACCGTCAGACTGATTTCCAGAGTGGTTGTACCAGCTTGCAATCCCACCAACAATGGAGGAGTGTTTCTCTTTCTTCACATCCTCGCCAGCATCTACTATGACTTGAATTTTTTATCTTAGCCATTCTGACTGGTGTGAGGTGGTATCTCAGGGTTGTTTTGATTTGCATTTCCCTGATGACTAAGGATGTTGTGCATTTCTTAAGGTGCTTCTCGGCCATTCGAGTTTTCTCAGTTAAGAATTCTTTGTTTAGCTCTGTACCCCATTTTTAATAGGGTTATTTGGTTCTCTGGAGTCTAACTTTTTGAGTTCTTTGTATATATTGGAAATTAGCCCTCTATCAGATATAGGGTTGGTCAAGGTCTTTTCCTAATTTGTAGGTTGCCATTTTGTCTCTTTGACAGTGTCTTTTGCCTTACAGAAGCATTTCAATTTTATGAGGTCCCATTTGTCAATTGTTGATCTTAGAACCTGAGCCATTGGTGTTCTGTTTGGGAAATTTTCCTCTGTGCCCACTCCACTTTTTAAGACAATATACATACATACATATATACACACATATATACACACATATATACACACATACACACATACACACATACACACATACACACATACACACATACACACATACACACATATATACATATGCATACGCATATGCATACACATATACATATATGCATACATATGCATACATATGCATATATACACGTATACACGTATACATATATACACATATACACATATATACAAATATACATATATACATATATATAATTCTGTATAAGTGTGCAAGTTTTTATTTAGGTATGTACAGGTATACATACAGGTGCCAAAGGAAGCCAAATGCATAAAATCCCCTGGATCTGGAGTTAAGATTGTTTTAAGCTTCCTGATATGTGAACTAAGTAATGAACTCTGATTCTGTGGAAGAACAGTGCCTTAGTGAGGGTTTTACTGCTGTGAAGAGGCACTATGACCAAGGCAACTCTTATAAGAGTGACATTTCATTGGAGCTCACTTAAAGTTTTTCAGGTTTAGTCCATTATCATCAAGGCAGGAAGCATGGCAGTATTCAGACAGGCATGGTTCTGGAGAAGGATCTGAGAGTTCTACATCTTGTTCTAAAGGCAAATATGACAAGACTGGCTACCATGTGGGTAGGAAAAGGGTCTCAAAGCCCACCCACATAGTGCCACATTTCCTCCAGCAAGACCACATCCACTCCAACAAGGTCACACCTCCCAATAATGCCACTGCCTAGGTCAAGCATATTCAAACCACCACAAACAGCAAATGCTCTTTACTGATGAGCCATTTGTTTAACACACCCATTCTCTTCTTATATCACATGTATTCTGTACTATTCTCCTCTACTCTTCCTTCTTAAAACCTCATCTTCATTCTTTACACTTGCATTTATTATTTCATCACCTATATCCCCAGCCCATATACATACATATAAAATTAAAATTTAATATCCCCCTATGGAAGAAAACATATTTGTCTATCTGAATTCTGTTACATAATGTACCATAATAATTTTCAGTTCTGTTTTCCCATGAATTTTAATTTTTCTTTATAGCTGAATAAACATTTCATTGTGTATACACACTACATTTTCTTTACCATTTCTTCAGTTAATGGTTGTTTAGGCTAATTCACTTTTCTTGCTATTAAGAGTCATTAAACATGGGTATACAGGTATCTCTGTGATAGGATCACAGTCATTTGGTAACATATCAAGGTATGTTATATCCGGGTCATATGGTTGTTCTACATTTAGTATTTTGAGAAACTTACCACACAGATTTCTATAGTGGCTGCATCAGTTGCACTGCTACCCAATGTGCATAAGGTCCTCCTTTTTTCCACATCTTAGCCAGCCATTGTTGTCAGTTTTTTCCTTGGTGATAGTAATTCTGACTGTGGTAAGATGGAATCTCATAATAATTTTTATTTGTTTGGCCCGAAAGGCTAGGAATGTTGTACATTTTTTTAAATATTCATGAGATATTTATATATATAATTTATATAATGTTACTTGTATATATATATATGGCTTTTAGGAAAAAGTATTTGGTATTAGGTAAGAAATGAGTGTGTTCTTTCTGTTGAATACTTTTTCTTCCACCCTACTATTAGCATTTCTTAATTGGCTGTAGTTCTCTCTGTAGGGTAGAGGCTTCTAGAGCTTTCTCTCTCCCATATTAGCATGTCCATAGATGTCCTCTTCAAGGTTTTGCTTCATTATTCCTGTTTGTGAGACTTTATGTGTGTAGCCTCTGACATTCCTAGGAGATACACTGTTGTAGCAAACTTTCTGGGCATGTACCCAAAAGTTTCTCAACCATCCCACAAGGACACTTGCTCAACTATGTTCATAGCAGCTTTATTCCTAATAGCCAGAAACTGGAAACAACCCAGATATCCCTTAACCAAAGAATGGATAAAGAAAATGTAGTTCATGAAAATGTGGTACTATGTGTAGTACTCAGCTATTTAAAACAAGGACAATATGAAATTCTCAGGCAAATGGATGGAAATATAAACTATTATCCTGAGTGAGTTAACTCAGACCCAAAGGGACATGCATGGTATGTACTCATGTATAAGTGGATATTGGCCACAAAATGCAGGATACGCATGCTACAATCCACAGACTCAAAGGAGCAAAACAAGAAGGAAGGCACAAGGCACTTAGAAGGGGGAATAAAATAGTCATAGGAGTCAGAGGGAGGGAGGGAGGAAGAGACCAGTGTAGGAGAGGACATGGGAAGGGGAATGGGCCAGGGAGGATCAAGGTGTAGGGAGAGCCAGGGAAAGAGAGCCCAGAGAGTGGATAGAAATCTATGGCTGATTGAGGGGGTGGGGGAAGGCAGGGACTTGATGTGCCAGAGTCGGGTGATACCTCTGGGGGCTCCTCCCTTATCAGAGGAGAAGGGGGGGCTATGTGAAGGTGGAACTGGGAGGAGAGGGGGGCTTAAATTGGTATATAAAGTAAGTAAATTAATTGAAAAATATGAAAGAGAAGATAGGAGTCAAATTTAATACAAATAAAGAAAGATTGAAGTTGTCACACATGTTAGTAAAAATAGCTACAGCTATGATTCGAAGGTTCAGTATTTATCAAATATTAATCAAAGCATTTTAGTAACTGAATATTACAACAAGATTTGACTGCAAGTTCCTTCTGAGGCACAGAGAAAATAATATTCTACTTGAGGGTGGGGGTTATGATGTAGGAACTATATAAAGTTTACATAATATTATTTTATTATTGAAAATAGATTCTTCTCTCATACATCCTGACTACAGTCCCCAACTTCCACTCTTCCCCCAGATCCACTACTCTTCCATTCCCTTTCAGAAAAATGCAGACCTCCAAGAGAAAATAAACAGGAGAAAACAAGATACAGTAACACTAGCCACATTCCTTCATATGAAACCAGGCTGTACACAGCAACTCAATAGGAGGGAAAGAGTTCCAAGAGCAGGCTAAAGAGTTAATGACAGCCTCACTCTCAATATCAAGAGGCCCATAAAAACACCAAGCGGAGAAAATACATTAAAAATATTCTCTGATATGACTATTTCCTGAGAGGCTCTGCCAGAACCTGACAAATAGAGAGGAGGATGCTCACAGCCAACCATTGGACTGAGCACAGGGTCCCCGATGGAGGAGTTGGAGAAAGGACTGAAGGAAATGAGGGAGTTTGCAGCCTCATGGGGGGAGCAATAGTGTTAACTGGCCAGATCCCCAGAAGCTCCTGAAGACTGGACCACCAGCCAAAGAGTACACATGGCGGGACCCATGGCTCTGGCTGCGTATGTAACAGAGGATGATCTTGTTGGATGGACATCAGTGGGAGGAGCAGCCCTTGGGCCTGTTGAGGTTTGATGCTCCAGTGTAGGGGAATGCCATGGAGGGGAAGGGAGGAGTGGGTGGGTGGAGGAGCACCCTCATAGAGGCAGGGGGAGGGAGAATGGGATAGGGCATTCCTGGAGAGGAGACCTGGAAAGTGGATAACATTTGAAATGTAAATAAATATTCAATAAAAAATATGTCTGTCTGTCTGTCTGTCTGTCTATCTATCTATCTATCTCCCCTTTCCCTCCCTCCTTTCCTCCTTCTCTCCCTCCTTTTCTCTTCCCCCTCCGTGTGTGTGTGTGTGTGTGTGTGTGTGTGTGTGTGTGTCTGTGCGTCTGTGTGTCTGTGTATGCATATGTGCATGTGAGTGCAGTGACCATAGAAGAAGCATGATGATCATCCACCCTGGCACCAGAGTTACAGCAGTTAGCTCCAATTTCTTAACCTCTCAACAAAAACTTAAAGTGATTGGAGCCTTAAAGAGGAAACTACATTAATCACATAAAAATTGTTCTGTTCCTTTACCCTTTTTTCTTGATGTCTGCAACATCTTGGCTATTTGCAAAAAATGGGGGGAAGCAATATGTTAATGTAAGAATAGAATAACAGGAAACCCCATGGTTAAAAGTATTTGCATTTATTCTGGAGTACTGGAGTTTGGGTATCAGAACAGAACAAATATTCATGATTTAAAATCTCCTTTTTAACTCCAACTTCAGGAGATCTGACAGACTCCCTGTTTCTGTAGCTACTTACACACACACACACACACACACACACACACACACACACACACACTCACTCACAAACTGGATCTGGTTAGAATAATTGGATTTATAAACCATCATACTGAGAAAAATAGCTATTAACTTTCATAGGTTCTGAATCAATAGTCAGTGCACTTCCTTAGTAAGAAAATGCTAAATAGAAGATAGAGTTGGAGATTGGGTAAAATGAAATGAGAAAAATAATACTTTAGCTATCCTTTAGTTGAACTATGATATTTCCCCTTCAATTATAAATGTAGGTTATATAACACACTTGTTCTGATTACACATGACCTTGGCCAACATCTGGGAACTTCTATTTTGAATGTTCTCTTTTCCTTTCCTAACTCATAGGAGTGATTGGCGATGTCCAGACTATACACAGCATGGTTTAGACTGAGCATCTGTTTGTTTTCTGTCTATTTGGAGTGACAGATAGTGAGTATCAATGTGATCAGCCTCAATAAACACCTCTAAACTCAGAAAATCAAAAAATTTCACTGTACAAAACCATCACTTGCAGGTTGATGCACGTTTGTTGCCAGGGGAAGATTTCGTTCTGTGTGACCCTGCATGCTCAGGAAGGAAAAGCAAGATGCCTGCTGATGAGTTCATTCACATTCTGCCTATCTTTCTCTGACATGATCCTGTCACATATTGTCACATCTCTGTAATAAATCTTAGCTCTCAGTACAAACCCATGTGGAGTGCTGAAAGCCTCCTTAGAAAACAGCCTAATGTGAAGGTAATTGAGGGGATAACCATACAGACAGCAGCAATGGGGCTTCTGAAAATGACCCGTTCTCTCTGAAATACAGTCCCAGTTGTCATTTGGAGACTGACAACTGTGCAGAAAATGCTGAAACCCTGTCATGTGAGCAGTAATATGTAACAGAAGCACAACTCATGCCTGTGGCCAGATGTACGATTCACTTATGCACTTCTCTGTGCTCTCGATATTATTCAAGAAAGAGAATTTTCATTCACAGCTTTGTATTTCTGACTACTGCATCTGGATATTTGATATAAAATGATGTATGCTCATAATTTTCTTAAAAATTGCATGGGGTTTTCATTTTGAGAAAGCTGCAAAGAAGATACATCAGAAAAGTATGATGTTGCTATCCTTTGATACCCAGTACTCAACTAAACAGAGACTAGTTATTTATACCTTGGAGGAGCACAAAGCCAAGTCTACTGGATACCTCACATTTGATGATTTCATGTGTCTGGTTGCCACCAACTCGACTTCATGTGGAAGTTGTTGAACTTTGGAAGTTCATATGTTATTCAGAGAAAGTCGGTGTCCTATAGCTTCATCAGTGTTTAATGGTCTTTGAGAAGGACAAAATCATAAAAAAAGGTAACTTCTAATATCCACCATCAACCCATTGCTTGTTTATGTTCTGCTTTTATAAAGTCCACTTTGTTTTATTCATGTGCTGAATCACTTCATTTAGCACTATAGAGGATCATTTATATAGTGCAAATGGAATAGTCTTCCCCCATTTTGATCTTCTTAATTTTTTGAGATTGGACTTTATTCTGTGGCTCAGACTGACATAGAAGTCACTGTGTTGTCCAGAGTGGCTTTAAATCTGTCATTTCCAGCAGCCTCCCAAGTTTTAGGATTATAAGTATAAGTCACCATTCTATGGATAGATAGATTCTCCTTAAGTTATAACACTAAATAACATTCTAGTATGTGTTTCCACTGTATTGACTCATTGTTAAACAAAGGTACCTTGCTTTCTGCCATAGGTAGCTAAGCTTTATAATTATGTTTAGTATTTTGTATGTCGGAGCAACTCAAAAAAATAGAACCAACATCAGTTAGAGGTACATTATTGAAGCTTTAGTAGTATTATTCAAAGGGGTATGATTTGTTTGTTTCTTTTCAGGAATATGCTTTTGTAAAATCAGATACCTGATGATCATAAGCTAAGCATTTTCTGCCCTGATATGCATATTTTTACATGAGTCAAAATAGACAATATAAACTAACAGGGCTAATAGGGTAGATGGTGCTTAGGACTGGCCACCTGGCTATCTTTTCCTATATTGTCTAGAGTATGCTGATACTGAAGCAAAACCCCTAGTTATTTCTAGTTGATTCAGGAACACTGGCCTGAATCCTGACATTGTTTGCTACGGACTAGTTCAATTGTACCACAGAACTGTGCTAAACCAAAAGGAGGTCCAGATTTCATTGAGAGACTGGAATCTTCCAACTGTTGTCACCAGTTAAAGACTCTGCTTGGTAGCATCATACCCACAAAGCATTATAGATGTTGGAAAGTGTGGTGGACTCTGAATTTTTCACTCAATAAAACATCTGCTTTCCTAACTCACTATTCCTGCTGAAAGCTGCAGTTTCAGGCAAGGAGTATGACTCCTCTGCTGTAATATAGTTACACTGAAATGTTGTTTGGTGAAACTTTCTTTTGTTTCTCTTCCATGCAGTACTTCCAAATGTAAAGATAAGGTGGGAAAAAAACTAAAACACTTAAGAAAAACTGTTAAGTTGGAAGTATTGAATAGGTCATTGATTTTATAACAAGAAAACAGAAAAGGATAGCTCAGAGAAAGGAGCAGGTCATTAATGACTTTTAAACTCCTTCTGGAAGCTTTTCCCTCTGCTAGAAGTACACAAATCAAACTACCTTTGCAAGCTGTGATCCATATGAATGAATCCTCGGAGACTGTGCATTTTATGTGTGTTCTTTAATCATCATGTCATTTTACTAGCCTTGGAAGGTAGTCAGGTCATCTGTAACTTATTGGCCAGAGATGACAGGGATCAGGTAAAGAAAGATTCAGAAGGAAACAAGGATATAAGGCATTGGCCACCTTAATCAGAACTTTAAATTAAAGTTGATGAGATTCACGTCAGTCGCTAACTGTGCCTCTTAAAATGTGTGGGATCAATGTTACAGGTTGTTCCCATCATGCTATGTAATCCTGGAAAGGGGTCAAAGGGGTAGAATACACAAAAGAGAGTGAACACAGCCCCTTTGGATTATGTTAGTTGACGGGCCTGCTTAAAAGGTGGGCTCTTGGCTAACACCTCAGAACTTTGATTTAGGAAGGATTCTTACTCCTTTCTAACTCCTAAGGGTGACTTGCTGCCTAAATAATTTTGGTAAATAAGGTGATTCACACTGATCATTTTTCCATCTCTATGTTTGGAATTTTTATGTATGCTACATAGAGGAAGCATGCCACAATAAAAAAATTAAAATAACTCCCTTTCTGAATCATTTAGGGTTTCTCTGGGAAGAAACGTTAATTATTGCAGATATACTGATGAGTTTTCATTGCTGGGAGAAGAATGTATACTGTGTGAAGCTTCCTGGGAGTCTGCATATGTTCCTTTATCCTTACAACCAAGCTATATATTTTATTATCATTTTAATAATCTTTATCCCTGAAAATAACCATGTGCTGGACTACACGAGATATTGTATCACTTTAGAAATATAGGGATGTTGAAATTACAATTACACTAACAGCTGCTTTAAAATTAAGCCACCTACTACCAATTTCTTATCTAATGTGTTGATAATAAGTACACGCATTGTATACCACATGTAAATACTATTGTATTTAAATGTTAATATTGTTCTTGGGGAAAATCAATTTTCTTTGAAATTCTGAATATTCCGTTTGCCACATTGCTCTGAGTGGCTGATCCTGATAAGTTGTCAGGAAGATTCACCAAGCTGCTGAGATCTTCACATAAAGATGTTTAAGACTCCATTGAGCTGAACACAGTGGCCTGCACCCATAATCGTAGCTCTTGGGAGGGTAAGCAGGAATAATTTTATGAGTTAGAGGTTAACCTGGGCTACCTACTGAATTCAGGCTAGCCTTAGCTACAGAGTAACACCCTGGATGGACTTAAAAAGATCCCTTGAAATTAATTATTACATTGGACTTGAGCAACTGATTACTCCTAAATAGGCAATGTGTTTGTTCTAAGTGAATGGACCTGGGCAGCTTTGAATTTTATCTCACAATAATAAGGAAGAAAACTTTCTATGGATTGCATTTATAGGGGCTGCAGGAGACAACTTACATGTCAGGATTGTTTAATATGACAGTTACCTAAACAATGTACCTAAAAGGTGAGACATAGCTAAGGTTTTATGATCATATTGAACTTTCTGAAATGATAATGCCCCGACAGTATGTGGAGTTATGACAGAACTTTAGTTCATATTCCTAATTGTATACAGAAAAATTCAAAATTCAAACTCTGGAAATATTTTTTTCCACTCTCAGAAGATAGATTGCCTTTTGAGTTCCAGGAAGGAACAAAGACAATCTTTTATACAGTTAATGGAAGTAGTGAAGCCAGGCAAAACAACCTTTCATTGCCAGTGACATACTGTAGCATTAAATCCTATGAAGTTAATTATGACTATTCCTTCAGATATGTTAGTTAGATCTGAAAGGTTTTGAAGCTGTAAACCACAATAAAACTCTTCAGTCAATTTAATGGTTAGTACCTTAAATTTTATTAAAAGTTAACATTATAAATTATTTTTGGCAAGGTTAACGAGAAGAGATGTTATTTTTGTGAACTTAGCTTGTTAGCATAGTAGCACACTCTTAAAGATATATGGAAATAGTTATTTGTTAGCAAATGCTTTTCTTCACAAGGAGCCAGTATGGAGTAGAGGGGTTTTTACATTGTCTGTAACTAAAGTATTTCTTCAATTGAATACAAATATACTATGCATGTAAAAATACAAGAAAGTTAGTTTTCACAAATTTTAGCACTCTTCTGCCTACAGCTACCACTTTCTCCATCTATAGTAAAATGCACTTGAGTGGCTATATGCCTTCACAGCTTTGCACAGAGCTACCACTTTCTCCATCTATAGTAAAATGCACTTGAGTGGCCATATGCCTTCACAGCTTTGCACAGAGCATTTCCAGCATCATATCATCCATGCTGACTGCACCAATGATGGGCCTGAAAAAGAGCTCAGTGACCACATCGGTACTGATGAACCTCAGCAGGAAAAGGGCACTATTCAGTTCAGCGGATCTGATCTGGTACTCTCTCTGCATCATCCTGATGTGCTCAGTGAGGATCTGCTGAGTTCTCCACTGAAGACCCTCGATGTATTTCACGCACTGCAGGCCAGGCAGGTCTGAAAGTAGAAAAAATCTCCTTATTTTAAACAACTCACCACAGGATCTTTATGTGTTTAGACCACACTCATTTTTTAGTCCCTTCTCAATTAAATAGCACTCTAGCTTCTTGATTAAAAGTGTTTTTTGGGGGGCTAAGAATAGTATGGGCTGAAATCAGTTCTAAGTTTTCAGAAGCAACACTTCTAAGGATGAAAGAACATGTATTAATTTCTATTGGATATTCAGTAGGTGTGTGCACACACACTGCACACACTATAGTGTGCTCGTACACTGGCATACTTAATTTCATGTCAACAGAATATAACTGATGCATTACAGCTCCAGGTCATGGTCTGCGAAAATATAAAGAAATTGATATTATTTCAAAAGAAATATACCTGTGATAATTATACCATTTGATAAGTCTTGCCAGATTACAATTACAGTGTGATTCTTTCCCACAATTACACGAACTATCCAGTCATTAGATTGTAAACTTTGCAGCCACAAACTGAGACTCATGTGTTTAGTGTTATTGAACTGCAGGCTGATATTACTCTAGAGGTCCACAGTGACTTCAATGCTGAGGATTAATTACTATGTTGCTCACTCTACCATAATTTCCAAATTGTAGGATGTTCTAAAAATTATGATTCTAATGAATGTTCCAAAGAGTTCTTTTGAAGAAAAATACTGGCAAAAGAGTCTTTTCTTTCTTCCTTTCTTTCTTTCTTTCTTTCTTTCTTTCTTCCTTTTTTCTCTTCTCTCTCTCTCTCTCTCTCTCTCTTTCTTTTTTTTAAAGCATACTCTGAATAGCATTCAAAGTTTAAAAGGCAAACAAAAGCATCACAGAGTGAAAGATGACTCAAAAGCACCTTTGAAACAGATTTGGTTTAAATGATGCTATAAATTTTTTTATTTCTTTTACAAAATTCAAAGGGTTTTTTAAAAGTCATGTTTAAAGATAATAATGGTGAAAAACAATGGTGATAGAAAATAAAAATTCTTACTGTATGCAAATATCAACTTATAAAGAAAACAAAATAAAACACCACTTCTTATCTTGATTATAATTCTGATTAAGACAGCATTAGCATCTTCTACTCTATATCCTGATAGTCAAGTTTGGATATCTATTTTATTGTGTGTTTTTATAGTCTCTCTAGGTCTACATAGAGATGGTACTTTTTTAGAGCTGTCTTTTGGGAGGTGTGCATTAGTTTTCACACCACAGACCCTGGCCCTTAAGGTAACTATTTTTTTTCCCCAGCATTAAAAAAAAAATGAAGATACAAACGAAGAGGTTTACTTATGGCATTCTCATTCATGCTATTTTGGTTGTTCCTCATTTCCAACTCCTCCTCACATCTCCCTGCCCTTCCCCTCTACTTGTACCCTTCTACCCACACAAAATGTCCCTTCAATTTAAAGGCACAAAAGAGAAAAGGACTTCACAGTTTATATATCCCCCTACCTTTTCTTATGCCCTTATGTTAAAAACTCACTTACATGTTTATATATAATTTAATCCTTGTGTATTCTTGTCATATATAAGGCTTTAAACATAAAGACAAAAGGATGCAAAAGGGTAATCAGGAAAGAGAGGCCATGTGTTTTGCAGACCTTGCATTGTACACACATGTTGGGTGCATTACTATTTAAAAGCATGCAATTTGGTGGGATAAACTCATATTGAGAGAGAAATCTGGAAAAGAATAGAGAAAG
>JANHMN010000005.1:81008382-81028776 GCA_030674055.1 Rhabdomys pumilio
CCTCCTCCTCCTCCTCCTCCTCCTCCTCCTCCTCCTCCTCCTCCTCTACCACTATCACCACCAACTCCACCATCACCACCAATTCCACCATCACCACCACCTCCACCACTACCACCACCACCACCACCACCACCACCACCACCACCACCACTACCACCACCACCACTGCTGCCGCCGCCGCCACCACCACCACCACCACCACCACCACCACCACCACCACCACCACCACCACCACCACCACCACCACCACCACCACCACCACCAACAGCAACAACAATTTAGTGCCAAGTTTAAGGCAGAAGCTCACCCACTTGACCACCTGATGGGGGTATTCCAGATGTATGCATCAGCTTTGCAGAGTCAGTCACGAGTCACATGGGCTCCAAAACCCCTATAGCCACTGAAAACTCATTAATGCCTGTGTATAGAGGTGGTGCTTTTCTGACCTGAAGAGACAGTGCACAAGATTGTCATGCTTACCTGGGTTAAAGAGCACGGTCCCCTTCAGATAGGCGTACTCCTTGGTGTCAATGTTCAGACTCCAGCACTTGAAAAAGAAACTCTTGATGGCCTGGACCGCTGCGGCTGAGAGCATGTACCCAGTCTCCGCGGACACCATCTGTGGCTGCTCCTCTGTGGCCTGGGGATCTGCAGGCTCCGGGCCTTCGGTCTCCTGCCGCCTGGTGGTGAGCACCTCCTGTGTCATGTTAGGCTCCGAGATCTCCATCATCTCGAAGTGCAGGTGATCTTGGGCCAACTCAAGCATGAGTAGGGGCGCCCAACAGCTCCGCACCAGCACCAGCTGCTGATCTAGGGGCAGAATCTGGAAGCACGGCAAGTACTTGACGAAGCGCAGGGTCTTCAACAGGCCAGCCGACGCTGCCTCGCACACCACCTGTGGATCCTTGAGTGCGATCGGACGCTGCACACCAGATGAGGCGTCCCACCAGGGGGCCCTAGGCTGCTCTTGCGGAGCTGCTGGTGTTTGATCAGCGCTCACCGGCGTGCCAGAGGCAACGCTGCCCTGCTGGGGCTGCTCTTCACCGCACACATAGCTGCGGTACAGGAACGCCATGGACTGTGTGCTGTGCAGCCCCTCCGGGCCACCTACACTCTGGGTACAGTAGGACAGCTGCCACCACTCGCCTCCGCGATGTGCCTCAGGTCCTTCCCGAGACACGTGCGTTTGCTGGGCGCTAGTGAGCAAGCTGTATAAGATGCTGCCCTGCCTCGGGTGCTCTTCTCCGCAGAAGCAGCAGCGGTACAGGAGCGAGGGGCTCTGGCCAGCCGGCAGCCCCTCTCTACCCACCAGGGGCTCTGCGCTGCCGCAGGCGCAGCCCCAGCAAGGAGCTCCGAATCGCGCCCTGGGCGCCTGGGTCGCCACTCTTGGCTGCCTAGCGTTAGTGAGCATAGAGTAAAGGATGCCACCCTGGCGCGGGTGGTTCTCCCCACAAAAGCAGCAGCGGTACAGGAGGGACATGGCTTGCCCGCCGGGCAGTCCCTCCCCACCCAGAACAGGCTGGGCACCACAAGCGCAACCCCAGCACTGAGCCCCCAAGCGCACCTCTCGCTCTTCCTGAGAAGCGTGCTTCTGCTTCGCGCTCATCAGTAGATTGTAGAGGATGCTTCCCTGCCACGGGTGGTCCTCACCCGCCATGGCCCGAGGCTCTTGCAGTCCGTTCTGCCCAGTGGCCGCCGCTTGGGACTTATTTATACTGAACGCGCACGCAAGCGCGTCCGCCTCCTCCGCTTGGACAAGGGCGCAGAGGGGGACGCGCTGTTGCGCTTGAGTGTGTGCGGCCGTGACCTCAGAAGTTCAAAGGGGCAAACACTCCCTAGAAACCGGGAATCCCAGTGCAGCTTCTCAGCACTGGAACTCGCTTGCTGCCCTTCTTCACTGTACCCCTCCCTCCCCCTACCTGCGGAAGAGGAGAGCGGTGAGCCTCCCGCAGAGAGTTAGGGCTCTATCCCAACTGTTGCCATTGGACTCGGACCTCTAACTTATTTCCTTTATTGGAGAAAGAAATGCTTAAACGGCAAAATAGTTCATTTCTATGACATCTTTATAACTTCTATAGAATGATCACAATGTTTATAACTTGAGTTTTGTATAGTTTGGGAGGTTAGTTCTCATGTTCTAAGATGTTGAAAAGTGTAGATCCCAAACCAGTAGCGTCAGAATTACACTGGAGGCAGAAATAAATGCCTTCTTTCCAGTGCTAGCCAAGCTGAGTGTAAGTTCTAGTTTAATTCAACCCCAGGCTACACATATGCACCTTACATTTGAAAATTATTGGTGGAAGCAGGTAATAACAAATCTTCAGTTTAATTCGGTTACCCGCTGTGCCCTAGGTGCTAGATGAAGGAGCTGGGGGCTGCAAACAGTATGTACTTGTAGCTGACTCCTGGGAACAGACTAATCACAAGACTGTTACTATGAGAACTTCTCATACTCTTGTAGAAGCAGGATACTGATAACTGTCCCTGTTCCTAACCATCATAAAATACAAGAATCACAAAGCCTAAATGCTGGCATTTTTCACGGAGCCTCCCACCGTTAGTCTCACACAAACAAGAGACTGAGGGCTCTCTCTATTGAACTATGTGAGTTGTGTATGATTAGCCAATTCTTACACCCACTAGGCCCATAACTTTAAGAGTTCAGGGAAGGGGATCAGAACACACTATGGGCTAGCACGCTCACTTTCTTTCTTTCTTTCCTTCTCTTCCTCCCTCTCTCTTCCATTCTCTTCTCTCTCCCCTTTTCAATTCTATCGAAGCTACTGAAATGTAAGAAAATTAAGGACACCCTCAATTTATTATTTTTTATTTTTTGACAATTTTATATATACATCTTGATAGTGTCCCTCCTACTCCCATTGAGTTTTCGAAAAATTATTTATTGATTGATATTTTGTTTAATGGAGGTCTTGTTTGGGTAGCCACAGATGGTATGTGTTCAAGATTGCAATGGTTGTGTCATGTCCAGAAGACAAGAGTTTCATACCATTCCTCCCCCACCTTCCCTTTGCCATTTCTTATATAATGCACCCTAGGTCTTGGAGCATTGATATAGATGTTCCCTGTAGGGCAGAGTACTCATCAGTTAATTTGCATTCTGCCTGTGCTGGCCTCTATGGCACAGAGGTTTAATTCCTTATGGTGGCACCAGATGAATTCCATTTAAATTCTGGTTCTGTTATTTTGCAGTTCTATGGCCTTGGGAAACATATTTTTTATTGTTGCTAAAATTTACAAATGTAGTGGTTTATGGCAACACAAATAATATAAATTTATTATATGACAGTTTGAGAAGCCAGAAATCTGAAGTCAGTTTTACTGGACTAAAATCAAAGTACCATTCATGTCAGGTAGTTTTAAGGAAGCGTCTATTTCCTTGCCTCTTCTAGCTTCTAGAAACTACCTGCATTCCTTTGGCTCTTGGACACATTAGTCCAACCTCTGTTTCCATCTCCTTCTCTAATTTTTTATGCATTTGTGAATATGTTAGATCCACCTATATAGTCCAGAATGATATCAGCATCTCAAAATTTCAAATCTAATAACATCTGCAAAACCTCTTTTGCTCCATAAATAAGTGCACAGCTTCTTAGGACTAGGACCTGCACATCTGTGAGGACACATTCTTCAACCATTGGAAAGTTATTTAATGCATCTATTCCTCAGCTTTTTTTTTTTTTTTTTTTGGTGTGGAAATAGTGAACAGTAGTATCTGGGATATAGTTCTTAAACATAAGTTAATTTGTTTAAAATAGAAGAATATTAAACGCAGTAAGTTTTGTTTTTAGGACAAGGGATCAATTGAGGACCAAGAAGTAATACTGAAAAGCACTATAATAAAGCTATCTCTCTAGCTGAAACTCACTTCCATCCTCTGCTCAAGCATATGTCTTACTTTGTATGTCTACATTTCTAGATTCAAGTTCCTAGATGGGTCATATGATCTACAAGAATTCATATTGAGAGTGTTAACTCCTTGTCCATTCCATTATTTGCCACTTTGAATATTCAGCTACTCAGTTAATTAGATTTGCTATCATTGCTTAACAATCTTTCTTTTTAACCCACCTAGCAGTCGAGCTGAAAAACAGCCTACCCAAGTTCCCCACCTTTAAGGTCATATTGGTAGTTACAATTTTATCTTCTTCTCACCCACTGATGATGCTTACCTAGTTATACTATAGTTACTATCTTCCCCAATCTGTATCAGAGTTGCTTAGGTTCAAGGAATCTATCATTTTGTCTCTACCCATTGGCTCAATGTTCAACACAGTAGATCCTCAAAATTGTATTTATTGAGCAACTGTACCTTTTGAAAGAAAGGAGAAGATCATCATGTGAGAACATACAGGACAATGATTCCTACACATTTATTGTGGTGCTGACTCTTGAGGGAGGCAAGCTTAGCAAACTTTGTCAGGGTTCTGAGTACAAAGATTGTTACAATCCTTAGGACAAAGCAACAGAAGAACTGGGTTAACAGTTAAAAGACCTGGTCTTAAATTTGAGCTCATTTGTTCTAAAGATATAACGGGCACCAAAATGTTATTGTTGTTATTGTTATTATTATTATTATTATTATTATTATTATTATTATTATTATTGTTGTTGTTGTTATTATTATTATTTAAACAGTCATGACCTTGTGACAATTTTATTAATGCATTTAATATATGTCACTATATCCATTCACATATTACACTCAGTTGCCCTCCTCTACTCTCAGTACCATATAAGAAAGAAAGTGTGGGCAATCTTCATGGCTTGTTCCATCTGACCTGAGGATGTTACTTCCATTGTTTTTTTTTTTTCTTGAGAATAATACGACTTCATTTTTCTGTTGTGAAATGTGGATTAATTTCTATAAATCTATATTAACATGTACTCCCTCTTGTAAGCTTTTAAAGAATTCTTATGTCTTCCTCTTATCATACAAGGATTTATAGAAATGTTTGCTGGACTCTTTGTTACTTACAAACGGAAATATTAAATGGATAACCATTTTATTATTTCTGATGACCTGGCATTTAGCAGAACATGACATTTAATACAGTGTTGCAAACTAGATTCTTTTAATTTGTTTTGTCTTGATATAAGGCCTCAGGCTGCCCTCAAATGGCTTCATACTAAAGGACGACCTTGAACTTCTGATCTTCCTGACTCTACCTTTTGAATATGACAGGCATGCATGACCACACTAAGCTTAAGCAGGAGCCTGTCTATCCCAGGGTCTCTGGGATGAAAAAAACAAACAAAAAACAAACAAACAAACAAACAAAACAAAAACCTTTCTAACAATTATGTTACATCCCTAAGCTATAAACTAATTTTAATAAATATGTGAACTTTAACTGAACACCCCTCAAGGATTTCCTTAAAATTCCTTTATCCCATGTCCTATATTTTTAAATATCCTAGAAACTTAGCTCTTTTGTTTTACTTTAATCATCCATGACCATCATGCATTTGGTGCCTTCGCCTTGGGATTTATGTGGTGTCTACAATTGAACCAGTGCCGAAAGAAATGTGAGTTTGTAATGTGCACATTGTTGTTCCTGTTCCCCAACCCCCCGCCCCCGCCACAGGAGCCAATTCTTCTAGTTTCTTACATTTCCCTTGAAGTTGCGATCTGATCTTCTATTTGCAATTCTGAAGGACTTTGTGAGCGAGCTCTCTGGATTGACTTTTTCTAAAGAGAGATTGCCTGTTTGTCCTTCAAAAATATTCATCCTTGAAAATGCCAGGAGAAAACTGACTTCATATTTCCACTTTCCATTTCTTCTCCTAGAGAAATGGCCCCTGGGAAGTAATATCATCCAAATACACCAATATGTTTGCCGGCCTGCTGGGTGCTACAGGTTTAGGAAGGACATAACCTTCTAGGGCAGTCACAGACTTTCTTAGTTGATTTGCACCATAGTCTCAGACCACTAGGATAGCAAGACAAAAGGGCACCTATCAAATTAACCTGTCATGTGCTGAGTATGGACCCTAATACTGACTCATTGTCTGGTGACCTTGGCCACTTGGACACCTGCTTTGTAGAATCCATTATCTGTTCCAACTCAAGGTGGGAGGAACACTGTTCTGCCTGCCTGAATACAGCCTTCAACTTCAAAGTAATGCAGTTTTCACTAAAGGATGTGGGAGTGAAAGTCCAGGTGGGGATAAGATTAGATAAAATTGTAAAACTGACCTTTGTCTGTGAGCTGTGTGACCTTAAAAGACAAGGACGATTCGAAACTTGATAGGAATTTTCAATCTGGGAATCAGAGCTAGAATCCAGTAGACTTCAGGCCTTTCAGTCAGCAGGTGATAGGGAATATCAGTGTTTTCCTTTTTCTCCAAGGTAAACAGTGTTCGGGATGAGGAGTAGCTCATATAACCCATATTGCCTTACAGATGAGAAGATAGTCGACCATCTTGAGGGTTACAGAATCGTTGAGCTGGAAGTACAAATTTTATAATCATAGTAATCATGAAATGTTCTAAAAGCAACTTTCTTAATCAAACAACCTTCAAAGATAACATTCATCAAATTGATTTAAATCTACTCATTTTGAACCTATACTCCTATCAGATGCTGATAAACCGTCTACTTGATAAACTTGACCAACTCACAGTCTTGAAAATTGTTGTCTCATTGATTTGGCTGATTGCCAAGAGACCAATCCAGGCTGTTAAGGCTGAATTGGAGAAGGCTTCTTCCATGGGTCCACAGGATCTCTAATGGTAATTTTAGTGACAGACTCCTGTCCTATATTGAAGCTGTAATTCCTAGGAAATTGCTTTGCTTTCCCCTCTGGCTTTTCCTAGCAACTTACTCTTTGCAGTCCTCACATCTACACCGTGAAAAGGCACATTGGAAGCACACAGAACCACAGAATGCAGCAGTGAGTGAAGAATTTCTTCCACATTTACCTATCTTTTAACTTCACTAAGTTGCTCAGACTTTATGCCTGATTGTATGGCTTTTACCAATGAGCTAGCCCTTCAGTGTGCTCAATACCAGTTAGCTTTTTATTTTTTTCCTTTTTTTTATGAGTGATTAAATTTATTTTTATTAATTGTTTATTTAGTTACTTTGTATCATGATCACAGCTTCCTCTCCTTCCTCTCCTCCTCTATCTTCCCTCTCCCCTCCCCTCCCCCATGCCATTCTTCCTTTCCCCTCACAGAAGGGGAGGACTCCCATGGAGATCAACCCACCTTGTCAGATTAAGTTGCAGTAGGACTGCAGGTATCTTTTACTAAGACTACAAGACAGCCCAGTTAGGGAAAAGGGATCCAAAGCAGACAGTACAGTCAGAGACTGCCCCTGCTCCTGTTGTTAGAGATCCCACATTAATATCAAGCTGTATATTTGCTACACATATGTAAAAAATCTAGGTCCAGCTCCCTGCTTGGTGGCCCAGGCTCTGTGGGCACCCATGGTCACAGGTTATTTGACTCTGTAGGTCTTCTTGTGGTGTCCTTGACCTTTCCTGCTCACTCAATTCTATCCCCCACTCTTTCAAAAAATTTCCCGAGCTCCACCTGATGTTTGGCTGTGGATCTCTGTGTCTGGTTCTATCAGATGCTGGATGAAGCATCTCAGGAGAGTTATTCTAAGCTCCTGTCTGAAAACATAGCAGAGGATTATCAATAGTGTCAGGAACTGGCTCTCACTCATGGGATGGTGATGGCTCTCAAGTTGGTTGTCCATTCCTTCACTCCCTGCTCCCTCTTTATCCCTGCACCTCTTATGGGGAGGAAAAATTATAGCTCAAAAATTTTGTGGCTGGATTGGTATCCCCAACCCTCCATTGGAATTCTTGTCTTATAGGAGGTAACCATTTCATGTTGTATATCCCCCATTGCTAGGAGGGATCAAATGTGGGGGGGAATGACAGGCAGAGAAGTGGAATGGGGAGAGTCATATCTGGGACAAGCTAGAAATTTAGGACAATGAAAACTCCCAGGAGTCTTGAGGGTGACTGCAGCTACCTGTCTTAACCACACTAATTTTTGGTAAATCGCTAACTAGTGTGACAGCAAACACATCTTCTTTGCTTACTCTGCGAAGTTATTAAATATACAAAATGATGTTTATATCCTTATGAATTGTTAACAGTACCTCAGAAATACAAATTATTAGAGCTAGATTGTGATGTAAGCTAGCAGCATTAGATTTTTCAGAAGTGATATTTTCCAATTATACCAGATTTATACATTAAAAGACCTGTCTGTTCATATACATTACAAATGGAATTAAATGTGTTTGACTTTAGAAAATCATTGCGGTCCATGGTAAGCCATTCCATCTAGAATTGAATGCATTCAATAGGGGTAGTGTCAACAACCTCATTGTTTTCTTTGAGCCAGCAGCAACAACCATGAAGGAGAAAAGTCACTAGATAGATGAACTTCTTTCCAGGAAATCAAAATGTTGATACTGAAGAAAATTTGAATTTTCCTTTTCAAACTGTTTTTTTCTCATGATGGATATGAGTGGGTTGTAAAAAGAAAAAAAGGAGCCAAAAATATCCCCAAAATAAACTACCTCAACAGAAAAGGGAACTGTGTGATGTTCCTTGAGAGATGATTTCCAGAACAATGGTGAAAGTATAGGAGGAAATGAGAGCAGTGATAACAGACATTCCAGGAAAAACTTGTGGCCTATCTTCCAGGACTGGCTACCAGGAGATCCATCCAAGCAGGGTAGGGCACAATAGATTGAACTGATACAATAACCACTTTGGCATGGCTCTTCTGAGCTTATTATCTTTGAAAAACAAGTTACCATTATGCCTTAAGACACTCAGTTTCTTAAGGAAGTGAGGCTTGAGGGGAAAAAAAAATGGACAAGAACTTTTCCCCAACTTATTTCCCCGAGTAAGCCTTTATTAGCTGATTATCTTTTACCAACCATTCTATAGAGAAAAGAAAAGATACAGCATACGAGTAGAAAGAAAAAAATGGTTCCACCAGCCAGCTCCAACTTTGAAAAATTCAAATTTGAATTGGTTACTTAGATTATGTGCTAAAATTTGGTGCAGGAAACCTTTTGTTCCCTCATTCCAGTGTAAGTTATCCTTGACTTATGAGCCATAAAAGCATCAATCCTATAGTACTTGACTCTAGCTTTTTTATTTTTAACCCCATCAATTATTTATTATGCCTTTATTTATCTCCTCGACAGTCCTCAAATTGTTGTCTCTTTCATCACATGACTCATTATCATCAGACCTTTGCTACATTCTGATATATGCCCTCTCTGAACTCTTAGTCAGAAATATGACTTCTCTACTCTTTATCCTTGCTGCCTGATTTTTTCCTTATTTTTCTTGGATGTTATTACTGAGAACATACATTTATTGAATAATTTTTTGATTCCTGGACTGTACTGTGGGAATATATGTTCTACGAGAATAGAGACTGAAACATTCAGTTATATTTCTAGGACTAAAAATGGTTCCTAGAGTATGGACTGTGATGACTAATGTGGCCTGATTGTTCTCCCTTGTCTTCTGTACATGACTGAATTCCTGAAATTTCTTTCTATTCTCTTGTTGACTGAGTAAATCATTATTATTCTATGGGTAATTCCATAATTACTCACCTGAACAACTATCAAGCACTCATTTCTGCTCTTCCTCCATATCTGCCCTTCTTTGCTTTATGAACATTGTTCAGGGGTTGGAGAGATGGCCCAGTGGTTAAGAGCACTAACTGTTCTTCCAGAGGTCCTGAGTTCAATTCCCAGTAACCACATGGGGCTCACAACTATCTGTAATGGGATCTGATACCCTCTTCTGGTGTGCCTGAAAACCATGACAGTGTACTCATATACATACAATAAATTATACATACACACACTATACAGTGCTCTGCCAGGTGTAAATTGCTATCTATCTCAGCAAGCTTTACATTTTTAAAAGTGTGGTTTTAAAATTTTAAAATTGTGTGTTTTCTGTATCATGTTTTCCTCTTTGCTATATTATCAGTGTAACTATATCCCTTTTCCATCTTGAAAGCTACATTCAAGTCTCTGTCCCATAGTTATAATGGATTTACCCTATCTGTACCACTTTATCACCTCAATAGAATCTTGTGAGAAGAGCGAACTGCATGTATATGTTCTACCTTCTGCCTTGAGCCATAAGCTCCTGGACAACAGTTCATCAAACATAAAACTCATATTTCTCTTTTTCTCTGTCTCTGTCTCTGTCTCTCTCTGTTTGTGTGTGTGTGTGTGTGTGTGTGTGTGTGTGTGTGTGTGTGTGTGTAAAATGTTTAATAAAATAGAACTGGACATTCTTCTACTTGGTGTGAGGGTACTGTGGCTGGAGGATCACAAGTTTGAGATCAGCCTGGGCAATAAAGTAGATTTGGAGCCAGAAAAGTATAGACACATAGCTAAGTAATAAGATGCTGTCTCAAACAAACCCATAACCTAAAATTAAAAGATACACAATTGCACAATATAAAATACTATTACAGGAACTTAGCCTAAAGCAGTCTAAAGCCCACAAAATTCAGAATGTTAGAAATAAGTTTTATAGGCCAGTAAAATGATGCTTTTGTTATCTTCTTATAAGTGGAGTTGTAATGGATGAAAGAAGCAACAGTAGAGGCTAGATCCTAAAGACATATTCAGTACTCATTCAGCAGTATTAATGTTTCATGTTGACATTCTATAAGTAGGAGAGGATGCATGAAACCTAGATATGAAATTCTTCATGATCATTCTGCTAAAATCCCCAAACCTACAAATGCTAACATACATTCTGGTGTTTTTCTTGATATTTGTGCAAGAAGAAAGTGACTTGAGTGTTACTGGAATATAAATTCTGAAGATAAGCTTTACTTTCATCATAAATGCTTCTTTTTTTTTCAGATGAAAAAGGTCATTGCAAATAGGTTTAACTTGTTAAATGGGTTGAACTTGTTTAGCATCTGTTAAAAGTTCATTTAACACTTTTATCATGATTATATATTGATTTGCTAGGTATCCTTTTAAAGTTTTTTGATTAAGGGTCAGTAGAGCATAGCCTTTCACATTTCAAGGCCATTAAGTCCTATTAAAAGGGTAAATTGTATAATGCATTGCTTCTCTCTGTGCAAATCTCAGCCGTATTTTATTAAGGTGGAGCATACAGTGCTTTTCACTAACACTCAATCAGTTACATATAATATGAAAGGGGGTTCTAAACAAAGAATATGTACTTAAATAAAACTCTAAATGCAGCCTTTAGAGCCAGGAGGAGAAGTAAAATATTCTCTGATAACCACAAATTATTGAATTTTATTTGAAATATATTATATGAAATTCTCAAAGAATTAATTGAAGTATTATTTTAAAAAAACAACACAAAAATAAAACACCTTATACGGGAAAACCGAGACTCTTACATTCTCTTAGTGGAAATGCAAATTAGTGCAGGTATTATGAAAACCAGTATCAATGCTCCTCGAAAACATAATAAAGAACTACCATATGATCTGTAAAACTCCAGTACTAGATTTGTATCTCTAGGAAATGGAATCAGTCTATTAAACGGGTGTCTATAAGCCGATATTTATTGAAGAATTATTCCTTGTATACAAAGCATGAAATTAGTGAGTATGGCCATCAACACACAAGCAAATGAAAGCAGTGTAGTACACATGCAATGGTCTATTATTTATCTATAGTAAATAACAAAATGTTATTTGTGGCAATATGGGTGGAACCAGAGGATACTAGGATAAGTAAAATAAAACAGGTACAGCCAGACAAAACTTGTAAGTTCTCACTCATATGTGGAAATAGAAATGTTTACCTTACAGAAATAGAGAGTAGAAGAGTGGTCATTGAACTTTATGGAGTTAAGGGGAGAAAGTAGAAATTACATAACATGTACTAACACACTAATGTACAAAAGAATAAGTTCTAATGTTTTACATCATGATGTGAGTCATATAATCCAAAACAATTTATTATGGACTTTAGAAAGCTCTGGAAGACCAGACTTACAAGGTTACAAACATGAAGAGTGCTAAGTTGGAAATGGAAATGTTAACTACCTGGTTTGATTAGTACATTTTATATGCATGTACAGAAATATCACAAAATACATTTAATTATTGAGATAATTAAATGTCCTCAAATGATTATATAATAGAGATATTCATAGTATACCATGCCTTGGCTACACAACCAGTAATGTTTAAATAAATGTCACCTGAGAACTTGCTAGGAATACAATATCCCTGCACTCACCCCATAACAAGGGAATGTTTGAATAAGATGCCCAAATGGTTTATATTTACAATAAAATGTGAGGATCTCTTTGTAAACCACTGTTTCTCAAATATGGCTGAATTTTTGAATTCTGTCATCACCCAGAGGGCTTAAGAAGTTACTGGAAAAGTTCTTCTTACATGAAAACAGAATATGCCATAAGAAGCAGACAGGACAGGTAACCCTAATACAGAGCTACATTTCAGAATAATAGGAGTGAAAATAAAACCCAACATTGTCTTTTTGTTTAATAATGTGAAGAAATTGTTACATTTGGGATACTTAAGTCTTCATAAAACACAAATGAACCTTAAAATAAGACTTGTAGTTAATGGGAACCATCTGTCCCATGTTAAATCTATATAGTTCAGCTTATCATATTAGCAAAATGATGAGAAGATCCATAAATGGTAATACCAATGTGTAACACTTGAAATATGGGATGATGGGCAGTTAAACTAGACACCAAGAAGTAACAGAACATAGGGCTTTCAAACCAAGTGTGCACTATACAAACTAGTAGTGTGCTTAGAAAGAAGACAGTATTAAAATCTCCTTTGGAAAACATAGACTCCAGTAAATTACAAGTGGATCTCTTGTGCTCACCCGCTTTTTTGAGACCATCCATATACATACATACCACCTAAGAGAGTCAGAAGAAAAGGAAAGGACAGGTTCTATGACTGCCTTAGTTTGGATCCTCATCATTCTACCAATGTGACAGGTATTACTGTTGAACTCACTGATTTAAAAAATATATAGGATTGTTTTGGGAAAGGAGAATGGTTTTGTCTGAGAGAAAATTATAATCCATATTTGTTTCTATGTTCACTTACTTCTCTAGGAAGGTAGTGAGACTCTTCATAATTTTTCAGTCTTTCTCGATTAGTGTCCCAACTCCTTCCCTATATTGAAGATCTCTTACAGACATTCAAAAGTCACTAATTATGGCATCATTATTTGCTATTCTTTGAGGTTTCATTTTCTTAATGCCTTTGTACTCTGAAATTATGTTTTTGTTTACCAAGTGCCTTTCTTCAAAGAGAGGTGGTGGGTGAGGGAGAACAACTTAGGTGCCAGAGAGGTGTCTCTATGGTTAAGAGCACATGTGCTTTTCTAGAGGACTTGGATTTGATTCCCAGCACCCACATTGTGGCTCACAACTACCTAATTCCAGTTTCAGGAATCTAATGTTCGTTTTGACTTCTTGTGGACACCAGACACGCATATGGTATATAGTATTATAGACAGGCAAAACACTCCTATGCATAAAATAAGTTATAAAACAGATTTCTTGTGAATTATTTAAAATTTAAATTCATTATTATTTCATACACATACATTTCTCAACTCCCCCAAATAGGGTTTTTCATCTCTTCTTTGCTGTACGTCTCATGCTATATACCACAGTGCTACCTACACTGCAGAAAATTCCTGTTTCTCATAAAATGAAGTTCTATATTATAAAAATGTACACTTCATTAAAAATGTATCAATGCATTGAAATATTAATAAAATTCTACTATAAGCATAAAATTTGAAATGACATTTTCTTATGTAAAAAATTTATTCCTAAATTTTAACTTCAAGGCTGTGAGCCTAGGTCTCTTGGTAGCACTATTTTAGCTGGCACAGAGAAATACCATAATCCACTATCAGGACTAGTCTTTAATAATTCCAGATACAAGAGAAAAATCCTTATATCAGTATCTCCTATTATACACAAACAATTCATGTTTCAGTTATATTCACCAATCTAATACCATTCAAAATATAATTCTCATGGTCATCTCTCCTGTGGACAATAATTAACCTCCACAGAATATGACCAATTATATCTTCTCATTACTCTATAGATAAAAATATAATATTGAGATCACAGTCAATTGTTCAGATTAGATGGGTCAAATTGTTCAAAACTTAAAATCCAGATCTCTAGCTTCCCCTGCTCAATACGAACAAGTAATGACGTCCTGGTTCTCTTTTCTGTTTTCCAGTTAAGTGAATTAACAGCCCTTCACATTTCCTTTTCTTTACCATCATTAACTAGTAAAAACTTGCCTAAGAAGGGTCAACTCTGTTTCATAAATCTTAACAAAAAGAAAACAAAGAAGAAAATAAACTACTAATAATAATTTTCTTTCTTTCCAAATATTGTATAGCTGTATCTTGGCCACATTCATCCCACTACATATTCATTTCTTAGGATGTGACAAATATGACCCATCAAACTTGCCATTTCTTCTGCTTTACATGTGCCATGAATGCTTTCATGTGTTGTGCTGCTCCTACAAATACTGTAATGGGATTCAATTTTCTCATGATTAATTAGGCAAAGTCTTTGACCATGTATTAGCTTTCTTCTTGCTGTGATGACATGCCTGACTCAAAACAATTTAGAGAAGAAAAGTTTGAATGTAGATCACATTCCCACAGTAAGAGTTTATCACAGTGAAAAGGGGAGGAGAGTAAGAGAGACTCACAGCTCTGCAATGAAAACTTGTGTATCAATACTCAGCTCAATGTGTAAGGATCCCTATAGGATGGTGCTGCCCATATCAGGAAAGGTCTTATCCCTCAGCTAATTCTCTATGGGAATTTCCTCACAGACATATAGAATAGTTTGGTTCACTAACACCCTAGATGTTTCCTAGTCCAATCAAGTTCATAATTAAAATTAGTTACAACTGTAGGATATGAGCAGGTAAATTTCATTGAAATTGTTTTAGATGTAAATAGATTATTTAAATATTTACTGGTAAAAGTAACACATTACACTTACAGATGTCAGAAAAACTCAAACTAACTCACCAAGTGTCCCTTTCAATGTGGCTTTTGGTGTATTATTGAATAATGGCATTCTATCCATGCAAGGGATTTATATGAACACATTTTATATTCTTGGTAAGTATTCTTTATGGATTGCTTATTTCAACTTAAAAGGGTTGTAATTAAATTACAAAACCTGAAAAAAAAGTTTCAGGAATTTCGTTACAATCATTTGTAAATTAATCCCTGGAGGGTTCCTGGGATTTTCATGGGGGGAGGAAGAATCTTTTGGATGCCAGATACAACTAGCCAAGTTTTCAGAGCAGAAAAATCATGACATGTCAATGAACTGAGAAATGATGAATGTCACTGAAACAGAATGTGATAAGGAGAATTGAAAAGATTAAAAAGGCCACCTTTGCTAATTGCAAAGATGTTTAGTTAATTCATGTTCTGAATGCCATTTATGGATGCTAATTTGTTTATATTTATTGTGCTAACTCTTCTTGGGGATATGTGAAAAATATATTTTCCTTTTCAGAAAGGACACAAAAAAACACATCAAAGAAACTATTTTATCCAAGAGACGCTTGTGAAATAGTTTAATTTAGAACACCTTACAGGAGAGTGGACAACTTATAGGTGGATAAACCACCAAGAAAAGTCCTGTATACATCCATATGTCTGGACTGTGAAGCTGCCCATCAGCCACCATCCATGCAACAAATCAAATGCATATATATCTTAATGGAGAGGTGGGATCTTATGAACCCATAATGTGATCCTTCATGAGTCTTTTCCCTCCTATGCCAAAAATATATGGTACCTTCTGTGGGTCACCAAGGCTACTGAGAGTTCAAATTTAGCATAGCCAAAACTATTTAAAATGAAATATGACTCTCTTTTTCTTATATTTATAGACATAGGAGATATATTTGGTGAGTATTCTGCAAGAGATAATTTGACAGAAGAGTAATTATGGAGGCAGCCACGATTTTCATGTTTCTACCATACTAAAGAATTCACTTTTTAAAGCATATGCTTTTTCTTTGACTGGAGGAGCACAATGCTTCAAATGCTGCTACCATGGCAACTCCAGAGTTTTTACATGTACATATCCATGCCACAGATACCCTAAAAGGCAGAAAGTCATATTGTTTGACACAGTTTTGTATTCTGATTAATTTTCATGAAAATGTGTACCTAGCAAAAGAGTCAAATAGTTTAAATGTGGGATTCATATCCTTTCCTTTATTCCGATATTTATTGAATATCTCTCAAGACATTGTATACTATTTCTTCTTGTGTATATCCAAATGTTCATTTTAATCTCCCACTAAAATAGTTTTGTTTATTTTTGAAATTAATATAACATTTTTCCTTCCCTTTTCTTGCTCCAAACCTTTTCCCATATCTTTTCCTGCTCTCCTTCAAACTCATGGCTGCTTTTTTCACTAATTGTTTCCGAATGCATATATGTATCCACCACTTCTTTTTAAAAACTTAGTTGGGTATGGATAAATATGTTTTTGATAATCAGTCATCACTCATTTCAAAACAATAGTGCCTTTAACAGAAGAGGATTTCACTTCTCTTTTACCTACAATAGATCTGTATGCAAATTACATGGCTGTTAAGGAATTTCAGTATTTGTTAAGATTTAGCATAGGCACCATTCTATTTCTCTCTGCTACTGTTACTGGTCTTTCAGTCAAAATGACAGCTCTATCTCCAGCCATCAAATTTCCTTTTGTAGAAGCAGAAGATGGGTGGCACACTAATCAGCTTTCCTCTACTTCTCACTGAAATGAACCTAGTCACAAAGACTAGAGTGTGGCTTATATACTCAGTGAGACTTCTTTGGAGAAAACTGATTTTCACTTTCCCAGTAGGTATCAGTTGCAAGGAAACTCTTGGTTAGGAATGAGAATGGTGTTCACTTCTTCCTCTCAATGCTGGGACCTCATCTGGCTTAAACCAGTGCAAGTCTTGTGCATGCTGCCATAGTCTCTGTACGTTCCTATGTGCATCCATCTTATTGTGTCTGGATGATGCTGTTTTCACTGCTGGTGCTTACAGTCTTTCTGGGTCCCTCTTCTTCCTCATAGATTCATGATTCTGGGAGGAGGGATTTGATTAAGACATCTCATTTAGGATTTAGTGCTCCAAAGTCTCACTCTCAGGGCATTGTTTCACTCATGGGTCTCTGCATTTATTCACATCTTCTTCAAGAAGATGATTCTCTGATGATGCACTGACCTGTATGAATAGTAATATGTCATTAGAAGGCATTTTATTGCTATCTTTCTTTAGCAGAATGATAGTGGTAAGAGAGAAAAGTAATTCTTATTCATTCCAGCCATGTGTTCGGAGAAGTTTGGCTGCTATATTATGAAAAGGGGAAGAAAAGAAAATGGATTTTGGAATAGACAGACACCTCTGAGGTAGAGTATGTTCTAAAAATTTAAAGGAAGTGTTATTTTATTCATAAAGTGATATGTGCTAGTTTGAAAGTCTTAGCTATATTCTTCTCCCTTGCCACCTATTCTGCAGCTCCAAGTAATCAAGATTTCCTTTGAATATTTACTTTGTGGCTCAACCAGAAAAGACTCAAAGTCTCTGTCTCTGTCTCTCTGTCTCTCTCTCTGTGTGTGTCTGTCTGTCTCTGTCTCTCTCTCAATCTCTGTCTCTCTCTGTCTCTCTCTCTCTCTGTCTCTCTCTCTCTCTCTCTCTGTGTGTGTGTGTGTGTGTGTGTGATATGTGAAAACAAGAAAATTTCTCACAATTAAGTGAAGTAAACCAGGCACAGGAAGAGAGATACTGTATGACATTACTCATGTTCGAGATGTAGAAATCTCTAACAGAAATGAGAATTAGCCAGAGTATGGTAGTATACATTGGTAATCCCAACACCCAGGAAATGGAGCCAGGAAAATCAAAAGTTTGAGACAAGCATGAGCTACATAATGAGGCTAATTCTAGGCCAATCTGGGTTACATAATGACACCTGTTTAAAAAGAGAGAAAGGAAGAAGAAAGGAAAGAAAAAGTGAATGGACATTGGTGTTTATCAGAGGCTTAGGCTTGGGGAAAGTGAGATTTGGGTCATCCTTTGACACAATTTTTTCAGTTACAAATGTTGTAAGCAGATATTTAATATGATTGTTATAGTTAGTATTTTATTATATATTTGGAATTTGGAAAGAAAGTAGATTTTACATGTTCTTCTGACAAGGAAGTACTATGTAAGTTGATAAATGGATTAACTTTATTGTAAAAATCATGGCATATTGTAAATGTATATATCACATCACACTATACAACTTAACTCCATATACAAATGTATTTGTCAAATATATCCAAAATATTCTGTACAGAAATAAAGACTCAGATTGAAGTTATTTCTTGCCCTTCTATTTTTTAGAATAATATAAGAAAGGATGGCATTAACTGGGAGTTAAACATGAAGTAGATTTTATTAGGGAAGCTACCTAATCACAAATTCTTTCTTGGAAGGTCCTTGATAAGCAAATCAAACTTTTTACTTACTATGTTTGTTCAGGTATTCTATTTATTACTTAGTCAGGTATGGGTGTTTGTGAGTTTCTAAGAATTCTTTCATTTTTCTAAGATATTCAACGTGCTAGTGTATACTTCTTTGTAGTATTTGCTTGGAATTATTTTACTTTCTCTAATGTTGGTAGTAATGTCCTCATATTTCCTCTATTAGTAATGTAAAATTTCTACTTATTGTTCTTAGTCAGTCTATGTAATCATAGAAAAATGTGTCAATCTTTCAAAAGGTCAACTTTTAACTTTACTAACTCTAAATGACTTGAAAATTCGGAGAAATGTGATTTGAAGGGAACACAATGGATTTCTTTAATGCAGTAATTGTAGGCTTACAAAGATTGGGGTTTTTATTTTTTTGTTGTTTTGTTTTGAGACAGAGGTTTGCTATCTATCTCAGGATGGTTTAAGACACACTATAGAGCCCAAACTAGCCTTGAATTCAAACTGTGGATCCTCTTGGCTTAGTCACCGGAATGCATGTACTACCATGTCACATGTTACTCTTATCTCAGTCATGGATAACCAGAAAGGCAGATGTTTTATGCTCTTAGCCATTAAAAACTTCTATTGATTTTTAAAGATTTGTGCACAATAAGTAACTAAACATTTAGCAGATGAAATTTTCTATATTTTCTCTTCTAATATTCTATTACTAGAAATATTTGTGGGTAAGTAAATAGGAAAGAATATTTTTCCATAGTCACTGATATTTTTTTTTGCATTTGAATCATTTGATTAAAAAAGAAGCTTGTGGCTTGAAATGTATGTATGCGCAAAGACAAAGACATAAATCCATTTATGTAATGAAGGAAAATCATCCTGATGTTGTGTTTATTCCAAAGCAGTGCTAATTATAATGCCCCAAGGGTTAATAGACGCATTATATTTAAAGCTGTAAATCAACATTTTTCTCTCACTGGAGCTGTAGCTTAACAATAACATGTGGGCCAGTATTCAATCCCCAGACAAGTTTTTTTTCTTTTTAACAGAAATTCAGATGTTACAACAACTATCTACAAAGATGTAATATGAGTTACATAGTAAATATGATTCCAAATTATTTGTTTATGAATTTTAGATGTACTATCAATATATTTGCTATTAAAAAAGAAAACACACCAGAAAAGAGAGAACAGGAGAGAAGGGAAAAACAGAAATGGGGGAGGAAGACAGGGAAAGTGGAGGACAAAGGAGGGAGGGGCATCTTTCCCCCCTTCTTTCCTGAATGCATTTTATTTTGATCAAATCCACTTTTCCCTCCTCACTTCTTCAAATCGTCCTATGTTCTTCCTCCACCACAACTCCCTCTCGTATTAATATCCTCTTATGTATTTAGGTATTTATTTATACTTTACTGGGTCCAATTAGTGTTGTCCAAATTCATGTGAGTAGAGGGCTGTCCACTGTACCATGGACAAACTACAAGGGTTGCCACCCCTGAAGAAAATTTATTTTTCTTCTCTTAGCAGCTGCCTAGTATCTGTAACTTCTCTACTAAGGACCCCGTGAGCTCACTCATATCTGTGATGAAATATTTACTAGATTGATCTTGAGCCTTTGAGGCAAGGGATCTGATATAGATATCTTGTTTGAGGATGAGCACTCCATAGTCCCTGATTCTCTGCACTTTCATCATTTGAGGTTTTCTGTATTAACCTCCTTCCACTGCAGAAAGAAGCTTCTATGTTGAATTTACTTATTTGCTATTTAATCATCTATCTATCTATCTATCTATCTATCTATCTATCTATCTATCTATCTATCTAT
>JANHMN010000005.1:81037661-81048282 GCA_030674055.1 Rhabdomys pumilio
TCTCTCTCTCTCTCTCTCTCTCTCTCTCTCTCTCTCTCTCTCTCTCTGCACACACACACACACACACACACTCAATTTCCTTTCTTGCAAAATTCAAGAACATGATTGTTTGAAATTGCTTTACTGTCCACAAAGTAGTTCAGAATTACCGGAGGGATAGGGGTGTAGTTTAGTGGTGGTGTGCTTGTCTACCAGGAGCAAGTTACTGAATGTCCCCCTAGCACAGAGAAAGAAATAACTGGGCCACCTGAGATTGTGTTGCATTCCTACACTTCGTTTCCAGTGACGAAAATATACTGGCGATGTAACAGAATGCCACAGAGGTCTCTAGTCTTGACACACACACATTCCTCACAAGTTTTCAAGTGCTGAACTTCAAATTATTATTCAGTATATAGACATGTAAAAATGGCCTATGGAGGCCTTAAATATACATACCTTAAATCCCAGCAATCAGGAGGCAGAGGCTGGTAGGCCTCTTTGAGTTTCAGGATATCAAGGCCAACCTAGTTACTCTTTCTAAAATAAAATGCATTTGGAAACATATATATTCAAAGAAAGCCCTTTTATATTCTTAGCATTAGATTGATTGGGAAGAAGCAATCTTTCTGGGTGTTTTTTTTTGTTTGTTTGTTTGGTTCTTTTTTTTTTTTTGGACTGACATGCAGCCACTGAGCTAGCCCCAGCTCTAGTTTTCCTGATGGTTTTAGACTCCAGTCTTATTCTTAACAGCTTCCAGGTAAGCAATAAGCCTCAAATTCATTTGTCATATTATCAAGAACACACAGGTAATCTCATATTTGCCCCACAGATATCTTGCTTTTGTCTAGTCTAAATGGTGAGAAGCAGGGCAAGAGGTGTATCTGTCACAAGAAGATGGGTGATTTTTCTGAGGATGTTACTCTAGATTTTCTTCCAATCTGCACTCACATGTGCCCGTGCACCATCCTGGCATTCTCTTACATTATCAGCATGTTTTCACCACTGGAAATGAAGCGTGGGAATGTAGCCCAATTTCAGGTGGCCCTTTAAATATCTTCCTTTAAACTCTGATATTTTTTAGAAACATGCTTATATGGAAAAGCATCCATCCCACGAACTCACCAAGACTTGGCCTTGTCACACTCTACTGCTCATTACAATAAAAATGCCAACTAAAGCAAGACACTTTGAAAATTTGAAACTAGAACTAAAGCTTCATACTGTGATATCCAAACTGTCCAAATCACAACTATAAGTAACTCAGCTTATTACATTCACGAAGATTTCAAATAAGATGGAGAAATGCCATATGATGACATAGGTAGTGTGATTTTCCAAAACAGAATATCTAGCATCTGTAGGAAAAAAAATGCTAGGCAGAAATCCCAGAACTCTTAAAGCATGAGTTCAAATCAAATGTTATCAAGAAAGAAAGAAAATATAGAAAAAAAATATAGAAAGAAAAACAACTGGAGCATTTAGAATTAAAAATGATAGCAACAGAGATGAAATACAAACATTAAAAAGCCCCAACTTCATAAGATATAGTAAATAGGCAAGTAGAGATTACAAAGAGCTGAGATAGACCACCAGAAGTATAGTCTGAAAAATAGACAAAAAGAAAATACTGAGAAAGAAAAGAAGTTATTCAGAAGTACCCATAAGACTATTAATAAAACACTCAACAGTGTGGTTTTGAAATTCTAAAAAGAAAATCAAAAGGGTGTATGAAGTAGCACAGCCTGGTAATTTCCAAAATGCCACTAAAATTCTTTGAATTTAAGAGATTTAATGAACCCAAAATATCCATAAAACTTCCAACTCATACACATTTACAATAACATTGTTAAAATTTAAAGAGAAAAATGTGAAGTTGACCAAAGGAAAAATGATAATACCAATAGATTTCTCATCAGAAACCATGTGATCCAAAAAAAAAAAATAGAGAAAGAGGATTTTTTCTTTTTAAATTCTTTTGAGAATTTTATACCTGTGTAATGTATTTGTATGATTTCTTCTCTTCCCTCTTTTAAAAATTAAAATTAAAAATTTAAATGTATATTTTTATTTCATCATAAAAATGGAAAATATTAAGATGTAGGAAAAGAACTTGAGCAGACTCTTCAAAACAGAAGCCAAACTTTGGCAAAGCTTGAAAAACAAGATGTTGTAACATCAACCTTTAAGGAATACTTCTCCATTGTTGGTGAGATTGCAAGCTGGTACAACCATTCTGGAAAGCAGTCTGTCAGTTCCTCAGAAAATTGGACATAGCATTACCTGAGGATCCAGCTATACCACTCCTGGGCATATACCCAAAAGATGCTCCAACATATATCAAGGACACATGCTCCATGTTTATAGCAGCATTATTTGTAATAGCCAGAAGAAACCACCCCAGATGATCCTCAATGGAGGAACAGATACAGAAAATGTGGTATATATACACAATGGACTACTACTCAGCTAGTAAAAACAATGACTTCATGAAATTCTTAGGCAAATAGATGGAACTAGAAAATATCATCCTGAGTGAGGTAACCCAGACACACACACACACACACACACACACACACACACACACACAAAAAACAAACAAACCACACATGGTATGTACTCACTGATAAGTGGATATTAGGCATAAAAACTCAGAATACCCACAATACAAATACAGACCATATGAAGCTCAGAAAGAAGGAAAACCAAAGTGTGGATGCTTCGATCCTACTTAGAAGGGGGAACAAAATAATCAAGGGAAGTAGAGGGTGGGAGGGACTTGGGAGGAAGAGAGGAGGAGGAGGGAGAGGGGAAAAGGTAAAGAATCAGGTATGGGAGAGATTTAAGAGATGTTCAGAGGGTCAGGAAATTGAGCAGAGGTGTATAACACTGGGGAATGGGGAACTGGGGCATCAACCAAAAAGTCCCAGATGTCAGGAAAGCAAGAGAATCTCAGGACCCAACAGGGAAGACATTAGCTGAAATGCCCAACAAGGGGGAGAGAGAACCTATAGAGACCATATCCAGAAGTTAGGCATGGCCCCCGTTGAGGGAAGGGGCCACCCATGCATCTCTAAATTTTAACCCAGAATTGCTGCTGTCTAAAGGAAATACAGGGACAACATGGGGAACAGAGACTGAAGGAAAGCCATCCAGAGACTGCCCCACCTGGGAATCCATGTCATATACAGACACCAAACCCAGACACTGTTGTTGATACCAAGAAGTTCTTGCTGACAGGAGCCTCATACAGCTGTCTTCTGAGAACTGCCAGAGCCTGACAAATACAGAGGCAGATGCTCACAGCCAACCATCGAACTGAGCAGGAGGACCCCAATGGAGGAGTTAGAGAAAGGACTGATTGAGCTAAAGGGGTTTACAACGCCACAGACAGAAGAACAATATCAACCAACCAGAACCCCTAGAGCTCCCAGGGACTAAACCACCAACCAAAGGGTACACATGGATAGACCCATGGTTCCAGTTGCATACATAACAAAGAATGGCCTTGGCTGGCATCATTGGGAGGGGAGGCCCTTGGTCCTGTGAAGGCTGGATGCCCCAGTGTAGGGGAATGCCTGGGTGGGAGTAGGTAGATGGGTGAGGGAGCACCCTCATAGAAGCAGTGGGAGGGGGAGGGGATAGGGGTTTTTGGAGGAGAAACCAGGAAATGGGATAACATTTGAAATTTAAATAAATATAATAATTAAGAAAAAATAAATTCAGGGTTACAAGAACAGTGATATATAAAAGCTCAGTCATTAGGAAATAAAACAATGACTAAAATAAAGATACTGATGATATTAATTTGTGGTAAGCATTCTAATAATAAGATATACTTTTATAAATTTTTAATGTATTGCAAATGTATTTTCTTTTTAAAAATTTAAAAAATATAATTTCATGACTCAGGTACTACACTTCTGGTTATTTATCCCAGAATACTAATTAACATCTTCACATTGCTGTGAGGAAGTAAAGGGCAAATATTTTTGCAGGCCACATATCACAACCCTACAATTGAATCTTTATAGAGCAAAAGTAGTCATAATCTATGTAAATCCATGGATGTAATTGTAGTGCAGTTGTTTATAAGAGAGGTGACTGACCAGATTTGGCCTGGTTACTATGTGTAACTTGTTCATCCCTGCTACATGAAAATGAAAATATGTATATACCTAAGCTCTACAAAGTGCCATAGAAGTTTTAATCACATTTGTCAATGATTGTACAAATATGTTAAAATTCATAGTCCGTTTTTACACATTAAAATTAAGAGGCTTGTCTAGCAATGAGAAAATCTTAATTTTACATTAGAAATAAAATGAAGTATTTAACTGTGTCATTTAATCGCTTGCCTTTTCCATTTATGGACTTTTTGCAGTAATAAACACATACCTTTACATTTTATTTCTCATTTATATGTGAAGTAATCAAAGCCCATATTTATCTTACTATTGGATGGCTGGGCTGATGATTGAATGGATGACATCCGAATGCAAACCTGAGCATTATCCATTCACCTATCCAGTTTTCTATGAGTGGATGTTCATTAAGCCCATCTACTCCTTTTTTGATAAAATTTATTGATGAGTTTTGAGAAAACCTGGGCTGGGAAGAACTCTCTGAGTGGTTCATTTGCTGGGATCTACATGACAGAAAGATGTGACTCAGTGAAACTTCAGTGATGCCTCTGAAATACAGGAAGAGATTTACTTGAGGCAAGATTGGATCTGTGCAGTCATTGAAAAAAAGTCTAGTGAAAATAAGGCAGAAAGAATGAGATGAAGGAGAGTAGAAAAGCAGAAGACTCCGGGATCAAGAAGAACTTTACAATTCATAGTAAGGAGTTTAGGTTTTTTTTGTTTATTTTTGTTGTTTTTTTTTTTTAAGTATATGGAACTAGAACCAATGAACACAGGTAAATATAGAAGCAATTTATCTTATTCATGTTTTTTAATGTTACTCTATGCTGTAGAAAGGTAGTTATGAAAGAAGGGATGAACAAAGTTATGGCTATGTTCTGATTGGCGCTGTAATGATGTAGGAGTTATTGAAAGCAGGTATTCACAATATATTCTGAAGGAGTCAATAGGATTTGTTTATAAATGATGGAATCAGTATAGACATCACAGATCTCTTTTGTTTTTTCTTTGTTTTATTGGATATTTTATTTATTTACATTTCAGATGTTATCCCCTTTCCCCATGCCCCCCAGAAATCACCTATCCCATCCCTCCTCTTCTTATTTGCTTTTACACCATTTTAATTACATGTAAGTATTAAGGTCAGTTCTACGTTGAGAGACTAGCAATATAATAGATCCAAATAGTCAAGGAAAAAGCAATACAATGAACACAAATAGTCAAAGAACAAGCAAGGTAATAAACAAAATTCTTTGAACACTCCTGTAATCACTGTTTCTAAGGGCTTATCCAGGATGATCAAACTTCCCTACTTCCCTATCCAGGATGAGCCTACTTCCCAGCCCTTGCCCAAAGTCATTTTCATGCCTGAAGCCTATTTCCTTGTTCTAGCCTAAGATTTAGATCTGTGCCTGAAATTACTTCTTTGTTCTGGCCTAAGATTTAGATTCCTACCTGAAATTACCTCTTTGTTCTAGCCTAATGTCAGCTTCCTGCCTGAAGCCCATTTCCTTGTCCCCATAGAAACTTTGACTCACATAAATTTAGTGAGGCTAATTGATATAGACTGGAGTAATCATTCCTAACCTTTAAAGATGGTAATCTGTAGGAATTTGGTGATAAATGCTTAGGATAGAAACAGCTACAGCAATCTTAGCCACAGTAAAAGACTTCTATTCATTAACTTATTTGACTCAATTTTTCTTAATAAAATAACCATTGGCAAGAAAAAATGAATGATGGAATCCGAGAAAACCATGTTTTCAAATTCTGTATTCAAAACTGCAAAAGTCTCATCTTAGTGCAGAAGAGGCAAATCATAAGTCATCAGACTAAGGGTATATTTTGATGACAGAAAACAGAGTGGTTGCCAGCTGCAACATTGTGTGAGCTAGCTGGGACAGTTCTGGAAATCTCTTCCTGGTGGTGTGGGTGAGCGAGAGCTGGCGGCCTGACCAACTCAGCTACTACCCAGGCCCAGATCCAGGGCTTTTTGAGTTTTCTCAGCCCAACATTTACCTCATCTATGAACTGCGGCAAAATGTGAAAAAGTCAGTCCTGCTGATTCAAAGCTTCAGGATTTCCAAAGCACAGGGCAACAATGGGATATCACAAAGAAGTCCCCGTAAGGATCGCATATCGCTAATGCAGAAGTCAGAGGCTGGAACCAGACCAATTACTCTTTGAAATAAACATTCGCAAGTAAAGATGTGTGGACAAAAGGGTGTACTGAGGGATACACTGTGAGACATTACAGCTTTCATGATGAGGTATTTTGTTTGCTTATTTTTTTTCTTTTAAGGCGGGGAGATTTCAAGGGCAGAGAGTGGATAGAAAAGGATTGGGGGATGAGTAGATTGGGGTGCGTGGTGTGAAATTTACAAAAAATCAACAAAAAGTTAAAAAGGAAGAAGAAAACAGAGGTTGGTAATAGATTGAGATGGGGTGGGAAAAAAAAAAAAGAAAAACTAATGAAAGCTCTCAGGTTTCCATTCCAAATAAATGGGTCTACTACTATATACAAGACATGGAACTACTATATACAAGACATTGAACATTAGTTTACAGAATATTTGTGAAGATAATTAAAAGACAACCCTCTTTACTCTAAGTAGAAATACTCAACTGGCAGTTTTATACAAGTGTGGTATTCACGAAGGAAGATAGTCACTGTAAATTCTGGAACCCACAGTATCATTTACATAGTATTTTATAGTAACTGGACTTAGTTGATCATTTAGAGGTAGAGTACAGTTACAAGAACAGAATGGGGAAAAACTATTCCAGGTTACTGTGATTTCTTCCTTACCTTGGAGGTAAGGAAGATAACAGTTGGCTAATAAAAGAAAATGAGAAGGGCCAACCAGTAAAGAAGTCCCGGGTAAAGAAACTTTGTCAAAAAAGAGATCATCAGTGACTATGTCTAATGTTACTTGATGAAAAGGTCAAGGATTACAGATGCCAAAACCTAATAATAAAGCTGGGTATTGAGTAGGTTGTTGGTGGCCTTGATAAGAACCTTTTTAGAGTAGAGAGACTAGAAGTCTGAAAGACTGACTTATTACATTTATTCCCTCATAAGGGGTGTATTAAAAGGGGCATGACTTCAAGTGGATGACATTTAAGTGTGTCCAAATATAGTGTACCACCGATAAGAATGTCTGAATAATGACCGTGTTCCAAGGACATATTGTTAGGGAGCTCGATTGTAATTAGTGTTTTAAAATCAATAAAAGTTATTTTCCATCTTGAAATATAAATGCCATATATTAAATGAAGAAGTAGAACCAAGTTAATATTTAATTCGACATGAGGATAATCTTTGAGGTCAATTCCATACATTTAAATGAAGCAAAAGACTAGCCATGAATTAAGTGTAATGACTTTACATCTTTGAGAGGCATCTGTAAAGTCACAATAGCTGATATAGCTATCTCCAGAGCTAGTCATTTAAAGAGTGGCCTTGACCGACTTTCCATTTTAATTATTTAAAAATTAGATGTTCAGTTGAATCTTGCATTTTCAATGTAAAGGACAGGAGAATAATTTGTTCAAACTTTTTGGTCATAATTTTATATTTTGTACTACAAAGTAATCTGTTGGAAACAAATATAAAACTAAATGAAAAATTCACAGCCTCTTTAAACGTTGGTTCTCCAATATGAAGAAATTTAACTGCCCAATAATTAACAATTGCTCTTCAATTTTATTTATTTATTTTATTTATTTATTTTTGCTCTTCAATTTTAAATGTTAGGCAACGTGCTAACAAATTTTTAAAGCAGTAATGAACAGCTAACCAACATATAGGAAATTGTAAAACTTGATATGTCTTTCCCTCCATAAATATATTTTTGTGGTTGGGATATAAAAAGAATCACCTTTTTCATCAGTAACAGAGTCTAAACTTTGCAACCTATACAGCTGTTCCTAGATGGTATTAGATATTATTATTTTCATATTTAAGTTAATATATTATTAATTTATATTATATTTTAACATAAAGCCTTGTGTTTTCCTCTTCTGCTCAAAAGGATCTACCTCCTGATTAATAACTATATGTCCGAATCTGGGACCATACCTAGAATTTTATTAGAGCAATATGCATCCTGTTTCCCTTTGCCCAGTAGTGTCTTGGTCTCTTAGGGATTAGCAAGCTGGTAGGTACTACTGCTGTCCACCTTACAGGTCCCTGTTTTATAACACGGAATTACTGTTACTTGTACCTTTAGCTGCTACAGAATGTCTTAGGTTGTCATCAGTTGTGTGGAGAAAATTGGTAGGTTAACAACTTTCTGGAAAGTAACTGTTTTGTTTATGATATACATGGTGTAAATACCTCCAACGTGAGTGATTTAATTTACTAATATGATTCCAATAAACACAGAGCTCTGTAGAGAGTCACACAGTCATCTATCAGTTACCAGGAGGACTCTCACTCTAACATAGTACTAACGTGGTATGTGCCTAGGCTACAGTAGCAAAATGATAAAGCCTCATTCAGAAATGGTGCAACAAGTGCATTAAAATAGAGACTGAAAAACAATAACACACTCCTTCTTGAAATATCTGGGAAAATATGAAAAGAACCATGGCATTTGGTGAGAACAAAAAATGAAATTATGGCTAAAATTAATCAAGTTAAAGAGGGAATGAGCAGAGAAAGATGTCAAGGGAGAGAGAATTACTTTTGCTTAGAAATTCTATGAAGAAAAAAATTCAGTAAAACTGTTTTTTTTTTTTCACATTGTGTGCCAACAATTTGCAAGAATATTTGAAATGTGGTTTGATTCTGTGATTAGGATAAAAATAAAACTGTGTGATGAATACACAGTATTATGCCTGCTTCTCAAAGTCTAGAAAATTCTTCATCTGTTTCAAATCTTCAGCTTCCTTATTTCTTCAGTCATAGCTCCGAGGAAAGCTCGAGCACATCTTGAGACTGTTGCTGCTGCTCCTCATTGTGTGAGTTGCTTTCATAGTGATAAATAAAAACACTCATGTTGGGATGGCAGGTGAAATGGAGACTCTGGAGCCTTCAGCCAGCTGTGGGCATAATAAAGAATGGACACTTTTTTTTTCTAGATGAGAAATCCAATTCTTGATAAATCCAGCAATGAAGTTTCCAATTTTTGCAAACCATCAGAACTCTGATGACAAGAACAATAACATGACCTATATCAGATGTTTGCAATTTGGTTGTAAGAACAAAGTGAAGGTTATATGTTGCATAATGAAGAATCATAAAGGAAATTCAATTCAGGACAGATGAACAATAGCTAATTTGATGTAATGATGACTCAGTCTCACTCTTATAGATGTTACAAATACATATTTCTAAACCACTTTTGTACCTTTTCTAAGACAAACTCTTCCCAGAAAGAAACATACACAATAAAAAAGTATATTTGTTTCTATATACACATAGATTAATGCAGCACTTAGACTTTGTTAAGAGAAATTTCGTTGCTTAATAGTTGGTAATTAATTCAGAAACGTGCAATTCATCTAAGGGTAGAGAATAAGTGTCTGGGGAGTTCTCAGCCACAGAGTTGATATCTCTAGCACACCCTCTTCCAGACGCTTGGGTACTATTGTAGAAGAAGTGGCAGAAAGATAGTAGCTATCAGAGGTCAGGAAGAACCAGAGCAAATCAGTGTCTTCTGGGCATGCCAAGAACACTGCATTCATTAACTCACAGTAACCTTTTAAGAGATCAATCTAGCCAGCTTTCTAGCATGGGGGCAGAATGGGCTCACAAGCTACCAGCGATAGCTTGAAAAGATGTTGACAGTTAATGGATTTAGAAGGAGAAAGGGAGTCAGTTTTCCTTTAAGGGTGTGACATCTGGTGAGTTAACCGTGCACCAGTGGAACTGCTCTCCCACCCCGTAAGTGTATCAAACACAAACTGGACTCCATGGGGTTAAAAAAAAGAGTGCATGAAGTTGGAATGGGGTGGAAAGATGAGAGTAGACCCAGGAAGAGATTAGGGAGCAGAGTAAAGGCTAAATACAACCAAAGATCATTGTATGTGTGCATGAAGTCGTCAAAGAATTAATAAAAATATTATAAATTTATTAAACATTAGGCATAAAAATAGAGTATATCCAGACAAAAGCAACAAGATAAGGAGGTCCTGTTGAGCCACACAGAGTCAAATTACATGATCTACTTTAAGGGCAGGATAAAACACACCAATTAACATGACTAACATATCAACAACATTTGAAGCCACTTAAGAGAAGTGATTCTGGGAATATTTAAACAATATTAAGGTTGAGTATAGTGGAAAACACTTATAATATCTGCAATGAAGAAGCTGAAACAGAAAAATTACCATTATGAAACCAGCATGAGTTATATAGCATAACCTTGTCTCAAAAAATATTGTTGGGAACATACCTGGATGCTAGATCTTTTCACTGAAAGATACAATGCATATCTCTCTCTCTCTCTCTCTCTCTCTCTCTCTCTCTCTCTCTCTCTCTCTCTCTC
>JANHMN010000005.1:81048292-81068246 GCA_030674055.1 Rhabdomys pumilio
CTCTCTCTCTCTCTCTCTCTCTCTCTCTCTCTCTCTCTCTCTCTCTCCACCCCACCTCAGATATGAGCACACACCTATAATTGAGCACTGGAAAGCTCAAAGCCAGAAATCATAAGCTTAAAGCAAATCTGGACAACATAAGAAGACTGTATCTCAAAACAAATTGCAATACAAATATTAGACAGCAATGTCTCCCTGCTGGTCTGCTTCTTATAATTTAGAATAAAAATTTAAACCATGCTGTTTAATTTAGTAACCACCAGCCACATGAAGCCACTCATAGTTAAATTTAAGTCAATTAAGCTTAATTACAATTAAAACTTCAGTTCCCCAGGCACAGTAGACATGTTTCAAGTCCTACTTATCTATTGTTATTATTTTGTGGGCCAATAGTGCTGAGTAGCACAGATAAGTAATGTTTCTGTCATTACAGGGAGTTCGGTTGGATGGAGTTGATCTTGATGAAAACAACAAAAGTTTTACTTTCAAGAAACTTTGTCTCAGATGAGCTTGTAATAATCGCCAGGCTATGGTCTATTCAAGGCTATGTTCTTACAGTGACTGATAGGCAAAAAAAAAAAACCTTCATTTTATTTTTAAAACCAGAACAATGGCTTCATTAAAATATGAAGAGATCTTACAAAATTCCCCTAGTGCATAAAATATGGTAGTGGGCTTAAATGCCTATCAAAAACTAGAAGAAGAAAATTTGGTATAATAAGAAAGCAAGGTGAGACCATCCATGGAAAGCAGTTTGAAGAGCTGAAAAGGGTTCTCAATGGCTGTTCAAAGACATGAGAATACAAAGAACAGTTCTGTGTCTTTTGTGAGTAAGTGGTCTCTTGCCCAATGAAATGCTATATACTCACAATAGGAAGATTTGACTATGTGACCAAAACTTGTTTTAAACAGTGGACATTATATTCACCTCTGAAAGTTTTATCATTGACCTAAACAGAACATCTTAGGAATATAGAAAGCATAAACATAGGGCAGAATGCTTACAACTGTGTTTGTTCCTTACTCTGCTCAACTTATGGACCTGAAAAGTATGTGAAATGACTTCCGACACACTCTAAACAAAGCACTGAAACATTTGGGTTTCAGCTTCCCAGACAGTTTACAGAACACAGAAGCACAGATATTGTGGTCTTGTTGTTTTACTCTGTTTTTCTCATAAATCTTCTTAACATAGTAGGCAGGATGAGCCTCTAAAATGAAAGACAGTTGACAGCGTTCCTCAGCTTTGACTGGCCATGGCTTCCATCTCACGTGGGATGCACTTCAATGTCTTTATAGTGGTGCATGAGGTCCTCAATGACCAGTGCCGATAAATGGATAAATGTCTTACCCTCTGCGCCATCAAATGTTCCTGGCTCCATTAACTCCAGATGCACCGATATCTTTGCCCTTTCACGAACAACTCAGTGTCACTCATAACCCAATGCCAGGTTCAGGGCCTCATGTAGGCAGTTTGCATCATTTTTCTACCACATACCATTTGGTTAACTCTGTTGTCTCCGTGTCTTGGTATGAGTTTAACTTTTTTTTTAAGTTTCACTTTCTTAATGAGTTTATCTCTGATTTCTCTATTTTTCATTATTAAGCATGAGCAAATAATTTTAATGCTGTTGTCCAGCAGTTTTCAGATATGAAGACATGAACATTGTATGGCTTTATCATGAAAAGGACCCTTGGCCTTGATGCAGTACAGTAACACCTCACTATATAAAAGTAAGCCATACCCCACAGAACATAAGTGACAATCAAGGTCAACCAGCTAATTGCTAACAGAGACAGAAATGGAGTCTCAGTCTATTTACAAAGTAAGGGTTTTCCAATATTATGTCTTTTACAAAGATTATGGCATTTATCTCTGACAGTTCTATCAGAAAAGTTGATACTGTATTTTCAACTATAAGAACATCATTACAGTGAGTGAACAGCCTCATGAACAGCATTAGACTGAATAAACAAAATTGCAAACTTCTCTGAAACCACCACTTTGTATGATAATTTAAGTAAAATAATATTTCTTTGAGATAGAATCATATACCTCATATAAACCCTCACCAAACTAACATTTTTACCATGTAGTACTTTCCTTAGAATACAGATTATGCAGATCAAGAAATGATTATCCTAAATATATAAATTAAAGGTGGGTCAGTTTCTAATTTCTTTGTATATGTCACTTGGGCTATAAATTATTTCCCACTGACAGTTGTGGTCTTAATGTACATTTTTTTTGTTGTTTTAAAAAGATGGGTCTTTTTTGGTCCTAACTTCTTTTATCTTTGGTTTACTAGAAGCATCCATATATCACAGCTTAGGGGGGAAAAGATAAAATAGGGCATCTTTCTTGCATATAAATCAGGACTGGTGGATCATCTCTGTTAATTAAAAAATTCTCGCAAGGCTAAATTCAACATGATGGAAGTTTAGGACATCCTTGATAAAGGACAAACCTGGAAGGAAAAGTATTTCAAATTTCCATGAGCCAGAAAGTAGGATAGTTTCACTTTAGATCTCAGCTATGTAGATAGTGCTAAAATTTCCTATATTTATTAAATGACAGTATAATTTGGTGCTTATTGAATATGAGTATGTTGAAACACTATTGTAGCTAGATATTTTGGGTTCATGCTGTTTCTTTTTGCAATGTTATCTGGCAACATAATAAAACCCTAGTATTAACTCAAGGTAGGAAATACATAGCCTTGATCATAGAGTGTGAATTCAACAAGGTCAGCAAAATATAAGCAGAATTTTCACCATCCCATTTCAGTGACATATTCAAAAAAGAGGCCCATTAGCCTTGGGTTTGGTTTGCATGGTTATTTGATACACTTAATGTATAAAAAAGAATGGTTATTATAAGTGTCTTTTCAAGGTATGAACACATATTTATTTTAAGGTTGTAATTACTTCTGCTTTTGGTTTGTGCCAGTCATGTCAATAGGATTATATTCCAGAAATTGATTTTCCCTCTATGAGTAAATAATGAAGTAATTTAACCTTATCTTCTTCCTAATCTAAAACCTTTCACTTGTACTGTGAAGAAAGGCAGCTGCCTTCATTTGAGATGTGCTCATGCACAAGGCCAATAAATATCTTCAGGCTTTATATGAAGGTCATGCAAAGCTGATCAGTCAAGAAATGTGTACAGTTGAAGTGCATCTTCTGTTTCTTGCAGCCATCAATCCTGGCTTTCATGGATATTGCCACTATGTTAAAGGGCAAACACAATATTACATTAATCACGGCCATAGGTATTACCCTGAGAATTTCTGTTTCATTTATTATTTTTGTTTAAGTGTGTACGCAGATACCTGGATGAAAAGTCAAACAGCATTTAGAAAATGAAAATAAAAATGTGTAAGGGAAAAAGTGATTGCTTAGATGATGAATTATTTGATCCTGCTTCATATCAAATCTATTCTTTTATTCCTGCAAAGCTGTGTCTTCTTGTAGGAAGCTAAGACATGTACCAATCACAATTAGACACAAAAGATTTCACTTCATTGTTAGAGACAAAATCTTCCAGTGGTTGAATTAGTCATGTTTTCTTTCTTTTTGATTAATGTGGCTGATAAAGGTGCTATCTAACAGGAATATACACTACTGAATACCAGGAATGTATGCGTATGCACTGATATGTTCACTTTATTATCTCATTTTAGCCTTTAGACTAGGAATGCAGCTGTGTAGATTTCAAGAGTAAGATCAGGCCACCAGACCTCCAAATCTGATGGTTGCTTGGCCATGCTTTCTGTTAGGCAATGAAAGCCATTGTTCAGCATATTTTTATTTTGTTGCTTATGTATCCTGAAGTCAGTGTAGTATTATAACAGAAAAGTTCCTCTGGGGAGCTTCCCATTTATCTGAGAAAATAAAGGTATATCTGAAATGCATTATAAAAAGCAATGACTTAATTTAAAGTTATTTCTTCCCTGATGTTTTAGAAGTTACTAATTTATGTCCATTATTTAATAAAATTGAGAACTTTAAGATGATTTTGATTACTCCTTCACTTTACTTTTAGCTTTTTGGTATTGTTTTCTAAAAGATGTTTTGAATATTAAAAATGAAAAAAATTGTCTTTTCCTGAAGATAACAATTTTAATATATGAGTTGGGGTTGAGTAGCTTACACAAGTAAATAGTTTTATCAAAAACAAATATTTTTTTCTTAATTATTTCCCAAAATTGGAATCACTGTCCCTGATCTCAAACTGTACTACAGGGCAATAGTAATAAAAACTGCATGGTATTGGTACAGATACAGGCAGGAAGATCAGTGGAATAGAATTGAAACCCAGAAATGAGCCCACATACCTATGGTTACTTAATCTTTGACAAAGGAGCTAAAACCATCCAGTGGAAAAAGGACAGCATTTTCAGCAAATGGTGCTGGTTCAACTGGAGGTCAACATGTAGAAGGATGCAAATCGATACATTCATATCTCCTTGTACAAAGCTCATATCCAAGTGGATAAAAGACCTTCACATAAAACCAGATACACTGAAACTAATAGAAGAGAAGGTGGCGAAGACCCTCAAATACCTAGGCACAGGGGAAAAGTTCCTGAACAGAACACCAAGGGGCTATGCTCTAAGATCAAGAATTGACAAATGGGACCTCATAAAATTGCAAAGCTTCTGTAAGGCAAAGGACATTGTCAATAAGACAAAATGGCAACCAAGAGATTGGGAAAAGATCTTAGCCAATCCCACATCCAATAGACAGCTAATATCCAAGATACACAAAGAACTCAAGAAATTAGACTCCAGACAACAAAATAACCCTATTAAAAATGGGGTACAGAGCTAAACAAATTCTCAACTGTGGAAACTCGAATGGCCGAGAAGCACCTTAAGAAATGCTCAACATCCCTAGTCATCAGGGAAATGCAAATCCAAACAACCCTGAGATACCACCTCACACCAGTCAGAATGGTTAAGATAAAAAAAACTCAGGTGATAGTAGATGCTGGCGAGGATGTGGAGAAAGAGGAACACTCCTCCATTGTTGGTGGGATTGCAAGCTGGTACAACCACTCTGGAAATCAGTCTGGCGGTTCCTCAGAAAACTGGACATAGCATTACCTGAGGATCCAGCTATACCACTCCTGGGCATATACCCAGAAGATGCTCCAACATATAATAAGGACATATGCTCCACTATGTTAATAGCAGCCTTATTTATAATAGCCAGAAGGTGGAAAGAACCAAGATGTCCCTCAAGAGAGGAATGGATACAAAAATGTGGTACATCTACACAATGGAGTATTACTCAGCTATTAAAAATAATGAATTTGAGAAATTTATAGTTAAATGGATAGATCTAGAAATTATCATCCTGAGTGAGTTAACCCAATCACAAAAGAACACACATGGTATTTACTCACTGTTAAGCAGATGCTAGCCCAAAAGCTTGGAATAGTGAAAACTCAACCCACAGACCACATGAAGCTCATGATGAAGGAAGACCAAGAGGGGACGCCTCAGTTCTACTTAGAACCAGTAACAAAAATACTCAAGGGAGCAATTATGGAAACAAAACATGGGACAGAAACTGAAGGAGGGGCCATCAGGAGACCATTCCACCTGGGCATCCATCCCATGTACAGTCACCTAAGCTAGACACAGATGTGGATGACTGGAAGTGCATGCTGTCAAGAACATGATATAGCTGTCTCCTTAGAGATCTGCCAAAGAGTAACACAATCAGAAGCCTTTGCTCACAGTTAACCACTGATATGATCAAGGGTTTTCCAAAGGAGAACTTAGAGAGAAGACTGAAAGAGCAGAAAGGGTTTGTGACCCCAGGAGGAAAGCAACAATACCTAACAAACAGAGCCCCCTGGGGTCTAAACCACTAGCCTGGGAGCACATAGGGAGGGACCTATGACTCCAGCAGTATATGTAGGGGAGGATAGCCTTGTTGGGCATAGGTGGGAGAGGAGATTCTTGGTCCCATGAAAAACAAACACAGAATGGGGGGGAATGTGAGGGTGGGGACGGGGTAGTGGGGGTGGGGGGTAGGTGCGAGCACAGCCTCATAGAAGAACAAGGAGGGGGGATGGGATAAGGGTTTCCTGGGTGGTGGGGGAAATGTGATAAGAGGATAAAATTTGAAATGTAAATATTATAACCAATTTAAAAAAAGGAAAAAAAAGAAAAGTTGTTAGAACCAACATCTTTAAAAAAATGTCAACCCTCTAGGAAAAAAATTTTTTTCTTGATACTAAAACTTGTTCTGAGAATTGTATATTGCAGAATACACAGCCTTGCTGTATCTACTCATCAAGCAAAATGAGCAGACCTGCTCAAACCTCCAGTGTCCGGGAATTCCATCTGGATACAGTGAAGACACAGTGTCAGAGACTTATCAATTTACTCTTCACCCCACCCCTCTTCTAATATCTCAATGCCCATAATCAGCTTGAAGAAGTTAAAGAAGAGTCAGCGCCCCTATTCCCTGGGCTTGGGGACTAAGGTGGTTAATATTGGGCTGTCTATCTGGGGAAAAGTAGTGGTTTTGTTGGAACAGGGAGGATTAGCTAAAATTTATGGCACAGCCATAACCTATTGGTAGAAATCTGTATAATTATTATCAAGATGAAGTTATAATTTCTTAAATGGTACAAAATTCACTTGGATTTCAAATTTAAGGTTTTTATTGGTACGAACTTCTTATTGATATAAAAGTGAAATGAATATTGATACTCTCATGGGCATTGTGCCTATATAACACATTTAGGAATACAAGGCTTAGACCCAGTCCTTCTTTAACTTTTTTAACTGATTTGGGACAGTTAGTCTGTGAGTTAAGGGACTATAGCAAATTCATGACTTTGAGTTTATTGTTAGGGTGTATTCTATATTTTATTTAGAAATAGCTGAGAGGAGCTAACAGTCCAGAATGCCTTACATAGATAGTTGGTTTTCAAAACATCAGAAGTCCACAGAATTGATGTTACGAATATTTCTGTATTAATGTTCATTTTGATTAGAGATCTGTCTGCTCCTGAGAGCTTCCTGTCTTGGATTCTAAGAAGAAACTGAGCATCCTTGGAGTTACTCCAGTTGTGCGAAGACAGCCACTAGGCAAGAATTGCCTCTTTCCATCTACAGACAAATTACTGTCCAGAAAAGGACACACTTGCAGAATAGTCAACTGATTATATCTGCCTAGACAGAGTAACCAGCCCTTAATAATTCTGCAGCACTAAGGTCTGTCAGATGAATTTGGGCCAGAAGGCTGAAGATTTGATGCTCCAATGTTCGGTAGTATAGGGGCTGTCCAGTTGTTCAGTGGTCTCTATAAATTGGCTAAGTTTTAGAAGCTATGCTTTGTGCTTCCCATAACTTCAGTTAACTCAGTCATTCTGGATTTCTGATGGGGTTGAAGACCTATAGTCTCATAGCCAATCCTGGCTATTTACTTTGAGAGAAAAGATCTGAGTGGATGGTTTTCAGCTCACATTCATTCTAAAGGCAAGAAAAATGCCAGGTTCAAAACTAAGTGTTTTAGTCAAGACAGACAACAGAGGTTCTGGTTAGTCAACAAAACGATGGACTGGGTATTAAGACTATCTTGTACCTCACTGGTACAAATAGGAATAATTATGCTCTAACTGTATTTTGAGAGAAAAGTTTTATTTTAACAGGAAAGATGATATGTAGGAGGAGCTAAGGGGGAAGGAGCACTGAGAGGAAGAGATGGAGTAAGGAGAGGAGAAGATGAAGTAGAGGAGAAGCTAGGTGATGAGAGAGAGAGAAAGAGAGAGGGGGCATGGAGGCAGATGTTCACGTGTCTCCACCAGTCAAAGGTAGTTTATATATCTAGGTTGGGTATTGGGTTACACTTCTGATTGAGCATTACCATACTTATAAAGCCTTTGATTAACATTTAAAAATATTGTATAAAAGCAAAAAGGAAAAAGGGGGCACAGGATAGGGGTTTTCTAGGGAGGGGAAATGGGGAAAGGGGATGGCATCTGAAATGTAAATAAAAATCCAATAAAAAAATTATTTCCCAAAATTTTAGTGTTAGCTGTCTAGTAGATTATACAGTAAGTATTAAATACTCATATCTAAGTTAGTGACTGATATCAGAAACTTAGATTTCTTCTAAGCTGTAAATTATCTAATTATTTGTCTTTTTACACCATAGACTCATTGAAGCAATACCTGGAATACCTGAATGATTAGTCTCCATTCATGGTCTGAGGAGGGACACTATGCTTAAGTGATTCATAGCCTCTAAGTCCTTGTAGGAAGACTAATTCAGACAAACTTACTTTGGATAACATTTGTTGATGGGAAAGGTTCTGTAGAAGCATCAGAATTCTCTTCTGGGAAATAAGACAGAATGGGATTAAACAATCATCTTCTACAAGAAGAGAGTAAAATAGGGAAGCTTAAATGAAATACACTCTTTTGCATTTTGCTTTCATTTTTTAAGTTAATTTTCTTTGAAATATTAAGATATCAAGGTTTGTAAGACTTTGTCTTCACATGCTTCACTTGGACAGTGCATTAGCAATATTTTTATTACTTCTGAATTCCCATGCTTGCAATTTTCAAGCTCAGAATCCAAGAACAGCCTCCTGTTGTGCTTTATCTTTCTTGAGCACATCTCATTCTGCTACTGCTCCCTGAACCACTGGACAGTGATTTCCTAAGTCAGTTCTCCATCTCCCCCCCCCCCCAAAAAAAACCTCCTGTCTTCACAAGTTAAATAACTCATGTCAACCAGTATGGATTTGGGAGATGTCAGAGGAGGAGTTCTGACTCTAACTGCCCATGAGATTGTATCAGTTCTTTTTGAAACATTGGCTTGGCAGTGTGTGGGTAATGACCCAGTTAAAGCATTATTGGACATGGGTTTAACAAAAGACTTTGAACAGCATTTGGCAAAGACTTAGTCTTTCTGTAAAGCTAAACCAGAAATAAAGCAAAGTTCACTCCTCTTGTGGTCTTGTTCACTCTGGGTCATTAACTTCTCTCTACTTTAAAGGACATGTTTTTTGCCTCATCCATGTAAGCAGTATACCAGGAAGTGTAAGAGAAAAATCAACAGTTTGTATAACTTAAGAGGGTTCATGAAGAAATAAACACTTATTGAAACAATTTGATATTTTGCAATGAGATCATTCGGAGATGATAGTTTAAAAGCATATCTTATTTTTTTTTTGTATACAAAACACTCTGAGAATGCTCACAGCTCCAAGATATCAATTTAGTGTCTAATTTTTTTTTTAGTTATTTTTATGATTTTTAAAGGTTTCCCTTCTCAGTTATTGTATACATTCTGGATATGTCAAAGTAGGTGCCTAGAACTCAATTATTTTCTGGAAGATGGAGCATAGAAACATTAGGTTTTGAGTTTGACTTCAAAGATCAAAACAGAATTTGTGCTTTTATTCATAAAAAACAAGTGATAACCTTGCCTCCTTAGACTGGTTTTTCTCCCAGCTTGCTGAATTTTCTATCTTTATGTCATGTTTTATATAGAGTAAAGCTGAATCTAACTTCAATACCTGATATAATTTATAATTTATGGAAAGAATAGTTAAAGATGGAGAAAATCAAGCATGAGTCAAGAATGCCATTGCTGTTTTACTCTAAGGCTACTATGAAAGGCTTTTCCATGTATTCACTATACAAAGTCACCAACCTCAGCATGTAAGGGGGATACTACGTCCATCCCACACTTCACTTTGTAATCCATATACCTAGTATTCAGCTGCATTTCCCCACAGGAAACAGTGCCCCTTTTTACCACAACAAGCCAACTACAATTGACTCTGCTCAGATACAAATAGCGTTGCCTCAGACAAAAAGGGGATGCCTTACTGTAAGTCACAAGAGAGAAACCCATATTCTAGAACAATCATAGCCAGTTCCTTCCACTAAAACATCAATTCCACAATATAGTGGGTTATAGCAACCAGCCAATACATAATATAAAATTGTCTTCTAATCCAGGTTCCACAGAGCCAAAGCCTAATGCTAATGTTTTATTCAGGTGTAGAACATCTACTTGCCTCTGCATAGGATAGAGGGGACTTCATTGCTAAACCCAGGAAAGTCTTGAGAAAAGCCAGAAAGTTTTTGATCATCTTCTAAATGATTTATTTTTTTCATCAATTTAATTGTATATTCACTTTACAATTCAATCACATCCCTCTGCCCTCCTTTTCTTCTCACAAATTCCCTGATTGCCTCTTCCACTTTTTCTCAGAGAAGAAGCCCCCCTTGGGTACCATCCCACCTTTGGACATCAAGTAGGAACAGGACTTAGTTCCTCTCCCACTGAGGCCCAACCAGGCAGTCCAGCTAGGGAAAGATAATCCAATGACAGACAACAGAGTCAGAGACAGTGCCAGCTCCAGTTGTTGGGGGATCCACATAAAGACCAAGCTGCACATCTGCTGGGTGACTGCTTAAAGGAGCAAATTTTTGTTTTTGTTTTTTGGAGCAAATAAATAAAGGATAGAATAAGAAAGCTAAGCTAGGAAGGGATAGCAGATGAATACTCATTTAAGCCTTATCCACAGGGAAATCTATGGTATCAATTAGTTTATCTGACTCTGAGAAAGGAATGCCAGTTTTTGTAATTTATTGTTATCTACTAGTGAACTGGTGACCTAGGAAGATGACTCAACCACTGAGACAGTCCCTAAGGTAGAAAGGCCAATTGATTCCATTAAAAAGAACTTAAAAGCCCCTAGATATGGTCATATAAATTTACTTTCAATGGTAAAAAAAAAGTTTGCTACAACTGCTAGAGAGTAAAGTAAAAGGGAGAAAAACTGTAGATTAAATAAGAAACACAGGACAATGATTTTCAAACTAAGAAATAAGAACTCTGGGGGACAGGTATAAACCAAGAAATCCCTGGAAGCCTGAATGGTAGTTGCCATGGATTACAGTGCAGTTTAGGAAAGAAAGCATGGGAATCACAGACAGAGTGTACAAGAACAGAGAAGTCACAGATTCCATAAATGAACTAAAACAATGAAGTTAACTATCTAGTGAGTTGAATTGAAAGGACTATTATTCTTTCTGTTTCTCTCTCTCTCTCTCTCTCTCTCTCTCTCTCTCTCTCTCTCTCTCTCTCTCTCTCTCTCTCTCTCTCTCTCTCTCTCTCTCTCTCTCTCTCTCTCACACACACACACACACACACATTTTTTGGAGAATTTCATATATGAGTAATTGGATTTGTATAATTTTCACCATACTCTCCTCTACTCCAACTCCTCAAATGTCTCCCCACTCCCTCTCAAATTTATGGCCACCTCTTGTTGCTCCCACATATATATACATACACCCAGCAGATTCTAGCCAGTGTTACTCATATGTGTGTTATACTCTGTTTCTGTTGTTCTCACACTGCTCTCATCCTGGAAATTCAACTATTATCCAAGAAGTCAGGTATATGGATACTTTGTAAAGTTAACATAAGATATTGGAGGTGGGTGGCTGGAGAGGGGTTCAAGGGAAAATTGTTTGCCAAGTATCCACAAGGTGAAAGTTCTATTCCCATCACCTAAAACAAATGGAGAGGAAAAATTGCTTATTTCCAATGTAGAGAAGAACTGGAGAGTAGAGCAGCAGTGAGATATTTCATCAATTCTCTCAGGAACTTCTAAATTGTGAATCACATGAAGTATCATCATTCACAAATTAACAGCGCAAGTCAAATTAAATAAGCACTAACAATTTCCTAGGAATAAGGGCAGATTCAAGATGAATCAATCAGAGCCACATTTTATAATTCTCCATTCAGTTTTTCAAAGCTGAGTTGGCTGATTCTGTGTCTGAATTTGACCCATGTTTATTAATCCCCAAATAACTGAAAGATTGAATTTGATTTTGCAAGTTATGGTAATTTGAAAATTGTTCTGCTGTAATTATTTTCCTAATATTTTCCCTGTGTGAAACAAAATAAATAAAACCCCATATCTATCTATCTATCTATCTATCTATCTATCTATCTATCTATCCATCTATCTATCTATCTATAGATAGATATATTTATATTTAGATATATTTGTATATCTGTATCATTTCTATATATTTGTGTGTATACACATATACCTATATGTAAGAAGCAGCTGAACTCTAATGTAAGCAGTATAAATGTGATAGAAAGACAGTGTTTGAGAGTAGGTCAACTGAGTTCATATTCTAATTGTCACCTATTAGCTGTGAGATATGAGGTTAGTTAACCTCAATGAGCCCATTTTCTTGTCTGTAAGTGATAATAATGGCTGCCTCAAAGGGCCACCTTAAGGATTAAATGAAAATCTATATGTGAAAATTCATAGGAGGAAAATGGCCCCCTTCTCTGCCTAAGCATCTGGTACAATAGTCCATCCACAGATGGTGATAAATAAACATGAGCTGAGTAATAAAATGACTGCCAACCTATGATTAATTATTTGATGAAAATTAATTTGGCACCATGAGCATGCTATACTATAAAGAAAATCAAAGTAAGAACTAGGCTATGTAGATTCTAGCCCTAATAATCTTTGAGCTTCATTGACATTGTAATTTCTGTAGCATTGAGTCTATTGCCACCTCCCTCAGATGCCTTTCCTTTATTATGCATATCTGATTTGCTTATATCCCTCAGATCTTGACTGGAGACTTACAGTAAGGCTAACTCTCAGTAAACCCTTCCCACTGAATGATGTGTAACATAGCATGTTGATTATTGTTTTAATATATATATATATATATATATATATATATATATATATATATATATATATTGTGTATGGTGTTAGGAGTGTATTGTACATAAACAGGCATGTATGCTAGTAAGACAGGAAATTTCATGGACCTGTAACTTAGCTGGTTTTGCCAGCATTTAAATCCAGTGATTGTTCTGTCGGTAGCATCCACAGATCTGAGCTTTTTATATGGGTTTTCGGTTCTCAACTCAAATCATCAAACTTGTGCAGCCAGCTCTGTTACACACTGAGACCTCCTCTCAGACCCATGCTACTCATTTTACTTCTCTGCTGTTTCTATTTTATCCGCTCCTGTATACCATATAACTACATCGAAGGGTTTGTCATTTTAAAAAATTTTTATTGTGTATTTTATTTACATTTCAGATGTTATCCCCTTTCCCTTTTTCCCCCCACCCAGGAACCCCCTATCTCATCCCCCCTCCTCCTGCTTCTGTGATGATGTGCCCCCACCCACCCACTCCCACCTCACCACCCTCGAATTTCCCCACACTGGGCATCCAGTCTTCACAAGACCAAGAACCTCCTCTCCCACCTATGCCTGACAAGGCCATCCTCCTCTACATATACAGTTAGAGTCGTGAGTCCCTCCCTATGTGCTCCCAGGCTGGTGGTTTAGACCCTGGGAGCTCTGGTTGGTTTGTATTGTTGCTCACCCCAGGGAGCCACAAACCTTTCAGCTCCTTCAGTCTTCTCTCTCACTCCTCCATCATCGGGAACCCCATGATCAGTTCAATGGTTAGCTGTGATAATCTGTCTCTGAATAAGTCAGACTCTGGCAGACCTCTAAGGAGACAACTATATCAGGCTCCTGTCAGATATACATTAGCGTCTACCTTTGATGACTGCACATGGGATTGATACCCAGGTGGAGCAGTCTCCGGATGGCCCCTCCTTCAGTTTCTGTCCCATACTTTGTCTCCATATTTGTTCCCATGAGTATTTTGTTACTCATATAATTACATAGAAGGGGTTGTTAATTGTGTACCCAACTCTATCTTACCCAGCTAGAGGAGTGCCCAGCATGTGAAAAATAGGACAATTTGCAAAACAATTAAATGTAAGATACTATAAATGAAGAGGCTTCTGTGAGAGAGATTTAGTCTTTTCTAGTCACATAAGTCTAAGACAAATACGTTATTAAAATTTTATTACATTTATTTGTATGCAAGTAGGAGAGACAGACATATGCATGCATGCACATAGGAACACATACACAGAGGGAGAGAGAGACAGAGAGAGAGAGAAGGACAGAGACAAACAGACAAAGACAGAAACAGAAACAGAGAGAAGGAAAATCTTCTACCTGTAAATAATCCAGGAATATAACTAAGGTCTTGTGGCATGCACCTTTGCCAAATGAAGCATCTCACTGTCCTTCACTGATTTTAAATAACTTTCTGAAAAATAAGCAACATCATGCTTATATATCTGATCTGTGAAAATAGTCACTCTCATCTCCGTCATCCTGGTTACACTCATACCAGCTCCTTCTTCTCAGTTAGTTTTCTTGTCACCCTCGAGTCCTTGTTTTCCTCCCCATTTATTGTTTCATTTTGTTTGTAACCATCTTAGTTCGTTGTTACTGATGAAGCTAACGTTAAATTCATGGCATTCTTTGACTACTTAAAAGATACATGGCCAGGTATGGTAGAACACGCCTACAATCCTAACACTTAGAAGCCTGAAACAGAAGGATATCAAATTAAAGGAAAGATTAGACTATATAGCAACAACCCACTAAACACAGACAAAAATGGGGCTGGGGTGCAGCTTGGTTACTAGAGTGCTTGCCTAACGTTTACAGAGACCTGGGCTCAATCTCCACCACTATAAGATGCTGACTACAGTGATTCATGTTGTTGATCTCAACACCCCAGAAGTAAAAAACAGGAGGATCAGAAATTCAAGGTCATCCTTGGCTACATTTTAAATCTGAAGCCATCCTGACATAGATATCATGTATCAAAAATAAGTGAACAAAAAAACCTAAAATGATAAGATACTGGTAGAGCAGTTAATGATATCATATTTAATTTTTGAAAGGGTATAATACTTTTAAACCAGAGAAACATTAAAGACAATAAGCAAGGCACAAATAATAAATGTATGTGATTATTAAATTGTAAGTCTAGCAATAGAATTATTTATATAATGAACAAAACAGTAATAAAGATAGAACTGCTAAAATGTTATTAACAAGTATACAATTCAATGACTTTACATTCAAATTTTTATACATTACATAAAATGACACAAGCATAAAATGTTTCAATAAGATCAACAAGTACAGTTATGGGTTTACAGGACTAGATTAAAACAGTTTCTTTTTTCAGTTTTATTTGTTTTTTAAAAGTTAGTTTATTTAAAATACTTATTTTAGGAATTATAGTTAATTTTAGCAACTTAAAATAAAGTAAAAAAATAGTATAGAGAAAAATATACTCGCTTCAATTTGGATCTTCTTAGAAATATAATGAAAAAGTTTTTCCCTCCTACCTAAGCAAATTGCCTATTGAAGTTTATTTGTAAGGTTTGGAATGCTGAATCAGCAAGAAGACATATAAGGTTTTAAGACAGGAAGCACACACCCTAGTTAAGACATCTATCAATGTTTCAGCATATGCTTTTGTTGAGTTCTGTATCCATTCTTCTTTTCTAGTTATCAACTGAAATACATATAGAGTGACCGTCTGGATAGCTGCAGATAAGAGGTTATGCCTTGTTCTCTCCTGACTTTGCCTCTGAGTTATAATTTTTAATAGATTACTGACATTACAATTTTAAATAAAAACAAACATGATCAACCCTGTTCTAAGATGCTTCTGATAATTTTTATTGGATATTTAATTTATTTACATTTCAGATGTTATCTTCTTTTGCCTTTTACCCTCCCTAGAAACCCCCTATCCTGTACCCCCTCCTCCTTTTTGCTTTTATACCATTTTAATTACATGTAAGTATTAAGGTCAGTTCTAGGTTGAGGGACTAGCAATACAATAGATGCAAATAGTCAAAGAACAAACAAGGCAATCAACAAAATTCTGTGAACACTCCAGTGATCACTGTTTTTAAAGGCTTATCAGGATGACCAAAATATCTGAGCCAAATTCACTGTCCCAGCCCAAAATCATTTTCATGTCTGAAGCCTACTTCCTTGTTCTAGACTAAGACTTAGATTCCTGCCTGAAATTACTTCTTTGTTCTATCCTAAAATTTAGATTCCTGCCTGAAATTATGTCTTTGTACTAGGCTAATGTCAGATTCCTGCCTGAAGTTCACTTCCTTATCCTTGGCCAATGTCATATTCCTGCCAAGCAGCCCATTTTCTTGTCCTTGGCCCATGTCAGCTTCTTGCCAAGCAGCCTCAAAAGCTATCTACCTCTCCTCCTTTTTGTTTCATAAACAAACTGAGCTTGTCTTAGGTCATTCTGTCAAGAATATCTTCTTTACCAGTCGTAGAATATGCATTATCAAAAGCAGAATAGAAATGCTGTCAAAAAGCCAGGTTTTCAAATTTATATATTTCTTCTTGTGACAAAATAATCACTATGTTTTAATGAGACCATTTCCTAGAACAAAGAAGGACTAAATCTTCATCACCCTTGTACTTGGGCATATAGATGATGTCAGTGATTAATTCTGTATATGGAGTGGTAGCACAAATTATGTAGTCACACATAGATGCCATGTTGCTAAAATCTTCCATGATTTTCTTCTAAGTTTTCTTTATATGTTTGAAATACTTCTTAACTTATTTTAGGGGAGAAAAGTTTTCTTTTAATTATTTCTTATATTTTTGAGGTTATAATTACATCATTTCTCCCTTTATTTTTCTCCCTTTAAACCGTCCTACACATGCCTCCTTGTTCTTATTTAAATTCATGACCTCTTTTTTCATTAATGTTGTTATGTGCATATTTGCATATGTACATATATACATACATACATATGTTTCTAATTATATATACTTACAAACATATATATATATACACATATATATATATATATATTCATACATACCCACATATTCCTAAATATAACCTGCTCAGTCTATATTTTACTAGTATACTAGTGTATATGTTTTCAAGACTGCTCATTTGATGTTATACAATTAATTGGTGTGCCCTTCCCTGGAGAAGATTATTTCTTCCACTCTTAGCATTCCTTGGTTGCCTGTATTAATTGTACATATTCATGAGTATTGGTGTGATATGCATGGATCAAATCCAATCTTCCTCCCCCAAAACCTCTCTTCCCCTGTCTAGGTACATAAAACCAGTGGAGAATTGCCAAAGCATGGGAAGGAACATATGTTAATCCCAGAGTCCCTACTCAGAGGAGGATTGCCTAGGAGAACAGCTTTTCCAGACGTAACTGCAATATAGTTTGCACTAGCAAGAACTAAGGTTATTAATGCTCTCAGCTTTGGGGTTAACTTTCTAGGAGCTGGGTCTATTCAAAATAATATGCTCAGTTCTATTCCGCAAGAAATCAAAAAAAAAAAATCTTTTTGATTCTTTCAATTTTTAAACCTAAAGAATCTTGTAGTTTTAATTAATGATAGTCATTCTGACTGGAGTGAGATGGAATCTCAATATACTTTTGACTTGAACCAATATACACTTTATCAGCTTTTTGTTCTTTTTTTGAGAACTCTGTTTAATTTATTTGTTCATTTATTGATCAGATCATTTTTAAAGTTCTTCATAAATTCTAGATATTTACCTTCCACCAGATGTATACTTAGCAATTTTTGCTTCATTCTGTTGGCTCTATCTTCACTCTGCTGATTATGTCCTTTGCTGTGCAGACACCTTTAAGATTTTACAATACCATTTATTAATCAGCCTTTGCAAGTGTTTCTTATGCTAATGGAGTTCTTTTTAGAGAGCCTGTACATACTCTACCTTTTATTTTAATTTATGTTTTCCTGTTTCAGATTTAAAGTTACAGGAGACATATACACATACATATTTATGTATGTATTCATACATGTATATATGTACTTATGTATATATATATATATATACATATATATATATTCATATATGACATGAAAGCAAACAAAAAACTAATTGAGAAAACAAAGTGGACTGGCAGGTTGCACCCAGCCACAGATGATGGTACAAGGAAAGTGAATATAATCAAAGTATATGACACATTTACATGAAAATGCATTTATGAAACTTTATACAATAAATACATGCTAATAAATGTTTTATAAAATTAGAACAAGCAATTTTCTCCTCAATCATATATTAAAATAGACTTGGGGCATTGTGAAAACATATACTGATCATATATCTATACACACACACATACATATATATGCCTACACACATATATATATATGTAGGATTCATGTTCATATACTGGTAGTACCTTCATAAATGAGCAAAACAAAAGAAACACTTCAATCTATTAAAGATAATGTCTCATATTTATCTAAAGAAACAGCATAAGCATTTTAAATGTCAATTTACTAGGCCAATTAAAACATTTGCATAGAATATTATAAATGTAAAAGTAATTTCCCTAGTAATATGAACTTTTCTAATTATGCATGCCCTATGAGACAAGGTCAATTGAAAATTGTTAAATCTCCAGGAAGAAATTTCCATAAAATTATAGAAAGCTGAAAATAGTGATTTATTGTCCAGGTCTAGGGAAACTTAAATTATGACTTTTAAATTTCTGCTGCAGGAAAAAGTATTTCTTGAAAGAAACAAGAAAACCTATGCTCCATTTTCAAGGAATAAAATAGGAGTGTATGTATGTAGATAGTTTTCTTCCCTTCTGACATAATATAATGTTTATTTTTAGAAGTATGTTATTCAACCCCCAAAAGGATTTCAGGCTATCTTTTAGCTTTTTATTTCTATTTTAATTCCATTGTGTTCTGAAAGCGTACTTGTGTGAATTCTACTCTCCTATGTTTGTTAAAGCACAGTTTTGATATAAAATGTAGCCTATCTGAGTGATTATTTTGCATCAACTTGGGAAGAATACGTTATATGCTTTTAAATGAAATAGTCAATAAATGTTAGTTACTTCTAGTTGATTGATGAGGCTGTTCAGTTCTGTTATCTGTACTGATTTTCCACCCTTGGATCTGTCAGTTACTGAGAGAATACTATCTTCAACCATAACAACAAATCTGTAGATTTCTCCCTTTAGCTCTATCCATTTATGCTGTATGCATTTTGTTGCTATTTTTGGTTAGTTTGCTTTTCTGGTTGGATTATAAAACACTCTAACCAAAAATAATTTGAGGAGGACAGTGTTTGTTTGGCTTACACTTCTAGGTCACAATTGATTACCCAGAAAACTCAGGGCAGGACTTTAAGGCAGGAAGCTGGAAGTAGGAACCTTGGAGAAATGTTGATTTTGGGGGTTTTCACTGGCTTTTACTCAGCTAGTTTTCTCCCTTCCCTTCCTTTCTTCCCTACCCTTTGCCCCTTCCTCTCTCCCTCCCTCCCTTCTTCCCTCACTCCTTCCCTCCTTCCTTCTTTTTGAGAATCTCATACATGAGTACTATTTATACATAATTTCTCTTTTTCCTTCTTCTCCCTCCTACTCCTCCTATGTCGCACAACTACACCCTCTCAATAGCATGACTTTAATTACACACAGACACACATAGATACAGGCACACAGACTCACAGACACACACAGACACACATGTATATATATATACATATATATATATATATATATATATATATATATATATATATATATATGCATACACATACACACAATGTAACAAGATAGCAGGGCTTAGTAATGTTGCTTGTAATTGTGTGTGTGTGTGTGTGTGTGTGTGTGTGTGTAACACACTGAGATTAGTGTTGCTTTTATGAAGAATTGTTTAGAGTTGACCACTCAAAACTGTATAACCTATCAGGGTGCTCACCTCTGAAACACTGATTCTTAACTTTGATTGTCTATAGCCCTTCATTTAGACATGAGACATTGTGAGATTTCCCCCATCCACATGGGTATTATTGTCATTGATCATATGGCATGATCCTCTGGGATCTTTGTTTCTTTTCTCTTACATTTGAATCTTTCTTTTCTTTTTTAAGGATTTATTTATTTATGGTATGTGAGTACACTGTTTCTCTCTCTCTCTCTCTCTCTCTCTCTCTCTCTCTCTCTCTCTCTCTCTCTCTC
>JANHMN010000005.1:81068256-81089038 GCA_030674055.1 Rhabdomys pumilio
CTCTCTCTCTCTCTCTCTCTCTCTCTCTCTCTCTCTCTCTCTCTCTCCACACACACACACACACACTAGAAGAGGGCATCGAATCCCATTACAGATGGTTGTGAGCCACCATGTGGTTGCTGGGAATTGAACTCGGGACCTCTGGAAGAGCAGCCACTGCTCTTAACCACTGAGGCATTTTTTCATCCCCTATATTTCTTTTTAAAAAGAGACATTTAAAATTGTCTTTTTAATATCTCATTTACTTATTATTATGTGTATGTGTGTTCTGCCTGCATGTGTGTCTGTGCACTACATGTGTTCAATGCACAGGCAGTTGTGAGCTGTCATGTAGGGACATGGGAATTGAACCTGTATCCTCTGGAAGAGCATACAGTCACTCTTAACTGCTCCATTGTGTCTCCAGACCCCTGTTTACATTTTTTGTACAATGTAACAAGATGGTAGGGCTTAGTAATGCTGTTTGTAATTCCAGTAGTTAGGAAGCTGAGGCAGGAGGATCAGATTCATCATGAAATCATGTAGCTGGGCTCAGGTATGTATTAAGTTCCAAGTCAGCCCGAGCTACATTAGCCTCCCATCAAAAACAAAATAAAACAAACAAAAACCCCAAAACAAACAAACAAAAACTCTCACAATCTTATACAAGGCAGTTAAGTGTAGGCCTACAGGATGCAGGAACTTTTTTCTTTCTCTCTCCTTTTTTATGGTTTTTCCACTCAGAGTTTCTCTGTGTAGCCCGGGCTGTCCTGGAACTCACTCTGCAGATCAGACTGGCTTCAAACTCAGAGAGTTACCTACCTCTGCCTCACCAGCGCTGGGATTAAAGGTGTGCACCACTACCACCACCAGGCTGAATGAATGCTTCTTAACATTTATTTTTGGAGCTGGAGAGAAGGTTCAGCAGTTAAGAGCACTGACATTCAGGTATGGGTTCTCAGCACTCACATGGTGTCTGTTAACTCCAGTTCCAGGGGATTCCATACCCTTTTCTGACCTCCACTATCACACAGTTACAGACAAACACTCATTCAAGTAAAATAGATAAAAATTTGAAAATAAATGAAATTTATTTTTATTAATTAAAGAATTAGACATTTTTTATGTGTGTGAGTGTTCTGCCTGTGTGTGTATGTATATATGTGTACCACATGTGCTTGGTATCTAAGGAGGTCGGGAAAAGAGGTCTGATACCCTGGAACTGGAGTTGCAGATACTTGTGGGCTGTCTTGTGGGTGCTGATCATTGAACTTGGGTCCTCTAGAAGAGCAGTCATTGATCTTAACTGATAAGCTATCTCTCTAGACCCTTTAAGGGATTTTAAAAGCTTTCCATGTGTCATTCACACACAGACAAGCCCAAGACCTTCAGGGATAGCAATGGGAAGAATTAAACTTAAAGGCTCAAAGGACAATATTAAAGAATTGACAAAATGTAAAGTCTGTGTTCTGGTTAGTTTTTGTCAATCTAACATCAATTACAGTCCTATAATAAGAGAGTACCTCAAATGAGGAATTATCTCCATCAGAGTGGCCTGTAGGCAAGTCTCTGAAGAAATTTCTTGATTGATGTGGGAGAGAGCAACCCACTGTGGCTGGAGCCACTTCTAGGCAGGTGGTTCTGGGTTCTGTAAGAAAGCAGGCTGAGCAAGCCACAGAAAGCAAGCCAATAAGAAGCAATCTTTCATGACCTCTGCCTCCAGGTTACCTGAGTTCCTGTCTTGGCTTCTAGCTTAGTCAGTGTTCTATTGCTGTGAAGAGACACCATGACCATGGCAACTCATTTAAAGGAAAACACTTCATTGGGGCTGGCTTACAGTTCAGAGGCTCAGTCAGGGCGAGGAACATGGCACTGAGAGTAGCTGAGAGTTTTACAACTAGACAGCAGAGGGAGGGAGGGAGGGAGAGGGAGAGAGAGAGAGAGATAGAGAGAGAGAGAGAGAGAGAGAGAGAGAGAGAGAGAGACCTGGCTTGAACATTTGAAACCTCAAAGCTCACCCTCATTAACACAGTTCTTCTAACAAGGTTACACCTACTCCAACAAGGTCACACCTCCTAATAGTGCCACTCCCTGTTGACCAAGCATTCAAACACATGAGGCTATGGGGCCATTCCTATTTAAAGCACCACAGCTTCCCTCAGTGATGGTCTGTGGCCTGAAAATTAGAAATGCAAATATTTAGGAAATGTAAATGACTGAATGACTGATATTCCAAGGTTCTTTATTCTGTCTTCCAATTTCTCTTTCTTTCTTTCTTTCTTTCTTTCTTCCTTTCTTTCTTCTTTCTTTCTTTCTTTCTTTCTTTCTTTCTTTCTTTCTGGAATTTTTGTTTTAAGTTTCATGTAGTCACAAAGGCTGACCTTGAACTCAGTATGTAACGAGACTGGTCTTGATTTCCTCATTTTCTTGGCTCCACTTCCTCAGTAGTTTGATGACAGGCATGTACATCAGCCTGACTTGTGGGTGTAGATGTGTGTGCATGTGTGGTCATATGACTGCACAGGCTATGCATGCATGTGTGAAGGTCAGAATTGATCTTTGGGTTTTGGTTTGTTTTGTTTATCTCCATTTTACTTTTAGTGACAAGGCTGTCCCTGAACCTGGAACTCAGTCACTGCCTAGGCTGGCCAGGGAAATTCAGAGGTCCACCTGGCCCAATTTACTCAGCCTGTACATGGGGGAAAGAAGCTAAACTCTTCCTTGCTTGCACTGCAGCCACTTTACTGACTTCTCCAGAAGCAACTTTAGACTTTTGACTATTTTCTGTGTACTCAGGTTATAATTGAACATTTCATATGATTTCATTTCTCTGTATTTCTTTAAATTTTTTTAGAATGTGTCTTAGGGTTTGCAACATGCATTTATATACACTCTCATGAACTGTCAAAACAATACTATATCGTTTACTGGATTATGTAGATATATTCCTAACAGAATATAACCAATTATTCTATCTTATCCCTTATTATGTTGCTGTTTGTCATTTTACTTATCCATACACTGTAATTAACAAGACCACTAATGTTATTATTATGAAAAACTGGTTTATATTAGATTGCTTAGGGATAAGAAAAATATAAGATTAGTTGATCTTTACTTATTCCCAACCTTTCTGTTGAAAAGTCAAGGACTTTTGCATCCTAAGCATATACTCTAACATTGAGCTACACCCCAGCCCAACTTTTCTTTTCTAATGGTCATATTGAAAGCGAAGGTTCTAACTTCAATAAGTTTCTTTTTTTTTTTTTTTATAAAATTTAACATCTATTCAAAAGCCAAGTGTGGTTCTATACACTTTTAATTTCAGTACTTGGGAAGCAAATGAGAGCGTCTCTCTATAAGTTTGAAGGCAGCTTGATTGACAGAGCAAGTTCAAAGCTAACCAAGGCTACATAGTGAGACCTTATCTAAATATATACAGAATATTGATGAAACGCTCAATTTTGTTCATTTGAAAAGTTGTATTTTTACTTCTGTGTGATAATTTTGCAATTTAGAATTCTATGTTTTTGAGTACTTTTATTTCAGTATTTATGATCTTTGTTCTTAGCTGTGTCCATTCTTCTTATGAGTTCATCAAATATGTTCTTCTTTTAAATATTTATTTATGTATGTGAGTACACTGTAGCTGTCTTCAGACATGCCAGATAAGAGCATTGCATCCCATTACAGACGGTTGTGAGCCACCATGTGGTTGCTGAGATTTGAACTTAGGACCTCTGGAAGAGCAGTCAAGTGTTCTTAACTGCTGAGCTATCTCTCTGCCCAAATACATTTTTATTTAATTTTAAAATTTATTTTTGGATTTTTTTTTTACAAATTAATAAATTTCATTCAAGTATGGCATATTCTTTGGACATATCTATCACCCAATTAGCTTCTCCTAGATTTCCTCCTCTTCCCACCAGTCTGGGTTTTTTTTTTCTTTTAATTTTCATGGTTTAAATATAGTTTAAGTGTATCTTCCTAAGGGTTAATTTGTTAGAAGCATTATCTTCAATATGTCGATGTTTAAATGTGGTAGAATCTTTAACAGATGAGGCCTAAGGAGAAGTTGTTGAGATACTGGTGGCAATGTCTTTGGTAGAAATTAAGGGAGAATTTTTTTATAGGACTTCTTCCTCTTATGACAGTAAGCTGGTAAAAAAGTAAGTTGATATCTCATGGTCCCTATGTCATTTGTGATCTTTTCCTTTCCTCTGTGTTTCTGTAATCACAATGCCACCTGACTGTAGGACCTGCCTAGAACCAAGCTAATACTGTTTTCATGTTTCTGAACTCTCCAAATTGTGAAGTAAATAAAGCACTTCTCATTATATATTACCCAGACTTAGATGTTTTCGGTATAATGCAAAAAAAAATGGCCTCAAACTCTGGTATTTCCACTTGATTCTTCAAATTCCTTTCTACTTAATTAGCAATTGATTCTGAGTATTGCTGCTTTCTCCACTACAACTCCCCAATTAATTAGTGAATTTATTGAAACTCAGTATATTAATTATTAAATTTATTTTATGGGGCTACCATAACAAAATAGCTTAAATGAGAATAAAACTTCTTCTGCTTCTGGAAGTTCAATGTCTGGAACAAGGTTTTGTCTGGTTTTCTGAGGCTTTTCTTTCTGGTTAACAGGTGGCCATTTTCACCCCACATGCTCTCGTGGTTCTCAAATAGGTGTGTCTCGAAGGGCTCTTTCTTATATGGCATTTAAAATACACAAAAATGGTTTGCCTAACTTAATTACCTCTCTAGAACCTTTGTCTCCAAATATTACCACACTCTTGAGGTATTGAATCTCAACATTTTAATGGACTGGTTTTGTGGAGACAGCTTGGCAAGTAATCGAGATATCTTAAACTCCCAGTCAGATACTTATAAAGTCTCAGCTGTGACATGAATCAGGTTCTGATACTAGATTTATATGATAGAATTTTCAGTTTTGCCTCTTAGTGTGCCTTAAAGGTTTTTGAAAGGCAGGCATGATACAATGTGTTGAAAACTGAAACGAGGGCATTCACCTTATGTTGATATGGTAAGGGGAAAGGAGTTAGGCTGTTTTTAATGTTTCTTGTAGTAGAGATTCCATGGTGGAAAATGTTGACCAATGTTAATGATTTTTAATCATTTCTTTATTTCTGCGATTATAATATAACCACATAACTTCCCCCTTCTTTTCCTCCCTCCAAACTATCGGATATACCCCTTCTTTCTTTTTTTATGTTCATCTGCTCTTTTTATTAACTTTTGTTGCATAAATCCATGTATATAGATTGATATAGATGTGTTCCTAAATACATAAATACAACCTGCTCACTCTGTATAATGTTACCTGTATACATATTTCACACTTATAAACATGTTTTCGATGACCATTTTGTTTTGGATAACCTATTGGTATGCTCTTCCCTATGAAACACTATTTCTCCTGTTCTCAGGATTCCTTAGTTGCCTAACATTATTTGTTTGGGGCTGAAGCCTCATGGTCTTTCCCCATTCACTTTGGCATGTGTATTGTTGTTGTCCTTCTTTAGCTAATCTTTATGTAGGTAGTAGTCGTGTTGATGAGACTTTACCAATGTATCTTCTGATATTCCTTGTAGATAACAATTTTACAGAAAACTGGATCTCACAGTCTTTTCACTCCCTCTTCTACAATGATCCCACAGCCTTGGATGTGGGAATTGTACATAGATGTAACAGTTGGGACCGGGCTCTACTACAACTGAGTATTTTTATTTATTGTGATTTTCTGCAACAGCTTCTGTCTATTGCAAAAAGAAGTTTCCTTGGTGATGGGTCAGGACTACACTTATCTTTGAAAACAAGGATAAATATTTAGAGTGTAGTTAGGGATGACATTGTTTAAATAATTTGTGTTTTTAGGTTCTTCTCCAAGATCCAAGACTTCACAAGCCTTAGGTATTTGGCTAGGTTCCAGAATCAGGCATGATTTCTCCTTTGTTAAGTAAGTACCAAAACTATATGCTAGTGAGAAGAGTGCATCATCAAACATTGCTGCTAGTAAAACTGAATGTTCACAGGCAAAAGAATGAAACTAGACCAATATCTGTCAACTTTCACAAAGCTAACCCCAAATGGACCAAAGAACTAAATGTCAAACCCGAAACTCTGAAACTACTTAGAAGAAAACCTAGGCAGTGCCCTGTATGATATAGGTGTAGGAAGAGACTTTCTCAATAGAATTTCTGAAAGAGACTTTTGTTTGCCCTAGAATTAGGCCCAAAATTTGACAGATGGTATTTCATAAAACTAAACACCTTCTGCATAGCTAAAGAAACAATAAATTGCAGAGAAAGTCATAGAATAGGAAATACTCTTTGCCATCTATACATCTGACAATGGATTAATATCCAGAATGCATAAAGAACTCAAAACCAAAGAGTCAAAAAACATTTTAAAAAATTAAAATCTCAACCTAATTTTTTTTAAAAAATATGGTAAATATACAATACAAATATTCTATAAATCTGTAAAGAAAAATGTAATAATGAAATCTGAAGGTAAATGGATGGACACAGAAAACATATTGAAGAAGATAACCCAGATCCAGAAAGACAAAAAGTGCGTGTTCTCTTTCATTGGAGTCTTCTAGCTCCAAACCATCACATGTGACTACATATTCTGGGTGAGTTCAGAAACAATGGAATTGAACTTGCTGGGCTGTGGGCTGTGGGGAAGGGGCATAGGGGAGCAATAGAGAGGGAACTATCAGGACACAAGTGTTCTAATAGGAGAAGTGAGGGCCTCTAATTAGGGATAGAGACGGAGTAAACACAGATGAAGGAAGAAAGAAAGTAAAATAATAGTAAGTCTTAAGGAATAACACTAGTATCTACCTAGAAAATCCCATGATTACATTTAAGTCTCTGTATAAATAAATATACATAGTTTAAATATGAAATTTTAAATGAAAATGCTCCATCTGAACTGACAATGATCAAAATACATCTAACAAAAAACCCTAATACCAGGGATGAGAAGCCCTTTTTGCGTTGTTGGTCAGGGTTGTATAAGAGACTGCAAAATATTAAGGGCTGTTGCTATTGCCCTTGGTTGGCCTCCCACAAGTGGAAGGTAAGTTTCCACTGCTGAAGGCACCATGTACTCCAGACATAGTTCCAAGAGGTACCTGAGCTGAAACTGACATCAAAACCTCCTCCCTGCTTTTATGGTACCAGAAGGTACATACATACATTGGTGGTAACCACTAGCTCTCTAATTAGACTTGACTCTTAGTATTTTTTGATGCCATTATTTAGAGACTTCTTTAAGTAGGATGTAGTCTTTTATTATTTTCAGTTGTTACCTACTATCATTATACAGAAGCCAGATCAATGAAATGAGCTGTAAATGTTATGAGTAGGTTTTAGTCTTTCAGTTGGTCAATGTTCTTAGCCTGTAACTTTCACACATGCTTTCCATTATTCATCTTTTCATACATGTACGGTAAGAATGGACAGCAAGACTTATTGGTGATGTGGCCATTTACCTTCCTCCATACAAATTAGGTTTGAGTTTGGTAACTAATTTATTTGGAGGTCACGATACCAAAAATGGAAAAACTATCTTGGACATAGTTTTTTTTTTCAAAAGAGTTATTCCTAGCATCATTTTCCACAACCAAAACACATGCAGATTTTTTTAATCACTAATCATAAGAACTTGAATGGGTTCTTAAAAGTCACAAACACACATACACTAACACACACACACACACACACACACACACACACACACACACACACACACTAGTAGTCTTTTATTTTAGAAATACAATCACTTACGAGGGACTTTAATCTAATCCTTAGTCATCTCCAGCAATCAGTTAGTTATGCCTGTGTTCCTACTATGCCCCAACATCAGCTTCCCTTCCTGGTAGATTCTGATTCTCTGTATCATGTGTAGCTTCAGTCTATGAGATAGAAATTTGTTCTGTGACCTCAAATTACTGATAGACTTGAAAATGAATCGTAGATTTGCAGTTTGTTCATGTTTTCTGCTTATGAAAATGGAAGATATAAGGATTTCAAACTGTATTTTATATATGTGATAAGATACCACAAATATAAATATATGTTTAAAAAGTTGAAAAACATATAATCAAAGACAAAAAATCATTTCTAATATAATTATCCTAAAATGAAAAATTTTAATATTACACATTTTCAATTATTTTCTGCCTATGCATTTGTTTTATAGGTTTTTTTTAATTTTACACACAAAGACGGATGATACTATAATTAACTATTATAATTCACTGTCATTTTTTGACCTTTACCTTTAAGAGACATGATATATTAGTTGTTATTTGTTTTGTACCCTTTTAAATTCAACTATTTCCCTTTTCTTCATAGAGATAATAACCATTGTTCCTTTCTTTGATCTATATTTTGATAGATTTTTTTCTTTTCTGTTACACATATCTATTAATGAACATTACATAAATAGAATCATATTATATTCAACATTATATATTTTCTACTTTCTTCCATTACATATATGACTATATGTATGAATGTACTGTGGTTTCTGTACACACATTTACATGTGTGTATACAGGATCATATGCACACGTATCTAATGTGAGGAGGTCAAACTCAGGTGTCATTTCTCAGGGGTTGTACACCTTGAATTTTAGGCAGGGTCTCTTAATGGGACCTGAGGCTGGCTGATTAGTCTAGGCTGGCCAGCAAATGATCTCGAGAGATCCTCTGGTTCCATATCCCCAGGACTGCAAGGATGAGTGTGAACCAACATGTCTGGCTTTTTTTTTTAATGTGGTGCTTGGGATCAAACTTAAATTCTTCTGCTTGTGCTATAAGTACTGTACCTGTTGGGGCATTTCTAATTTTCATTTTTGTCACTGCATTTCCTTTAGATAGGAACAAATTTAGGTAAAAAATTTTAAGGTGAGTTGATGACAACACTCCACCATCAGGGAGGGGCACTTTCTATCTACTGGAAGTGGGCTCTTCAGATTGCATATTCCCACTGTTGGGCATTTTGGCTAAGGTCACCCATATTGAGACCTGAGAGCCTCCCTCATACCAGGTTTCTGGGACTTCCTAGAGATTCCCCCACCCACCACCCCCAGCAGCTGCAGATTTCTACTCATTCTCCTGTCCCACACAGGTCCTCCTTCCCTCTGGTTCCCATGTTGTTCCCCCTTCTAAGTGGGACTGAAACATCCTCACTTGGGTGTTCCTTCTTGTTTAACTTCTTTGAGTCTGGGGGTGAATCATGTATTCTGTACTTTTTGGCTAATATTCACTTATTGGTGAGTACATACTGTGCATGTCCTTTTGAGTCTGGGTTACCTCACTCAGGATGATATTTCTGAGTTCTATCCATTTGATTACAAAATTCTTGATGTCCTCTTTTTAAATAACTGTATAGTATACCATTGTGTAAATGAACATTTTCTGCATCCATCCTTTCACTTGAGGGAGATCTGGGTTGCTTCCTTTTCTGGCTATTATAAAAAAAGTGGAGGATGTGTCCTTGTGGTATGGTGGGGCATTTTTTAAGTATATGCCCAGGAGTGGTATAGCTGGGTCTTCAGGAAAACTATTTCCAATTTTCTGAGGATTCACTAGATTGATTTCCCCAAAGTCTAAACCACCAGCCTGGGAGCACACAGGGAGGGACCCATGACTCCACCTGTACATGAAAGGGAAGATGGCCTTGTCGGGCATAGGTGGGAGAGAAGATTCTTGGTCCCATGAAGGCTGAACACAGTGTGGGGGAATTCGAAGGTGGGGAGGTGGGAGTGTGTGTGGGGGGGGTAAGTGGGGGCACATCCTCATAGAAGCATGAGGAGGGGGGATGGTGTTAGTTGTTCTAAAAAGTCCGACCACAGCTCAGAACAGACCACTCTAGACCACATGGTTCCAAGGGGAAGGAGGTTTATTCAGGAGATAGGGCAAAGGTGAGGGAAAGAAGGTGGAAGAATAAGAGAGTAGAGAAGTAGAGGCCGGCCATGACCACGTGGAGAGAGAGAAAGGGGGGGAGGGGACAGAGAGGCAAGAGGGTAAGAGAGAGGGTAAGAGAGTAAGAGAGGGAGGAGGGGGCAAGCAGTCCCTTTTATAGTGGGCCAGGCCTACCTGGCAGTTGGCAGGAAACTGTGGGGAGGAGCATACCTGGCTGTTGCCAGGTAACTGTAGAGGTGGAGTTTAGACAGAATACTAACATTCCCCCATTTTGGTTTAATTAAAAAAGAAAAATTAGGAAGAGGTGATGGCGAAGCAGGAATAGGGACGTTGTGATATCTGACTACTTCCTGCTGGCATTGGGGGCGATGTGTCTCTAGAGGGAACCTAGAAGAATGGGTATGGGGGATGTTTGTCCGATCTTAGGAGAGTTGGCTGTTTCCTGCTGTCCAGGGTCTATGGAACCATCTGAGGATAGGTCAGAAGGAACAGGTCCAGTAGAAGCAGTTGTGTATTTTACAGGAGATGGAGCATTTGAAGGTTGCTTCTCTGGAGCTGTTCTGGATGTGCCTGGACTTGACAAGATGTAGGGAATAAGGTTAAGTACATTTGGGGGAAAGAAAAATTTTCTAAGTTGTACATTTGAAACCCAGAGGGATCCCACCCTTTGGAATAGGTAGTAAGTGGGAACTTTAGGCAGATGTACTTATCTGAATGGCATCTAAGGTAGATCTAAGTGGGTTTCCTGTAGCTTGTAAGTTTACAAAAGAGATAACAGCATGAGTTTACAACATGAGCAGTCTTCAAGATGAACCTTTGTTGGATGGTATAGTGGAATATTTTATTAGAGATAGAGTTAGGCATGTTTATAGGAACTCAGATAATATTAGGACAGTGGCATAGCAAGAGGAGGAAATATGAAGAATTTAATTGATGGCAACTGAGTTTAGATAATGAGGTAACAGATTACATCTGTGAAAGCTTAGCTGTCAATGTAGTCAGAAGTCTGAAAAAGTAAACAATAATCTACCAGTTATATATTATTTTAAAAAATGACAGAGTCCACTAGCCAACAGTTCCCGTGGTGTCCATCCATAGTCTCTTGGGCGAAGTCAGTTTGGCTTCCAAGTGCAGAAGTCGCAGGGCTTTTTCTCTGAGGAATGGATACGCGGGACATGAGAAATGACTTACCTTGGTTTAGCCAAGTCATTTGACTCAGGGCATCCAGTTTTGTCCACTACATTAGTGACAATATCATTGCATACAATTCAGTCTGTATCTTCTAGGTATCCAAGTCTTCTAAAACCATCTTTGGTCAACTGTTACCTGCTTTGGGAATTCTGTCGGCCATAAACTTAAATGTATTATTAGCAGACTTCTGACAAGATTGAGAGCCATAAGGATTAATTGTAACTAAAAATCTATTAAGACAGGATAGGAAAGAGTCTTAAGTAGCTTTGACAGGTTACATAGGTAGAGAAAAGCACATTTTAGTATTAGCAAGGAAACATTTGGCTAGGACCAGAATAGGAAAGCTGGCAACATTAGCATACGATCAAATGGCTGGCAGGTTGGGGCTATGGGCCCACAACTGAGGGCATAGTTGCTGCAGGTCAGGTCCGCTGTGGCTGTAGGGCGGGGCTTCCCATTAGCCGCCGGAAGTCACTGCCCAGTGCCTTTGGCAGCTAGTCTGCAGTGGTTAAGGAAAAGCAGGCACACGGTTCCAAGGGGGAAGAGGTTTATTCAGGAGATAGGGCAAAGGTGGGGAGAAGAAGGTGGAAGAAGAGAGAGTAGAGAAGTAGAGGCTGGCCATGACCACATGGAGAGAGAGGAAGGGGGGAGGGGACAGAGAGGTAAGAGATTAAGAGAGGGTAAGAGAGTAAGAGATTGAGAGAGGGAGGAGGGGGCAAGCAGCCCCTTTTATAGTGGGCCAGGCCTACCTGGCGGTTGCCAGGTAACTGTGGGGAGAAGCATACCTGGCTGTTGCCAGGTAACTGTAGAGGTGGAGTTTAGACAGAATACTAACAGATGGGATAGGAGGTTCCTGGGTGGTGGGGGCAATGGGGGTTAGAGGATAAAATCTGAAATATAAATATAATATCCAATAAACATAAATTATAAAAAAATAAATAAATAAAAGTCCCACATGAAGACCAAGCTTCACAACTGTTACATATGTGCAGAGGGCCTAGGTCTGTCCCATGAATGTTCTCTGGCTGGCAGTTTTATCTCTATGAGCTGCTATGAGTCCATAGTTGATTCTGTGTGTTTTCTTGTGGTATCTTTGAGGCTCCTACATTCTTTCTTTCCCCACTACTACAGGATTCTCCAAACTCCACTTTATGTTTGGCTTTGGGTGTTTACCCCAGTCTCCATCAGTTGCTGAGTGAAGTCTCTCTGATGACTGTTATCTAGGTTGCTATCTGCATGTATAATGGAACATCATTAATAGTGTTGGGGTCATGGCATGGGACTCAAGCTGGACCAGTAATTGGTTGGTCTTTCCCTCAAATTCTGATCCAACTGTTACCCCTGAACATCTTGTAGGCAGGATAAAATATGAGTCTAAGGTTTTGTGGTTGGGTTGATGTCTCTATCCCTCCTTTGAAAGTCTTGCCTGTTTACAGGAGATAGTTCAGGCTCCATATCCCCCATTGCTAGGTGTCTTCACTAGGATCACCATCATTAATTTCTGGGAGGTTTCACCGTCCTAGGTTTCTAGTTTGTCCCAGAGATGCCTCTCCATCCAGTTGTCTTTCTCAGTACACTTTCCCTCCATGTTCCCCCCACCTCATCACTCCTCTTCCCATCTATATTTTTTAGCATGTTTATCCTGTACTGTATAACTAATATCCATTTATAAGTGAGTACATACCATGTTAGTCTTTCTGGATATGGGTTACCTCACTTAGGATGATATTTTCTAGTTCCATACATTTGCCTGCAAATTTCATGATGTCTTTGTTTTTAATGGCTAAGTAGTACTCCATTGTATAAATGTACCACATTTTAAATAACATAATGCATCTTCATTTTTTAATGGATAACATTGTGCACTCCTTTCTGGATATATTAACTTAAATGCTTATGTATTTACTACCTGTTATGAAAAAAAGATTTAATTCTACTAATGCTCTACCTTAATTTTATTATTCTTAAATAGATTATTAGTGTTTTCTTTTTGTTTATTTAAATTTAAAGACTATGACCTTTCATGTAATATCAGCAGTTAACCTTTACTATGCACCCTATAAGATAAAGATACAAATTTGATTTTCCATTTCTTTCTTCCACCTTTCATCCTATTATATTATGTTATATTCTCAAACTTGATAGTGTTTTTCTTTCCATTTGAAGCTATATTTAAATATTTAATTTTTTATATTAGCATTGCAAGGACTAGACATGAAGAACACTATTATGGTGTTGAAAATCTTCACTCTAGAGAAGAAGTGTTTTGTGGAGTGTTATAAGTAGAATGGTAGTCACACTTGAGGATGCAGGTTATGACTGTGAGGCCAAAAACTTTTGGGAGTTGATAGTATTGCTTTTTTCTATAGACACTGACTCTTGCTATAAACACTCTAGCACGTGAGTGTCACTTATTGCACCTTTATGGACATATTGCCATGCTGGTAAACTATACTGCTTTATAGATGTCTCTGCTAGATATGACTCACAACTGTATGTGTATGTGTACATGTATGTATTGTGTATAATTTTAGCTAACTATAAAAATAATATGATTCTTTGAGGCTTTATCAAACAAATTTCATGTTATCTGTTCCTCCTTCTCCTTCCATATCTTATCCTTTTACCCATAAGTAGGAGTAGCTACCACCACTCATCATATGTTCATGTTTTAAAATTAGTAAAAATCAAAGAGCACAGTTATAATTATACTCTTTCCCTTTGTGTTATAGTTTCATTTTTGAAAAAAAAAAAAACAATTGTATGAAATTATGCTGTCCTACTGACATGGCGGTAGGAGATTCTTTCTAAGGTCCATGACTTCACTTGCTCCAGAAAACTGAATCAATTTCCAGTACCAAGCATGATTTACATCCTGTTGAGTGGATCTTAAGTCAAATTAGACAGCTGATGGCATGTGAGTGCCTCTTATAGCACCTGTGCATACATCTTGCCATGCTGGTGATTACAGTGGTTCATAGGAGCCTCTCCTGGATAAGACACACAGCTGTGTGTGTGTGTGTGTGTGCGCGCGCGTGTGTGTTTGTAGTGTGTATCTATACATATATATTGTGTATAATTTAGCTAAATATAAAATAATATGCTTATATGAGGCTTTATGAGACAATTTCTGTGTTATGTGTTCCTCCTTGTCCTATATTTTATCCTTATACCCATGAGTAAGTGTAGCCACCACTTCTCATCAAAGAAGTCTCTTTTTATAGCAAAGGGAGATCATAACATCAAAACATTACTGGACACAACCCAGAGTTCAACAGATCATGAGGAGCCCTGCCCCATTGGATAAATGTCCACCACATCCTACTCGGTGAATATTGTAAAAGAGGAGAAAGAAAAACATTTTAAGAGCCAGAATACCAGGAAATATGCTATGAGACTGTTTCTCCTAGAAATGACTGCATAAATGAAACCAGAACAATGGCAATATCAATATATGTGTTAACATGGAAAGGGGAAATTTCACAGGGTTCAAACTCTAGTTGAAGAATGACAGGCAACTAATAGCTAGGAGAAGGAAAATTAATGTCTCCTGTGAATGAGCAACCTCATTTAGTATTAATTAATTGTCTAATGTAGAGGAGTCAGCCTTAAAACCATATATATATATATATATGTGTGTGTGTGTGTGTGTGTGTGTGTGAATCAATCACCCAGTCATATTTATGTATATTTGTGCACACACATATAGCAGTAACAAAGAAAAAGGAGCTACTAACTTGAATGTGTGTGAGGAACATGGACAGAGGCTGAGGGAGGGTACATAGGAGAGGCTGGAGAGAAGAAAGGGAGAGAGAAAAGAGATGTAATTCTATTTCAATTAAAATTTTAAAATAGCCGGGCAGTGGTGGTGCATGCCTTTAATCCCAGCACTTGGGAGGCAAAAGTAGGCAGATTTCTGAGTTTGAGGCCAGCCTGGTCTACAGAGTGAGTTCCAGGACAGCCAGGGCTACACAGAGAAACCCTGTCTTGAAAAAAAAAATAAATAAATACATTTTTGGTTATTTTATTTAGTATTAGTGTGTGTTTAAGTGTGTGTGTGTGTGTGTGTGTGTGTGTGTGTGTGTGTATGCATGAATGTGGGTTAATGCATTTTTCAGAGGCTGAAGAAACTTGCCACACAAACCTGCAACTTGGGTTCAGTTACCAGAACCCATATATCTTAGTTAAAGCTTCTGTCATGGTGTGAAAACACTGTGACCAGAAGAAATGGGTTTTTTCAGAAGTTCCCTCTTCTACCAGCTGTGATTCAAATATTCAAATATATAAGCCTATAGAGGGGATTATCATTCAAACTGCCATGTATATGCATAAATAAAGTTAAAAATCATTTTTAGAGCAGGGTATGATGATCCATACCTGTCATACCAAGCACCTGGGAGGTAAAGGTCAGAGGATCAGGACTTTAATATTAGTCCTCCTTAGCTGTATCGCAAGTTAGAAGCCAATCTGAGATAAGGCCCCCATTTCAATTTTTTTTAAACTTTGAATCATATATTATACTTTCTTATTTGTATTTTCATTTAGTGAATAAAATTAACATATTGTAACATTAGAAAAATTTTGCTTATTAACTCAAACCTCAAAATTATAAAATTTCATCATGTTTATCAAACATAACTGTTTTATATGCCCCCATGAGGGAGTTGAATTGTAGATTCCCCCAAAATTTATGAGAAAATTCTAATCCCATGTACATGTGAATGTGCCTTTATTTGGAAACGGCTTTTATAGATGAAAAGTTAAGGATTTCAAGATGAAGTCAACCTAGATTTTGACCTTCTAAATTCAAAGAATAATTCTGTTTTAAGGGAAATAAATTTCATTTTATTTTTTAGTGCTTTCTCCTTTTTTTCATTTTTTAGTAATAATTTTATTCATTTACATTTCATAATGATATCCCCCTTCCCAGTTGCGCCTCAACAAATAACCCATCTTATCCCCCCTCCCTCATTGCCTTTGTCTCTAATGAGGGTGCTCGTCCACCCACTCATCTACCTACTCATCCACTTTGGCCCCACCACTCCAGCATCCCCCTACACTGGGGCCTCTACAGGACCAAGGACCTCCCCTCTCATTGATGTCTGATAAGGCCATCCTTTGCTACACATGTATATGGAGTCATGGAGCCCTCCATGACTCTGTGGTTGGTGGTTTAGTTTCCAGGAGTTCTGTGTGGTCCAGTTACAAAGGGAAGATAGAACATGTAGAGACCACCTCCAATAGATAGGCAAGGCCCCCAGTTGAGAGATGGGGCCGCCCATCCACTTCAAAAATATTAATCCAGAATTCCTCCTGTCAAAAGGAGATACGGAGACAAAGTGTGGAGCAGAGACTGAAGGAAAAATCATGCAGAGACTGCCCCACCTGGGGACCCATCCCATATGCAGACACCAAACCCAGACACTATTGCTCATGCCAATAATTGCTTGCTGACGGGAGGCTGTTTCCTGAGAGGCTCTGCCAGAGCCTGACCAATACAGAGGCAGATACTTGCAGCCAGCCATTGGACTGAGCATGGGGACCACAATGGAAGAGTTAGTGGAAGAACTGAAGGAAATAAATTTTATGCCCAAAGAGAAATAATAAAATTCATTCAAAGACCAAGGTAGAGACTAGAGTGATGTGTATTCAAGTCAAAATTGTTAAGGTTTTTCTGGTTTCTCCAAAAATGAGAAAAGAAATAGATTCTGTTCAAAATCCTTAAGGCAGAAGCCACTTTTCTGACATAACTTCATCCCTCTGACCTCTCATTTTGAGAGTGTATGTGTGTGCGTGCATGTGTGTGTGTGTGTGTGTGTGTGTGTGTGTGTGTGTGTGTGTGTGTAACTAGCTCTTTGAGGTAATTCATTATAGAAATCTTAGTAAACATATACTATCTATTCAAAAATCTATACTTAAAGGTACACTTATAAGAAGGGACTATTTTATTCTCAACTGTCCCTACATGTATGATGAACTTGAAGTTATCTTACTTGAAGTTATCTTTTTTTATATAATAGTTAAAATACCCCAGTGATGTGGAAAATTTGTGTCTACTTCCTACCTTTCTCATCTCACTTTTCAATAGACCTTCAGATGATGAGTCAGCATCCAGCTAGCAGTTTGTCAGAGTAACTGCCAAATGCATTTCAACTTCCCTATCCCATACCACATTTCATCATTATCTTTCTTTCACATTGAAGTTGGTAAGGCCAATCCACAGAGTAGATTTCTTCTTGTAATTTATTTTTTACTTAGAATCTTAATCATCATATAGGGAGTTGAAAAACCACTTCTATGTGGAATACTTATTACCAAGGTTAAGAGAGACTATGCTTAACATTTAATTGGCTTATGATGCTGTGAAGCTAGCTTCAAGGTCATAAAAATCTTACTTATGAGCACAAAAAGAAAATGTTAACAGCTGTTATAAAACCATCAGAGTCACATTCTCTTATTGAGCAGTGTGGAATTATACAAAACATTAAATCTAATATATCTTCAAGGATTCTTTTGATCAATCAAATTAATCTCGACTCGTTCTTAGGAATGACTTGGGTTGACTAAAAAAAATTAGCTCCTCATTATTCTAACATTACCCTATGTACAATTCAGTCAAGTTATACTGCCAATTATCTACATATGATTTATTTGTGTGTATACTGTAGTCTAAGTCTTCTGTCAAGCAAGAATTTCATCTCTGTAGCTCAGTGTTCTATATTGAGTAAAGTCACTGGGTACTAATTTAGTCCAAGTAACTGCATCAACCATTTATTGTTTCCATGTGATCCTTCTCTCCTTGTCATTATCCTATAAATGGTTCACTAATACTCAATCCACCACAATCTATTACCTATACAGACAGCAGGATTACGATACAAACACCTAAAATTGAGATAGTCTACTTTCTTGTTTAAATTCCCCAAGGTTCTTCCTCTGCATTTAATGTAAGATTCTAAAACAAATTATATGATCCACCTTTTGGGTACACAATTATTGCCAGTCCCATTTTGCTGGTTCTTTTATGTATAAGGCTCTTAACAGACATATTCTCACTTCTGGATCTTTTAAGTAAGAAGTTAACTGATGAATCACAATCCCAAAAGACCTCCAAGAGTGGTTTCCAGCCTTGAACGGCTAGTCTGTGTATAAAATATCACATGCTATTATTTTTCTGTTGCAAAGTACTGACCGTTTCATCCTGGATATGATGCTTGTCCCCATCACCTGCACCCCAAATTTGATGATGAATTCTACAAAAGTAGGTGCTTATCACTCTATCATCTCATCTTGAATTCTGTTGTCACCAAGTTGCTTGTTAAAAAATGACCTGTGAAATTAGTGAGTGAATATAACGAGCACAACAGTGCTATGAAGGCATGTGCTTCCCCCCAAGTTTTACTCATTTGAGTCACACATTTATGTTTGCTTGGAAGATGCTTTTCATACATTGGCTGTGTGGTCACTGTGCTAGCTCCCTGTATTGAGTAAAAGACTTATAAAAACCCAAGTGGTTTTAAACAGCACATATTTACTATCTCATCATTTCTGTGGACTGTAGAACTGGGAATGACTTATCTTGGCCCCTGTAGCTCAAGGTCCCTTTGGCTGCAATGAAAGTATTAGCTAGGGAACCATTCATTTCAAGTCTCCAAAGCAGAAGGAGGTACATCCAAGCACATTTTGGTTCTTAGAAGGATTCAGCTGCCAATTGTACTGAGGTTTCCAGTCCTTCACTATCTGCTGGCAGAAGCTGTCCTCAATTTCTTGCCATATGGACCTCCCAATGGAATTTTGTTTAATCAGTATAAAAAGTGAGAGGAAGCAAGCAACCCAAAAGCTAGTTTTATTTTGTAGTATAATTACGGAAATTGCATAACTTTACTTTTATTACATTCTAATTTCCATGCCTGAGTCACTAGTTTTAACCCATATTGAAGGGAAAAATATTTCTTTAAAATACTAGGAGGCAAGGATGACTGATAACTATTTTAAATACTTCCAACCAGAGCAACATATTTTTATATTCAGATAAATTGTTTATCCTATTATGAATAAGGCTGCTTGAACATAGTGGAAAATGTATCCTGTGATATGGTGGAACATCTTTTGGGTATATTCCCAGAAGTGATATAGCTAGCTCTTCAGGTAGAACTATTTCCAATTTTCTGAGAATCCTCCAGACTGATTTCCAGAGTGGTTATACCAGTTTGCAATCCTACCGGCAATGAAGGACTGTTCCTTTTTCTCCACATCCTCTCCAGCATGTGCTGTCACTAAGTTTTTGTCTTAGGCATTGTGACTGGTGTGATGTGGAATCTCAGGATTGTTTTGATTTGCATTTCCCTGATCACTAAATACTTTGAACAATTCTTTAAGTGCTTCTCAGGAACCCTATGGAAGAGTTCGGGGAAGGACTGAAGGAGCTGAAGGGGATGGCAAACCCATAGGAAGAACAACAGAGTCAACTAACCTGGACCCCTAGGAGCTCCCAGAGACTGAGTCACCAACCAAAGAGCATACACAGGCTGGTCCATGGCCCCTGACACATCTACAGCACAGTACTAACTTCTCTTGCTTCAGTGGAAGAGGATGAGCCTAATCCTGTATGCCCTAGGGAAGTGGGATGTGGGGAGCACAGGGCGAGGTCCATCCTCTCAGACATGAAGGGGAGAGTGGTTGAGTGAAGTACTCTGGGAAGTGAGACGAGGAGAGGAGGCAACATTTGGGATGTAAATAAATGAAATAATTAATTTTTAAAACTTGTTTCTCTTATTTCTTGTTTTATGCTCACTCTCCCTGGAATTTTCTATTCCTGAGAGCTGTAACTCTGATCATCATATTCATTTCTGTCACTTAACTTTGAGTCATTTGGGGGAAAGTCATAAGTGAATTTTTTTTTTGTTTAAGTTGAATGGAGATTCATTTTAAACAGAACCTCATGGACACATCAATAAACTACAAATATAAGAACTGTGGCTCTAGGTTTACGTACCATTAAAAGATAAATATTTATTAATTCTCTCTGGGAATATTCATTGAGCAACTGGATGTACAAAATAGCACTATTGGCAGGGTTAGCCTATGCAAACCAGTCCCGGTATACAAAACAGCAACAATATAAAGATTGCATTCGTGAAACTTTAAATCTGGTGATCTAGAAGAAAATGTTGCATAGTACTGTGAACTAAGGTAAAAGAAAGGGATATAATGTGCTTGACTTGGAGGAGGCTGACATTTTAGCAATGGTGAACACTGAAGGTCTCATTAAGAAAATGCAACCTTAATCAAAAGTCAAAAAGAAGACGAGCAACTATCTATGGGAAATCCAATAAGTCAAACAACATGTTAAAAGAGATTCTTGGCAGATATGATAACTTGATGTGTTTAAGAAAATGAAAAATGTGTCACATCTTTTTATAATAATTTGTTTTAATTCTTTAAAATTATAATACAATTACATCATTTCCCCTTGCCTTTCTTTCCTCCAATCTGTACTGTGTATCCATCTCTCACCCTCTTTCAAATTCATAGCTTCTTTTTTAATTGTTTAGATACACACACAAACACACACACACACACACACACACACAGAGAGAGAGAGAGAGAGAGAGAGAGAGAGAGAGAGAGAGAGAGAGAGA
>JANHMN010000005.1:81089048-81110257 GCA_030674055.1 Rhabdomys pumilio
AGAGAGAGAGAGAGAGAGAGAGAGAGAGAGAGAGAGAGAGAGAGAGAATAATAGACTATAAAAAGGAATTAACTTAGAAAGAAGGGTCATACCATGTGAAAGTTGCAGGCCATGGAAGAACTCTGGTTTCCTCTGAGTAACATCAGAACCATTTGGAGTAGAAGGAGCTATGATCCGGCAAATTATTTTAGAAGCATCATTTTGTCAGGCTGAAATAAAATACTTTGAGCTCAAGCAGAAAGAAGCAGACAGGCCATTTAGGTGACTGTTGCAATTAGATAGGTAAGAAATACTAGTCTCTGAGGATAGAAAAGTAACAATAAAGGCAGACAAGAAGGATGCTCAAATATGGTTTTATTGTTATATCAAAGTTAAGAGGATTAACTGGAAGATTTTATGGAACATGTGGGAGAAAAAACGTCAAGTTCAATCTTAGGAACTTTAGCCTGAGCTCACAAACAGAAATGCATACAAACGAAAGTAAATAAGTCCATAGGAAGGACATGTTTGGGGGCATTTATCAGGAGACGAATTTCAGAGGTAGTAATATTTAAATTCTAAATAGCAATCAGAATAGAGATACAAAGCAGACTGTTTTCTAGACTTATCAAAGAAGTTCAGTCTAGAGATATATATTTATAATTTTTACCACTTAGAAGGTATCAAAAGCATGATTGGAATAGATCTTCTAGAGAACAAAGGCATTTCAAATAGGTAAAGGGAGACAATAAAAATCACAAAGTAAAACACAAGATTCTTGAATCTTCTCAGTGCTCAGACTAGAACAAAGGAGATCCAAGGACAGTGATGTGAAAGCATTTGTCTGTCCTGTAAACAGATGCTGGGGTACTCCCTTGGCAGTTCTGCTCTTTGGGATTTGTTTTGATCACAACTAATGTGAAATGAATCCTATTTTCTTATTGCCTTCATTCAGGCAAGCCACAAGGCAAACTGCACTGTAGATCTGGATTTTAATAAAGCTTGTTATTTCCTTTCCTCAGCATTGACTAAATACTTTTGCTTTGCCAGTGGAAGTCGAGTATTTTGTGTACAGCAATTCTGGAGACAACATGTAAGTTCCTGCCTCCAACAATTTCTGAAATGCTGATTGGACCAAGGGCCTTTGGTGGTAGCAAGAATTCTAGTTTGTGAGGATTCTTTACTTTGAGCCATTTAAATCACTTTTCTAGAGCATTATGTAAAATGCTAAATATAATTTTATTTTATGGAGAAAAGTTTAGGTAGACTTGCTGACCTCTAATATTAATGTTCAGATAAAACTCTAGGTACCTCCTAAGGCTGTTGCCAATTTTTATGTTTAAAATTATGCATAAGCTGTTAATTAGTTGCTTTAACATTCACATGTAAAAGTTAAGTATTTATTTATTTATTTATTTATTTATTTATTTATTTATTGAAAAGAACACTATCAACTATTACTGGTTCATAGAGCTGTATCTTTAAGAAAACAAAAATATGTTTCTTTATTTCTGAAGAGATATCTGTGTTCACCTATAGCCACTTCTGCCTTTTCTTCATATATAGAGAAATATTTTGAGAAGAACAAATGATTAGAGCTGGCCAGCATATTGTAGGCAGAAAGAGTATATGTCATTTCTAGACTGACAGAGTTAGTACTGAGTATCTTACCCTCCAGGGTTCTCTTTGCAGTAACTGTGGAGAATTCCTCCCAACAGCCTGCACCACCATTTTCATACATTCAGCAGACTCTCAGTAAAACATAAACCTGTGTTAAATCAGTGGGACAGTTTGTGTCACTGTGATATTAGCCTATCCTACTATGACACATTGCCTGATAATATAGCATATGATAACATAAAAATATAGATGTTTTTAAAGACATTGATTGTTGTAAGTACATAAGCCATCTTTAGATTTTATAATAAATATTTAAAAGAAACACCAACAATTATTAAAGGCACTCTATGTTCTAACTGATTGTCCCATATCAAAGTATCAAAAGACTCATAAGCATGTGGAGAGTGAAGCTACTTTTTAAAGTGGTTGCAACATGCAATGAATGCTTTCATCTGTAATTTGTGAGAAGTTCTATTACCCAACTTCTGGAAATGAGATGAAAATCTAGTTTTATAGGCACTCTAATTTTATTTGATTATCTTAAAAAGCAAAAGCACAAATTAATGGCGTATCACCATTCCCATGTACTAGAAAGATGTGTTAATGAATTATAATTACAAAATATTCCATACTCTAATATGAGCTGTATGTGAGAATTTGATATGGTTTCATGCTCTATAAAACATCCTGAAGCAGCTTTTATGAATATTTTACAGCTAATTCAGATATCTCAACCATGATTAAGTCCAGAATAACTCAATTTCACATCACTATCTACATTTCTAAAGAGTGATTATTTTCAAAATTTGAAGATAGTGCTATTTTTTAAGACTAGTTATGTAGAACACTAGTGTGCCTTGAGACAGCAACAAAATCTTGTGAGCAAAAGATTTAGGAGTGCTAAATAAAACAAAATTAAAGAAGTATAGTCTTTGATTCTTGTGGGAGGATTGTCAGCCTAAATGGTATAGCTTTCTTTAAACAGTGTGTGTGTGTGTGTGTGTGTGTGTGCTGTGTAAAATATTAGGTAAATATAAAAGAAAATGATTCCTTGAGGTAGTATCAGAAACTTTACTGTTAACTGTTTTTCCTTCCTTTTTAATCCAGTACCAGGAATAAGAAATTGCCTTTTGGCTGGTTGGTCAGGGTAGTCTAAGTGACTCCCAAAATAACATAGACTATTACTGTTGTCCTTTGTTGCCTCTCAAATGTGGATTCTAAGCCCTTATTGCTGAAGATACTTAGGATACAGGACTCAGAGGATTTGAGCTAGATCTTACCAATCTACTTTCCATAGTACTAGATAATACTATGCAAGCTATCTAGGGAAGGAAGTTGTTAATAGTTCTACCCAGATGTAACACTCATGAATCACAATTACTAGTGTGGCAGTCTACCCATAACAGTGCAATGAATGGAACTTACTTACATGTTGGTAGTAACCAACAGCTACCTAATTGGACATATGGCCCACTCAAAACAAAGGAAATTTTGCCTTATACTAGAAACCTAACCAGCTTTCTGGAGCTTGTGAGGGTTTGAATCTTAGATGAGAATCTACTACTTCTATTTGCTAGACCAGTATAATTGAAACGTTATTTAAAATCATGTCCTTTAGCCCACAGATAATTTTAGCTACTACCCTTTATCAAAGAAGCCTCTCTTTACAGAAAATAGAGACCATCACATAAAACCACATTTGGACCCAATTCAGAGATCAACAGATTATACTGAGTCCAATCCAAATGGATACATTACTATCCCTGCATCTGTAGCCCAAGGAACTTGGTGGAACAAGGAGCAGAAAAATTTAAGAGTTAAAATACCAGAATTCTGCTATGATATAGTCGCAGGGCATATACAAGCCCTGAAATGTGGTAATATCCATAGACATACTAACACAGAAGGTAGAAAAACTCAAGGGTTCCCACCTCTGGGCAAATAACTACAGGTAACTGCTGTGAGATAGGGACTTAGCCTATCTGGGTATGAACCTGTTAACTGGTTACCCAATACATAGTAGTCAGCTTTGAAACCATATGCACATAAACAACAAAAACAAACTCAGTAAGTTGTATAATACTGCTTCACACACACACATATAAAAGCAAAGGAAAGAGGGCTATCAGTTTGAGAGTTTGATGGAAGGGGATGGAGGGAGAGGACTTGGGATGAGTAGATGGAGAAAAGAGAAAACAAAGAAGGGGGAAAGTAATGTCATTCCATTTTACTTAAAATATATTAAGATAAGTTCTGTCTTTTTAAAAATTTGGAGTCATTATCCTACACTATGAGCAAGACTGATTTATCCAATAGTGACAACAGGCACAGTTCCCATATCATAGGATAAGCCGCAAAGTAACAATGAAAGTAGAAATAATGGTAATGAATATATGAGTGTCATCATTCACCACAATCACGTAAGCTTCATCCCAGGGATGCAAAGGCTGATTCAACAACAAAATCTATTAACATATTCCACTATATAAACAAACTCAAAGAAAAAAATCACATGATCATCTCATTAGATGCTGAAAAAACATTTGACAAAATACAACACCCCTTCATCTTAAAAAGCAATGGAGAGATCAGGAATTTAAGGCCCATACCTAGACATAACAAAAGCAATATACAGTAATCCAACAGACAATATCAAAATAAATGGAGAGTTACTTGAAACAGTCCCACTAAAATCAGAAACAAAACAAGGATGCCCATTCTCCCCATACCTATTCAATATAGTACTCGAAGTTCTAGCTAGAAAACTAAGACAGCAAAAGGAGATCAAGGGGATACAAATTGGGAAGGTAGAAGTCAAGGTATCACTATTTGCAGATGATATGATAATATACATAAGTGACCCCAAAAATTCTACCAGAGAACTTCTACAGCTGACATACAACATCAGCAAAGTGGCTGAATAATAAAATTAACTCAAACAAATCAGTAGCCTCCCTTTATACAAATGATATACAGGCTGAAAAAGAAAATATGAAAACAGCACCCTTCACAATAGTCACAAAGAATATAAAATATCTTGGGGTAACTCTAACCAAACAAGTAAAAGATCTGTATGACAAGAACTTCAAGTCTCTCAAGAAAGAAATTGAAGAAGACCTCAGAAAATGGAGATACTTATGCTCATGAACTGGTAGAATTAACATAGTAAAAATGGCCACCCTACCAAAAGCAATCTACAGATTCAATGTAATCCCCATCAAAATTCCAACACAATTTTTCACAGACATGGAAAGAGAAATTCTCAATTTCATATGGAAAAAAAAACCAGGATAGAGAACGCTATTCTCAGCAATAAAAGAACTTCTGGGGGAAACACTGACCTCAAGCAGTGTTACAGAGCAATAGTGATAAAAATTGCATGGTATTGTTACAGAGACAGAAAAGTTGATCAAATGAATAGAACTGAAGACCCAAAACTAAACCCACACATTTATGGACACTTGATCTTTGACAAAGAAGCCAAAAAATTACAATGGATAAAAGAAAGCATCTTCAATAAATGACGCTGATCTAAGTGCCAGTCTGTATGTAGAAAAATGAGAATAGATACATATTTGTCTCCTTGCACAAAGCTCAAGTCCAAGTGGATCAAGGACCTCCACATAAAACCAGATACACTGAATACAATAGAAGAGAAAATGGGAAAGAGCCTTGAACTCATTGGCACAGGGGGAAATTTCCTAAACATAACTCCAATGGCTCAAGCCCCAACATCAATTAAAGTGCTAATATTCAAACTATATAAAGAACTTAAGAACCTAACCACTAAAAAACAAACAAGCAAACAAACAAACAAACAAGAAAAACAATCCCAATCAAGAATGTGGAGTAGAGAGCTAAACAAAGAATTCACAACAGAACAATTTCCAATGCCTGAGAAGCACTTAAAGAAATGTTGAAGGAAGTGCGTGATGACAGGAGCCTGTTATAGCTGTCTCCTTAGACGTCTGCCAGAGCCTAACATATACAGAGGTGAATGCTCACAGTTAACCATTGAACTGATCATGGGGTTCCCAATGGAAGAGTTAGAGAGAAGACTGAAGGAGCTGAAAGGTTCGTGGCCCCATGGGGAGAGCAACAATACCAACCAACCAGAGCTTCCAGGGTCTAAACCACCAGCCTGGGAGCACACAGGGAGGGACCCATGACTCCAGCTGTGTATGTAGGGGAGGATGGCCTTGTTGGGCAAAGGTGGGCGAGGAAGTCCTTTGTCGTGTGAAGGCTGGATGCCCCAGTGTGGGGGAATTTGTGGGCGGGGAGTTGGGAGTAGGTGGGTGGAAGGGGGCACATCATCATAGAAGCAGGAGGAAGGGGGACCAGGATAGGGAGTTTCTGGGTGGGGGGAAATGGGGAAAGGGGATAACATCTGAAATATAAATAAAATATCCAATAAAAACATGTTCAAAGTCCTTAGTGATCAGGGAAATGCAAATCACAACAACCTTGAGATTTTACCTTACATCAATCAGAATGGCAAAGATCAAAAACTCAGGTGACAACACATGTTGGCAAAGATTTGGAGAAAGAGAAACATTCCTCCAATCCTGGTGGGAGAGAAAATTGGTACAACCACTCTGGAAATCAATCTGGAGGCTCCTCAGAAAATTGGAAATAGTTCTACCTGAAGACCCAGCTATACCACTCTTGGGCATATGCCCCAAAGATGCCCCACCATGCCACAGGGGTACGTGCTCCACTATGTTCATAGTAGCCTTATCTGTGATACCCAGAAGCTGGAAACAATCCCCACAACAGAATAGAATAAGAAAATGTGGTTCACTTACAAAATGGAATACTATTCAGCTCTTAAGAACGAGGACATTATGAGTTTTGCAGGCAAGTTGATAGAACTAGAAAGTATCATCTGGAGTGAGGTAACTCAGACCCAAAAGGACATTCATGGTATGTACTCACTAATAAGTTGATATTAATCAAAAATATACAGAATACCTAGGATGCAATCCCCAGAACTCAAGAAGGTTAACAAGCTGAAGGGCCCAAGTGAGGATGCTACAAACTCACTTGGGAGGGGGAAAAACAATCACTGAAAGCAGGGGGACAGAAGGATCTTTGTGGGAGAAAGGGGGAGGAGAAAGGGAGAACATAATCTGGTATGGGTGTGGGGAACAGAAGAGAAGCCCTGAGAGAACCTCAGAGGGAGTGAGGACCCTCTCGAAAGTACCAGAGACCTGGCAGGTGAGAGACTTTCGGGACTCAAAGGGAGGCACCTTATATGAAATGCCCTACAGTGGAGAAAGGGAAATCATAAGAGTCCACCTCCAGCAGAAAGACAGGGCATCAAGTGGAGGGATGGAGTTGCCATCTCACAATCAAAAACTCTGACCCAGAGTTGTTCCTATCTGAAAGAACTGCAGGGACAAAAATGGAGAAGAGACTAAAGAAAGATGATCCAGTGACAGGCCCGACTTGGGATCCATCTCAATGGGAGGCTCCAAGGCCTGGATACTATTACTGATGCTATAATGTGCTCATAAAAAGCGGCCTATCATGACTGCTCTCTGAAAGATCCAATAAGCAGCTGAAAGAGTCAGGTGCAGATATTTACACCCAACCAATGGACTGTAGTTGGGGACCCCTGTGATTGAATTAGGGAAAGGCTAGAAGAAGCTGGTGAGGAGGGCAACCCCATAGGAAGACCAGCAGTTTTAACTAACTCAAACTCCTCAGACACTGAGCCACCAACGAGGCAGCATACAAGAACTGGTCCAAGGCCACTGACTGCCTGATCTGGCCTCAGTGAGAGAAGAAGAGCCTAATCCTCAAGAGAATTGAAGCTCCAGGGAGTGAGGCCTGGTGGGAAAGGGACATCCTCTTGGAGACATAGGATGAGGAATTGTGGGAGGGCAAACTGAGAGGGGGCAATGACTGAACTGTAAAAAATAAAAATTTATAAAAATGAGTGTAGCCTAGATTATAGGATTGTCTGTTACTGAAAGAGTCTTAAGATATACTTTTATTATTTTTATGGTCTAGAAAGACAAATGTGTCTAGAGCATAAGAGTATAATAATTCAGCTTCATATTTCTCTAAAAGGTATGTAAATTTTTCGAGCATTTACTTTTTTGTATCTTTTCATAGGGGTTTCTATAAGAACCAGGATTAAGCATATCTGGAAACATCTCTGTTGCAAAATGCATATCAGAATAAACATTAGAAGATTTATATTTTAGTGGTCTTTAGTATTAGCTAACTAAGTATGCTTCTTTGAGTCAACTATGCTATTTTCCCGGTTCCCAGATTCTTAACAAGCAAAATGAAAGCATTTAACTGGATGCTTCAATTACTCCTTCTAGCTTAGTCGGGACGTGCTCTCAGGTTTGTAATATTATTGCATGGCATGCTGATTTTGTTTTCAAGTAAATTTGTGCACATAAGTTTTAAAATAAATTTCAGTGGAAATACTTGAAAAAAATTTTCCCTGGTGGTGGTAATGCTGATTAGAGCTTTGTGTGTGGTAAGCACGCACTCTGCAATTGAGCTATACATGTAGCCCCAAGCTTAGGCTACACAGAACTTTAACTGACTTTGACTAATAAAAAAAATCCAACAAATACTTTCCTCTCAGACAAATAAATAGTAATAATCAATTATAGGTCCTTTTATATTTAATGTATCCTCTACTCAAGTAGATTAAACTTAGAATCTTGTATCACGATGATAAAAATGTGTGATATTTTGATGAAAAAAGTCAAATATCTGCTTCCAAATTGGGGTAACTCTTTGGTTCCTATCCCAGACTAAGCTTGAACTCAGTATGAACTAGAATGATCTTGAACTTCTTATTCTCCTGCTTCTACCTTCTGAGTGTTGGGATTACGGATGTTTACCATCATGCAGTTTATGTGGTACTGGGGATGCTTTCCATGTATGCTAAGAAAGTGTCCTACCATCCAAGCTACATCACTATCCTCAACCTTTTTTTTAATAGACCGAGTTACAGATATTTTTGTATAATGATAGAAAAAAAAAACATACCTTATAGAAGGTTTTAGCCATGAGTCAAAATTCAGAAGAGGAGTCAGGACTGGTATTTTGTATTTGAAATATTTCAGCATAATGTAGGTAACTGAAACTATTGCAGTGAAACAAATAAAAGTAGGGAATAATACAGTAAAAAGCAATATGAATAGGATAAAAGTATTTTTAAGGCAAAAAAGAAAAACAGGCCTCTTAGTCATTGTAAGTGAGATTATGAATCATCACACCTTTCCTGTCACTTACTTTAGGATTATGTGACAACAACTAAAGATGATTTACTTCCCAGGATCCATAATTCTCTTGCAATAATTATTTCTAAAAAACAACCCCAAGGAATTGTCAAAGATTTATGTACAAGGGTGTAAATAGCACTTTTATGTATAATAGAGAAGATAAAATGGGTTAAATACTCAATAATAAAGAAATTACTAAATTAATGAAGATTCATCCATCGAACCATTTATCACACAGCAATTATAAGCCTCTTCAAATGAATATTTATGGATATTGCAATATATTTCCAATATAGTGTGTAACAAAACAAGTAAAGTTACTATACAGAAGTTCTCATACCTATATCTATGGTCCTATATCTCTATGTACTGCTATTTATATTATAAAATTATAAAATATTATCAACAATTACTGATATTTTAAAAAATGGTGTTCATTTTAGCCATCATTTTTTTGTATTTACCCATTTAGTTGGTGTGGAGTGGGGGAGTATTTTGTGCACATGCCAGTGTGTGAGTGTGAGGTTCAGAGGTTAACTTGAGAGAATTGTTTGGCTTACAAGTGGGGAGCTAAAGAATTAGAAACCGTTAAATTGAATCACATATGCCAAGGAATGTTAAAATATCCTAGGTATATTTATCCTAAATATCCTTTTTCTATAGAAAAGAAAGACTGTGATTCAGTGTCTTGGGTCAGTGAATGAATCCAGGTCACAGGTAGATTGACTATGAAGAGATAGAAGAGAGAATATGTTTTAAACTGTGACAAATTTCCAAAAGGAAGATTTTATGAGAAGTTAGGGAAATTGTCCAGAAATAATACTGATAATCCATTAAAATGGCAATTCACATCTTAGATTCATCCTAGATTAATCCTAAGTGAATTCACCACTAAAACCAACAAAAAGAGAAGTTGGCAGCTGAGAAAGAAGCTAGTTATAGTTAAGAAGAGAAGCAAAATTTCTTCAGCAACAGTAACATCAACAACTTTAGATGAATTTGAGTTGAAAAGCACTAGAATAAAGTTACCAAGAAGATCCACAGTTCAATTAGATCAGTGGTTATAGGAATCAGGCCAGAACATATGGGGAAAGGGTAAGAAAGTATAAAGTGGCTTCTAATACTTTAAAACTATGCAGAGTGGCACTCAGTGAATAACTGGGTGATGCTAAGGCAACTTCTGCACCGGAAAGGTTATAAGCCAAGTAAATACATATTCAAAAACAATTAAAAATACATAGAAATAATAGTTTCATTTTGTAAATATCCACAGGAAAATATGATCCTATATTGCTACTTTATACATAGCCATGCTGGACCAAAATAGAAATACTGACCTCAAGCCATGGGTAATTTTATCTGCAGTATCTGCCACATCAACACTCAGCAGAGCAGCATTCTTGAAATTTATAAGCTTCCTATGTATCATTAAAACATCCCGAGAGGTGTTAGAATTATGAAAAATACACTGCAAGTGTCATTAAATTTCTTCCTAATTATAATGACTACCACTGTAAATTTTAGAACATGAATCTAAAGATATTTGGCATAACACTCAAGATGGCTCCTTACCCTTAAATTCTGAACCTCCTTCCAATAATTTGAATAGGATAAAGAGTATCAATTCATTCTCCCAAATGCCTAAGTCCTCTTGTATATTACACACATTAGTAACATTTTTTGCTAAATGATTACCAAAATTAGCTGTCTTAACTTCTTGTGTCACAGCAATTGCAGAAGCAGTGGTGCTAGCAATTAATGTAATTAAAGTTGTTACACCAGCAATAATCAAGCCCACCACCTTCTTGTTCCTGCTTAAAGCCTAACTCATTTCTTCCAGTACTTGCAAGCTATTTTTAGAATACCAAGGTGCTGTGATACTTAGGGCACTAAAACAAAAACTGGTTGATAGACCTCCATAACTGACATGCCAGATTTCAAAACACAAACACAATTAGAAGGTGTACAATCAATACAACTTACATTAAATACTGTAGAAGAAACAAAAGTATTTTTAACTTGACAACTAAAAGAGCCTTAACACATGTGCTAACACCTGTTTGAAATCCAGATCCTGCCCCAACTTTATCTCTTGATAACATAACATCATAGAGAACTGCAGCTAACTTCCAAATATGTCTCTGAAAATGTCCAGAACCAGACTTTCAAATGAAGACTGTCATTTCAAATATTGGATTGATTTCTAGACTAATCCATGACGGAGTCTGAATAACTGGTCACATTTAATAACAATACAAGGGGCATTATAACTTCTCTTTTTGATCCCCTATTCCACAAGATCTAAAAACTTGAGTCAAGGCAGCTTGTCCCATCAGGGGTATAAGTAAGCAATGGTGGGTGGGGAACATGTGTCCAATACAGCTTCCTAGTCACTATTGTCAGGACACTCAGCAAGCTCTGGTCATGGGTATGTTCATGTAATTGTGTTTATTGTCTTGCTTGTTCCTTGACTATTTGCACCTATTGTATTGTTAGTTCCTCAACCTAGAACTGACTTAATACATGCATGTAATTAAAATGGTATAAAAGCAAAAAGGAGGAGGGGGGATGGGATGGAGGTTTTAGGGATGGAAAATGGGGAAAGGGGATGTCATCTGTATTGTAAATAAATAAAATATCCAATAAAAAATAGCCATGCAAATTTTAAATTATTTTACATACATTATATTTACATATAGAATTATTAATTTCATTTTATATTTGTTGAATACAGAGACAGGAAACAGGCAATTTTTGGATTGATGAATTAATGCTCTTAATTTCTCTATTTCCTAATGTAAGAAGATCAGTATCTATATCCTAAGATCCTGAGGAAGAAACAGTCAATCTTAGAAACAAAAGAAGTCAATTTCTTGACCATTATAATTACCACTCATGACTTTAAAGAAAAATCTCATTGTGCAACCCAGATTAAGTTCAGATTCTAAATCCTCCAGCCTCAGCTGCACGCATGCCGGCAGTTACAGACATGAGCTCTTATGGCTGGCTCATTTGTCAGTTTTTGCTCACCATCTGAACCCTATTCACTTTTATTTGGAGACTCTCCACACTATGCATCATTGCCCAGGCTGCCTTCCATTTCTGACCTTGACATATAACAGAGGACTGGCCTACCAGCTGTGTACACACAGAGTCTGAATCAGGAGGCAACAAAACCAGAGCAGGAACACTTCTTTATGGCAGTAACATCTTTGAGTCTGCAGTACCTGAGTTCCAGGAGCAAAATTCTAATTCTGGTTATACAAGCTACTAGGCGTGGTATATAGCATGCCTACAGCTCTGCTCTCCTGAGCTTCCTTTCAGCATGAAGTCAGTTTCATTTCGGCTCTCACAGCCTCTTTTCCTCAGACCATTTTTAAATCCTGTGATTTTCTGACTTGCTAAGTGACCTTTCAATAAGCATCGCTTTTGAAAGCACGATGGTTTACAAACATGTAACTACATTTATCTATTGTGTACGTGTGTGCTACCAAACAAATGTGGGGGGGTCAAAGAACAACTTAGAGGTGGTTCTTTCTTTCTGCCATATAGTTCCTGAAGATTGAACTTAGGTCATCAGCCTTGGTGTTGAGTGCCTTGATCTGCTGAGACAGTTTGTCATCTCTAAAAGGTGTAGCATATGTCAGCCTCAAATTCATAATTCTCCTACTCCATCTCTTAAATGTATCCTACTAGTGTGACCCACCATAAATATGCCTCTCGATAGATAGATAGATAGATAGATAGATAGATTGATAGATTGATAGATAGATAGATGTGACATATGTGCTATAATAAAACCCATCGTTTTGCATAAATAATATAGAACAATGAACAGAAAAGATCATGTTGTCCTTCAGTCTGTCATAATGGTTTTTGGTCCTTAAACTATAAAATCTGAAGCTTTAAAACAGATCATGATAGTTCTCACCAATTCCTGAATATTCTTTGCCTTAACACACCTAGTAACCTAGCAATTCTTTTCCTATTTAGAACCCAAGTGAAATAAATACATGCCTTAGAATATTTGATCAATGTTACCATAAAATATAAAAACCAAAAATATAATTTCTTATTCTGTTTACATAAAAGTATAAAACATATATTATGATACTACAAGTTAGAATATTGCCTTTACAAATGCTACATTACTAACTTTGAGGGACACACAGTGAAGTCTTTTGTGTCTACTGATAATATTAATTATTTGACACCAAGTTGATTTTATTAGATGCATTTCCTTGTGTACCTTGATTTTTTTCAATTTGTAGTTATCAAAAATAATGTGTATCTAGGGAAAAATGTAATGTTACAGAATTCTCAGAGACTCAAAAGTTGGGGTAAATTTTTATTGGATAATTAAGTGGTCTAAACTGCAATATTTTGTGGTTAAAAGAGCTTCTCCCATATGGCACATCAATATATCACAATCTTCTGCATTCTCCTCTCTGTGCCCAAAGTTGTGCACAGAGATGCTGTTGAATGATGCTTTATTCCAGACCTCCCAAACCCAAGCCATACACAAGGTGCTGCTTTCTGTATGTTCCACTCTGTGCTTCAAATTTTATGTGTGGGACTAAATTTTGAAACTTAGAGGCTGACCACAAAGTGCTAAGTTTGTCCATAAAAAAAAGGACAAGGTTTGTGTGAGCTGCAGAAAACACTTACATAGGAGACATTTTTCAACCTAATTCTAAGCATAAAGACCCAATAGCTTAAGCAATATAAGGAACACTTCCCCTGAACATTTAGTATTTGGAAGATATCTCACCTTTAATTGTCTTTCCATTTTGTTCACAGTGTCTTCACAGATGAAAGATATTCTCCTGTCAATGTATTTTATTTCAGAACTCAAGGAAAAGCTTATACTTTATAAAGCTCAGTCTTCATAAATAGATTTTCCATGTCATTGATAGACTTAGCACCATCTAAGAATCAATCATCCTATTGAGTATTTGGATATTTACTCGTTTTAATCTGAATCTATGTCCTGATTGCCTTAGATCTCTGGAATATGAAGAGAACACTTCACCTTGTAGATATGTACCCAGCTCTCAGTCATTCAAAATCCCATGAACCATCTCACAGGTTTTCATAATTGGATACATAACCATATAAAAATATGGGGAAAGACCTGTATTATTCATCAATAAAATGTGCACGAAGATATTTTAATGATGATAAATGGGGACTAAACTATTTCAAGGACATCAGAAGTGGTTGTCAAGTCTATTTGATTTGATGGAGCTTTTTGTGGGGAAATGTGTGTTAAGATGGAATAGTCATACTGACAGGGTTTTGTAATAATACTACCTTATCATTTTGAGTATTAGTTTGACATTTTTAATATGGTTCAATGGTATTACTGGAAATTCAGAAATCTTTCTTAATATTTTATATCTTGTCAAATATTCACATTTTTATCTCAAGAAAGGATTTAAATTTATTTCATTGTTTTAAAACTCTATTGGGATATAAAATGTACACAATAAAGCTCACAAAGGTTAAATTTACTACTATTAATACTGTCTCACCACAGACTGGCATGCACACAAGCACATACATGCACACGTATACATGCACATACACATACATGTACACTCACACACACACAGAGATGGACAGAGGAGAGAGAGAGAGAGAGAGAGAGAGAGAGAGAGAGAACAAAACTAAAACTGAGCATTAAACATTTGCAACATTCCACAGGCCTCACTTTTGATCTTTCCAGTTGGTTTACACTCCCTGAGGTAGCCATAGTTTTTACACCTAGCATTACAGATAGGATTCACCCATTGTAGAATCTCATACAAATGGAGTCAGTAGGCTTTTATGTGGCTTTGTGTTTCAAACAGTAATCCACATTTTGAGTATAGCTGCAGTTCATAACTTTTAGTACAGATTTTCCTTTTACACAGTAATATACCCTCTGTATCTATTATTTTAGTATTGATAAACATATGAGTGGTTTCTAATTTGAGGCTATTAAAAATTAACTGCTAACGACATTATTGATACTGGTAATGGAGACTGAGCTAACTGGCAAAGTGCTTGTCTTCCATGTACAAGGCCCTAGGTTCAGTCATCAGCAACACACACACACACACACACATACACACACACACACACACACACAGAGACACAGACACATACACACACACGTTATTGATAATTGTACACTCATTTTCTTGGTGTAAGTGTAAAATTACAGGGACAGAATCTGCTAGATCATAAGCACAGCAAGTGTTTTGTAGTAAAAATTGTATTTTGTATATCAGGGAGACCTTGAACATTTTTTATAAAGTAATAATTCTAACCTTTCCTGTTCCTGTTGTTTGATTAGAACAGGATCTCTCTATCATAGCGTGGCCTTGAACTTGTGATTCTGTTGCCTCACTGTCTTCTGTGCTGAAGTTACAGTCACACACCACTCATTTATGATTTGCTGCTTTCTAAAAGTACTTCATTATATTAATGATACACTGGCTTCCCCTCAGAAGTGTAGATGCTAATTAGAAAGCAAAATTAACTGGAAAGATGCTTACTCGGTGGTAAATTCACTGAACTATATAAGTTTCCTTTGTGAACAAATTTGTTTTCATATATGTAAGCAAATACATGAGCATATGTATGCATCCTAAAAATAATGTGTCAAGGAAATCACATTATCAGTTGTTTATTGATTTTAACCAAAAGCCAATCAGCAGTTGTAAAAGTAAGCTGTATTCACTACTATCATTTCCCCCTTGTATTTTGCTTCCCTTGTCTGAGATCAAAGTTTAAAACCTTAAATTAAAAATTCATCAGTATTCACGTTAGAACAAGTAAATTCTGCTACATGACTTTTTATTGCATCTGCTTGCTTCAGCAGATTCACACAAGGTGCGATTACACAGCATTTACAAAAGAAACTCTTATAAATAACTGTTATATTTTCAAGGAACAATAATATTGGTAACAATATGAAAATTATTTTAATTCCCAAAATCCTGTTGGAGTATTTTGACAAGTACTGGCATGATGAAGGAAGCAAGATAATGAAAGCTTTGAATAAAAACATGCTCCTTCTGAGGGGGTTTGCAGCCCCATGGGGGAGCAACATTGTCAACAGGCCAGATCCCCAAGGGCTCCCAGGGACTGAACCACCAACCAAAGAGTACACATGGACAGACCCATGAATCTGGCCAGATATGTAGCAGAGGATGGCCTTGTTGGACATCAATGGGAGGAGAGGCCCTTGGTCCTATGAAGGCTCAATGTTCCAGTGTAGGGGAATGCCAGGGAAAGGAGGCTAGAGTGGGTAGGTGGGCAGTGAAAAGGCAGGGCAGAGATGGGAATAGGGAGTTCCTCTTGGATGGGAGACCTAGAAAGGAGATAACATTTGAAATGTAAATAAAGAAAATATCCAATAAGAGAGAAAAAATAAAATAAAAAAAAACATGCTCCTTGATTTTAAAATTACTAATACGTGTCAATAATGAGCAATTGATTGTGCAATAAACCAATCTTTTTTCCATGTGAGTTTACTTCTTTATTAAAACAACAGTGAATATCCTCTCTGGGCACACCCTCTAGCATTTGCAGAGCCAAATAAATGAGCAAGTGACCCAAGTACTGTCTTGAGTTAAGTCCAAGCATCTCAAATGAGCACAAGATTGAATATTCTTTGGTGGCTTTTGACATCAGCTGAGCAACTTGAGTGAATTACAGCTGCATGTCCCCTCTAGGGCTATCTATTATCCAATATGTCTTATTTAATTTTCTGTTTCGGGCAGGCAAATTGACCATGTATACATGCTTGTGTCAGTAGCTAATTTTAGTTCACTAATCTAATTGAAAATGGCATGCCCCTTTAGCTTGTCATGTAAAAATTCACAGTTTCTGATTAATGTGATTCATTTATATTAGATTTGACTTGACAGAATGGCAATGTGTAATATAGGAGGCAAGAGTGACAAGATTTCTCTCTCCCACTCAGTCACACTCTTTATAAATGATTCAGCTAAGGCATCAACTTACAATGTTTTTCCTTTAAAGTGATAAATTATGAACTTGTACCTATTATAATTTAAATGTGTGTGTGTGTGTGTGTGTGTGATCTTAGAATTACAACAACTATTATCAGAGAGGTGACAGTTTTGTTCGTAGTATCTTATGATACATTCACATTCATTTATGGAAAATAGACAAGGTGATATGCCAAGAAAAGAATTTTCTTCCTTGTTAATGGGGTTGTACTTTCACAGAATAAACCTGGAAATTGATTTTTGAAGTGAAATATAAATCAGACAGGAGAAGGATTCCTGTAGTCTTAGTACTTAGGAAGTAGGTGCAGGAGGAACGGGAATCATGCTCAAAATTCAAAGCACTACAGAAATAAATGAGACCCTGTCTCAAAAATAAATAAATAATGTTACTATAAATCTTGTCAAGAACTCATAGACAGGAAGTTCATAGGTGCAAGTAGTGAACCTACTACCATTACTTTATTAATACGCTCTCAAGCTGTCCTCTAAATACTCATATATAAACAACATATCTATGTTAGTGCAACAATCTTACTTCCCATCACAGAAGCATTTTTGTGCAATGAACAGTGGTTAATATAGAGACCTACGTCTGATGGAAGTGCAGACAATAAATAAATAAATAAATAAATAAATAAATAAATATATAAATATATAAATATATAAATATATAAATATATAAATAATTCTGAGCCTGAAATAGGAGCTCTGTAGCATGCTTCCTAACTCTGTGGCTCAAAGAACATTGCTGAAGAAGAGGCGAAAGGATTGCAAAATCCAGAGATTAGAGACGACTGCTGTGAAGCAGTATTTTCTGGATATGACAAGACTGTCTCTGGCATAGACTCATTATCAGCGGTGGTGCCTGAATATGATCTACACAAGATCAAGGCAATCAACATTCTAGCAGGGGTAGGAAGGAGCAGGTATGCTCCAATCTCTAGCTAAGGAGTTATTGTCAGTTGATGACTGTTCAGGGAGGTAGAGTCCATTTTCATGAAAGGTATGGTCTGTAATAGGTTGACCTTACACAACTGGATGGCACTATACCCATGAGCATATTGGCAGCACTAATTAGATCCTGGGTAATAAAAATGAGAGGAAATAAAGTTAAGAGGAGACTAAGGATGTCTGGGGGAATTCTAAGTAAGTGGAGGTAAATTCCATTGAAATACATTTGATAAATATATGGAATTCTCAATGAATAAACTAAAATATTATAAGAAAAACAAATAAAATATGTGAAGAGAGCTGAAGGAATTCTGAACAATATATGTAGGATGTGATATTTAAATGCTAATTGATCTGGAGAATTGATGAAATGATAACTGCAAGGAAAAATAAATGGAATATTTTTGTACCTTAAATGTTTAGTAGAAATCATTGTCACTATTTACTACATACACCCAACCTTACTCTTTCCTAAAACAAAAGAAGAAATATAATATCGTTTACTTTCCTTAACATATGTTCAGTAGTGTTTTTAAAAGATTAATTTATCTACTTCTCTATTACATGGTCCTTTTTCATCTTTGCTTGTGAAAACCTTCTCCACAAGGACTACCTTTTATGGTACCAGAAGTCTCTATGCCAGCATTCAGGAGAGGGTTGCAAACAATAGCCTGCTCAGCTATGATGTTTATTTTTATAAATCATTTTATCTAGGAATGCTTATTATTAAAAGAAGACAACGTTGCTTAAAGTAAGTTAGAACTTTCATGCATTCTATACCTGTCTGTTGGTTTTCTTACTGTAATCTTGAATCACTAATTCTCACAAAGATAAGTGAGTAACTTTTGTCTATTTTTCTTTCAACTAGATGGCAAAGGATAATGTGCTTCCGCAGCATTGCATAGGTTAGGCCCTTAAAAATAACCATGGGCATAGGCTAGAGAGATGGTTCAGTGGTTAAGAGCACTTACTGCATTTGTAGAAGACATAAGTTCAATTAGTAGAACTCAACCAACTCTAATTCCAGTTCCAGGGAATCAGACACCTTCTCCTGGCCTCTGCAGACATATGCACACACATGGTGTACACACATACATCCAAGGACAAACACATACACACAAAATAAAACTATGCAAATAAAAAATAAAGTAGCCATAGGCTTCATTGTTTTCTTAATAATGGAACTTATTAATTTTAAATAAATATTTTATTCATACTTTAAGAATGTCATAAAATGGATTTTGGTCCTGCCCTTAACTACTTTCAGATTGACTCTACTTTCTTACTCCTGAATTTTGTGTCCTATATTGTTTTTAAACTTCATAACTTATTTACTCAAATCTGTGCTGTTCATATGGTTCTGGGTGTGGGTCCATTCGCTGAAGCATGGTTGGTCTGCCAGGAAACACGCCCTCAAAGAAAATGGACTTTCCCTCTTCCAGAAGCCATTAATTGTCCAGAGCTCCTAAGTTAAGTGTGGAGCTCATAAGCCCCTCCCACTCTTTGTTGGATTTTTGCCTGACTTGAATTAGTGCAGTTCCTACATAGGCCACCACAGCTGATGAATGAACCAGAGTTCATGAATACAGAGTTCAATGCAGTGGCCCTGCCATATCCAGAACACACTGTTTCAAAGCAGTTTTCTCAACCTCAGTCTCTTACAATATTCCTCCCCATATGTGTGTGCAGACACGCACACAAACCCCTCTGCTATGGTCCCTGAGCCCTGGAGCGGAAGCTATATGTATGTCTCATTTATGGATGAACACTCTACAGTCACTTGTTCTTTAGAGTGATCAATTCTGAGTTTCTGTGTTAACTACCATCCATGGAGCAAAGAAACATTCCCATATGCTCTTGGGTGCACTAATCAGTAGGAAAAGAGATATGGATTCAGAGGACACTCTCATACTATGTTTAGCAAAATATTAGTTATACATTCACCTCTGGGAACTGTGAGCTCCTTAGCCATGGAGTCTTGACAGGATTTGCAGTAATAGGCATTCATCCATTTGCTCCTATGGAGTGGGCCTTAAAGCCAATCAAAATGTAATTTGTTACCTCCACATCATTCGTGTGGCTACTTAAACCCATGGACATACCTCGCCATATGGGTCATTATTATAGTTCACAAGGGTCAGATCTGAGTATATCTGTTTATAAGCCACCACAGCACTCTATATAGCATCTTCTAGATGAGAGTTACCCAACAGAGAGAAAGCATTCTGGCTAGTACTGACTTGATTTGCTTATGTCCTGTGAGTATGGTATCTTCAGCCATAGGATATTACCATCAAGTTCTGGCGAGAAGTCAAACAATAGCAATCACCTGTGTTGTTTTGAGGGTCTCTGGGACATCCAAAACAACTCAGGAGAGGAGTTAGTATGTTCTGGACATGGCAGGACCACTTCGCTTATGAATTCTGTTTCGTTAATCAGCAGTGGTTGCCTGCATAGTAGCCCGAGACTCTTTCTTTGGCAACCCTTTAGAGTTTAGTATTCGTGCAGTATAAACTATATATTATTAAATTATCCCTTGTGAGTAGATGCATGTGACTTGTGAATATTGAACAGATCCTTTCCTGTCACAATCATCCATAATGTGGCATAAAAGCATGACATTTCTATTGTAGCTCAGATCTTTATCCAGTTTGTCAAGACTTTCACTAATGGAAGAAAATTTTCTTAAGCACTATTGCAATTATGCCACTTTCCTGTTTGATGAATGACTTAACACATATAGTTGAAGTATTTCTGCCCCAATGCTAGTTTTCCATAATCATAAAAATCACACTAACATTTACAAGTTTGCATGTTTGTATTTAATTTTTGACAAACACATAGTTTTAAATATGAGAGAATTGAGATTCAGAATATTTTATCAAACAGTTTTTGACAAAGTTGGTCATAGCAACGTAGGTTGTTAATCTTAAACTTTCTCTTATGTTCTTTGGATAAAGATTTACGGTCTTAACATAACATGAAAATTTGGTACTGATCACTCTTGTGTCCATGTTGTCTTCGTAACTGTTTTTACTTTGTTTTTACTTCACTCCAGCCTTTTATTGAAATGCTCTTCCATCTTGCTTTAAAAGGCTTAAATTCAACCAGTCTTTCTGAATAGCATTGACCTACATCGTCATCCTTTTCTAATGCTTCTCTCACATCAATTTCTGCAGCATATATTATCTCCAGTATAAAAACACTGTCCTTATTAATTTATGAGTATCCAATAGCCTTACCAAGCTGTTTGTAAAGTACCAGGATGAAAATACAATGGTTTACATATTTCCAGTATGCTTTAGCCAGATTATAAAACCATTGTCAATGACAATAAATGATGGCTATTTAACTGTTATTTTTGTTTTAAATGTATCCTTTC
>JANHMN010000005.1:81110267-81152604 GCA_030674055.1 Rhabdomys pumilio
ATTTTGACATGGCCCACCTACTTGATGTTTTTACCAATGTATTTCAAAGGTAATATTTCTTTGGTTATGTAACTATGAGAAGTTCAGGAATCTGTTTGAATGTAGAGAGATGATGTGTGAGGTAACCTGAATCCATGTTCCAAAGATGTGGTTCTGTCTTAGTTAGGGTTTTATTGGTGTGAAGAAACACCATGACCAAGGCAACTTTTATAAATGAAAAAATTTAATTGGGCCTGGCTTACAGTTTCACAGGTTCTGTCCATTATGATCATGACAGGAAGCATGGCAGACTGCAGGAAGATGTGGTACTGGAAAAGGAGCTGAAAATTTTACATCTTGATCTGGAGGCAATTCTCTTCCATACTGGGTGTAGATTGAGCTTTTATATGAGATCTCAAAGCATACTTCTACAGTGACACAATTCCTCCAACAAAGCCACACCCACTCCAAGAAGGCCACACCTCCTAAAAATGTCACTCTCTATGAGCCAAGCATCCAAACACATGAATCTATGGGGGACATACGTAGACTTTGATTTTTTTAGAACCTATGTCAATAAGGGTTTTTAAACACTTCAACCTCCTTTCTAGCCCACCACCTACCAGAGTCAGTGTAAAAGAAAGGTTAATAGAAAATTAGGGTTGTGGACCTATTGAGAAATAGTTCTTTGACAATCTTCATTGTCACCAGTCCAGTCCTCTAGCAAAACACCAACATGAATTAGCAACAGCAGCTTGATCCAGAAGAAACCACGAGGCTCAGCCACTTGTCCTGAGTCCATGGAAGCGGCAAGCAGCCACTGGAATGGCACAAGTTCTTTGGTGAGTTACTCTCTTGAAGTCATAACAAGTGAAGATCAGAAATTCAATGTAAGACAAACCAATACAAGAGCACTGTCAGCAAAGACTAGCAAGATGTAACAAGGCAAACCAGTACCAGAGCCTCTTTCCACTGTGTATAGGGTCATATTCTTTCTAAACATCATGTGTTCTCTCATGTGTCTGCTTCAGCAAAACATTCTTTCCCATGTCTGTTTTTAAATGTTCTTTCATGTGTCTGCTTCAGCAAAACATCTTTTCCACTGTCTGCCCCAAGGAAACACCATATAACATCATTGACTTTCCAAAGAAACCAGAAATCCACACTTCAGACATACCTATTCTAACCACCACAGTCCCTGATGTTTCTCTCCATAAAAAAGTCACAGAAGCAGTGGGACGGGGTGGGGGGTGGCAGAATAGGGAGTTCCTGGGGGATGGAAATGGGGGAAGGGGGTAACATCTGAAATGTACATACGTAGAATATCCAATAAAAAATATATTAAAAAGTCTTTTCTAACCTTTGTGGTTAAAGCTGTGTTTTGTTGGACTGACTCATCACTAAAGGCCACAAGGTGACTAAAGGACAAGAGCAGCATGCCTTCGATGTCATTTAGCTTCTGTCTCCAGTACTTTGGGTAATGTTTGCTGTAGCATGTAAGCATGTTCAGCTCTCAAGCTCTGTGTATATAACTAACCTCATCCTCCAATCATGACAGAAGTTAGCAAACTATCAATAACGGAGACATATTACTCTCACCATTTTACAATGTCCTGTTCCAGTTACGTTATATGAATATGTTTTTGTTTTAATCACAGATGTGAAATCTGGGGCTGCTTCAGTTTGTCTACTATCATTAGCTATGATTGTCTCATGCTCTTGGGGGGGGGGGGGTGTCCTTTTTGCCTGCTACAAATAGTTTAATTCTGTGGAGTCTGGAGAGGGAATACATGCCAGAGCCCAGAGAGGGGCAGAGACACTTAGAAGGCACCTGTTGCTCCCCTAGTTGCTCTTATTTTGTTTTGTCAAGTGTTTGTGAGCAAATTGGTGAGAACCTGGAGCTATCTTGACTACAAAGATTGGACTTGCCGTAAGTAACCTGATGATTATAATTAGCTGAAAGTAGTATAAAGAGATCTATGTTCCCTTTCTTCTCTAACCTTCTTTCTCTTCTACATATTGTTGGGGGTTTGGAAAGTATTAGGGTGGGATAAGGATTAGAAAGGAGGTATAGGTTTTATAAGAACTCAATAAAATAGTTTTTAAAATACACCAACATTGCTCAGGTAAACATGACCTAAGATATGAGACAGTATGCACTGGACCTCAACTTCACCAACACTCTTTAGTGATGGAAATAACTCTGCTCCTTTTTCCAATTTCTTCTCTGTTTAAACCTAAAGCCCATGTCACTAGCATTACATCCCACATTAAATAGCAGCAACAGCTGCTACCAGTGCTTCTCTGGTCTGCCTGGATACCTGAGTTACTTTATATGGATGGATACCACCTCTTTCTTTTTAGCTACGCTAACTGCTAACTAGCATTTCCTCCTCTTCTTCTCTCAAGGTCTTATTTTGTATATGATTCTGAAAGGTGGAACTAAGGGGAGAGGACCAAAATGAAAATACAGCTATTTAATGGAACACTGTGTCCAATCGCTTCCCCCAGAGGCTGAACTACCCACCAGAGAAACACTGCTTTCCAGTTACTCCCAGATGGGACACAATGATTCAAGAAGCTCTCCCGGGAAATACAGACTTCAGAATTCCAGTTATGAGCTCCATACTCCATATCTCTAGTTTTATTGGAGAAGATATTGTATTGTTTCAGTGGAAGGTATTTTTACTTGCTTCCCATATGGGACTCAGAAGGACTAGAGCAGTGTTACTAGCCTATACACTTTTTCTTTTCCACAATCCTCTATCCATCAAGAAGAATCTACCCACCTGGATCATGTCCATATGCAGCTATATGGTTCCCCATATTGATCATTTTGGCACACCTAGAGCACTATGAAAATGTCTGGATATTTGAGATGTTTACAAGCAGGGAAAAAGAAACTGGCTACTGGATGCTAGTAAGGAGAAGATACAGTCACTCAGTATCTTTAATGCACAGATTGACCTTCCTACCTAAAGAAACCGCACAAAATATTTAACAGCGACAGGGATAAGGAGTTCTGCTTCACACTCACAACATACCAGGACTTAATTTGTTTCCAATCTGTAAGCATGATTAGATTCTTGTGTTATTTCTCAGTTTAACTGCAACCCCTCCTGTAGTGTCAGTCCTTTTGATTCATGCTATTTGCGTTTCACCAGTAGTTTTGCCTGCCCTAGACAGTTGGCAGTATCTGAACATATGATTGTGGCTGGCAGACTTTCAAATGTGAAAACCTTTAAAGAAAGGAACGCATCTGACAAGAAAAGGGGGATACAAGCTTGAGAAACACACACAGAAACCAAGTTGATGCTTTATTTGGAATAAGTTGATGAGTACATTAGTAATGTGTGCACACATAAAGTTCTTTAAGAAATCTTCTGGCAGATGTTGGAGCCCTAGCCTCATGCCTTTTGATTGATTGGTCTTGAAGCATACTGGGCCTCCACTTCACTCTGTGGTTTCAAAGTGCTCATCTCAAAGAGGAACATAATCATACCAAAGAGTGACATAGTAGCTGTCAGGACCCCTATTGGGAATACAGCAGTATAGTGTTTCTTTATAAGAGCATCTTTCTTAACAGGAAAGCTAGGTGGAAAATCAAGTGTGGTTTGGCCATAAAGGTCTACAGCATGGTTCCCGCTCACAGAAACAAATGGGCAGAGGCTGCTAATACACAAAGTTAAGGCAGACATCTTGTACAAAAATATCTGTGCCTTAACAAATGAGTTTTTCATGTAGCCAATCTTAATGGTCATTGCACTGAAAATTAGGACTGCAGGTTTCAACAAAATGGCCCATATTATCAGTGTCTGTGCATACTAAAATTCAGGTGAAATGGTCCATGTTGAGTTGATAGGGTTGTGCACCAGAATCCGAATCATAGACCCAGAGATGTTAAATGCTTGAGGGTAATAAGCTCCCCAGAGTCCAAAAAACATGAACTGCACAATCTTATTGTCAAATTCCCACAGATGCCAGCATTGGCTGCTTGTAAGGATTATTTCAAACACCAAAGCTGCTAGGCTGCAAATGAGTCCACTCAGTTTGAAGATACGTTCCTTTTTCACAGCAAACCTGAGGATGGGATTTAAGAGGTATAGAGTCAAGCCAGGAACACAAAGGAAGGAGGAAACAGAATGAGTTATGGTTTATAGTCCACTAATTGCTTATACCTTGTCCCTGCTGTCTCAAAGTTGTATTTATGTGGTCTATGTATGTATTGGGGTTCTACACACTATAGGTAAAAATATAATAAGCTTAGAAATTCACTAATGTGGCAGATGTAATTACTCTAATTATGTAATATACGTCAAATACTAAAATGTTTGTATTTGTGGACTAGGAATTTCAATACTTGAAATTAATAGTGAGATAAGACTTTGCAATGTGATATGTAATTTGTTATCTATTGCACCTTTGTTTGCTGTATATCAACATTATTAATAACTTAAAGCAATAAGCAAAGCAATACTCGAATTGTCATTTCTAAAGTATTATAGCAGAACATTTCATACCTATTACAAATTGAACTCTTCTATGGTACCTGCTGAAAGAAACCCATTTGTGTCAAAATAATAATATCCTTGACATATATAAGTATGTTTGTGTATGTACTAAGAGAGATGTGAGCATAAGATTCATAAAAGGAACCCTAAGTAGATCAACAGAGTAGCATACACTATCATTCCTCTTTGTACTTGTTTCTGAAATGTGCACTTTTCTGAAGAAAGCCAAACATATTTTAAAAATAAAGCCACAGTATAAATGACCTTCCAAATCTATAGGTAACCAGGCTGGGAATATTGCAGCGGTACAGTGATTGATTAACATGTGTGAGACCCTGAATTATTTTCTTTGTACACCATATCCAAAAGCTATGTGTAAAATAGGTGGAATCAGAGAAATATCCTATTATTGCCTATATCTCACTCAAATTTTCACGTTTATATAATTGGCTTTCTTTCAGTGAAACAAAAACTATCCTGACAGAAGTCTTTGACACAAGCCTTATACTCCATTATTGACCCTACAAGACAACATCTTTGGTAATTTTCTTAGTTTTCATGGATATAGCTTTAATGCCCATGAAAAACTCAAGTCCCGAGGAACTGCACTGTTATCTAGCACAAAAGAATTACATCAGCAAAATGGGTTTGCACATTATGGTGGCTTGGTAACACCCTTGTCCCACCCCGTGTCCCCTGTCTCCTGACCTTCATCCTCTGTCCACGATCTCCTCCTTGCTAAGGTAGATCTGAAGCAGTGGACTGCAGGAACAGTGTGGTTTGAAGAAAAATTGTAAACAGGATAGGGACTTGTGTGTGTGTGTGTGTGTGTGTGTGTGTGTGTGTGTGTGTGTGTGCTCAGTAAGAGCACTAGCCTTGCAGGATTTAGTGCTGCCCATGTCTGAAAACCATTAAGTAGATATATGTGTTTCATAAAGACCCAATTTGAAAGCCTCCATATAAATTGTTTTAAGTTTTCACATTGGTATATTACAGGTGAGGAAATCTATTTTGAAGTCAACAGGATAGTAAATTGTCTTCTTAGTTACAGGAAATGTTGACAATAGAGGGAGTCATGAGACTGGAAACACCACCTTGAGGACAAGAAGTTCTGTTAGGCAGATACGTTAGGTCAGAACATCTTGCCAGTGCCCAGCTCTCACAAACCTTTCCATTATTTTCCTGTGCTTTATTTTGATGGAGTCTCATTTAAACATTTCAGGGGCGTTAGCACATCTGATACAATTGACCACCCAATGATAGCCATACTATTATCCCCAATTTATAGACAATCAAATAACACAGAAAAGCTAATTTATATACTCAGCATCAGGAAGTTTCACAGATGCAATGGACACTATAGAACCTTGAGACCTTGTAGCTACACCCTGGGCTACCAAGCACTTAGGATATTCAGCAGAATTTACACTCACCTGATCATATACCAAAGGCTTTCTCTGATCTTCTGTGTCCTATAAAAGTGAACACAGTTAATGAAAAATATAAAATACTTGCCTCTTTGACTTCTGTAAGAAGTTCAACTGTTACTAGCTGTCAACTGTTTAAGATAAACTAACAAGGCTAAAACTTCTAATGTTTCCATGGCTACCAGGGCATAATGGTATATTGTGAGCAATGGTGTTTCCTGTGAATACATATAGCCTTAAAGGACCAATGTGCTAAACCTCCCTGTGTGTGTGAGTCTTCAAAAAGTCTTCAAAAGAGAAATTTACTTTTGATGTCATATATCAAGTTGCTACTGTAATATCTGATGGCCATAACAAAGAAAATTATTTTTAAAAGAGAAAAGAATTATTTACACAGTAGAAAGAGAAAAGTGATGTTCCACAATAAAAGTCAAGCATCTTTTTAGAGAGTTTGGGGATACCTGGCCTTCTATAAGTCTCTTGGGCACAGACACAGATTAGGTATTAGAAGTCATAATTGCTGAGCTCCTAGGAGATTTTGTTTTGATTACAAACAAGTCTACCTTTTCTCTTTCTGTGTTTTACCTTAAACACGACTGTCTTAGTTCAGGTTTCTATTGCTGTGATAAAATGTCATGGCACAAAGTAACTTGAAGAGCAAACAGTTTATTTCACTTATTCTTTCAAATCACAGTGCATCATCAAATAATAGTCCAGATGTCTGAAGGCAGGAACTGAACGAAGCAGAAGCCATGGAAGAACATTGCTTTCTGGTCTTCTCCCTACAGCCTGCTCAACCTGCTTATTACAACCATCCATGAGGCTCAGGTTTTTGGCATTGCCCATAGTGTGTACACAGTTTCTTTCAGTTGAAATGCCTTGTTACACTCTTTTTTTATTTTAACATATGAATACATTGCCAAACCCTTACTGTCTTGCCTAATAAAACACATAGATGATAATACCTTTACATATTTACTATCTATTATTTGTATAATAAAATATAAGTGTGAGGCAGTGTCATTACTTAATAGCCATCACTTAATCCCTGGTATACGTATCAATAAAGCTTGAGAAATAAATACAGTAAGTGGAACAAAACCACATCATTGATGGCAGGATTTTCATACTCCTAACTTCTTGAAGACAGAAACACACACATAACAAATACTATGCCTATAGTTCATAAGTAAAATATTTGGTTTAATTCCCTAAATACCACTATTAATAAAACACTTAGATTTCTTAGTGCTAATGTATACAATTCACTGTATAATAAATAATGTCTGATTCTACTACTCCTTAGTCTTTCAAAGTTTCATGTTACTATGAAATGTACATTGATTATACCCATGCACCACTATCTCTGTCCTCTCCCTCCCCAGTGTTCTCCATCTCAGTCCCTCCATCACAGCTTTATATCTTCTTTTTACTTTTTATTTTTATTCTTAATAAAGACCCAAGTCCAATTAGTGCTGCCCATGTGTACATGATTGTATGACCATTCACTAGGATATGAGCAACCTATTAAGGTCTTTGTCCCCACAGGGAAGTAAATTTTCCAATCTCAATAGCCATCAACAATATATCTCCTTGTATATGGGTGAGGCTGAGGGGTTCCCCTTTTGCATTCCTGCTGAAATTTTGACTTACTTGATCTTGTGCAAATCTTGTGCCAATAACCATAGATGCTATGAGTTGAGGTGTGCAATAGCTGTGGCATGTTCAGAAGTCAGCATTACATAGCTCTACTCCTCCTCTGCAGGGTTTTACATTCTTTCTAAGCCCCGCTTTTGCAAATTTCCCTGTACCTGGGAGGTTGATATATTATGAGAAATCCATAGAAGTACAACTAAGCATATGATATGATATATGATATATGTGCATGAGTACAGAGTAGCAGAAATGAAGTATATATAAACTTATTTGCTTCTTGAATACTCAAAGTAATATTCTAGAAAGGAGTAAAAAAGACTTCTAGTGACTGAGGTAGACCTTCTTCCAACTGGGAAGGCTGTTTTAGAGTTTACAGCTTTAAGAAGGTTTAATTGTTCACAGGTATTAATATTACCTGCAAAGACAACTACTAAAAATAATCTTTGGAAAGAAACAATGTTATTGACCTCTGATATCTTCTTGCTGTCAATTACCAACTAAGATATAGAAAGGCTCTAGTCACATCACATAACTAAATGTTATGATTTGAATGTGAAAGGACCCCAAGGGGTTCATGTATTTACATGTTTAGGTTACCAGCTGATAGGGTTGGTTTAGAAGGATGTAGAAGCTCTGGGGAAGGAGGCATAGCTGGTGAAAGTGAGTCACTTGAAATAGGCCTTTGACTATTGTAACCCAACGCCACTTCCAGCTGATGATTTCTGCTTCATGATCCAGAAAAACTATGAGTAAACCATGCCACAAACTCCCATTGTAACAGATGGAGCCTTTCTTAGACATGATAGACTAAGCCCTCTAAACTGTGAGCCAAAATAAATCTCTGCTCCCTTAAATTGCTTCTGTCATGTATTTGATTACATCACCAAGAAAAGTAATCAAAACAAATTTCCAATAAATAGATTTGCTGTCAGGTCAAAATTGAAACGCTGGAGTGCTTAAAATTGTTTCTTTGTGAGGTACTGCAGCATCACCAGTGCTGGGTATGTGGTACTGCAGCATCACCAGTGCTGGGTATGTGGTACTGCAGCATCACCAGTGCTGGGTATGTGGTACTGCAGCATCACCAGTGCTGGGTATGTGGTACTGCAGCATCACCAGTGCTGAGTATGTTTACTAGTGATATTTGAAAATGTTCTAGATAATTCACTTATGGTATTCTGCACCACGGTTCTATGTATATTTTAATACATTTGTGCAAAAGAATCGTCTGTTGTGCTTCACTCTGCACACATTTTTCTGTCCTAAAAACTCTCTTTCTTTTCTTTATTCTATGTGGTTTATAAACGACATGGAACACTGTCTCTGTAGATACTCAGTAAATTTGTGCTGTAGTCTGAGAAGAACTTCAACATCAAATATATTTACAAATTACTCTAAAACTGAAGAATTTATATTTTCTGCTACTTTTTCAAACCTTTCTTTTAAAAACCATTTACATGTTATGAAATGGGTCCAATGTTCAAATGATTCTGAAGTGATTCCAGTTTTTTTTTGGTGGGGGGGGGGAAGGGCAGATTTGGAAAGGCTTTCAGCATGTTTCAGAACCTTAGGTTCACTGGTATCATTGTCATTTTCTAATGATCTGAGTGGAAGAACACATTGATAGCCATTTCTAGTTGATGGAGGAACCTAAAAAATTGACTTGTTGGGGGCTTATTACAGTTCTTTTTCAGTGAGGTAACTGGAATACGCCTTACTGTCCTTTATATCTTAAAGGATGTAATCATCTCAAATAAAGTTAGTTCTTGGTATTCAGAATTCTTTGCCTTTTCTTGCTCCCTATGAACAATTCTATAAGAGAGAGGAGAGAGGGAGAGAGAGAGAGAGAGAGAGAGAGAGAGAGAGAGGAGAGAGAAGTCTTTAAATTGTTCCAAGATGAGTGAAATTTGACCCTGGGTTTGAATAAAAGAGACATCTCTTAGGTGCCTGGTGACAATTTCACTCCTTCTAAAGATCCTGTTTTACTGCCTAAGGCTAAAAAAAAAAACTGTAACATTCAGCTGTCCAGCAGGGTTTGATGTTTCTACTAAATAAAAGCTTGTATTTTGGATTTAGACTAAATGCTCCTGTCATTCATGAGTATGCTGCAAGGCTGCAAATTTTCTTATACAGTTGCAAGAAAGACAGGATGTATTCGAATGAAAGAAGAATAAAATATAGAATCATATTTTTGTCAAAGATATTTCTTATAGATTTAATTCCCATAGACATCTGAGGTTAGTTTTTAAATGTTTTTCCAAACTTTTAACATCTCAGGAGAGTTTCAGCTGCATACATATTTACTTGTTTCTTTCAATGTAAACAATTTACATACATCAATCCTCCCATAAATCACTGTTCGATTTAGAAAAACTTATTTTTATTTGATGTATGTGTGCATTTTGACTGTATGCATATCTGTGCACACGCTCATACCATAACCACAGATACAAGAAAATGGTGTCAGACACTCAGTCACTGAAATTGTCAGCCTCCATTTCATGCTGGGATTTGGACCTGGGTCCTCTGTAAGACTAGTCAGTGCTTTTAATCATTGAGCCATTTCTTCAGCCTCCACTCCTGATTATTCATATTTTTGTACAATGAAAAATTATTATTTGGGTTATGGAACTAAGCCAAGTGTCAAGCATATTCTTCATGTTGTAACTTTCAAAAAGAAGAATTTACACCAATATACAGTGTTTTTTTTTCTCTTCAACCCTCCCAACCACTCTCTTTCTTCATCCCATTAAATGACCTTTAAGGAAAGTAAGGTAAGACCATGGCTCTAACATTTTCCCACCATCTTGCTCACTAGTGATGCTTGATAAGGGAGGTAGTTGGGTTCCCTTTTATTGTCTTTAATTCCTCTAAAAAGCTGAACTGTTCTCTATTTCCATGAACAAGTAATTTCATCAGTTAGTGAAACTCAGTGGGTAATTTTAGGGAAACCAGGCCTAATTATGGCTTTTATTATACATTATCAGTTATGTTGGGGTTCTCAAGTCACACATTATATCATCATCTCATTTAGTCAGTAGTCTGGTAACCATGATCTGGGCAAAGCATTAGAACAAGTTTGATATGAGTTTAGAAAACACTGTCAGGTGACAACTGCTTGAAAATAAGTTCACAGAGAAACTATCCAAAGGTGGCATATCATGCTAACAAGTTGTGTTTAGCTAACTTAGTAGAAAAAAAAACAAATTTAAAGCAGGGTTTGGTGGTGAAAGCCCCTGTGAGATAGAGGCAGGAGGATCAAGAATTGCCTTCCTTGTCTACATAGCAAATATGAGGCTACTCTGGGGGACATGAGACCAGGTCTCAACAAAACAAACAAGAAAACCAGAAAGAGGCCAGTTACACAGTTCAAGTATGAAAATACTTGCTATGGAAGCATAAGTATCTGAGCATGAGTTTCACTTTGAGTTTGAGTTCCATTGGAACCCAGAGTAGAAGGAAAGACTTATCTTGCAAAATGTCCTCTGAACTACACACACACACACACACACACACACACACACACACACACACACACTCACACACAATGACAACAATGATAAATATTTAAAATTTTAAAAACACATACAGAAGTAAAGAAGAAAAGGAGGGTAGAAAGGAAGGAAGTGGGAAAGAAATAGAATTGTTTGATACTATAAAAATCACAGTTGTTCTAGGAATCTCCTCTTCAACTCAGAGCAGGGGATTCTATCTCAAAATAGTCAGTTCTCTTTCAGAACCCTTCAACATTTGAAAATATAGTCTGAGGCCAAAGTAGCTCTATGCTGAACTAAGTCCTGAGCTCCTTCACCTTGACACGTGATTTAGTGGTTTCTCTTGTCACTTCCTATTCACCCTCTTTTCTTTTATTTCTTCTGGTGACTACCCTCAGAATTCACTTCAAAAGACAAAGCATAGAGTCTTAGTAGCAGTTTCTGGAACACTGGCAGGATCTGGCCCTAAGGACAACACACTGAAGCACTGATTAGAAAGGTAGTAGGCAGCACTTGCTACAGCTCCTCCACTGGGAAGGCCTTGACAGCTTGGTGACCCTGTCGCTCTCCACACACCCTCCTTCAGCTACCTCTTGTGGTGGCTGCCTGAACAAAACATCACATCCGTCGTGTTTGCTGCAGGATCCCAGCCAAGGAAGACATAACAGGACAATAGACACACAATCTGATAACCTTGTTAGCTCAAATCAAAGCTCCCAACAAGTAGGAGATGTTATTGAAGTGAAATAAAACCATTGTGATATTTGGGTCTGTTGACGTGGCTTCTCAGATATTTTTCCCTTTAGAACAAAAAATGTAGCATTTCTTGTCCCTTTATTTAAGATTAAAACCAGTCACAAGGACACGAAACAAAATAACATGTACAAGGTTAAGGTTAACTTTAAAAGAATACAAATGGAGAGAGATGTACAAAGTTCATAATTTTCTTGTAATGGGAAAATAGCACAAAACTACTTGCTTTGTGATGTGAAGTCTCTGGGAAATGTGGTAAATATGGAATAATCTTTATCCCGAGAAAGCTGAGTATGTTATTTAATTTGAGAAAATGATAACAAGTAATGAACTCATTTCAGACAGCAGGCCAAGGATGATCAAGGTCTTTCTATTTTCTGTTTTATTTACTTCACATTACAGGATATTATTTCAACACAGAGAGGGTTTGCCAGGGTTGATTTTGGCCTCTTATTGTCTCCATCACATGCACTTCAAGCTTTAGAAAACATTTCAGCTGTTGAAAATATCACTTTAACCTTCTTATCTCCCTACTTTTACGAAAGACGTTAACATTTGCTCCAAAACTAGTGCTGAAAATGGAGTGTCTACACAGAACTGCAATCCACTGCCTCCCACCTTCAGCTCCCGAGCTGTGCCATTTAGGAAGTCTTGGAGGAACTAGTACTAACTTTGAAGTCATGACTTGGCAGTGCTCTCTCCGTGACATGGATAATGGTTCCCATGCCTCAATTTTATCTTCAGCAACACATAACTAAATAATAAATTAATTCATAAAATGTGTATTGGAGGCATTTGGAAATGTCTCTTTTGTATTTTATGTCATTTTAGAGTTAAAACTTGTGAAATTTTCTGACTTTGCATAGGCTCTGATTTGCCTTTTACTCTTGTATTTCCTCAAAAGATTAATGTATCATAGATGAATCTACACCTGCTTTGTTCTTTGAATGTGGTTAAGAAATATTATTGTGAACATTGTATTCGGCTACATTTCACTACTTTGCTGACTGGCAGTCAAAGTAACAATTTAGTTTGTGTGCACCTGTGCTTGCAATATATACCTTTTCACAAGTAAGTCCTTCTTTTGTAAGAGCTGGAAAGTTTCATTGATAAATATAAGCATGCTTTTCTTTAGTAACCTATATTTGTAAGGCATGATAAAAGTAGCTCTTTTCCAATTAAATATGACTTAGAATATTTGAAAATAATAAAAGGCTCTGCATTTCTTACTCTCTTATCTCTGTAATGACATGAAACTGAAGAAGAAAAAAAAACCTTAGAAATAAAGTTTGGAGAATAAACTGCTCTCAGAAATCACAGGTTATTAAATTAAAATCCCATGCCAAAGGCTCTATATCTCCTAAGAATAGATGATAATGGGGTTCTCAGCCCTCCTCCAAATAATACAGACATTGTCACTGCCCACCAGAACTAGATGACAAGACCTTATCTCTGAAGACATTAAATGTTCTGGTGACAGGACATGGAGAAATTAATGTAGAACTGAACTGGAAGTTTCCTTCCTACTGGACAGCCCTAATTACACTACAGGAGGAATGCATCATCAACAGTCTTACTCAGCTGTAGAGCCTGTGTTCAGCAATAATGACCAGTCACACAAGATGTGCCTACTGGAACAATAGTAGCTTCACAGTTAAGGAAATAGACAATTACTTTCAGATTGGGTCTGGGGCTCGCTCTACATCTGGTACTGTAAGCCTGGTTAAAAGTTCATGACTCAGAAGGTCATAGGCCCTGAAATAGAAGCATTTTATTTTTTTTTAATTTTTTTTGGATATGATATATTCATCAAAATGTCTTCTAAATAATTGTATTTATGTCCATAGATAAATGATGCTGTCAACTTTGGTCAGAAAAACTGCTTTTTGCAGTGAATTACTGAAGAGATTCATAACTAATCAAAGTACTGGGAATAAGTGATGGCTAAATCCCCTGCTACAAATAGAACATCTATATGATGTTATCCAAAGTTCAGGAAAAATTATAGAAGATGGGATATAACGAATGTAAGAGCTCAGTCTCATCCTCTGCTGGCTTCTCCTCCATGTCTTTTAGTGGCTCTGTCACTCTGTTCTGCACCAATCACAATGGAAGAAGAAATCATGGCACTCATGGTTGACAATGGCTCTGACATGTGCAAAAACTGGCTTTGCTGGTGACTATGCCCATAGAGCCATCTTCCTTTCCATTGTTGGTGCCCCTGACACCAGGGGCAGCCCACCATCAGGAATGAGTGATTCTGCTGTTCAGACACACTCTTTCAACCTTTTTTTTCCTGGGCATGAAGTCCTGTGGCATCCATGAAACCACCTTCAACTCCATCATGAAGTGTGATGTGGACACTTTCAAGGACTTTTACATCAATACAGTGCCGTCTGGTGGTACTACCATGTATCAAGGTATCGCTGATAATATGCAGAAAGAGATCACAACTCTAGTACCCAGCACAATGAAAATTAAGATTATTGCTCCCCTTGAGCACAACTACTCAGTCTGGATTGGTGGCTCCATCCTGGCCTTATTGTCCACCTTCTGGCATAAGTGGATCACCATACAGGAGTATGAGGAGTCAGGCCTCTCCATCATTCACCACAAATGCTTCTAGATGGACTGAGTACCTGCCAGGGATCTGCTGCATGAGCTGATTCTGAAGTATTGACTTACTCTGACAAATGTATACACCTCATGCTAGCCTCATGAAACTAGAATAAATCTTTGAAAAGAAAATTGTCCTTGAAGTTTGTATCTGATATCGTCACTGGAACATAGACTTATTGCTGATTTTTGAACTTACATTCAAGTTAACTGTTCCCTAGGAATATATTTAATATCTTAAATCAGTCTTTAGTCAACATGACTTGGTTACTTGGTGTCTGGGGAGAGTAAACTGTGGAAGATAAATTCCTAGCCTGGTGGAACTGTGTGAGCACCATACAGTGATCAGTGCAGGGTATTAACCAATAGCTGACTTCTGTGAGTTCTCAAGGCTAGCAAGGGTTCCTGACATTAGACTAGAAAAAAAAGTAACTTCAGACAAGAATCTAAATCTTAGGCTAGAACAAAGAAGTAATTATAGGCAGGAATCGAAATCTTAAGCTAGAATAAAGAAGTAGGCTTCAGGCGTGAAAATGACTTTGGGCTAGAACAGGGAAGTAGGCTCAGATATTTTGGTCATCCTGATAAGCCCTTAGAAATAATGATCACAGGAGTGATCATGGGACTCTGTTTATTGTTCTGCTTGTTCTTTGACTATCTGGGTTTATTGTCTTGCTTGTTCCTTGACTATTTGCATCTATTGTATTGCTAGTTCCTCAACCTAGAACTGACCTTAATACTTGCATGTAATTTAAACAGTATAAAAGCAATTTTTGGAGAGATGGGATAGGGTATTAATGGGGATGGGAATGGGGAGAGGGGATAACATCTGAAATGTAAATAAATAAAATATCAAATTAAAATTTAAAAATGTCATAATGTAATCCATTTTGTATAACACACTACTCAAACAAATACGATAAAATATAATAAAAAGTAAAGATAAAATGTGGAGAAGATAAAAATTATTAATCTTTTACATATGTAGTGCCTGTGTAGTTCCCATAGAATACATATGGAGGAACCCATGGCTGCAGCCACATATGTAGCAGAGGATGGCCTTGTCAGGCATCAATAGGAGGAGAGGCCTGTGAAGGCTCAGTGCCCCAGTGTAGGGAATGCTAGGATGGTGATGTGGGAGTGAGTGGGTGGATTGGAAAGCATCCTCATACAGTCAGGGGGTGGGGGATAGAATAGGGGACTTGCAGAGGAAAACTAGGAAAGGAGATAACATTTGAAATTTAAATAAATAAAATAACCAATAAAAAATAAAACAAAAATAATGAGCTAGATTTACTTAGAATTTACTAGAGCTATGATCTTGTAAATACATTTGGAAAGGACATTAACTCTTTGGAGTTATCTTACTTCTAAATAACCTTACCTATAATGATCAAATTTATTATTTAACCACCATTTGTAACTAAGAATTCCCACATTAAGACAATAACAAAATGAGACATGATTAATTCATCTCTGAATTACACACTGTCATCTGTACAATCCTTAGCTCCTGGATTAGTTGTTTTTGTTACAAATGCTACAAAATCCTTGAGAAAAGCAACACACAGAGAGATTTCTTCTGGCTCAGAGTTTGACAGTGCAGTTGACTGTGGTAGGAAAGGCTTGGCCATGAAAGTAGCACTAGCTTTGCTGTAAGTTCAAAGCTCCTCTAAATTTCAAAGCAATCTCTTAACTGTAAGCCACCACCAAGTTATTAGAAAAGAATCAAGCTACATACTTCCAATGTGCCACAATGTAATGGCACAGAGTAAATGTTCCCATTACAGAAAGGAACTGAGAAAACAGTCAGAAATGATTGGACCAAAACAAGATTAAAGCTCAGCAAGGCAAACACTGAATCATGCAGCTCTGTGCTAGTTTCAGAAGCTAGTGCTGGCATCATCTGGCCTCTCACACCTTCCAGTGGGTCTGCTCCTCTGGTCCAGCTATTTCCAATCTGTGCTTGCTTGTAGGTTTCCTCTGTGGAAACCTCATGGTGTTGCCCTTTCCAACATCTTGTAGTCACCCACCTTTGGTAACGTGGCTTTTAACTTCTTGCCTTTACCCAGTGGCATCTCAAGGCCATCGTGTAGGAAACCCGAACCTGCATCACACACTGAGTAGCTCCGGTGACTGGGGACCCTTGGTATGAGCCTCCAGTTTGTACTCTTATGAAACCATCACCATGTGGACAATGCTGCTAATGTCTGCTGCCAGACTGACCTGAAAAGTACTTCAGCCTTTCCATCTGTGGCAACCTCTACAGACCATGACAATGAAACTTTACTAGGGAGCTGTTTGCTTTTCCTTTTTTTTCCATTTTTTTTAATTTAAATTATTTTATTTATTTAAATTCTGGTCATTGTCTCCCCTTCAGTCCCCCTTCCCACAGTTCCTCATTCCTTTCCTCCTCTCCCTTGCCTCAGAGAGGGTGCCCCATCCCCCTTCCCTGGGGCCTCAAGTCTCTTGAGGATTATGCACATCTTCTCCACTGAGGCCAAACCAGGGTAACCTCTGCTACTTATGTGCCAAAAGCCTCAGACCAGCCCTTTTGGTTGGAGGCTCTGTCTCTGGACATTCCCTGGTATTTGGGTTAGTTGAACACTATTGGTCTTCCTATGAGGTTGCTCTCCCTTTCAGCTTCTTCAATCCTTCCCCTAATTCAGTCATAAGGGTCCTCAACTTCAGTCCAATGGTTTGGTGTAAGTATCTGCATCTGTCTCAGTCAGCTGCTGGTAGGGTTTCTCAGAGGACACCCATGCCAGACTTCTGTCTATAAGCACATCATAGCATAGTAGTTAGTGTTAGGCCTTGATGCTTCTCTCCCCCTATCATGTGATGGATCCTAAGTTAGGCTAGTCATTGGACCTCCTTTCCTTCAGTCTCATCTGCATTTTGTCAAAACCTCAGGTGATAGCACATGTTGGCAAGGATGTGGAGAAAGAGGAACATTCCTCCATTGATGGTGGGATTGCAAGCTGATACAACCACTCTGGAAATCAATCTGGAGGTTCCTCAGAAAATTGGAAATAGATCTACCTGAAGACCCAGCAATACCACTCTTGGGAATATACCCAAAAGATGCCCCACCATGCCACAGGGGCACTTGTTCCACTATATTCATAGTGGCCTTGTTTGTGGTAGCCAGAAGCTGGAAACAACCCAAATGTCCCAAGAGAGAAGAATGGACACAGAAAATATGGTTCATCTACACAATGGAATACTACTCAGCTATTAAAAACAAGGACACCCTGAGTTTTGCAGGCAAATGTATGGAACTAGAAAATATCATCCTGAGTGAGGTAAGTCAGAGCCAAAAGGACATGCATGGTATGTACTCACTAAGAAGTAGATATTAGCGAATAAAAAAGTACAAAATGCCCAAGATACAGTTCACAGAACTCAAAAAGGTCAATAAGCTGAGGGGCTCAAGTGAGGATGCCTCAGTCCCACTTGGGAAGGAGAAGAAAGCAATCACAAGTGGGAAGAAAGAGAGAGAGGGAGGGAGGGACAAGGGAGGGAATGCGGAGGGGGGAGCAGAACTTGATTTGGAATTCAATGAGGGAAAAGTAATGAAGCCCTGAAGGCCAGCAGAAAGAATGAAGTTCTTTTAGACAGGAACAATTCTGGGTCAGGAATTTTGACTGTGGGTTAGTAACCCTGTCCTTCCACTTGATGCCATCTACCTACTAGAAGTGGACTCTTTGAGTTCCCTCTCCCCAGTGTTGGACATTTTGGCTGAGGTCACCTTCAATGAGTCCTGAGAATGTCTCACCTCCTGGGTCTCTTTCTAGAGGGTCCCCCCACCTCTCACTCCCCAAGGCTGCTTACTTTCATTCAGTCGATTAACAGCCCCCCATATCCAATCCTGTTCCCCTTTTCCCCTCACCCTTCCCTCTCCCACTCAGATTCCTCCACCCCTCCTGTAATTATTTCCTTCCCCCTTCTAAGTGGGATTGAAGCCTCCTCACTTGGGCATTTCTAGTTGTAACACAATACTTCTTACAGTCTGTAGGTTGTATCCTAGGTATTCTGTACTTTTAGGCTAATATTCACTTATCAGTGAGTACATACCATGCATATCCTTTTGGGTCTGAGTTATACTCACTCAGGATGATATTTTCTAGTGTCATCCATTTGCCTCTAAAATTAATGATATTTTAAATAACTGAATAGTATTCCATTGTGAAAATGAACCACATTTTCTGTATCCATTCTTCAGTTGAGGGATATCTGAGTTTTCTCCACTTTCTGACTATTACAAATAAGGCTGCTATGAACATGGTGGAGCATGTGACCTTGTGGTATGTTGGGGCATCTTTTGGATATATGCCCAGGAGCAGCTTCATGAGTCTTCAGGTAGAACTATTTCCAATTATCTGAGGAACCTCCAGACTGGTTTCCAAAGTGGTTGTATCAGTTTGCAATCCCATGAGCAATGGAGGAATGTTTTTCTTTTCTCACCAGCATGTGTTGTCACCTGAGTTTTTGATTTTAGTCATTCTGATTGCTGTGAGGTGAAATCTCAGGGTCATTTTGATTTGCATTTCCCTGGTGACTAAGGACTTTGAACATTTATTTAAGTGCTTTCTGACCATTCGAGATTCTTCTGTTATGAATGCTGCTTAGCTCTGAACCCCATTTTTAATGGGGTTAGTTGGTATTTTTGAAGGATAACTTCTCTAGTTCTTTGTATTTGGGATATTAGCCCCCTGTTGGATGTAGAGTTAGTGAAGATTTTTTTTTTGTTCCAATCTGTAGGTTACCCATTTGTCCTATTGATGGTGTCTTTTGCCTTACAAAAGCTTTTCAGCTTCATGAGGTCCCATGGGGAGCTGTCCTCAATGTTTTTTCAGCACCATTTTCAGATCAGGCTTTCTAGTTTCCCAGTGAATTTACATTTGCATAAATTGTAGTCTCTGGTAAATAGCTTATTGACCTCAGGACATCCTTCCTATTGTCCCTGTGTAAAGGGAAGTTCCTTAATTGTGCTAATCTCTTTAACACCTCACACCTTGCTTGCCTGAAAATTTAACCCTTTACTTTTCTCAGTAAATTGTCCATCAACCTTTTGTATGGCTGACTTGTCCTTTCCCACTACAAACCTGAATAAGATCACTAAGTAGCAATCACAGCACAGGGTGAGACTATGTTTTCTTGACTTGAACATTTCTTGAATTTCTGCCTGACTTGAATTTTTGGGAGACAGAAAGCATGCAGATTCATTTCCAGAAGGCAACAGGAATGGCCTCTATCCCAAGTTTCTTTAGGGGGAATTCTCTTAAGAATGCCTGTTCCCTCTGACACTTCTTGCTCTTCCAAATGTCGATTGCAGGGGCCTATTAAGGTCTGCTTAGAGCCTTCTAAGGCTTCTTTATTCCTCAGTTCCAAAGTTCTCTGCATTTGTCTTACAAGTCAGTTTTAAAGGCATACACACAACTCAATCAGGTTTATCACAGCAACAATATTGCTACTCAGTATCAGTGTTTGCAGTAGTTACTTTTCTTATTGCTATAGCAAAACGCCTGACAAAAGAAGGCTTTAATTAACTCTCAGTAGGAAGGTATAGACCATTATACTAGGGAAGAAATGGGCAATGCGGATGGCTCTAGCTGTGGTGGCAGAGGCATGAGGCAGAGTGGCAGCTAGTGGTCTGGAAGCAGCATGTGGTGGTTGGTGATGCTCAGCTCATTTCACTTCTTTTTTTCCTTCTCCTTTGGTCCAGGACATAGCCTATGGCATAGGGGCATCCACATTCTGAGTGAGTTTTCCCTTCTCATCTAAACCACTCTGGAGGATAGCCTCACAGAAATGGGCATGAGTCTGTCTCCTAGGTTATTCCTGATCTAATCAAATTGGCAATGAAGATTAAACACCACTATTTATAAAGTTGAAACTAATAGACTAAACTGCACCATCAGAGTATGAGACACAGATTATACAGAGTTGTCTGCTTTGAAAATAGGAAAGAGACTAAGCAGTTATCTAAATTACCTACCCTTGCACTGCAGAATCATACTTTTCCAACCATTTTTGCTTGTGCCTTATAATAAAGTGCATGATAATGAATGTATGTAGTAGATTATAACTCGAACCAAATTAATAAAAAGTTTAATTTTTGTTTTATTACTTGTAATGGATTCAGATATTTCCTTTATTTTTTCCTTTTTGAATCTTTGTTAATGTTGGATTCTAAAGCTCTAATAACATGGGACGCGCTCCCCCAGAGATACTCTCAGACAGGACTCATTGTAATAACATGAGGTTTATTGATGAATTGATTATAGCTAGTACCGGGGTTCTCTTGTATGAAGGCAAGAAGAACCCTGAGCCAAAATTGAGGGCAGTATTTATACCATATTCAGAGGGCTTATAAAGGCAGTTATACAATTATTTCTTAAACATTAACCATAAAGGCCAAAATATAATAGTCTTTCTCAGGCTCAGTTTCTGTCTTCAGGCCTGGTTGTTAAGTAACTAACAAAGAAGGTCAGCTTAAGTAGCTTCTATTTACCCAGGTTTTACTGTGTTAAGGGCTCATAAACTCTTATCTTGGGTCTTTCTTCCTCTGGAATGCGTTTGAAATATGCTTCTCCCAGGATGTGTCCCTGGGGGAAGTTAATATTTCAGTTTAAAACCAAAATCAGAGCTTTTATTAATTTTAAGTTTCTATATTAACAACTCTTTGAATTGATATATTAGCCATTAATTAATTGAAATTTATTGTAAGTCATAGATAATCAAAGTATGCTCATTACACAAACAGCAGCACCATCTTGAAGTTGCTTAGAAAAGGCTTGCAGGCCTACAATACTACTATGCATTTTCACAGTTCTATGGGAGAGGCATCCAGAACCTTCAATATTAAGAAATATTGTTCCACATCATCCCAAGATTAATCAAATAGACTTTCTTGCCAGCTTTCATTAATGAATGCTTTCTCTCTTCCAGTATGAGACATTTTATTTCTAAGAAATTGTGCTATAAGCATACGCTTCTGTGAAAAGCATCAACTGGAGATTTAACACACAGAGAAGGGCCATTTCACAAATAAGAAATCTCTTCCCTTTCCCATACATGTTATACCCAGTGACTTGTGGTATACTGATCTGGTAAAATCTTTTCATGGGATAGTCTCTCTACTCAAAGCTGAGGCATCTTCGTGACTCGTCATATAGTGCTCACCTTCTTATCTAAGCAATCAATAGTTCTAACAAATTTAACATTTAAATATGTATCCAATTGACAGTTTCTCAAACTAATATCCAAAGATGTACCTGGAGCTGGATAACTATTCCCATTATTCATTTGAAATTATGCTCCCTCTATGTTAACTGTTGAATTGGAGATAGGTGGGATTCATGCATTTCTCTCCCTTGAGACTCCACTGGTTAAAGCTGAGCTCTATAAAAGTGTGAGTATAAACATATTTCTCATATTTTTTTGACATTTGGAATTCTTAGGAACAAGAAGAGGACCTGGTGTTCAAGGGGATGTAGCTGGGCTGATAAGATAGAGTCATGAGAATTGTTTTCTATACTTGGGAAATGTCTGGGATCTATGCTGAGGAGTGAGGGAGTTGTTAGGCCAGCTCTGTGATCTAATTCCCTAGAGATGAAGTTTCCGTTTTAAAATCAGTTCTTGGCATTACTTATTACTTTACTGCCACTGGGTCAAGGACAGCTACTTTACGTTTCTGTGTCTAACAGTCTAAGGCATGAGGCTGTCAGAGTGGGCTGAAAAATTGAAAAGAGAAAATATTCCATCTCCTCTGCCTTTGTAAACTTACCCTGGCAGTCCAATATTATGGCCAGAGTGGATCTTGGCATTCCTGGAGTGTTGCTTCTATAATCTAAGCATAAACTCTTTGTTCCTAGTAAGAAATATTTTTGTTTATATATTTATTTTTTACTTTGTATCTAACAACTGACTGTAGTCAAAAATACTGAGGACACAAATAAACTTACACATTATTGCTTGGCAACATATCAAGTTACCTAATATTAATAGCCTTTAGTAGGAGTAAAGATAAGAAAGGATCCTTTGTAAATAGCTTTATAATATATAAGTCACATAGTTTAAATTCACCTGTATAAAGTGTGCAACTCAATGGCTTTAAGCACATATCAAGCTATATATCTAACAGCTTTTGAAATTTCTCATGAGTGAGAAAGAAAACTAGACACCCTTTACCATCACCCCATGGGCCCAAATCTAGAGAATCACTAATCCACTTTAATTTTTGCATATCTTTCTACTCTGTGCACATAACATGTGTTTGTTTATGACTGGCTTCTTATATTAAGAATAGTGCTTTCAAATGTCATTTATGTGAGTAGTGTGTGCTTAGAAGTATATTACTGCTCATAGCTGAATGCCCTGGCTAGTTTTATGTCAATTTGACACAAGCTAGAGTCATTTTGTACAAGGGTCCTTCAGCTGAGAAAATGTCTTCACAAAACTTATGTGTAGACAAGTCTTTAGAACATTTTCTTAACTACGGAGTAATGTGGAAGGGGCAAATTCATTGTGGGTGGTGTCATCCCTGAGCATCCTGGGATGCTACAAAGAAAGCCAACCGAGCAAGTCAGAAGGGAACAATCCAGTAAACATTACTTACTAGTAGTATGCAATGTAACTAGTAATGTACATTATTCCCCTGTGCCCTTTTCATCAGTTCCTGCCTTGATTTCCATGGATGACAAAATGCAACTTATGAAATGAAATAAACCCTCCTCTCCCCAGGTTACTTTTGGATATGATGTTTTAGCACAACAGCAAGCCAAAGATACTAAATAACTTTTCTTAGTATACTACATTTCATTTGCCTGTTCATCAAGGTGGACATTGATTATCTCCATCTTTTGGCTATTGCAAATAATACCATGGTGGAAAAATGTTGTACAAGGTTTTTTATAGACACATAGTATGTATTTAAGGTTGGAACTGATAGGCTGCATAGCAGTGCTATGCTGTTGGAGGACTTGTCACTGCTATCTACACTATTTTACATCCCTGCTAGAAATGTACTGAGGTTTGCTTTGTCACTGCACCCTTATCTACAGTTGTTATTATTGATCTGTTCTATTATGCTCATGTTATTGTATGTGAAATGGTAGCTCATGCTGTGGATTTGTATTTTATAAGAAAAAGCATTCAAGAAATGTCGACATTGGACATATGTGAAAAATGAATATATTAAATTAATCCCTAGGAAGGCTGTTAAATTTTCACAGAAGAGTCTGACTCGTCTTCAATCATTATGAGAAGAAATCCCATTTCATAAGAAAGTATCTGGATTGTGGGTTGAGAAATCATCATTATTTTACACGGTTAAATCCCCAGTCAGTCACAGACTTAGCCTTTTGAACTGATAATATTTTTATTAAGGATGAAGGTGGTAAGTATTGGGGAGAGATTACTTATGCACTCATTTGACAAATTAAACAAGTTGCTTATCTTCTAAGAGACTTGGGTTTTTTTTTTTTCTGTAAAATAAGGTTACTACTAAAATGTAATGTGCACTGCTGGGTCAGAACTGAATAATAGTCTTTCCATGTAAATGCTGATACCTAATTTATGGGATGTTTTTCTCTATCATAATAATTTTTAAAATATTCTTTTTGTATTTGAAGGAATCATTAAACATTAGGATTAGCTATTCTCCAACTCCACAAAAGAAGGATAATATCTCCAAAACATACTAAAAACTTAAATTAGCTATTAGAAAGAACAGATTCTGAGATAGTCTGTTAAAAGTAATATATCATCCTCTGAATGCGATACCCTAATCTGCCCAGAAGTCTTTAATGGCTGACAAGATATGCAGCATTCTGACAAGTTAGCTACCATTCTACTAAAGGGTGGAATTGGCATCAATTTCTTTCAACCTAATAATTCTTTGTTTGTTGTAAACTGAAGGTCTTTGGATTCCCTGGCAATCTAGGAAATATAACTCTTTGGCCTTGGATTCCTCAGCCTTGCTTTTAGAAATGATGCTGGACAAAACTACACAGGCAAACCTTGTTTCCTGGGCCATTCATGTTTACTGCTCTTTAATCCTGCCTGATATGGAAAGCTGCCTGTTGGTTAATGAAGGGTCTCTAGGCATGGATCCCCCTCTATTCCTCCCATTCATGACAGAATTCCATATACCATCCTTTTCTCTTGATCCTTTATCCGAATTCATCTAACCTCACTTTATTTTTGAGATGGAGTTTTACTATATATCCCTCACTGGCTTGAAACTGTGTAGAATAGACTGGCCTTGAACTTATGATAATCCTCCTGTCTCTGCCTCCCAACTGAGGGATGGATTGCAGGCGTGCACTACCATGCTAGGCACGAATGATATTTCTGTAGATACTAGACAAATGTTTTCAATTAGGATATTTACTATGTGCCTCACACTGTGCTAGGCACAGAAATGAACATAACACAAACCATAACCTCCAGTATAGTGGCGGTCCATAAAAGTGACAGTAGATAGCAAATGTCATGGTAATGAGCTACAGTGTATATCATAAGGATAGCAAGATACTTACGAAACTAAAAATCAAGGAAAAAGTTAGGAGAGTACTGAACCATTTGTGGTGACACATGACTTAATCCCAGCACTTAGGAGGCTGAGGTAGGTGTCTCTATGAGTTTGAGGCCAGCCGTATCTACAAAGTGAGTTCCAGGACAGCCAAGACTACATAATGAGTGCCTATCTCAGAAAGCCAAACAACTAAATAAAGATGAATACCTGGTGTATAATGTATTATATGCATATTGGTTAATGAATTTTGTGACAAAAGAATGGCTATACCTAGGAATCTGAAGAACCACCAAGACAACACATCCTAACATGATGTAGACAGTAAAATGTTGGGAAAAACATTTATGTAAAGAAAATAACATTAGGATACATGAAAAAGAGCATAACTTATCTCAGGACACCCAAGATGTTTGGTATGGCTAGAATACAGAAACAGGAAACAAGATTAAGATTGTGAGAAGCCTATAGTCAACTAATAATGGTTTATATTGATGACCTTAATTCTCATACACAGTTTTTCCAAGATCATTGACAGTATACTCTCACACAGGATTGTCACATGTAATTGCACTTAATCAATTACTAGTTGTTAATCTGAAATTCAAATTTATTTTAGTCTTATGTAATTTTAATCTATAAACCCTATTCTTACAATCATGCTTATTTTGGTCATATGATATATTTGGGCAGTGAGTCTCTAGCAAACTTAATACATAGTTTTAAATGTTTGAGGATTTCATACATACTGTATTCACATAATTTCTACCTTCCTTGTGTCCTTCAACTCCTCCTGTGTACCCTCCTCCTACTCCCTGTCTTATTCATGCCCTCTTACTTAAAATATTGTTATATAAGTATACATAAGCTTGTATACATAAATATTATCTTCTGACTCCATTCAGTATTACTCATATATCTGTCTGTTTAAGAATGACCACTAAGACTGAGTAGCCCATCAGGGAACTTTTCCCTGAAGAGGACTGGCTTTCCCTCTCTCAATAGACATTAATTACCTGTAGTTCTTTATCTAGTAGTGGTGCCTTGTGGTTTCTTCCATTCACGCTGGCTTGTCAACTTAGGTGGTCAACGTACTGATCTTATTTAGATGATCACATTATTTAGATGCCATTGATGGGGCTTAACTGTCACATAAAAAAGATATACAGTATTTTATAGCAAATATCCTGGTCCTCTGGCTTACAATCATCCTTTCCTCTCTTTGTGAATGGGCTTGGAACACTCTGTTTTTTGTGTTCTTATTGCCTTCTCTTGTCTTTTTTTTTAAGAATCTAGTTAAGATGTCAAGAATTATGCTAAAAAGGACTGGATCCTTGTCTCACTCCTGATTTTAGTGAAAAGCTTTGAGTTTTTGTTCCATTTAGCATTAGTTTGACTATAGGCTTATTGTACTTAGCCTTTATTGTATCAGGGTAGTGTTTTTTATATCTCTAATTTATCCTAAGGGTTTTTGTTTTCATGCAAAGCTTTTTTTTTTTACATTTTCAGATATGACTATGTGATTTCTGTTCTTAAGTCTATTGATGTAGTGGATCTCATTTTATTTTATGTTGAACTGTTCCTGCATCTCCTAAATGAAGCTAATTTCATTATAGTGGACTACCATTTATATATATTTGCACCCAGTTGGCAAGTATTTTTGAGAATTTTTATGACTATGTTTATCAGGGAGATTAGACTCTAATTGTCTTTTGTAATTATTATTTATATATACTTATATATTGTAGATGTCAATGTAATACTGGCTTTGGAAAAGGAATTTGAAAGCATTTTTTCCTTTTTTATGGAATGATTTGAGAATCATCAGTTTTAGTTATTGTTAAATCTCTACAAAATTCTTCAGCAAAGCCTTCTAAACTAGGCTGTTTTTTTTTCAGTAGAATTAAGTTACTGATTCTTCAATTGCATTGCTTATGACACATATGTTTAAAATTTTGTTTCTACATAGTTTAATTTCAGTAAATCATATACATTTAGAAATTCATCTATTTCTTTAATTTTTTCATGTATTATATGATTTTAAAACAGTTATCTTTATAATCTTCAGGATATTGTTGATTATCTGTTGGAATGTCTGCTCTTTAGTCCCCAATGTTATTAATTTGGGCCCCTCTTTTCTTCCTTTTGGTTACTTTGGCTAAGGATTTATCAAACTTAACTTTTAAAAAGAACATACTCTCCACTTTATGCATTTAAATGTAGTTTCCATTTCACTGATTTCTGTCCTCATCTTAATTATCCCCTTCTGCCTGCTAGCTCTGGATGTGGTTTCTTTTGCATTTCCAAGACCCTGAGATTCCTCTCAGTTATTATTTCAGATCTTGATTTTATAATATGAGCCCTTAGAGGAATAAACTGCTTTCTCATGACTGATTTTTTGTTTTAATATGGTGTTTTATTGAAATTCTGTCACAAGAATTTCCCTTCTATTAATACCTTTTCTAGGTATAGGCATCTATGCATTTTTGGGACCTCAACTACATTGATCCAAGCTCCTTTGGCTTTTTAAAGTTTTCATGGTGGATCAGTTGTTATTCTGTTATGCCTACCTTTGTGAATTGTGAAGGTTATCTAGGCTCCATGGTATTAGGGGAGAGGCATTACCTCTGATCTCATAAAACAGAGTTTGTACAGTATACATTATGGAGTCATAGGAAGAATAGCAGTTTCATGGGTCCTCTGATCTTCAGAGCCAAAGTTCACGAAGTGTGGAGATGTGTGTTGAAGATGGGGATCCTGTAACCTCTAATTCCAGAGCTTTTATGAGTTTAGACAATTGTGTATGGGCACCATGTGTAGGAAGATCACACCCTTTATCTTTCCTGGTTAGTACATCTAGTAATTGGGGTGTGCACTAAAGGTGGGGAAGGGATAGTGCTTCTCTGGGTGTGCAAGAGTGAAGGAAGTTATAGGAAGGCTTAGAAAGTCAAAGGAAGACTTGTCTTCCAAGCTAGAGTAAGCCTGAATGTGATACATGCTGAAAGTATGTCCTGGGGTCAAGAGACTGGGGACCTCTTACCTACCAGGGCATGGTGTTCACAGGAGTACGTTAGAAGTGTACATCGAAGATAACTGGTCCAGTGATCTCTTACCTGTCAGGGCCAGGTGCTGACATGGTAAGTAAAGTGACAATATAGTTATTTTGTTCATCTTGTGATGGTAATCCAAAGTCTTATTTGCCCCTAATCACAAATGTATACTCTACCTTATACTCAGATTATAATACTGCCTTTTAACAGACTAGCTCTGCATCTTTGCATAGTCTTTTTTTGCCTTATCCTAAGTTTTCTCTCCTATTTCTTTCTTTTTAAAAGGTTTTGTAATTTGAAAAGATTCATTTATTTTATATGTATAAGTGTTTTGCCTATATATATATATATATATATATATATATATATATATATATAACATGAAGGTTCATCTTTCTTCCTATTTTTGTTTTGACATTGTATTTGAGCATTAGCTATACTTTCTTAGTCAGGGTTTTGTTGCTCCAAAAGTGGCAGGAAATACAACCCAACTTGATGAGACATATTACATGTTCATCAGAGTTTTGAAATGGTGGACTGGTAAAAAAAATAACTTTTATTTCTATGTAGAATCTAGTGTGATGTTTTGATGTGTATATGCATTGTGAAACAATTAAACCAAACTACTTAGACGTCTCATAAATTTATTTCCTGTAAGAACACTGATAATCTCCACATTTCAAACATGTAATACAGCATTACAGTTGACCACAGTTATGATCCATGATGGATCTTCAGAAACAGAGCATCCTAGAAGAATATCTGTATCTTTTCTTTCCACTTCCCAATCATCTTTATTTTTACATTGCAGTAGTTTGAATATGCCTGGCCAGGGAGTGGCACTTTTTGGAGATGTGGGTTTGTTGCAGGAGGTGTGGCCTTGTTGGAGGAAGTATGTCACTGTGGGCATGGGCTTTAAGACCTTCATTCTAAATGCCTGGAAGTCAATCTTCTCTTAGCAGCCTTCAGATGAAGATCTAGAACTCTCAGCTCTTCTTGTTCCGTGGCTGCCTGGATGCTGCCTTGCTCCTGCCTTGATGACAATGGACTGAACCTCTGAACCTGTCAGTCAGCCCCAATTAAATGTTGTCCTTATAAGAGTTGCCTTGGCATGGGTGAAAGAGGAGATCCTTGTTCCCATGAAGGCTGAACACCGAGAGGGTAGGAATTTGAGGGTGGGGAGGGAGGAGTGGGGGGTAGGTGGGGTCACACTCTTGTGGAGGCAAGAGGGGGGATGGGATAGGGGGTTCCTGGGTGGTGGGGGGATGGTTAGGGGATAAAATATGAAATGTAAACATAATATCCAATAAAAATATGAAAAAAAGAAAAAAATAGAAAAAAAAAAGAAATGGTGGACTGTTCATTTGGAAAAGGGAAGGTATTACAAAGAGCTATACCTATCCTGATTCCTATTTCTCTTCTGAAATGTGGAAATAACATTCACATTTAAGAGTGATGTGAGGAAAGTTGTTACTTAACACACCACACACACACACACACACACACACACACACACTACACTACACTTACACACACACATGTGTATATGTGTATATTATTTTTACATGGTCACTAAAATGAAAATTCTCTTTTTTATTGATTCACTTTACATCCTTATTCCTCCCCTCAGATCTCTCTTCAGAGAAAGTGGAGGCCTCCTGGGTATTCCTTCACCCTGGTCCATCAAGTCTCCAGAGGGCTAGGCACTTCTTCCTCCACTGAGACCTGCACAGACAAGCAACAGCTTTAGGGATAGCCCCGTCTCCCACTGTTCAGGACCTACAAAAAGATCATGTACATCTGCACATCTGCTCCATATGTGCAGGGAGATCTAGGTCAAGCCCATGTATGCTCTTTGGTTGGTGGTTCAGTCTCTGAGCTCCCCCAAGTGTTCAGGTTAGTTGACTCTGTTCATCTTCTTGTGGAGTTCCTAGCCCCTTCAGGGCCCTCAATCCTTCCCTCAAATCTTCCATGAGAGTTTCCAAGCTCCATCCACTGATTGGCTGTGGGTATCTGCATCTGTCTGAGTCAGCTGCTGGGTGGAGCCTCTCAGGGGACAGCTATGCTAGGTTCCTGTCTGCAAGCATAACAGTGTCATTAAGAGTGTCAAGGATTGGTGCTTACCCGTGAGATGGGTCTCATATTGGACCGGATATTGGTTGCTCATTCCCTCAGTCTCTGCTTCATTCCCTGTCCCTGCATTTCTTGTAAGCAGGAAGAATTTTAGGTCAAAAGTTTTATGGGTAGGTTAATGTCTCTATCCCTCCACTGAGGTTTCTGCCTGTGGCCTCTTGAGGTTCTCTATCCCCACTGCTGTGAATCTCAGATAAGGTCACCCTCATTGATTCTGAGGAGCCTCTCCTATCCAATGTCTTGGGAGCTTACTCTAAATGCCCCTTACTCCATTCCATTCATTCTCATGGCCTCTCCTGTCTCCCCCACACCCATGCCTGATCCTAAGACCCCAACCCCTCTCCAAGTTCCCTCCTGCCATCTGCCTCCTATGATTGTTTTATTACCCCTTCTAAGTGAGATTCAAGCATCCTTGCTTTGGTCTTTTTTCTTGTTTAGCTTCTTTGGATCTGTGGAGTGTAATGTAGGTATCCTGTGTTTTATGGCTAATATCCAGTCCCATGCATGTCCTTCTGGGACTGGGTTACTTCATTCATACAAAATTCGTGATGCATTTGTTTTTAATAGCTGAATGGAATTTCGTTGTGTAGATGTACCACATTTTCTGTATCCATTCTTCAATTAACGTTAGTCTTTCTCCAGGAACAGATTTCTCAGACTCCAGACTTTTACTTTTAGCTGCCATACACCATTCCTGTTGGTGAAAGCAACCCCACTGGATATGAATGTTTTCAACACCAAAGCATGCTGACATCACCTCTGACTGATACTCGTTCACACTACTGTAAATGTGAGGCTTCAGGTTCCTAAGACCTATTAACACTCTTTACATTATATTTCCCATTACTAATATTAAAGGCTCTGAAGAAAACACCTCTAGGCAGGGTGTTTCATTTCTAGTCCTTTCATTTCTCTGACTTTTTAAGAACACACAGAGGAACATGCCTGTATTGAGATATTAACCTGCCAGTCATCTTGTGAGATGCTGTGAGGAGTACTCTGACATAAACCTGAACATGCTGAGAAGGAAGGCCTTCTGTTCCTATGAAAAAGCTCACATGGTAATTTAAACCCCATGGGTTATAATTATTATGTGCATAACCATAGACAAACATATGGATAACATATGCATATTAACTTTACTCTATTTATTTTTAAAATTTAAATTTTTTATTTATTTTAGGTGGGGATATGTTCTTTCATCATTTTTAAAAATTTTTTTTTTTTTACTTTTTTAAAAACACACATGGAGGTTAGAAGACAAGTTGTGAAAATTGGTTCTTTCCATTATGCAGATTTCAGGGACTGAACTTAGTTTATCATGGTTTGTGGCAAGTCATTTACTCACTGAGCTGTCTGGCCAGCCCAAAGGTCTACAGATTTTAAAGTGTTCATTTTATCATTTTAGTTTACTATAGACTACTAACTGGGAAATGATAAATATATATCAACACATATTCTATTTATCTGTTGAGAATATATATATTCCTGTGTGCACATGTATATGTATTTATGTAGACAATTTTTGAGCACATGATTACTGTTAAAATTTTATATATATTTTATCTAAACAGCAATATGTTAATAGTAATTAGGTATAATAGACTTCTCTAGAGATTATTCTAATTTTCCTTTTCAGTTATGAAGATTTTTTTACATTGAGCATATATTATTTGGGAGTCACTAAAATAGCTGAAATATATTTGTCATTTCTCAGGGGAAAATCATCTGTGGTTACATGCTTAAGGAATTTATGATTTTATGGTGTTTCTTTGGATACAACTTCTAATTGTCATGCGTGCATTATTTCATGTAATTATCATAGGTCAATGCCATTTAGTTTTTAAAGAATAGAGTTCATTGGTATGACTTCCTCAAGGACATATTATTTTAAGTAAATAGGATGTCATAGCCTTTTAACCATGAAAAGAATGGAAAGAAATAAAGTGGTGAAACGGAGATTCATTCTTGACAAATCTTTGAATGAAGGTTGATTATATTTGCAAAAAAAAAGTTGTGGCTCTGATCAATTTTATGCATTTAATTATCTTCATTCCCTCAAAGCAGAAAAGATAATAATAATCACATTTGAAGTGGAAGAGTCATGGCTGACAGGACACATAAGCTATTTAGAAAATAATTTAAGTGAAGTTGAAACCAGTCAGAGCTCACAGCTATTATTCTATTCACCAAAGAGTTTTTCAGTCATGATTAATTGTGGAGGAAAATGTTTGAAGAATATATCCTTTGAAAAAGTGACAGAGGTGAATGAACTCAAAAGAGAGCTTGAGATGATTCATATTATTGGAATATCAAATTCTTATGATCCTCAAAGACAGAGTCTGATTCATTTTAAAAAGGTCTTCACTCCTGCAGCTGCCTTTTCTTTGCTTAATTCATAAATAGTACAGGCCCGGACTGCACACTTCATGAGGCATTAACTGTGTTGTATTCAGGTATTTTTTGTAGTTCCAGAAGTAATTTCTTATCTGCTTAAAATGTTTCATACTGAATGTTTAGCTGCTTGGTTAAGCAAAAAAATCGATTTTATATTCATTCCAATTTCATGAGATATTAAAGTCCATTCTTTTCCTCCTGCCTACAGGTATAGGCAGGACTCACAGTTAGGACTCAAGTTATTCAAAGAAATATTTACTTACTTGAAATTTCACTTAAAAATTCAAATAGGATTATATAATGTTATTAGAAACAGGGAAAAGTAAAATAAAAATTTACATAGCTAATTCAGAGTCTATCATGTATAATGAGGAAACATTTAGGTAGTGGTGGTTAATATGCAGAAAAAAAATGAAATAAAGGTCATAGTCCTGAGGTATTTAATATAACACTCTAAATATTATAGTACCATCAGCAACTTAGAACTTGAAATATCATACTACATCTAATGTGTTCATATTGTTATCTTTTCTGCTTACAGAATGCAGATAATTAAATTCAAGTGACACACATCCTATATACACACAATAAATAAATATGATAAAAATGCTCAAGGGTCACAAACAGGATGATCAGAGTGGGAGAGCTAAAGATAGTAACAAGTATTTCCTTCATATTTTGAAAAGAGGAATAAAATGATACTGTCCAGGTCATAAGGATAGCTATATGAATTGATCTGCAACAAGTAAAAATGTTTTTAATTATAAAAATGCCTTTTCCCTTTCTTCAGCTCTGTGTTGCAGCTACTGCTCTATTGCGCCCTTCTTCACAGCCAAATTTCTCAACAGAGTTGTTCCCTGTTACATCCAATGTTTCATCTCTTACCCTCTCCTTGCTACTCCACCCATCTGTCATTGGATTCTTTCTTCCTAAATCCCTTGATAAGACTTCAGTGACTTCCTTTATTAGATCTATTTGGTTTACACTAGTTAACTATAACAGATAAAACACAGTATTCAAGAATTTAACATCTAGAAAGGAGATAGTGAAGAATGTTGGTCCAAAAGGCATAGGAAGTTGAATAAAGGTCATGGGTAGCAGCTTCCAAGTACAGTAACTCATTGTTACTATAAAGCTACAGAAATGTTCTGAGAATATGGTTTCAGGAAGATGTAGTATGCTTATATATTTCTACATTCCCTCTACCTCATGTTGTCAGAAGCCTTAAAAATCATTCATATCTAACAACTCACATTATCCAAGTACAGAATCTAGAGACTTGGCCAACAATAAACCCTAAGCTAGATAAAGTTAGCAGAGGCTTTCTCAAAAAATGTGAACTTCAAAAACCGTTTTGTGGAACCAGGAGATGAGAGTTGGTGGGTGGGCAGGGGGGAGCACCCTCATAGAAGCAGGGAGAGGGGGATGGGATAGAGGTTTCCAGAGGGGAAACCAGAAAAGGGGATAACATCTGAAATGTAAATAAATAAAATATCCACTAAAAAATGTTTTCGCCTGTGTCTTGCTCCATCTCACATGGAAATGTTTCTCTGAATTTAGATGCCTCATCCTTACAATTAATTTTGGGAAAGGAGATTTGGCTGCCTGTGCACATCATTAAAGGAGTAACAGACTTCAATTCAAGGATGAAGTAAAAATATCTCTGATTTTGTGTGTTCTGTCAAAAGGAAAAGAATCCATCAATTTACCTAAATTATTTGAGACAAATAAATTTTGTTTAAGATTGTGTGTGTATGCGTTTGTGTGTGTGTGTGTGTGTGTGTGTGTATTGACTTATTGACTTATAAAGGCTCATAAGTCAAATATTTTCTTGTGAAAACTAAAGAACTTTTCCATGAAAAATACCCACTATTACCTTAATAAAGTACGTTTGAAAGGAAAGAATGACTATTTTAGCTTGCTTCTTGGGTCCATTTGCTTGGGAAACCTATTCCCAGCCCTTTACTCTGAGGTATCTGAGTATTAATTATTATCTAGTCTCCTGCCACATAATAATCAAAATACTAAATGTACAGAACAAAGAAAGAATATTAAAAGCTGTAAGGGGAAAAGACCAAGTAACATATAAAGGTAGACTTATCAGAATTATACCTGACTTCTCAACAGAGACTCTAAAAGCCAGAAGGGCCTTGCAGACTCTAGACCACAGATGCCAGTTCAGACTACTATACCCAGAAATAGTTCCAATCAACATAGGTAATGAAAACAAGGCATTCCATTACAAAACCAAATTTAAATAATATCCACAAATCTAGCTTTACGGAAGATAACTAGAAGAAAATCTCCAACCCAAGGAGATTAACTATACCCACAAAAACACAGGAAATAAATAACCACATACCAGCAAAACCAAAAGAAGGGAAACACACACATACACCACCACCACCAACAACAACAACAACAACATCAGAAAAACAAGATTTAACAATCATTGGTCTTTAATATCTCTCAACATCAGTGGACTTAATTCCCCAATAAAAAGGCACAGAGTATAAGAATGGATGCTGAAACAGGATCCATTATTCTGCTGCATACAAAAACCTACATTTCACAATCAAAGATGGACATTATCTCAGATAACTCATAGAAAAGAGGTGGAAATTTTTTTCAAGCAAATGGACCCAAGAAACAAGCTGGAATAGCCATTCTAATATTTAATAAAATAGACTTCCAACCAAAATTAATAAAAAAAGATGGAGGACATTTCATACTAATCAAAGGAAAAATCCATCAAGATGAAGTCTCAATTATGAATATCTAGGCCCCAGATACAAGGACACTCACATTTGTAAAAGAAACATTACTAAAGCTTAAATCACACACTGAACTCCACATACTAATATTGGGAGAATTCAACACCCCATTCTCACTAATGAACAGGTCATCCAGACACAAACTTAAATATAGAAATAATGGAACTAACAGACAATATGACTTAAATGGACCTAACAAAGGCCTACAGAACATTTCACCCAAACACAAAGGAATATACCTTCTTCTCAGCACCTCAAGAAGCCTTCTCCAAAATTGACGATATTCTCAGACATATGACAGGTCACAACAAATACAGGAAAGTTGAAATAACACCTTGTATCTTATCAGACCACAATGGATTACAGCTTGACTTCAACAACAATAGAAACAAAAGAAAAATCTACAAACTCATGGAAGCCGAACAACTCTCTGCTCAATGAAGAAATAAAGAAGTTAAAGACTTTCTAGATTTCAATGCAAAGGAAGGCACAACACAACCAACCTTATGGGACACAATGAAAGAAGTGCTAAGAGGAAAGAAAGTTCATAGCACTAAAAACCTTTATACAGAAACAGGAGAGCTCTCATACTAGCAACTTAACAGCACACCTGAAAGATCTAGATTAAAAAGAAGTAAACACACCCACACAGAGTAGATGGCAGGAAATAATAAAACTCAGGGCTAAAATCAATAAAATAGAAACAGAGAACATTACAACAAATCAATGCATCAAAGAGTTGGTTTGTAGAGACAACCAGCAAGATGAAAAGATCCTTAGTCTAACTAAAAGACAGAGAAAAAATATCCAAATTAACAAAATCAGAAGTGAAAAGGGATACATAACAACATATAACAAGGAAATCCAATGAATTATTAGGTCTTACTTCAAAAACTTGTACTCTACAAAATTGGAAAATCTAAATGAAGTAGACAATTTCCTTGATACACACCACTGTCTAAATCTAAATCAAGATCAGGTAAACAATCCAAATAGACCTATGTCACCTAAGGAAATAGAAACAGTCATTAAAAGGCTACCAACCAAATAAATAAATAAATAAATAAAATAAGTAAAAAAATAATAAAAACATCACAACCAGAAAGTTTTGGTACAGAATTCAACCAGACTTTCAAAGAAGAGGTTATACCAATACTCTTCAAAGTATTCCACAAAATAGAAACAGAAGGAAGGCTGCCAAATTTATTTTAGGAGATCACACTCATCCTAATACCTAATCACACAAAGACTCATCCAAAAAAGAGAATTTTAGGCCAATCTATCTTATGAACATTTACATAAAAATACTCAATAAAATAGTTGCTAAGCAAATCCAAGAACACATGAAATCATCTACCATTATCAACTAGGCTTCATGCCAGAGATGAGGGGATGGTTTAACATATGAGTGTGCATCAATGTAATCCATACGAAAAAAGTGAAAGAAAAAAAAAAACACATGATCATCTCATTAGATGCTGAAAAAGTCCTTGACAAAATCCAATACCCCTTCATGAAAAAAGTCCTAGAGAGATCACGGATACAAGGCATATATATAAACAAAATAATGGCAATATACAGCAAGCCAATAGCCAACATCAAATTAAAGAGAGAGAAACTTAAAGCAATTCCATTAAAATCAGGGACAAGACAAGACTGTCCACTCTCTCCATATTTACTCAAGATAATATTTGAAGTTCTACCTAGAATGAGAAGAAAACAAAAGGAGATCAAGGCAATACAAATTGGAAAAGAAGAAGTCAAAGGATCACTGTTAGCAGATGATATGACAGTATATATAAGTGACCATCAAAACTACCAGGAAACTCCTACAGCTAATGAACACCTTCATCAAAGCGAGTGGATACAAAATTAACTCAAAATATCAGTAGTCCTTCTATATATGAATGATAAACGAGATGAGAAAGAAATCAGGAAAACAACACACTTTGCAATAGCCACAAACAATATTAAATATCTTGGTGTAACTCTAACCAAGCAAGTGGAAGATCTGTATGATAAGACAAAATAATACTCAGCTTCATATGGAGAAAAAAACAGAATATCTAAATCAGTCATGTACAGTAAACAAACTTCTAGAAGTATCATCATCCCTGATTTCAAACTGTACTACAGAGTAATAGTAATAAAAACCACATGGGACTGGCATAAAAAATAGATAAGTTTATCAATGAAATTGAACCAAAGAACCAGAAGTAAATGCACATATCTATGGATACTTGATTTTTTACAAAGAAGCCAAAACTATAAAATAGGGAAAAAGCATCTTCAACAAATGGTACTGGTCTAACTGGATGACTGCATGTAGAAGAATGAATGTTACCCTGCACAAAAAGTCAAATTCAGCTAGATCAAAGACCTCAACATAAAACCGGATACATTAAATCTGATAAAAGAGAAAGGAGGAAATAGCCTTGAGCACATTGGCACAGGAGACAACTTCCTGAACAGAACACCAACAGCTCAGGCAGTAAGATCAACAACTAATGAATGGGATGTCATGAAACTGAAAATCTTCTAAGGCAAGGGATGCCTTCAATAGGACAAAACAGCAGCCTAAAGAATGGAAAAGGATTTTCACCAACTCCACATCTGATGGAGGGCTTGACACCTAAAAAATATATATATATAAAAATGAAACTAGACATCAACACACCAAATAACCCAATTAAAATGGGCTACAGAGCTAAACAAAGAATTCTTAACAGGGGAATGTCCAATGGCCAAGAAGTCTTAAAGAAGCATTAAACATCCTTAGCCATCAGGGAAATGCAAATCTAAATTACTCTGAGACTCCATCTCACACCAGTCAGAATGACTAAGATCAAAAACTCAAGCAACAGCTCATGGTGGTGAGGATGTGGATCAAGGGGAACACTCCTCTATTGCTCGTGGAAATGCAAGTAATGCAAGTTTTGAAGTCAATTTGGCAGTTTCTTGGCAAACTTGAAATACATCTACCTTAAGGCCCACTCCTGGACATATATACCCAAAAGATGCTTCACCATACCACAAGGACACTTGCTCAACTATGTTCATAGCATCTTTATTTGTAATAATCAGAAACTGGAAACAACCCAGCTATCCCTCAACTGAAGAATGGATAAAGAAAATATGGTGCATTTACACAATGGAGCACTACTCAGCCATTTAAAAACAACGACATCATGAAAATTGTAGGCATATGAATGGAACTAGAAAGGATTATCCTGAATGAAGTAACCTAGATCCAATCAGACAAACATGATATGTACTTACTTATAAGTGAATATTAGTCATAAAGTATAGGATAACTAAGATATAAACCATAGACCTGAAGAAGCTAAGTAACAAGGAAGACACAAAAGGAGACTCTTGAATGTCACTGAGATGGGGAAATGGATTAGACATCAGAGGTGGATGGGAGGAGGGATCTGGGATGGGAAAAGAAGGGATGAATTGGGGGGATCATGGAGGGAGAGAGTATTGAGAAAGATAATTGGATGGAGAGCATCTCTAGGTCAAGCTAGAAACCTAGGACAGTGATAAGTTCCCGGAATCTATGAAGGTGACCTTAGCTAAGAAAATGGGAATATGGAGTGTGAACTGAACACCTTCTGTAACCAGGCAAGGCTTTGAATGTAGGGATTGTGACACCAAGCCAGCTACAAAACCTTAGACCCACAATTCATCCTCCCTACAAGATGTGCAGAGGTAAAAGATGGAGCAAAAACTGAGGGAAGTGCCAGCTAATGATTGGGTCATCTTGAAAACCGTGCTCATGAAAGGGAGTCCACTCTTGAACCTATTCATGACATTCTGATATACATGCAGACAGGAAACAAGCACAAATGTCATCTGAGAGGCTTCACCCAGCAGCTGATGGAAACAGATGCAGAGACCCACAGCCAAACATTAGGCAAAGCTCAGGGAGTTTTATGGATGGGGTGTAAGGAAGAGGAGGAATTGAAGCAGCCCAAGGGGTCAAGGACACCACAAGAACACTTACAGAATCAACTAACGAAGGCCCATAGGGGCTCATAGAAATGAAACTGCCAACCCAGAGAGCATGCATGGGATGGAGGTATGCCCTCTGCACATATGTAATAGTTGTGTAACTTGGTCTTCACGTGGGACTCCTAAAGCAGAAACAGAGGCTGACTATATTATATTGCCTGTGTTTGGATCCCTCTGTCCTAACTGGGCTGCCTTGTCTAGCTTCAATAGATGTACCTTGTCATACTGCAACTTGATATGCCAAGGCTGGTTGATATCCATGGGAGGCTTTCCCTTTTCAGAGGAAAAGTAGAGGAGGAAACTTAGGGGAGAGGGAAGGACTGAGAGGACAAGAGGGAGGGGAGGGTGCAACAATAATTGGGATGTAATATAAATAAATATTGAAGAATAAAAAAAAAGCTTAGATCCAATTAGACAGCTGTTGGTTGCCACTGATGTGTAACTCATTGCTGAATAGACGCCTATTGCTGAAGAGATTGCATACCTTAGGACACAGGACTTGGATGATTCAAGTTGGATCTGACTTGAAAGCCTCTTTCCTGTAGTCTAGCTTCCATGATTCCAAAAAACGCCATGGAAGCTGCAAAGTGTGTGGATTGGGGGTGGTGAAAAATGAAACAGTTATCTAATCATTTTGTAAAAGTCACAGATGTTAGTACCATCACAAATGATGTTGAGTTCCAGTACATGTTTGGGAAGAACTAATCAAACTGTAACACTTACCAAATACTGATAATAATATTAAAAGGGAAAAATAAAATATTTGATCGTTGGTTTTTGTATCTATTTTTATTTTAATCACCATATCAAAATAAAAGTTGGACACAGCACTTTTTATCTGTTAAAAATGTTTGAAGTATACCATTAATAATTTTATATAATCATATATGTATATATTATGTGTATGTACAGAGACAATTTACTTATATGTATGAATATGTATAAATGATGCTTGCTTACTTAGTCCTTTACTGAACACTTAACAAAGAGTAACTGCAAAGAACAAGACCCATCACTTACACTAATCTCTGTCATTAAGACACTGCTAGGAAAGTAAAATTGCTAAAAATTTTAAAAAAGTTGTTGCCTCTGCTCCCTGCTCAAACATTTTGTTATTATGTTAAAATCAGTATCTATGTGTAACTCACAGCTTTAAATACAAGAGTCTTTCTGTAGGCAAGAATCCACTATGTTAGGATTATCCACATGCCTTATTGAATTGTTTTACCATGATTGATGATTTCTCATCAATATATTATTTTAACATTAGCATAGTAATAAGATGTTAATTATTCCTAAATTACAAAATGCAGAATATGTATCTCATTGAATAGATGAAAATATAATACTTAGTATATATGTGTATATGTATAGTGTGAATGCTTTCAAACTTTAAAATTTGAACCTAGAGATGTAAATGATTACTTTAGTCTTTTCAACTTAAAACAATTGGATTTTCATGTTTTACTTAAAACAAGATAGTGTATTTCACTGTGTTAGGAAAAATCAAAGGAAATAATCATTTCTTTGCAAAAATCAATAGTACAACTTGTAAAATTGGGATTGCAGAGACTATAACTAAAACTAAGCAAGATCTGGCACTTGCTGGTGTGATTGTGAAACTGACATGAGTTGGGAAAAGCTCAGGAAAATGAGCAGCAAGGTGCAGGATTAAGGAGGGCAAACAGAAAAACAAATGAAAGGATAGGCTGTATATTATGCACCCCAGTCCCCAGTTGAATTACAGTATATCAAATACCATGAGACCCTGCCTGGAGTTTAGCACCCTGACTGTGGATTGCATGTAAAAATCAATGCTGAACCAAATCAAAGGCTTAAAGCAAGTGCCAGACTAGCAGAGTATCTGTGTGCTATCAGCACCACAGGCTCCTTCTAGCTTTGCCATCTTTAGGATGTAACCCTTATTCATATGATCTACAAAAGACTGCTAGATCTCTGGTCCTTTCAAATCTCAGGAAGAAAAGAGAAAACAGGAAGGGTGAAGCAGTGCATCTACAGTGAGTCAATTCACTTTAAAAAGCCTTCCCAGAAAACCTACATACATAGTAATAAATGTACATACTGTTCACTACACACTTGTCTTGTTAGTACCCTAGGCGTAGCTGTAATGCCTTTTATATAACCTTGGTATAAAAACTGTAAGTTTTATAATCTAAGCAAGTGATTGTGGTGGGCTCACAGAAAGTACCCAAATGCTATCAACAAAATCAACATTGTATAAAAGTATTAGAATCCATTTTAAATTTCAGCTACTCACTGGGTACAAGCACACAGTAATCAAAGCATTCTTATTTTTCTTTTTTTTAATCTGTGTTAGATTGATTTATTTACAGATCATAGTTAATATGATCTCCATTAGCAGTATTTTTTCCCTCATACTGAAACTCCAGTGCTGGCCATGGAGAAAATAGAAGCAAATCTGAGGGAATCTGGGACTTGGAAGGTGCCTGCTGTTTCCTTTACTCTTCTCTCTTCCTCAAGAAAACACACATAGACCAGGAGATAAAGCATATGGAACAAAGTCCAGGAACTTCCAGTCAAGGACAAAGCCACATAAAAGAGCCTACTGCAGGTAAACAAAAGTGTCTAGTGACCTCCCTTTTTTCTTTTTTCTTTTCTTTTCTCTTCCTTTCTTTTCTTTTCATTTATTCACTTTATATCGTGCTCGGTGCCACTGCTCACCCTGTCAGTCCTCCCATATTCCCTCCTTCCTTTTCCCGTCCTTCTCCTCTGACTCGATGGGGTCCCCTTGGGTATTCCCCCACCCTGACACATCAAGTCTGCAGGGCTAGGTGCATCCTCTCCCACCAAGGCCAGATGATGCAGCCCTGCTAGAAGAACATACATATCCCAGGGACAGGCAATGGCTTTTGGGATAGCCCCCTCTCCAATTGTTCAGGACTCACACAAACACCAACCTGCGTGTGTGTGTGTGTGTGTGTGTGTGTGTGTGTGTGTGTGTGTGTGTG
>JANHMN010000005.1:81152614-81174279 GCA_030674055.1 Rhabdomys pumilio
GTGTGTGTGTGTGTGTGTGTGTGTGTGTGTGTGTGTGTGTGTGTGTGTGTGTGTGTTAGGTCCAGCTTGTGTATGCTCTTTGGTTGTTGGTTCAGTCTCTGAAAACCCCAGTGGTTCAGGTTAGTTAGCTCTGTTGGTCTTCCTATGGAATTGTTATCCCCTTCAGGGATAGCAAGCCTTCTCCTGACTCTTCCCTAAGAGTCCCCAAATTTCATTCACTGTTAGGCTGTGGGTGTTTGCATCCATCTGAGTTAGCTACTGGGTGGAGCCTCTCAGAGGACAGCCATGCTAGACTCCTGTCTGCAGACATAACAGAGAATCATTAATAGTGTTAGGGACTGGTGACTGCCCATGGGGTGAGTCTCAAGTTGGGTCCCTTACTGGTTGGCCAGTCCCTCAGTCTCTGCTGCATACACTGTCCCTGCATTTCTTGTAGACTGGATAAATTTTGAGTTGAAAGTTTTGTGGGTGGGTTGGTGTCTCTTGCTCCACTGGAATTCCTGTCTGGCTACAGGAGGTGGCCTCTTCAGGTTCCATATCGCCAATGCTATGAGTCACAACTAAGGTCACCCCCATTGATTCTTGGGAGCCTCTCTTATCCAAGGTCTCTGGCAATTACTCGAGATGCCACTTACCCCCCACTCCTGCCAACCAGTAAGTGTAACAGAAAAAGCTTTCTAGCTTGTAGATGATAACTAAAATGATCTATAAACCAACTGGAAAAAAAGATCAGTTTTTTTCACTACTGCATACCACAATTTAAACAATAACAGAGCATTAGGTTGTTTTGAGATCTCAGCAACCACTAAGTAAAAAACAAGTCTCAATATAAACTAGTCTCCTTGAGGATCTTTTGTGTATGTGCATATTTGTCTGTGTTCATGTGTGTGTGGTTGTACATTTGTGTGCACATGTGAATGTGTGTGCAAACATGCACAAGTGCATGTGGGACCCAGAGATCAATTTTTGTATACAATCTTTGGGTTGTCCACCTTGTTTTCCTAGACAGAAATTCTCTTTTTTGTCTCAGATTCGCCAATTAGGCTAAGCTTACTAAGATGTGAGGTCCAGAGATCTGCCTATCTCTGCAAGATTTGCTCTCCCCATTGCTAAGACGTTATACATCAATCTCTGAACATTAAGAATACTTCTATCATTTCTGCATGCTAACTATTGTAATGAGAAAGTCAATTATTAGAAATACTACAGTTTTCTGAGGGGAATAATTTTCATAATTTGCCTTCACTGAGAAAGAAAAGACAATTTTAGAAAATGTTATGCAAAGAAAATTATTCAATACCCAACATTTTTTCCTTTGTAACAACTTTTGTATGGGCATTGTTTGCATGTTTATGTAGTGAAGAACTGTAAAGTGCTATTAATGTATAAAACCTTATTGTCAAGATATGGGATTTTATGGTTTCTAAACTTATTCTGTACGGAAATTTTACTTTGATATTATATGCTCATGCCTATATTTACATGTATATGTATGGACACACACACACACACACACACACACACACACACAAGAAAATACTGATAGTTTGAGAATATATTTCACTCAGCTTACATGCATATAGAGCTAGCTAGCTAAGTTTGATTCCAACACTGATAAAAGCCAATGAATATTTTTTCATCTTATTAGTTTATGTCAACATTTTATAGAACACACACACATATGAGTTACAACGTAAGTATACTACAAAATGCTGTTAGATATTATGAGGAACACAAAAATAAGCTCTCAAACAGATGGACAGGCCAAGACAATGTTATTAGCATACATAGTTAAGTCCATGTACTCAAATTAAACCTGTTGTGTAGTTTCAGCACAATCATGTTCAATTTCTCTGCCTTAGTCTTTCCCCTCACAATATTGCTGAGTTTATAATATGAGATAACTTCTGTGGTGGTCTTAGTACTGTACTCAGCATACATCAAGTGCTGGGAGATGTTATCAAAGACATGAGTCTTAAAATTCAAATAGTTAAACTTTACCTATTCAAAGTAGTTAAAATTTATTTCTTTTTTATTGGGTTTCTAATGTAAGAAGTCAACTTCCATCAGAACCTTAGTTCCTTCTAATAAATTCCCTCTATCTCCTTATGCTCAAAACATCATTATAAAATTTGCCATGCCTATTTTGGCTAATTAAAATAGCACAATTGTATGAGTCATACCAAGTTTAACTGGAAAGAATGATGATTTCATACAATTTCAACCTGTATTGTGAGAATTAAATTTGCTCCGCCACTTCACTGTTAATTGATATTGCTAAATTTAAATATTTCTCCTAATCTGGTAGTTATGTTTTGTGTAATGTTGGAATCTATGTCTTTATTCACCTTCTAGTAAATTTAATTTGGCAGCTTTTATAAACTTTTATCTGTCTATTTCATCTTTTAAAGTTACTGTTAATAATGTTAATGTTTTACCGCTTTTCTTACTGAATTTGTATTATTGCTATGTATTTATAAAGGGCCTTTGCATATTGTAAACACTAGTCCTTTCATGGGCTATATAGACTTAAAATCTCATCTACTCCGTGCCCTTCCTGTCCATAGTAGTGATGACTTGATACAATTTCTAATTTCAGTTCACGCTTACATTCAATTATTTATTGTTAAGGTCAATAAATATTTCCCTAACTAACCTTAAAGCCATAAAGATATTTTTGCATATTTACTTCTGGACACAGTTATCATTGATTTCTTACATTTAGATTATTATACATCTAATATGTATATTTAGGAAGACTTTTTTTTTACAATTAGGTTATTATTATACATCTAAAAACCATTCGTATTACAGTTTTTGGAAGAGATTGCTGTTTCTTTTTATCTAGATCATTACCTCTTTGCCTCAGACACACTTACTGAGTGAAAGAACTACCGATTTCCTTCCCACTATTTGTCACCAATCAAGGGTAAAAGTGTGTTTGATATTAAATCTGATTTTTTAGAACATTGTTTCTTTGTTCTATTTATCTATATAAGTGCCAATATAGCAATTATTATAGTCTTATCTAACAGGACATATCTTCCTTCTTTACCAATATCCTTCAACTCATTTTAGTCTAGCTTTTGCACCTATAATCCCATATAGATTTTAGAATATTACTGTCAAATTCTGCAAGAAAATTTGTTTGCTTTTTTGTAATTTTATTGAATCTCTGAAACAATTTGGAAACATTAGTATTTATGTGTTTATAGAAAACCACAAATGTATTTAATTTATATATATGTTCTTTAATGTTTTGCTTTGATTAAATAGAGGTTTTACTTCAGATTAAATTTATTTTAAAACACTATATAATTTTATAATGTTATGACATCATTCATTTGTGTTTTTCTGTATGTGTGAGCATGTTTATGAGTGTGCACAAACATGTTGAAGCCTGAGGTTAGACTATGGGTGTGATTTTTAGGTGCCATCCAACTGGGTTTTTTTGAAACAAAGTTTCTTGTTGGTCTGGAACTCATCAAGCAGGCTAGGTTAGCTGGCCAATGAGTCCCAGAGATTTGCTTGTCTCTGCCTCTTCAGTGCTGTATTAATAAATTCAGGCTGTCATACCCAGCTTTGATTTATGTGAGTCCTAGGGCAAACACTTTATTGACCAAGATATTTCCTCAGTTCATCTTGTGTTCTCTTTATGCTAATATGGAGAATCATTTGGATATATAATTAATGAAACAATTTTCGGTATTGATTACATACCCAACAAATTTGTTAGATTATTCTAAATTATCTGTTGATTTTTTATGTTCTCTATATACATATATTGATATTACTTGTGAGAAACACTTAAACTTTTTCTTTTTCAATCCATCACAGATTGTCCTCAAATCCACTACCTTTCAGACAGTTACAGTATATTTGTACATTCTTACAAATGATACTGAAATTTTATGTAAGCGTTTATGGAGAATATTTATGTAGAGAATGCACAAATTTTGATTTTATAAGGTTAATAACGTACTTCCATTTAAATACCATGCAAATCAGAGTAAAAGATCATTTTTTACCCATCAAAAGCTTTCTTTGAACTCCCTACATTCCCTATCAAACTTCTAAAAAATTAATCAGTATTCTGGTTTCTAACACTAACTCCTAATTTTGTGTTTTTTAATACTTTATGTAAACACTGTTTAATCTTCTGCTTTGTCTCTTTTCTAATATCAACATGCATATTAAACATAAATATTAATTTCCATTGACACAGTATTCCATTTTAATTTATCACATCGATGACATTTTTGTAGTTTCCAGATTGGTATTAATACAAACAAAGCTGTAAAGAGAACTCTTATGTGTACCTCTTGTTCAAAATATATATGTGCTTTTGATCGATAGAGCCAAGTAATGTAAATGTTAGATTCGTAAACTAAGCTGTTAAAAACAACTGATCTTTCAAATACAGTAAAAGTGTTATGAAATAATGACTATGAGCACATGTATCTAAACAAGTATTGTCACTTATCTACAGAGAGAGATATACCAACTATGTCTGGCTGTAGAGCTTATGCAGCTACATTCATTCAAGCTAGACATCATAGCAAGAAAACCCTGACATCAGAGTCGTTCTTTACATAAATGTTAGACAGAAATGGAAAGATGCTAAAGAAGGGGGGTAAAAATTTTAAACAGCAAAATGAATCCTAAGAGAAAGCAGAAAAATGTTATTTTTAAAAGAGATAAGAAAGCAAGGTATTTTAAAGTGTCAGGAAGATATTGTTAATAAATTTTTAACAGATGGCATATGCAATATTTGAGAAAGAGAAAAATTATAATTATACAGTTATAAATGATATATAAATAATTCATATAATATATAGGTACACTGGAATTATAGACACTTATTCTATGCATATAATTTTAGATACATGAAAAGATATGTATTCCAAATTATGGCTTGCAACATTTCTGTAATAAGAGGACAGAAAAACATACATGACTGTTGTGACAGTCTTAGAGCATAATATCCTATAATTTTTGAAAAGCTCAAGGTAGAGACATATATAATGATAAGGGCACATGCAATGATAGATTTTAAAGATATAGAATAGAATACATGCTATTTATCTAGCTAATTATCTGTACATCAATGTATTCACATAATAATATAGATATAACATGGATTGTCAATAGCTCTACTTGAGGTTAAGCTACTGTAAGAAACTAGCACTTACTGCTTTGTGTGTTTACATGTTAATTTGTTGAGTAAAATCAACATGACTTCTATGTGTTAAAAAAGAGGCCTTTGAAAAAAGAATTTCTTTAAGGATCATTTTTTCAATCTTTTTGAGCATTTAAAAACCTATAGCATTTGAAATGTAAATAAAAAATATCCAATAAAATAAACATCTTGCTTTACAAATGTACATAAATCAAGAACGCTTCTCAATCCAGATCATCAGCTAGGATTTACTCACAGGATGAGTTCTACCCACTTGGGCTTCCTTCAAGTCAACTATCATTGACTCCTTGGACTTCTTTGGAGTGCTGTAATACTCTCCTAGGTCGCGCATTCCTCCAAACTGTACCCTATTTTGTATTCTTTTCTGTACCCTGTTCTGCTGTTTCACACCTATTCTTTTTATCTGCTGTTGTTACCTGACTGGTTGTAATTAGGAATTCATGTTTATCCCTGCCCATGCATTTTTACTTCTCTAAGGTCTCAGTGGTGATCAAATTGACAAGAATGTTACCCTCTCAAGTGTATAAAATATCACCCCTGTGACGCAGACATATATCACCAAATGTTTACTTTTTCATGAATATTTTTAGTGTTCTTGTAATTATGTGACAATTGACTTGTGTATTTGCAAAGAACTGTGAATAGGTGTGGTTATTTATAGGGCATGGCAGTTAACTGCCATGACACTCTCAACATTCTCACACTCTGTTATGACAACCCCAGACATTCAAATGAGGGCACTATGGATGCTTGAGAATTCTAGAAGATAACTTCCATGAGGAATCACATCCTGTAGCTGCAGAGTTACTGAGATTTATCTATAAAATTGTTTTCTGTACTATCTAAAAATTATGTAGTTCTCTTTCATATACAGAGGACACAATATCAAACAGATCTCTTGGTCCTCTGGCTCTTAAAATACTTACCCATACTTTCCCATGATGTTCAGTGAGTATTAATTGTAGAGGTTGTGTTTTAGATATATACAGTGATGCTGAGTATTTCATAGTCATGTATCATCTCTGTTTTGACCAGTTGCTTATTTTTGAAGTGGTCTCGATCTGTTACAAAAAGAAGCATCTTTGAGGAGGGATGAAGGCTACACCATTCATTTTTATAACTCATTTGGGTCCACGTTACCTTCATTCTGGGTACAACAGAGAATAAACGTTGAATACATAGGTCCTGTCATTACATTATTTATGTTTTAAATCTGGTTTTACTATTACATTACTAGCTGTGCAATATAACAAGTTCTTTGGCTTGGTCATTTAGTGCAATTTTCTTTCTTATTTTTTGACAGGAGTGTTAACAGTGCTCATCATATTGGGTTATGATGAGGACAAGAAAAGACATTATATGTTTAACATTGAGAACAATTCCAAAAATGTGAAAAGAGCTGGATGGCATTTGAAATTATCACTGCTCAGTGGTATGTTCTTCCACAGGTTTAAATCAAAACTCAGAAAAACTGTATTTGAAGATTCCTTACTCAGTTCAGTAGCAATATCTCTAAAAATCTCTCTTTGCACTGTAGTGAGAGATTGATACACTTGATTAAATAAATGTTGGGGGGAGACACTATTTTCTGACACAGCTTACCAATCATTTGATACAGTAAATGTTTAGGAAATGCTTCAAAACTGTTTCTTTCCTCACACACAATGAGAATCTAGGCTCAAAGAATGACCTTCAGTCTCCCAAGTATACAGTATATATATTCGTTGGTGTCTCTGTGTCTCCAGCTCTTGTTTATGATGCTCTCCATCTTTTTCAATCTAGAGGTAAATGCTACTTATCCTTTAAGACACTGTCTCCTCCAAGAAATCCTTGCCAATAAACGGCTACACGCTATTTCAATCTACCAACCAGCCCAGTAGTAAACTGAGTAAGCTAAGCTGTCACTGCCCTTGTTCTGGATAGCTATGTGCCCCCTTGGCATTACACATATTCACTATCTTGTCATTGTATTTTCTTGTCACCTTCCTTGCTCAGCCATACTGGTTATTTCATACAAGAACTGTAACTTTCCTCTTTATCCTCTGTATCTGTACCAATAGTGCCATAGAGCAAGGTAGAAGTAAGTTCAAGAAACATTTGTGAATAAATGAACAAGCATATCTGCAAGCACAACATCCTTTCATCATGTGAAATGTGTGCTGTGGAGCAAACCGAAGAAGGCTGAAAAGAACGATCAGTAAGCTAAGGAATAAGTAATCTAATTAGAACAACAGGACATACATGCATAAAAATGTGTGAAAGGCAGTGTATCAGCAATTGCTGCAATAAACTATGCCATAAACAACTTCATAATCTTAATGATCTGAAATAGAAAATCATTTTTCCACTCTGAGTATTTTTGCTGTCTTACTCAGCTTTGGGCTTGGTTCCAGGCTGCAGGCTGGCTGCATGTTTCCCTTCCTAGCAGTTTGCTAGGGCAACTTTCTCATGGTTCATCACTGGAACAAAATAGGCAAGCCAATTGTGGATTCCCATTTAGCTTTCTGATCTGCTTCCACTGGTTAAGGTAAGGCACACATGATGAAGAGCAGCACCAAAGGGAAAGGGAGTATGCTGCCCCACTGTGGGGAAGGTAGGGAAGTGAACTTGTGTTAATGTTTAGATTATCACACAGCACAGCCCACTATCCACTTAAAGTGCTAGGTGATGCCACTAGGTTCCTTGATGGTTCATTGTTCTCAATGAGTAAGACTTCAATGAAAAGAGTAGTTTGAGAAAAGTTTTCAAATAAAACAATTCCCTAGCCATTCAATAGAAAATAAGAGGTGTAGTATGGCTATAAAAGAAACACAGTAACATTCCAGAGAAGAGAAAATAAAACAGATGGCAACAAATTGCCGTGCAGAATGCAGTCCACTGTATGCTAAAGAACTGTATGCATGTGCCTAAAAGGAGTCAGAAGCCAGCCATTTGTCTTTCAGCATCTATTTAGCTAGTGGAGAGCTTGAAGCAATTGGGTTGCATGACTCTTTTTTTCTTTCTTTTTAAATTTTATCTTTATTTCATTTATATTTATATTTATTGGATATTTTATTTATTTACATTTCAGATGTTATCCTCTTTCCCAATCCCAAAAACCCCCTATCCCATCCTCTCTCCTCCTGCTTCTATGAAGATCTGCCCCCCCCCACCCACCCACTCCCACCTCCCCACCCTCGAATTCCCCCACACTGGGGCATCCAGCCTTCACATGACCAAGGACCTCCTCTCCCACATATGCCCTACAATGCCATCCTCCCCTACATATATAAATGGAGCCATGGGTCCCTCCCTAAGTGCTCCCAGGCTGGTGGTTTAGACTCTGGGAGCTCTGGTTGGTTGGTATTGTTGCTCTCCTCATGGGGTCGCAAACCCCTTCAGCTCCTTCAATCTTCTCTCTAACTTCTCCATTGGAAACCCCATGATCAGTTCAATGGTTGGCTGTCAGCATCTGCAGACCTCTAAGGAGACAGCTATATCAGGCTCCTGTCAGCATGCATTTCCTGGCAAACACAACAGCGTTTGCCTTTGATGACTGCACATGGGATGGATACTCAGGTGGGACAGTCTCTGGACAGCCTCTCCTTCAGTTTCTGTCACATACTTTGTCTCCATATTTGCTCCTGTGAGTATTTTGTTAGTCTTTCTAAGAAGGACCAAAGCACACATACTTTGCTCTTCTTTCTTCAGGAGCTTCATGTGGTCTGTGAGTTGTGTCTTGGGTATTGTGAGCTTTTGGGCTAATATCCAGTTATCAGTGAGTACCTACCATGTGTGTTCTTTTTTGATTGGGTTAATCTCACTCAAGACGATATTTTCTAGTTCCATCCATGGAAACACCTAAAGAAATGTTCAACATCCTTAGTCATCAGAGAAATGCAAATCAAAACAACCCTGAGATTCCACCTCACACCACTCAGAATGCCTAAGATCAAAAACTCAGGTGACAGCAGATGCTGGCGAGGATGTGGAGAAAGAGGAACACTCCTTCATTGTTGGTGGGATTGCAAACTGGCACAACTACTCTGGAAATCTGTCTGGCGGTTCCTCAGAAAACTGCACATAGCATTACCTGAGGACCCAGCTATACCACTCCTGGGCATATACCCAGAAGATGCTCCAACATATAACAAGGACACATGCTTCCACTATGTCCATAGCAACTTATTTATAATAACCAGAAGCTGGAAAGAACCAAGATGTCCCTCAACAGAGGAATAGATACAGAAAATGTGGTATATTTACACAATGGATTATTACTCAGCTATTAAAAACAACGAATTTGAGAAATTCTTAGGGTGGCATGACTCTTGACTCAACTTCTTTTTTCATTTTTTCCTCACACACAGCTTATCTGACCCAAAATAACAAACAGGATTTCCATTTGTAAGTAGAAGTCTCTCTGGATGGCTTAAACATAACACAGTGACAAAGAAAGTTGCTAAAATAAGGAAATGGAAAGAGTCAGGGATCCTTGGACTGAGTCTCATCCCTCCCTGTAGGTTTCACAAGAGAGTCTGGGACAACTTACAAAAACGGAGTTTGGAGCTCATTCAGTGCCAAAAGTGGTGGGGTTGCTCAGTGGTAAGATGCTGAATGACAGCGTGTTCCATACCAGTGGCTCTAGGTTCAATCCAAAGCCAGAGAGGTAGATGAAGTCATGCCATCAGCACTAAGACACTGTGGAACACAGACATATGTGTTAGTGCCCCTTTGTTCTCTTCACAGCTTTGCAGCAATCTGTGCAGCTTCAACTGTTGTTTAACTGTAAAATGTAGTCTGAGTAGTGCTGCTATCCATGCCCCTGCTCTGGATCGACTTAAACATTGAGATGAGGGAGCCTAATTGGCTGACCTGAAATCATCACTCATATCCTGGCTACTAAGGCTGCGAGGAAAATAAGTATAAGAGACTTATTAGTATTTTAATGGTTAGTTATACCAAGAAGTAAGCTGTTTCCACTAATAAGGCTAAAAAAATCCAAGAATTGACAGTAGATCAGATGCTGGTAGTCAAAGCAGAACCAGTGACTTTATTAAGTATATATATATATGTGTGTGTGTGTGTGTGTGTGTGTGTGTGTGTGTGTGTGTGTGTGTAACAAAAAAGGCAACACCCTCCACTTCTGCTTTTATTTACAAGACTCATACCAACTTCACACTTTCTTCCTCTGAAATCCCACAGGAATTTACTTTGGAATTACTCTTTTCACACTCAGGTAACTTTTTTTAAACACCATTTTTTAAAGATTTTATTTTATGATTGGAGATGGAGCAGGAAGGCTAACCAATAACCATCCCAACTTGAGACCCATCCCATGGTCAAGCACTCATTCCTGACACTATTAGCGATACTGTTATGCTTTGCAGACAGGAGTTTAGCATAACTGTCCTCTGAGAGGCTCCACCCAGCAGCTGACTCAGAGGAATGCAGCGATCCATAACCAGTGGATGGAGCTTGGGGACTCTTATGGAACAGCTGAGGTCCCTGAAGGGTATAGGAACTCTACAGGAAGACCAACAGAGTCAACTCACATGGACCCTTGGGGCACTCAGTGTCTGAATCACCAACCAAAGAACATACACAAGCTGGACCTAGGCCTCCCCACTCATGTGTAGCAGATGTGCAGCTTGGTCTTCATGTGGGTCCTGAACAACTGGAGTAGGGGCTATCCCAAAAGCTGTTGCCTGTATGTGGAATGTATTCTTCTAGCTGGGCTCCCTTGTCTAGCCTCAGTGGGATAGGAAACGCCTAGAATCACAGAGACTTAATGGGCCAGATTGGGGGGATACCTAGGGGACCCCACCCACACAGGGAGAAGGGGAGAGGGGATGGAGGAAAGATTGTGGGAGGGGCTGACTGGAGGGGGTAGTTGGTGAGATGTAAAGTGAATACATAAAATATGAAAATAAAAATAAAAAGAATTTTATTTTATGTGTGAGTACAGCATCGCAGTCCTCAGACACACCAGAAGAGGGCATCGGATCCCATTACAGATGATTGTGAGCCACCATGCAGTTGCTGGGCCTTAAACCAGGACCTCTGAAAGAACAGTTATGGCTCATTACTGCAGCGCCATCTCTCCAGGCCCTCGTGTAACTTAATGTCCAGATGCACTAATTCATCTGGAGTGTAAGCAGTGTGTGAAAACTGATCATAAATTGTATTTTGGTGTATCCAAATGTGATTTTAATATTTTGATTTCATTATTAATTTTCAATTGATTTTAATAAATATGATCGTTTGACTGAGATGCACCCCATAGGCTTAGGCATTTGAATACTTTGTCCTCACTTGGTAGTGCTGTTTAGGGAGGCTTGGGAGGTGCTGCCTTGCTAGAGAAAGGAAGTCACTAGGGATAGGCTTTAAGACTATAAAGACTATTTCTTGTCTTCTGCTCCATACATATATATAAAAATTCGAGGTCTCAGCTTCCTGCTCCTGCACTATGCCTGCAGGTTGCTGCCATGCTTCCTTACATTGAGTGAGTCTCAGCCCTCTGGAGCAGTAAGTCCAAATAAATGCTTTCTTCTGTAAGTAGCCTTGGTCATGATGTTTTAATCACACTGACAGAAAAGCAACAAAGACAGTAAGCATGTGGAATAATGAGTGTCATTCTGACATTTTCACACATATATCATAGTATTTTGCTCATATTTTCATGTCTCAATCCACAATAGGACTTTTACTTTTAATGTGATTTTTATTAACTGACTAATAAAAAGGAGTGAGCACTGAAGACATGAAAGTTACAAGCAACATAGATTGTTCTAATAAAATTTTTTTAAATAGGCTGTCATAAAAGCCTAAAGTAGGTGTTGAAATGAGACAGGAAAGACAGACAGAACCATCAAATATGACTGCTCTGATGCAAGTTCAAGCACCTACTATGCTCATGTCTTCCCAAGACCTGGCCTTCAATGATATTTCATCAGTACCTTAAATTAAACTGGCCATGGTAAGAATTTTACTAAGGTTATGAACCTAGACTCTCTCTTGCCCTAGAGAAAGAGCTGTTAATCATTTTACTCATTTATCATTGATTGAAGGAAAAAGAAATGCTCTCTACATTCCTTTCATTCTGTCAAATTAATATTTAGCAATTTAAATGTTATTGTACACATGCTATCTGTATTTCACACATGACTCTTTCCAATGTCGATTTTCAAATCAGAATAATGTAGCTAATGAGGAAATGGCACAATGTATAACAGAATAGAGAAGTTAATGTATGCATATATTTTAGCTTAGTTTTTTTAAAAAAAAAAAAACACAACATATCTTCGAATGTCAGTCAAATGACAATTTAACAAAGTGTGAATTAGTTTTTGGAGATGAGATGATGGTGGAGAAGATAAACAGCTAAGGGGATGTTCCCACTCCATCTTCCCCGCCCCTTCCATCCCACTCTATGCTACAACTCCCCCTTGTTCATGTGTACATTGTCACCTCTGAAGACGGAAACAATACCATGCCTGGGCAAAGGACAAATGTGGCCGCATACTTTCAAATGAACACTGGCAAGACACAATGGAAAACACCTCCCTTCAGGTAGAAACCAATGTGTGCATCTCCTTTGGAAACGTTTGATTCTAGCACAGCTTCATAACTCCTCGTTCAGATGTTAATGAAACGCTTTCCAGGATCCACTCAGTAAAAAGCTTTACTGCTAAATGGTTGCATGGCATCAGCTGTGTTATTCTCCCAGGGTTGTGTGGACTCTGCTGCAATGTGTCCATCAAAGGGAACAATGCAGTCGGGTCTCCAAAGGACTGCTTTGGCCAGTGTTAAGTGGAAGAATGACAGCGTTTCCCTTTGTGCTATGAAGGACATTTGCACTTAAAAGTCTTTAAGAACAGAAATACTGAGAGCAGTGTCTGTAAAACGTTAAAGTTAAATGTGTGCTTTTTCTTTATTGTAAAGCATCTGGTTTCTGTAGAATGAATCTTGTTGATGCCAGTTTCAAGGTTGCTGTTCTTTGTGCTTTTAAACCAAGGTCAAAATGAGAGGCAGCTCAGAGGCCTTGAGATTGTCATTGACAAGGAAAATAGAAGCTTTATAGCTGCAGCACTAATTAATCACTTCAAGAAAAATAGTAGAAAACTATATGCATACACACATGTATACACGTGATTAACCCTGTCGACAGCTAATTGAAATTTACTTTATGATCTTATACATGTCTTCATATATAGCCAAACACACGATAGGTCTAAATATATGTTCTGGAGTTAGATGAACTCAGGGGAGAAATGTAGTTTCTTTGACAACATTGTTCTAAAATACTGTTGGAGGGAAGAATGGCCTTCATGAAATCTACACTTTCTGTTGCATTTCAGTTAAAATCTAAATCTGAGGTGTAGCTCAGTGGTATTGAACTTGCTTGGCATCTGCGAGACACTGGGTTCATTCTGTAATACAACAAAAATAATTTGAATTTTTATTGTCAATGGGTCATCACATCCCATAAGTAACTTACGAAACTAAATGCCTTTTCACAACATGCTTATCATTTGTATATTTATTTTTAAAAATTATATACTAAATATTTGATCATATCTGTTCCCCTCCCCCAACTCCCTTTAGATCTTTCTTATCTGCCTACCAACTCCACCTCATGTTCTTTCTCTCTCAAAACTAACCATAAAACAAACCAAAAAAAGTCAGAGTCTGTTTTGCATTGGTTAACTTCTCCTGTGGGTGGGCCTGCCCTACATTGTTGCTGCTGTACCTAGTGACATTCCTTTGCAGGAATAATTTTCCCTTTCTCAGCAGATATCAACTGCCATTAGCTTCTAGGATAGGGGGTAGAACTTTATATCTACTTTCCTAGCTCCATGTTGGGACCTTGTCTGGCTTGAACTTGTAGAGGTCTTATGCAGATTGTGCCCCACCACACATTAGAGAAGCTGCTTCTTAAAGTAGACGACAATCAACACAACTGAACAATGTGCAGAGAGTGAGAACATTTGGAGCACTCAGTCCTTTTTTTTAAAGGGATGTCTTTATCAAACCCCTCTTCTCAATGCTTATGTATCTATGCAGAAGAGGAGCAAGACAGATTATAAGAGCCAGAAGTGATGGATGATTCCTAGAAAACAGCATATACCCAACACAATAGGACTGATACTCATAGGAACGTGTTTACCTTGAAATGCAAAATATAACATCAAGATGTCAAACCTAGAAAACAGTGCTCAAGTGTTTAAACTGAGGCCGTGTACATAAAATGAAGTTGTTTCAATGGCACGGGATACTTATTCTGAGTTTTCTATAACAAACATTTAATGGGTGCTTTATACACGTTACTTGTGAAGCAATTTTACAGCGGACAAATGTGTGTTTAGATATTATTCTTTGGAAGCAACCATTCGGAGCTTATCTACAGTAGCCTCACAATGAATTCTTTAAGTTAACTTTTCATTTAAGTGTTTCACTGTTAGTAAAAAATATTGTTATTTCAAAGATGTTTATCTTCAACTGAAAATTAGAAGCTGTTTTCAGGAAGAAACTGTATTTAATTTATTTGCATGAATAGCATCATATTGCTATAACAAAGTGGACTATTCTAACTCCAAAGAAAAGTGCTGGTTGGAGTGGCACACACTTGTAACCCCACCACTCTGGAATCTGAGGCATAATCCAGACATTGAAGCCAGCTTGGGATATAAACCCTGTTCAAAGTCAGCCTGGGCTACATGACAAGGCTCTATCTCAAAAATAAACATGACTATTAATACAGTAGCATTTCACTCTTCTAGAATGTATAGAAATATATATATATATGTATGTATACATATATATATGTGTGTGTGTACATATATATATATGTATATATGTATGTATATTTTAATCCTTTATTACTCAAAGCCAAAATTATTAAGGTTCTTTTTATTATTATTATTATTATTATTATTATTATTATTATTATTATTATTATTATATCTAATTCTCTCTCTCTCTCTCTCTCTCTCTCTCTCTCTCTCTCTCTCTCTCTGTGTCTGTGTGTGTGTGTGTGTGTGTCTGTGTGTGTGTGTATGTGTGTGTGTGTGTGTTTACCCATGTGTGCACACATGTGGAATTCAGATGACAGGATGCAGAAACTTATTTTGTTCTTTCACCAAGTGGGCCTGATGGGCTGAATTCAGGACACTAATCTTGTCAGCAAGTATCTTTACCCACTGAGCCATCTTGCCTGCTGGCCCATGTGTAAGCTTCTGAAGTTACAGCCATCACCAAGTGCCCATTATTCTTCCCCTAGTGGAATCGTAGATATCAATGTAAGGGACCGCAATTAGTTTTCTGACATAAAAAGATATGAAAAGGCTATGCAACACAGACCTGGAATTTAGGAAGGTTACTAGAGAGGATAGCTTCTAAATCAGTACAGGAATCAAAAGAGAAAGATTAACCAAGCTACAGAAAAGAATGGAATTACAAGAAGCAGGGAGTGCAATTGTTGAGAAAAATAAAAGGGCCTTGGAAAGAGAAGAATCAGTTGAGTTGTGTCTCGGGTTTAACATCTGAAGAAAAACTGAGATAGATGGTTCTAAAGATGAGCAGGAACAAATACAAGGCCCTCAGCACCATGTGAGTTGTGTTAAAGCTCTGCACCACATGGCGGCTATAAATCACTGCTCAGCTTCAGTAATGAATCAAGGAAATATTTGGAGCTTCAAATCACCACTCTGTCCACTTGCTAGAAAATGGAATGATTATCACAAAGACTGGAAGGAGGCCAACTAAACTTTCAGTGTGTCGGGCTAATAACCTAAAAACTAAAATGGTTATTGTGGTGATGGAAATACTTTGATCTAGAATGAGAGGAGATGAGTTAGTGGGACCAGTAAGACTGCTGATTGGTCTTGCATGGAAAACAAGGGTAAGATAGGTCTGTGCCGGAGTTTTTCCACCTTGGCAGTATTGTCAGTTTGGTCCAGATCATTATTTTGAGAGTTGGCCTGTGTGTTGAGGATGTTTAGCAGCACTGCTGGATTCCACTCACTAATTAACAGAAACATTCTCCTCGTGATGTCAACCAAAACTGTCTGCAAACATCTCCAAGTGTCCTCTGAAAGAATATAATCATTCATTTTTGAGAATTACTGCTAACTCAAATAAGAGCCTTTCTGGCCTTGGTTCTGTATTAGAATCACCTGAGAAACATTTAAATCATATTAATGTTCTATATTCATCATTTGTTCACTAGGTCAGAATCTTAAAGAATAAAATCATGTTTTTTTTCTAAAATAATTTTATAGTGCATTTAAACTTGAGAAAACTGTGGGTATAGGTTGTATTTGGTGGCACACGCCTTTAATCCCAGCACTTGGGAGCAGAGGCAGGCAGATCTCTGAGTATGAGGCCAGCCTGGTCTACAGAGTAAGTTCCAGGACAGCCAGGGCTACACAGAGAAACCCTGTCTCGAAAACCAACCAACCAAACAAACAAACAAACAAGTTCCAATAAACTAATATTGCTTCCACAAATATTACACCTTTTGTATGATTTCAAATATTTTGAACCAAACTTTTAAGCATTCTTTTATTTCAAAGTGAACATAATGATAATATTCCCTATGACTCAGAATGATAACTGTGAGCATTCGATAATTCTGTTATATAATATGTAGAAACTGTTGTTAGGTATTGTTACTATCTGGGGAGGCATGCAACTCTGTACCATGACTTGTGACTTATGCAGCACTTAGTTTTCAGATATTTTTGGTCAGTTTGATAGAATATAGTATTCGGTCTCATTTCATATTCTTATCTCTCCTCTCTTTCTTGAAGCCATCTTTATTGCTTACACTTCCTAGCCCATGCAACATTGGGCTTTAATCAACTACAGAATGAGAAAATTTCTAAGCCAGATTAGAAATAAGAAAAAAAATAATAATAACTAAATAAGAAAATAATAATAAACATCTTTCAAAGGACTAAGAATAAGAAACAAAAGAGAAGGCTAAGCAGTTAAGAGCATTTTGTGCTCATGTACAAGATCTGAGTTCAGTTCCTAACACCTATTTGGGGCAGACTACAATGACCTCTTACTGTAGATACAAGAGGGGTCTGATGCCCTCTTCTGGTCACCATGGGTACTGCAGTCACATGCAGAAACACATATACTAAAAAAATAAAATATAATAAAAATAAAAATGAAGATTAGGAATGAATTTGATACAGTATAACAATAATTAGTACATAGAAAAATTTCCAACTCAACACATTCTAAGGTACTAGTATAAGATAAGCATATAAGATAAGATCCCTGTATGGTGGGGAAGGGGCAGCAACTCACATCTAAGTGGGCCTTGAGATCAGCTACCCAGTGCTGTACATGGAACAAGTGACATACTGCAAGCTTGTCAAGGAGAGCAAAGTCAAGGTGCTGTGCACAAAAGCCAGAAGAGACTTGCTTCGAAGAGAGATACAAAAGGAGAGTAACCAGATGGGATGATTGTTATGAGTTGGAGGCCAGCTTTGTCAGTGAGTTCCAGGTCAGCAACTGTTATAGAGTTGACAGTAAGACCCTGTCTCAAAAAAATAAAACCAATTCATATACATGATACATATACATACATGCAAGCAAATGCTCATACACATAAAATTAAAATAATAAGCCTTTTAAAAATCCAAGATAAATATGAAAAGACATAAAAAGCATGCTAAAGTAAGGACATAGGAGTGGCTCAGGAGCCTCCCACCACTAACTGAGGAATTGCAGACTGTTGATGGCTTCTGGGAGAGGGAGTATTGAGTTTTTCTTTAAGGGTGTGGCCTCTGGTTGGTCAGCGCATCCAATAGATAACCTCCTATTCGTGCTTATATGAGTAATACATACTAGTTGGACTCAGTGGATGATTTAAAAAGAGGAGTCAGGAAGAGCAGAAAGTGAATATGATCAAAATATATTTTTAACTAAATTCTTAAGGAAAAAAAGAAATCTTTTATTTATTTATTAATTATTTTATTTATTCAGTGTTCTGTTTCCTATGACTTGTATTCATGCAAATGATGTCTCTGTGAAGTGTGACACTACTGCACTCGGGTCGTAAACTACCTAAGTCTGTTGAACTAGATACAGAATGCTGGCCTAAAGCAAAATGTATCCTAAGGGGGACTCTATAAGTCAATCCAGTGACCTGACCTAGAAAACAAAACAGCCTGGGGCCTGAGCCACAGTGGAGGTCAGCTGCCGACTTAGCACTAGCATGGTGGCCTTGTTCAAATCAAACAATGACATTGACATGATCTGCTGAGCCTACCAGTCGAGGTCAGAAGGGTACAAGTACCAGTTGTACTAGACCATGTTCACAGTGTGGTCAGCACCCAACTACTGGCAGAGCGAAAGGAATGTGGCAATCAGCTTGCAACTAGGCCAGCATCTCTAGAAAGGTTTCATTGCCTTTGAAGACTTGCTCCCACAATACATCTGCAAAAATACCCCCCAAAAGTCTGTAGCTCATTACTTCCTGTAACAAAACCCTACTTTCTGTAACAATACAGCCCCTTCTCTTCCCTCCCCTGTTCAAGGCATTGTTACCCCACTAAGAAACTGAGGAACTGCCCCACCCATTTGCCCCAGGGTTAGTACTTACTTGGAGAGGTTAGAGCCTGAGCTACAGCCCTGCTCCCCTCAGTGTTTCCCCCATTTGATGCATGGTATCTCCAATCATTTTTTAGTTTTCTCCTTTTCTTTTTATTTTTAGGTAAAAGATTTAAAGAAAAGAAGAAAAATCTAATAAAAGGAAAAAATGGTCCAAAGGAGTAAAAACCTGGAATTTCCCTATTTAGGAGCATCAATAAAGATTAACTGTGACACATCCATAGCATGGGATACAAGAAAGCCATAATTAGAATTATTTAGATGATAGAATCAGAAACACAGCATTATGATAGAGATAGATTCCAAATATACAATTTACAAACCCAAAAGATCATACTTTGTTTCGTTTGTTACCCTTCTTTGGCATACAGTTTGGAAACTATATCTTATCAGTTCCTCCCAGAACAGTTCCTTAATAAATCACTTACACAGGAATCCTCATCTCAAGGTCTATTCTAGGTAAGTCAACCTAAGAAAGAATCCAGCTGTGGCATGGTATGGAGAAGGGAAGTCTTCACACTAAACCAGTGAGGGCTCCTGATCAGAACCAGCTCATTTCCTCTACAGACATATTTGCAAAAAGAAAAATGACTAAAATTGTCTGAGGTTGTACAGCAAATAGCCATAATGCAGTTATCTCTGGGAATTAGGAGGGAAAGGAAAAGCCATATTTTTACTTATTTTAGCAATATTTGATAAATTCTTTGAGAATTTCATGCACTGTAAATTTACAACTACTCCCACTCCTCCCCTATTCCTCTCAGATCCACCCCTACTTCCGAACTTTGTATCCTTTTTAAAAGAGTTCTAACCCATCAACTCAAATTTGTCTATGTACTTCTAGGAGCATTAAATCCCGAGGGACCTGCTAGAACTCATAACTGCACTGAATTAGGGTGGTATGGAAGGATAGACACCTTTATGTTTCAACCTGAGGAGAAAGTTTTACATGCCGTGGAAAGCAGAGTCCACTGAGTCACCTATAAAGAAGTAATTATTTTCAAGGGCTTTGTCACCTACCTAAACAGCAGTCACAGTATTATCTATGTATGCTGCCACATACTGTGCCTAGATCCTCTGCCTCGGTGTATTTTTATTATTTCTTGAACAATTTTATAGTTGTGTACAATGTATTTTGATCATACTCATCTTCCACTCTTCTCCTTAACTACTCCAAGATCCACCTTCCATCCTCCAACTTCATATCCTCTAGGGGCTTGCTTTTGTCTTTTGGTTGTCCTTTTGTTGTTTGGTTTGGTTTGTTTGTAACCCACCAAATCCAGTTAGTACTTCCCATGCATGTATGCATGTAGGGATATGGGCATCGACTGGAGGGTTTGCCTTGCCAGAAGACACATTTTAAGAGCAAAAAAAGTCTCTGCCCCATGAACCCATCAGCTGTTCTCAGCTCCTCGCTTGGGAGGAGGAACTCATGGAATCTTTCTCATTCCATGCTAGGGTGTTAACTGGCTTGGTGTTGTTGCCAATCTTCTGTAGGCAACCATAGCTGTGATGGGGTTGTGACTGTAGTGAGTCTGGCATATTCAGAACAGAAGACACTATTTCACTCTAGCCAACTCTGACATCTATTACACTTTTTCCACCCCCTTTTCCACAATGGTTCCTGAACTTTGGCGCATGCACATGAATGTGTGTGTGTGTGTGTGTGTGTGTGTGTGTGTGTGTGTGTGTGATATGTGCAATTTGTGACTGAGCACTACACAGACACTTATTATCTGAACTTTGAGCACTTAACAATCTTCTACTACACAGACACACACACATGCACACACACACATACCACCTTATCTGATAAGATCTGAAAACTGTACTAATTCAGGAGTACTGAGATATAAAAATTAGAGTGTAGGTGCTATGGCCCCTGGGTAGGGCCTAGAGGGTTCACTGCTCTAATAGTACAAGTATCCTTGTCCATTGACAACATGAAATATGGGATCCTAGCAAACTGGTAGTACCTCAGAATGGGCCTGGAACAGGGCAGTGGCTGCTTGCCCTGTTTTTATGGAAGTCCTCTTGAGTGTTAGAAGCCTGACACCTACCCATAATGCCAGTGGGATGGTTGGCTACTCCAGAGGTCCTGTCAATTCCTCATTCATCCAAAGGCTGTATAAAAGCACTTTTCTGCTGCACAATGCTGTAGATCTCGGAGCTGCTCTCCAGAGTCTGTTTCCAAAGTTCGTGATTCTGCCTCTCTTACTCCCTTCTGGATATTGGTTCCCACATTAAAGGACAGTTTGATGCTTTGTCTGTTTGGAAAAATATTAGTCCTAGGTTCACTCCTGGGGTCTGTGACAACCCCACCCATGGGTACTTGGCCAGATTTGGAGTCCAAGGCATGTGTGTCCTCCTGTGGAAAAGACCAGATTCAGATTCAGATTCAACCAGAGAGTGGATTTATCATACAATTCATTGCACTTGAAGATGTAGCTTGCTATTGTTATCCGTATTATACTTCACAGGATTCAGAATTGTGTAAGACTGTTGACTCCCCTCCTAAGTCCCCTGACAGTAATATGAGAGTTATCCAGGAGGGAGGAAGCTTCGGGTTTAGTATCAAGTTGATTTCCTCATGTCCTGTGACCCATGTGTGTGATGTCTTCAGAAATTTGCTCTTACCATTAAGTTCTGGTGGGCAACCAAGAGCAATAAGCAATAACTTGCATTTTGAGGTGGTCCTGGGGACACTGATGGTCAACAACTCAAGGGGAGCTCTTCCATACCTGACAGTGGGCATTTCACTTAGAAACCTAGAGCTTCTGGATAAGCATGATCTCAATAAGCATTATCTTTGTGTGTGTGTGTGTGTGTGTGTGTGTGTGTGTGTGTGTGTGTGTGT
>JANHMN010000005.1:81174289-81204161 GCA_030674055.1 Rhabdomys pumilio
TGTGTGTGTGTGTGTGTGTGTGTGTGTGTGTGTGTGTGTGTGTGTGTGAAGTTTATAAAATTAGGCTTCTGTATGGCTTTTCAAACATCCTCAATGTTAGTTATCCATTCTCCAACTCCGTCTTGTGAACTATTCTTTTGTGCCTGTCCCTACTTAAGAGTCCCTCCCCGTTATTCCTTTTTTCCCTTCATTTTAATAGTTCTATATTGTCTGGATTTTTTTTCATGCTAATCATAACTTCCAATATTATAATTATGCTTTAAAAATTTGAAAATGTATGGACAGTTTGACAGTGTATTTTATCTGCATAGTAATTGTTAAAAAGGGTTTGAATCTGAAAACATGCAATGTGTTCCCACAGAACTTTAACAAAATCTATGTTCAGATTCTCAACCTCTATGAATGCCCTGTTCTCTAAAATTGATTCTACTGACCCTTACTCTATCTGCCTTTGCAAAATCTAACTTTTGTTGCTTTATTTCTCCATCCAAAATATTACTATAATATATTTCCCCAGAGCATTAAAACCTCTGTGGTGCCCAAAACAGAATAATTAGACATATTAGTTTTGCTCATGGGGAAATAAACGAGTTTAATGACTCAGTAGCAAATCCATTATTGTGACAGGTAATTTCCAGTTTTTGCATTCAACAAAATGGTAGGATATAAACCTCATATTGAACTCTAACTTTTCACAGCATCTCAACAAGAGCTTATCCACAAATGCTAAAAAAAAAAAAAAATCAGAAAAAAATAATTTGTTGCTATCACATTCATTTGAATATTTGGATGAGAATGTGGCTCAGTGGTAGAGTACGTGCCTAGAATGCTCAAGGCCCTTTGTTCCATCCCAGCATTAACAATTGGTTCACTTTTAATCAATTTGTTCTTATATTTATTGTGTGTTCAGTTGGATGTGTGTGAACACAAGAGTGAGATGATGTGAGTTGTGGAGGTCAGAAGACAGTTTTGGGAGATGAGCTGTTCAGAACCAATATGGTAACTCTAACTCTAAATTAAAGTAATGAGACTCAGCAACAGACAACTTTCATCTGCGGAGCCATATACTTGGTCCCATTTTTAATCAACTCTTTAATTATAATGCATATGATCTATTTTTATTTTGGTTATTTATGTCATAATAATAATTATACAGATAACTTGATGGAGAAGAACAAAATATTTTTCTTATAAAAGTTTCTGTCTATGTAGCCCAGGACGCCATGGATCTCATTATATATATGAGTCTGGCCTCAAAATCCTAATTCTCCTGCTTTAGCCTCCCAAACTCTAGGATTAAAGTTATATATCACCACATGTGACTTAGAAGAAAAATATTTAAAAATATTTAAAAATATTTAAACCCAAGGATGATGGAAAAAAAGTGAATCATTTTATTTTTATCTTCATATGCATTTTTATAAAAAGTCTAAGTTTTAATTTATTGGGGTTCATTTCTTTTCTCATTTTTCTCTCATCTATACCTAATATTCTTAGGTTTTGTATTCTCATTGTGTCCTGGATTTCCTGGATATTTTGTGTTATGAACTTTTTGCATTTTGTGTTTTCTTTGACAGTTGTGTTAATATTTTCTATGGTATCTTCTGCACCTGAGATTCTCTCTTCTACCTCTTGTATTTTGTTGTTGATGCTTGCTGGCATCTATGACTCCTGATTTCTTTCCTAGGTTTTCTATCTCCCTGGTAGTCTCCCTTTGTGATTTCTTGATTGTTTCTACTTCCATTTTTATGTCCTGGATGGTTTTGTTCAATTCTTTCACCTGTTTGGTTGTGTTCTCTTGTAATTCTTTAAGGGATTTTTGTGTTTCCTCTTTAAGGGCTTTTACCTGTTTACCTGTGTTCTCCTCAATTTCTTTGAGGGTGTTATTTATGTCCTTCTTAAAGTTCCCTATCATTGTCATTAGAAGTGATTTTAGATCTGATTCTTGCTTTCCTGGTGATATGGGGAATTCAGGACTTTCTAATGTGGGAGAACTAGGTTCTGATCATGCCGAGTACCCTGGGTTGCTGGTGCTTGTGTTCTTGTGCTTGCCTTTCACCATCTGGATCTCCTTGGTGCTACCTGAGCTGTCTCTGACTGGAGCCTTGTCTTTCCTATTATCTTGGTTGTGTCAGAACTGTTTAGGATGGGTATTGCTGCTGGGGTTAGAGATGAGGCCCAAGATCTGCTCAGTGCTCGGGTGGAGACAGGAAGGAACCAGTGTTCATGGCCAAAAGTGAATTCCTGGGTCCCTGTGTGTCCCAGTTACTCCCTTTTTGGGGCGAGTGTTGCTGTTTCCTTACCTGAGATACTGCCAGTGTTAGAGCTCCTGGATTTTGTAAGGTTGAGTGCAGAGGTGCCTCTGGTGATCCACTCAGTGCTTGGGTCCAGACTGGAAGTCTCCAGCTCATCTACATTTGGACCAATGGAAGTAAAAAGTACAGCAGAAGATAAAGAACCTCTTCTACCCAGCTAATTTCTCTTCTCATTTATCCTGAAATTACCTTACAATAGAGAAAAGCAGCATAACCCATATCACTAAATTTGAATGTAATGTCTGGTAAATATGTGAGGTAAGGCAGTGCCTATGTTACTTTGACTGGCTGAAAATTTCACAAATTGTACATATTTCAATGAATCTTGTTGTATATGGTCAATATTATAGTATTTTTGCCAATTAAAGTAAAATAAGGAAGTTTTAAAAGTTGTTTTTCAAGGTGACACAGAAGTGAGCATGATGGCTTGGTGGTTAATGACATCTGCCAGCAAACTTGAAGAGTGAGTCAAACTCCTTGATACACATGGTGGAAGGAAAGAACCACCTCTTACAAGTTGTCCTCTGATTCTGAGTTGTTTTGTACTATCTCTTCCCACCCCCACTTACACACATACACAAAGAAAAAGAAAGAGACAGAGAGGAAGAAAGAAACAGAGACAGAGAGGGAGAGACAGAAAGACAGACAAACAGACTGAGACAAAATAATGAAACAAAGAAAATATATGAAAATATATTAAAGAATTAGAGGCATAATAAACTGTATCAATTAAAAAGCTATATACTTGTTTAAGTTAACAGTGATTGTCCATCCATGAAACTGTCTATATACCACTGTGGTGGTTCATGCACTGTTTTGTTTTATAATAACAATCTAACTATTGCATCTATACTGATTACTAATGATAAGCAGTGCCTTTTTATTAGGGTAAGTGTGATTCTATGTTTAGATAGAGCAGTGTTCTGGATGTCTTCTGGATGATGAGTGGGCTCTTTAGAGCTACAACCACTGTAGAATTGAAGCTTTAAGGCAATTCATCAAATTATTTTAGTTGGCATCAAGTAAGGAACAGTATCTTCCAGGTTAGGTACAGTTCAACTGACAGGTTGTGGTACCAAGGTGACCCTGCTTAGCTAGGTTTGAAGTAGCAGATTGTAGTAGCAAAGGGGCAGGAAACAGCTGAACAGGTTAGGAAGAAATATCTTCATAGAACATTCTGCTCTGGAAACAATCAAGGGAGTCTGCTTTCTCTGACCAATTACTCATGACCTTTACAATCTGTTTCTGAGAATTCCGCTGTCTTCCATTGTGTGCTGTGAACCCACTATTCTGTTAACTTCTGAGAAGACTGTTAATAATACCTGATAGAGTTCTGAAATTTCACTATATATTGAAATGCTTTCATATCTATTGAAATATGTATTTCAAAAAACCCAAATAGAAATTTCCATGTGAATCAATAATAATAATCAATAATAATAATAATAATAATAATAATAATAATAATAATTGCCTCTCTAGGTTCACTTGGTACCCAACCAGAGGAGAAACTTCTCTCTAAAAGCCATTTCCCACAGCATTGGGAAATTAAACAACAAAAAATATTACACACATTCAATGGGCTGATTTACTCTTGTGATTATTATTATATTTTCTGGGTGAACAAGGCTAATCATTTTGCATAAAATGTATTAATCTTCATAACAAGAAACCTGAGACATCAGGGTTCCCATAAATTTGAAGCTAGCCGATGCTACATAGTCAGAGCTTATCTTAAAGCAACAACAAAAATAAAACTCCTTATAACAACTTGATGTGATAGGTACAGTTTTGTCACCACTTTACTAATGAGGAACTAAAGCCAGGGCAGTTAAGTAACTTGCTCCAAGTCATGCAGCATCAAGAGTCAGAATCTTAATTTTGTTCTGGATGGTGGATCTGGGATTTGAACGAAGGTGTTTGCCATGTTCTCAGTGGTCAAAAGCAGGCTGGTGTTTCCATTACAAAGTCTTTACTAGCACCTCCAAGATAATGGATTTTATAAACTGTGCTCTAAATTTCACAATGTAGATTTATATTACAGTACTATTGTGAGGGATGTTTGCACAGGGAAAATGATAAGCCAAACCTTATATTGTACAATGTTTACTTTCACATGTGTAGTTCTTCGAGGTTTGTCTCTCCTGCTTTTATATTTTGCATGTATTCATGTGTGTGTGTGTGCATGTGCCCAGAGTGCACATGGAAGTTATAGGACAACTAACCCAGTGGACTCAGTTATCTCCTTTCACCTTTCTGTGGGTTCTAAGGATCCAACTTAGGAGTGCTCAGGTTTCCCTAGCAAATGCTAAACTTCTACTCCTTCTTACTGGTCCTTTCCTTTATATAGTTTCTCATTTTTCCTGAGGTCGTTGCTGGTCATATTATTTCTTGTTGTTATTATAAATTACAAAATGGGTTTCCTTTTTTTGGATATTTTTTATTGGACATTTTATTTACATTTCAGATGCCCTCCCCTTTCCCCATTTTCCCTCCCTAGAAAACCCCTATCCCGTGCCTCCTTTTCCTTTTTGCTTTTACACAATTTTTTAATGTTAATCAAAGGCTTTATAGGTATGGTAATGCTCAATCAGAAGTGTAACCCAATACCCAACCTAGATATATAAACTATCTTTGACTGGTGGAGACACATGAACATCTGCCTCCATGCCCCCCTCTCTTTCTCTCTTTTTCTCTCTCTCATCACCTAGTTTCTCCTCTACTTCATCTTCTCCTCTCCTTACTCAAAATGGGTTTCCTTATAAGGTCTTCACACAAGTGTGTTATTTTATTTTGCTCATATTCTCCTTGTTCTTCTTGTTCTCACTCCTAGTTTCTTCTCTGTCAATGATGTTCCCTTCTCCTTTCATGTCTAAGCACTTTAATATAAAGTGAAATAATTTATCGGAGATGCCTTCACAATACAATTTGTAAGTTTTTAAGAATTTATTTGGAAAAAGTAAATGAGGACTACTTCAAACTTATACCCTTAGGGCAGGAAATAAATACAAATCTTCCAAGCTCATTTCTAAATTGTCACGAAAGAAGAAAGCCAAGAATTAATTATGATAACTTTAATGAGGTTTATCGAGCATTGGTCCTAACAGAAATAGAGAAAACATGCAAAGTCCATTCAAAACCCACATATTATGTGGACTTGCTGTTATCAATATTTGTTTAGGCTGATGTTTGTCTGTATCCCTAGCTTTCAGGACAATATACTGTACATAGGTGCATTTCAGTGTGTGTGTGTGTGTGTGTGTGTGTGTGTAAAATTGATATGTCTTAAACGTAATTCCTTTATGCTTGCCACTTTCTGCTGTTCTAGAACAAGGTAGCTATAAAAGGAGAGGGTGGTATTAAAGAGACTCAATCTCTAGCATCTCTTCCCTCCAATATATAGTACTTGCTCATGGTTTGGTCTCTAGGCTAGTAATGGCATGTGACATTCTTTTATCTAATTGACTATTTTGTTTTGCTAGTCTCTGAAAAGATTATCCACAAAATTGAAGCAATATCTAGGAACTCATTTTTATTGTTATTTTCAAACCCATAAGACCTTGATAAATTAAGATTGTGAAGGCAATCTTACTTTTCTTTGTAAATACCAGGGTCAATCTTAAAAATAGGGAATGTTGTTTCAATCTGTTTTTTATGACTTGCATAGAAGGAAAGTTGTTGCAAAACATTAACTTAAATCCTTTTACACCATAAACTTAAACCATTCTATCTCCTAACCCCTTTCAGGATTGAAGGCTTGTGTCAACTAAGAAACTCCTATTAATTACAAATATATACATAATGGAAATCTTGTTCACATCAATAGCTTCTAATATTTTTAATATTTTAATTATTATCTACCTAAATGTTTCAATGATCCATGTTTTCTGTCTGAATAGTACTTACTTTGTTTCATTTTGTTTGTTTTGAGAAGTGCTACAGACTGAAACCAGGAACTGACACCTGGGTGAACAAAGATGCTGCTATAATTTTGCTGTAAAATATTCCCAGAGATCCATATGTTTGAACAGCTGGTACTCTGGTAGTAGTGTTGTTTTAGGAGCTTACGGGTCCTGGATGGAAGAGGTGGGCCATTTAAGACATACATTTGAAAATATAGCCCATGCCTTGCCTAACCACAGCAGAAGATATGATGCACATAGTCCTACTGCAATTTGATATACCACTGCAGATTGTTATCCATGGGAGGCCTCCACTTTTCTGAGGAGAAAGGAAAGACTGGAAGATGGAGATGAGTGGAGATGAAAGTGAGGCACTGGGCAGGAGGGAAATTTGCAATTGGGATGTAAAGTAAATAAATTAATTTAAAAAAGGAAATATCATTCAGCCATAGTTCTATTATGTCCTTATGTTTCATGACCCTCTAATGTAGAGAGCCGCAGCGAGCAGTGACAGCATTCGCCATTACAAGATGGCACTGGCATCCGGCTCCCGTGGGTAAACAAGTAAATTGCGCATGTGCAAGTGGTGAAAGCGCGCCAAGTCACTGCCCGGCCCGGGACGTCATACGGGGTTTTGAGCAAGCAGCCAATCAGATATGTCCACGCCACCCTAGGGTGTATATAAAGCAGCTCCATCTTGGGTCTCTCTCTCTCTTCCTCCTTTCATCGCAATAAATGCTTGCTGCAGAAGGATCCTGGTGCCCGCGTGCGTTTTTGCCGGCGAGACGATTGCGCGGGGCACACTCTAAGATGTGAGAAACAGAAGCCACAATGTCCTACTACTTCAGTGTAAAACAACAGTTGACATTCTCGCCCTGATGGTCTGTACTTCCTAAAACCATGAGCCAAAGTAAACTTCGTCTCTCTTAATTTTCTCTGTAAGGTATTTTTATCACAACAGTGAGAAAACTAGTTTGCACCACTAACTTATAACACTTTTCTCTTTGGCTATTTTAGCATCCTGAAAGAGAAGGAGAACAACATAACTGGTACAAAAGATGCCTGAGAATAGCTTTGTGAAACAGTCATGTGGTTTCTAGTGTTGGTAAGTAGAAATATGTCAATGGCAAAATTAATAATCTACTGCTATCAGTCAATCCTCATATGTTGCCATGGCCCATGATTTCTAACTGCCTAAATCACACTTGCTTTATCTTGGGTAGTACTGGAGATTGAAGTTAGGGCTTCTTTATGCTAAGCACACACTCTATAACTGAAGCCCCTTGTCTAATACTTGAATTCTGGTGTTTTTAGCTTGTCTTCATATAAACCTTGATCAGTGTATCAAATCTAGCCAGTTTTTCAGTGTGGTACATGATTTTTTTTGGTTCATTAAAAATAAAGACTGTTGATATATCATTAGCTTTAAACATTTCCATTTTATCAGCCAGTTAACACCAAAAATGTAACACAACATATTCAGTGGCAAAGAGCAACGATTATTTCTCTCTGCTCACACACTTGCAAATTGACTGAACATTCAGTCATCTGTAATAGGTTCTGACAGGCTTGGTGCCAAGCTCCAGATTTTGTCCAAGGGAGTTATGTGCATCTTTAATCTCCTATTACCAATCAGGCGTGATGATGCATGTCTATATTCTCATCACTTGGGAGGCAGAGGCAGGAGGATTTTCAGAAGTTCATACCCAATCTAGAAAATATACACACACAGGGTTCCATGGGAAGATAATGTCTCCTAAAATGCCTCACATAATAGAGAAAAACATATAATGGTAGGAAAATGTACACGAAGTCTCCTAAATTTTAGCTGAAAACTTCCACTGGTGCTTCTTCCCACATTTCAAAGGTTAACGCATATGTGATAGCAAATCCTAATACACTGAGTGAAAGTAACTTTAAGGTTTCAAATAAAAGGGAATGGATATGGGGAGGCACAGAAAATTGAAAATGTATATCTGTGAAGAATATGACTGTAAACCATTTTCATGAGGACCAGAAATATGTCTGATAAGCTCTATTGCGGTTTCCCATGCAAACAGACTCCTTAAAACTTAGTGAAATAAAGCAGTGATCATTCATTAGTTTCTGATGATGAATTTGAATTTTAGGCTTGGATGAGCAGTTTTGTATCCTGTCAGCATCAAAACCTACTCATACAGTTGCAGTTAGCTGATAGTCTCCCTACAGAGTAGGTGATTCAACAGAGCCTTGCTCACATGCCTGACATCTGATAATAAAATGCTAGTTTAAAGTGTGTGTGTAAGTGTGTGTGTGTGTGTGTGTGTGTGTGTGTGATCATTATCATGGAATCTCAGCCCACTAGCACCAGTGAAAGCACATGTCTACCTTTCCCCGCATTTCTAGATGATTGCTCAATAACAGGTGCTGTAGTGTAGATCTAGATTACTACCCCAAAGCCCATATGTTAAATTCTTAACCCCCAGCTTGCTACTATTAGAGGATGGTAGAAATCTTAAAATGCAAAGCCAAAAGGTGAGGTCTATAGGTCACCAAGGTCATGCCCTCAAAAGACACTGTGAGCCTATAATCTCTTGTTTGTATTGCTTACCCCCTGGTCAGGAGGAAAGCAGCTTTGTCCCACTGCACATTTCTTCCTCATCATAGGCCCAAAGAGACAGACTCAATTGATCATAAACTGAATCCTCTAAAATAAACTTGATTGTAAGGAGACAAAGTAATCTTTATCTCTTTTTAAGTTGTTTATTGTTTATGGTAATGAAAATCTAATAATAGGAAACCCTAAAGTCACATACAAGTAAAATGGAATACTCAGCAAGGAGGGAGTTGCCCTAACTGAGAGTATTCTTGATGACATCGCGTAGAAATTTGCCACATATATAATGTGCAATAAGGCTTATCTAGTATTGTGTATGTTACTTATCTGATTCAAGGTTACATCTGGTGCTTTGAATATATATGGAGGCAAGGGCACAGTTTTGGGGATGGAGAGTTACTTGAAATAGAAAAAGATAACTCTATTTTAACTGACATATGAATTAATTAGAAAAAAATATGAAGAGTACCAAACTGAATAGAAAACTAAGCCAAGGTTATTTTTTTTTTACTAGAAAATGAATTACTGACAAATATAGCCATCGAGAATTACAAATTGTTTTCAAATAAAGAAAATGAAACTAGACATTTTCTATTTTAATTATTTTTCTGCACAGATGTTATTGATAACATACTCATGAACATGCCCTATCATTCCAGGAAATGCATGAATTTTTTGTCTTCTTTCAATACAGTGGGTTTTTTATCCTTTTATTACTGATAGAAGCAAACATTTGTGTTCAATTTCTAAAACTGTTATTATCCTTCCACTAATTAATTCTATTTCTGTGGCTATGGTTTGTAAAATACTGCTTTTTGTATTTTGAAGAACAAACAAAGCTGTCGCCTTTTTTTAACATTCTCTGTGATGTTAACACAAAGAGTAAAATAAATAAGTTCTGTTCACTGTCAAGATTTATCTGTTTCAAATTTTTCTAAAGCACAAAACATTATTAATGAAGCACTTAACATTAAACTTCCATCAGCCCGATATAAAAACAACAATAATCCAGTAGATAAAGAGAAACATGGGAAACATTTTTAGCAGGAGCCAGGAAAGGATTTATGCACTCTTAATGGAACTTTATAGGTTCCGAGTTCCATTATTTTGTCAGAGATATAAAGAAAGGAAAATTGAGCAATCTTTTTAATTGATTCCATAGAGTTTAGAAAGCTGTTGGATAGATCTGGAGATGACTAAGAGTTAGAGTGAGTGAAAGAAATTTTTCTTATTAAATTTATAAGCAGAACCCTGGAGATCTAAGTAAGTACAGCAATATAAAAAAAAGAAATTACAGAGACACCATCATGCTCCCTATTGGTACAGTCGCAAGAAACAAAGAAGCCAAGCTCAGGAAAGAGGATTGTCAGTGCATTTAAATTTAAGAACCCATTGGATAAAATTTGTTAGCAGAAAAGAGGAAGAAGTGTGTCAAAGCTACTCCAGTGGGAACTGAATTTGTGTCCAAACCCACTAGAATAGAAGAGGAAGCTGAATTTCACGATGATAATCAAGGCTTTTCCATTCAAAAGGGCATGGAAGAGAAGCTAGGAAAGAAGTCTTTGTGAACAAAAAGCCCCACAATAAATAGCAAGGTTTGATATATGTGATGTTAGAGACATTTTCAGTTTCTCAAAGATCAAATATGATGTTGTTATCTTTGCTCATTGCATAGATCATCATATAGATTATGCAACAAATTCACCTATTTATAGGACATTTATAGAGAGTTGTAAATCTTTAGAGGTGGAATAGTCCAAGCATAACCAAATGCCCAAACCTTAGAGCCAAGAGCTGCTATGAATGAAATGACTGGATGTAGGTCAAAATAACATTTTCACATGAAGAGTGATTTCTCCACTTAAGAGACTATTGGCTTTTGTAAAAATGACAAAGTTAATATATATTCAAGACATATAGCTCTCATCAAAATAACTCCACTTCAATCATCATCGATCTCTACAAAAGACTTTTTTTCCCACGAAGATTAAATGTTTATTTGATTTATTATTAAAAACCTTGAAAACAAACAAAAACATTACACACTAAAATTAACTAGACATAGGACATACTAATTAAGCAAACCTAGACAACAACTACAGTGAATTTCTAGTCAATTAAAATAGGCTGTGAAGCTTTGCATTATGTTTTACACTTTGAGTATCAATTACATTTCATGTACTTGCCTGCTACCAATTGGTCTCAGTGGTAGATAAGCAAATATGCGTATTGTTAAAGAATCATATATAATTTCCTAAAACTGTAATTTTTTTTCAAACCACATATTGACATGAGTAAGATGCTCTTGACATCTTTTACCTGTCCCAAGCCCACACTTACCATTAGCAGACAACTTCACACACTACTTTTCTCTAATTCAGGGAGCACAGGCAACAGAAAGGTAGGAGGACAGAGGACTTAGAATATTGTGTCCTCTCTGCATGCATGGCCACTTGATTTGCAATGATATCCTCTAACAAAAGCTACCAGTGGGTCTGGTGGGAAGTCTCAGGTTAAGAATGCTTGCTGCTCTTTCACGTTATATGAGTTTCTTTCCTAATACTATGATGGGTAGGTCCAGGGGACCAGAAATCTCTTCTGGCCTCCAAGGGTACCCACACACAGGTCTGCATGTACACACACACAGATATACATACAGATACAAATAGAATAAGTCTTTTAAAGGCTAACACTTCTAGCCCAATCACACTGTCTTCTCTGATTCCCGATCCTACTAGCAGGTCCTGTTCTCATCACCTGAACACCTAGAGATAGTGACAACATTCAGTAGCTATTACCGCCAAAGTACCACAGCCTGTTATGATTTTCTTATATTCTAATCACATGTTTGAAATTCTCAAACAACATAGTTTGGTAGTATTATCTTGACATTAAATGACTTACACGCAGCAGATTTTTCTAATACTAAAAAAGGTAAGAGTATCAGTACTAGTCAGGTTGCTCTAAGAAATTACTGTTGGTTGCGTAACTTAAGAAGCATAAATTTATTGTTCGAGGTCCAGAATGCTAAGATGTCTGAAATCAATGTGCTAGTTGACCTGATGTCTGGAGGAGTTCTGCTTCCTGATTCTAACTGCCCATCCTCTCATCACATCTTCACATGGCAGAGACAGACAAAGCAAGCACTTGTGTATCTTTTTATTAGAACACCAATCCCATTCATAGGAGTTCTCTTCTTATGGCCTAAACCAAATATCCTAATGATATCACTTTGAGGATTTGGACCCTAACATGAGCTTTGAAGGGACACAAACATTCCATTCATCACACAGTCCACAAAAGAAAAATTTTTAGAGTTGCTTTTTCTTTTTAGTTATCATAAAAGTAAAAGCTAATATTTACTGAAAGCTTATTCTGTGATAGAACTATTCTGAATATTTTAAATGCTAATTCCTATGACCTGAAATTTAATCCTATAAAGATGAGGTAGTAATTATGCAAAACTGCACAGGAAGGTTAAATGACTTGCTCAAACTCACATGGAAAATAAGAGGCAGGGTTGCCATGTAAACTATAGAACTCTGACTTCTGAGCCCCAGTTGGTTATACAGATTAGTAGTGTCTTCATACACAAAATAATAAGAGAATATTTCATAAAGGAAATCATGCAGTTAAATGAAAAGTATATTAAATGAAATTTCCAGAATACATATGGTTCCTAAAATATTTTAATGTCAGCAGAAAAAAATGTTATAGGGTATAATGCTATGCATGGAAAAACAGACCAAGAAACACCACTTTAGAAAAGGCATATTGGAAAATAAATTAGCGTTTATGAAACACTGGTTAGGCTTTGTGTTCCCCCAGACCCAATACCCCAGTCTCATTCTAGTACTGAAATAGAACACAAGCTTTAGCCTTTCCTCACCCCTTCTCCTGTGAATCCCACAAGCCATCTCTTCCTAACTATACTTCTTGTACTCAATTGCTGTATCCCAGCCCCCAACTTTAGAAGGTACTCCTGTTAAATCACAGATCAGATATGCCAGAAAACCAGTCTCTCTCTCTCTCTCTCTCTCTCTCTCTCTCTCTCTCTCTCTCTCTCTATTTCTTTAGATCCCATACTCCAGCCTCATCACTAGCACTGCAACAGAACACTTGCTGCAGCTTTTTCTTGTCTCCAGTTGACCCCACGAACCAACCTCTCCTAATCTCCCTCCCTCAACTTGTTGATGTGTTCCAGACCCCACTCCAGCAGGCATCCCTGCTAAACCAAAGGCAGCTCCTCCCAGGAAAACAAGTAGGCTAAAGTTAGACCCTCCTAAAGCTCCTGAGATCCAATCCCCTGCCTCCAGTCTCATCCTGAGCAAGGTGGCTGGAAACCTGCTGTGTTCTCCCTTTATTTTTTGACCCCATCCATATCATAAAGACCTTTTTCCCCCAACCTTCTATTTTTAAATTTATTCCCCAACTCATTCCAATCCCAATTCTTCCCAACCTCCAACACCAGCAGGTAATCCCTGGGAACAGAACAGCTGAACATGCTAGAAAAATAGGCAACACACAATCCAGGAAGAAACAAAAACCAAACAACAAAATACCCACCCAACAAAGACAAATCCAGAAATCAGCACCAACATCTTTAATCATCTCAAATCCAGATGCTTAGACACCAGCATAAAAACTCAATATAAACCAGCCAGGGTAATATGTCTCCACTAGAGCCCAGATATCCTACCACAGCAGGCCATGAATATTTCACCATAGCAAGAGTACAGAAAGGATCCTTAAAACTAACTCTATGAAGAAATAGAAATTCTTAATCAGTAAGTGAATAAATCTTTTAAAGAAATGCAAGAAAACACAATTACAGAAAGTGAATTAATCTCTTAAACAAATCAAAGAAGAAACAAAAAACAAAAAACAAAAAAAAAACAGAATGGAAGGAAACAAAACTTCAAGACATGAGATTGGAAACAGAATCACTAAAGAAAACCCAAACTGAAGGAATTCTGGAAATGAAAACTTTAGGAATTAGAACAGGAACCACAAAAGTAAGCCTCCCCAGCTGAATACAAGAGATAGGAAAGAGAGTCTTGGGCACGAAAGATACTACAGTAAAAAAATAGATGCCTTGGTCAAAGAAAATATTAGATCTAAAAAATTCCTGACACAAAACATCCAGGAAATCCAAGACACTATGAAAAGACCATAATAGATACAGAGGAAGCGAAGAAACATAGCCTAAAACCTAGTAAATGTATTCAATAAAATCATAGAAGAAAATCTTCTTAACCTAATGATGAAGATGCCACAGACTACCAAATGAAATGAAGCTACATACACACAAACACACACACACACACACACACACACCATCTTCACCATCAACAACAATAACATAGCAGGAATTAATTAATAATCACAGTTCATTGGTATTGCTCAATTCCCTCCCAAAAAGACACAGCAGACTAACAGAATGGATGCAAAAACAAGATCTATCCTTCTGTTACATCTAAGAAACACACCTCACCTTAACATCCAGGATATACATTTTGAACCTCAGAGAGAGGATTTGAAAAAGATATTCTATAAAATTGGACTGAAGAACAAGCTCATGTAGCCATTTTAATGTCTAACAAAATAGACTACACAAAAATTGAAGAGGGGGTTTGGGAGACTGGGAAGAGTAGTGGGAGAGGAAAGTGCAGCTGGGGTGTATTGTATGAGAGAAAAATTTTAAAAAAAGAGAGAGCTCATACTAGCAACTTAAAAAAGCTCTAGAACAACAACAAAAGTAATCACGACTAAGAGGAGTAGACGTCAACAAATAATCAAACTGAGGACTGAAATCAATAAAACAGAAACTACGAGGACAATACAAAGAATCAATGAAACAAAAAAATTGGTTCTTTGAGAAAACAAGTTATAAAGATTTTTATCCAATCTAGCTAGAAGAGAGGCTATCCAAATTAACAAAATCAGAAATGAGAAAGAGGATGAAACAACAGACACTGAGAAAATTCAGAGTTATTAGGTCATACTTTAAAAGCCTATACTCCTACAATTTATAAAATCTCCAAGATATAAATAATTTTCTCAATAGTTACCACTTACCAAAGTTAAATCAGGATCAGATAAATATTTTATAAATATTTTATAAATAGAGAGACCTATAACTCATAGTGAAAGAGAAGTCATTAAACATCTCTCAACAACAATAGCAGCAGCAGCAACAATAACAAAAAAAAAAAAAAAAGGTCTCAGGGCCAGAAAGTTTTAGCACAGAATTCTACCAGACTTTCAGAGAAAAGTTAAAACCAATACTTCCCAAACATTTCACAAAATAGAAACAGAAGGAACACTGTACAGTCCATTTTATGAGGACATGGTACGCTGATAGCCAAACTATATAAAGATTCAACAAAGAAAGATAATTACATACCAATTTGCCTTTTGAACATAGATGTAAAAATACTTAATAAAATAGTTGCAAATCAATTCCATGAACACATCAGAAAGATCATCCAGCATGATGAAGTAGGTTTTATCTCAGACATGCAGGGATGGTTCAATACATGAAAATCAGTAAATGGAATGCACCATATAAACAATTTGAAAGAAAAAAAATCACATGATCATCTCATTAGATGCTGAAAAAGCCTTTAACAAAATTGAACACTCTTTCATGATGAAAGTCCTGGAGAAATTAGGGATACAAAGAACATATCTAAACATAATAAAGTCAATTTACAGCAAACCTGTAGCCAACATCAAATTAAATAGAGAGAAACTCAAAGCAAACTAAAATCTAGAACAAGATAATCTTTTCTACTCTCTTCATATCTATTCAATATAGTACTTAAAAGTTTTAACTAGAGCAGTAAGATGACTGAAGGACACTAAGGGATACAAATTGGAAAGAAAAACCAAAACAAAACTATTGCTATCTGGCTGAGAAAAACGTAGCTATCAGGAAAATGAAAAATCAAAACTACCTTGAGATTTCATCTTACATCTGTTAGAATGACTAAGATCAATAACACAAGTGACAGCTCATGCTGTGAGCAAGGGGAACACTTCTCTGCTGCTAGTGGAAGTGCAAACTTGTAAAGCCACTTTGGAATCAATATGGTAGTTCTTTATACAGTTAAGAATTGATCGACCTCAAGATCCAGTTATGCTATTCTTGGGCATCTCCCAAAAAGATGATCCACCCTACCACAAGGACACTTGCTCAACCATGTTCATTGTGGCAAGATTCACATATCCAGAAAATGGAAAGAACCTAGATATTCCTCAATAGAAGAGTAGATAAAGAAAGTGTGTTACATTTACACAATGGTGTATTACTCAGCTGTTAAAAAGTGACATTATAAAATTTACAGGTAAATGGATGGAACTAGAAGAAAATCCTGAGTAATGTAACCAGACTCAGAAAGGCAAACATGGTATGCATTCCCTTCTAAGTGGAGAGTAACCATTAAGTAAATGATAATGAAGCACAAGCTAACCAGATATGTTGGGTAAAGGGGAGCATTGGGGCAGGGGACAGAGAGATCTCACTGGGAGGGGGAAATAGAATAGATTTACAGGCAGATAGTAAACAAATGGGGATGAGATTGGGGAGGGGGGTGGATCAGATTGGGGCAAGGCAGAGATGGGGTAGAGGGAAAGAGTGACAGGAGAGATGGCTGGAATTGGGTGGGCCTTTGGGTGGTGGTGTGAAAACCTAGTGGAAACTTCCTGGAATATATGAGTCTGTTCCTAGTGAGGATTCCTAGTAATGGGGGATACGGAGTCTGACATGTTATCGCTTGTAGCTAGTTGAGGCTTCAAGTGGTGAGACTAGGGTGTATTCAATTGAATTGTTGTCCAATGGGCTCCCACTGAAATCCCCAGACAATCCAGGCTGCTGCTAAGATAAGAGACTGCTCTCATCAAACTGACATAAGGATTCCATTGCAGAGGGACGACACCCACACAACTCACTGAACAGGGAGAAGTCCAGCTGGTGCCTACACAGAATGCTCACCCCTGTGTTCTAGTTTCTTTGATGCAGAAAAGTACTCCTCTACAGGCCCGTGAAGGAGAAATGTGGTCACCAATACAGCCACATAACCTTTGTCCTACAACCTGTCTTGTCAGAAAAATATGCTAGGGCAATAGTGACCCAGAACGTGTGGGAGAATCCAACCAATGTCTGATTTGGTTTAAGGTCCACTCTGTGAGGAGGAACCCATAGCCAACACTGTTTAGGTACCAAGAACCACAAACTAGATAGCCCAGAGACCTAGGGTAAAACCATACATGTAGAGAGTCTATAATGGAGGTGTCCTTTGGGTGGTCAGGGAATCCCATGGAAGAAGAGGTGGAAAGATTACAAAAGCTAGAGGGAATGGAGGACACCAGGAGAACAAGGCCCTCTGAATCAACTAAGTAGGGAGAGTATGAGTTCACAGAGACTAAATCAGCAAGCATGGGGCCTTTATGGGTCAGCACCAGGTCCTCTGCATAGATATTAGAGTTAATAGCTTAGTGCTTTTACGAGACTTCTAAGGGTGAGAACTAGTGGGTCTCTGACTCTGGTGCCTGTTCTTAGAACTCTTTTAGTTTTGTTGGGTCTCCTTGGCCAGCTTCAATATGATGGACTTTTTAGCTTCATCTTATTAGATTGTATTTTGTTATATTTTCGTAAAGTTCCTTGGAAGCTTGTTTGTTTTCCAATGAGAGTCAGAAAGGGGTAAAGGCAGATGAGAGGGGAGGACAGCAGAACTGAGACTAGTAAAGGGAGGGGAGACTATAATCAGGATACATTGTATGAGAAAAGGATTTATTTTAAATAAAACAACAAAGGGGGAAACTAAAAGTAAAAATAAGTATGAATTTAAAAAATAACTGGTGATATGCCTACCAAGATATTATATAGAAGCATTAAAACCTCCATCTTATTTGTATAATCCACATAAAAGCTTTGTGTTGTTGAGCAGTGAAGGTGCACACTGCATTCTAAGTAGTCTTCGAGTTAGAGCGGGGATTGGGTATGAATTCAAGTTTGGTCTGGCTACAGTATAGATTATGTCTTGATAAGCAAACAAAACCAAAACTTCTATTTTGTAGTTGCTGCTCTTCAGTGTTAGGTGGTGTTACCACAGGTCGTTGACATCCCTGGTTCAAATGTGCTGATTCAAGCAGGATAAAGATAACCTGAAAATTAGCTGGGCAGCGGTGGTGTATACCTTTAATATGAGCACTTGGGAGGCAGAGGCAGGTATATCTCTGAGTTTGTGGCTAGCCTGTTCAACAAAGGGAGTTCTAGGACAACTGAGGCTACACAAAGATACCATGCCTTGGAAAACCAAACCAAACAAAACAAAACAAACAACAAACAAAAGACAGCCAAACAAAAGATAACCCAGAAATTAAATAGAAAAAAACTCAAGGCTTGTTAAGAAATGATAAATTCTCAAACAGAATAAAATTGTGTCATAGTACAGATGTGAGCACTTGATGGTGACCATGACAAAGACATGAACCCCATTTTGCCATATTTCTACTTGGTTCTGTAGCATTTTTCTACATTTTCAGTTACTCTAAATGACTTTTCTGTCAGAAGCATAAATCAAGTAAGGCTCCTTCATTTGTTCAGCAAATATTAGCTTTGTTAATACTAATTATATCTCCAATCAGCAATTTTACACACTCTTCATAAAGTACAATTTAAATAGCAACTACATGTTGTTGCTTAAAGTACAGTTTAAACATCTGATAACTAAAAACTTCTGACTAAGGAACCTGGTACTGGTGTGTTATATTTCCTTAGCTCTTCTAAACTCTGTTCTAAATAACAAGCTGGCATATTACACCTTTGGAAATCATTATCTCAATGTGCTGGTAGACCTGGTAACAGAGGAAGTTCAATCTAGTAGTGGCTAAAATGAAACTGTAGGGAAACTGGTTAGAAATTGCTAACAATTTCAAGAAGGCTAGAGCAAAACATTAAAGAAAGCCTTGCAGGATATCATGAGGCCACACAGGCTGCAAGCAACTGAAGCCAATTCTGTTAGGCATTTTCTAGATACATTTCCAGGAACCGCCAAATAACAAGGAATCAAGAAAGTGGAGTCCTGAGTTTTAGACCAGCTTGTGCTGCACAGTAAAATCATGCCTCGAAAACAAAACAATAACAAAATACCACAAATATTAAGCTGCAGTTTTGGAGCTATGTTCATATATAGATGTTCCCTGTCAGAAAGACATGAATCTCAGGACTTGTGCTAAATATAAACACTTCCTAAAAGTCTCATCTCTGGGTAATGTAATGTGGGATGTAAGGGTTTCAATATGAAGTTTTTTTTTTCAAAAAACATAATTCAGCCCACAGTACCATTCTTGAAAGCCTGTTCTTTCAACTTGGCACTTACAAAATGAAGAAGGGAACCTTATTCATAAAGTGCTTATTGTATTCCGGGACTGGGATAAGAGCTTCAGCAAATTATTTTATTCAATAGAGTATATCAGTTTTTTGAAACTCAGAGAGACAAAAAATAATTTCCTCCAAATCATGAAACTAGTATTGCTTTGCAGAAATTCAAAGCCTGTCCCCTTTAACTCTACCACTATAGTCTTTCTGAGACTCACAGAGCCTTTCTAATATTTACTGGTGAGTTTACTTAAGAGTGATTAAGAACCCCCAAAGACAGTAAATATCTCCAAGTTCACATGAATCCACTTTGAATCTTGAAATCTGTGAGGTTTGTTTATTACTATTTCATAGAATCAGCTATCATTGGTTAAAAAGAATACATTTGCACTTGTGTTTCTAATCCATAAGAATTCTGGAAATTGAATTTTTGAAAAAACACTTGGTTAACATGAATTCAGGGAAAAGGGAATTGGATAGTCTATGAAGATTTCAATACTGACTGTCGTTTAGCATTTTTATGCTGTTGGCTGTGTGATTTTTCATGTCTCTAGCATCAATATCTTCTAGTATAGGTGTTAAGGACTATCACTTTAAATTACCATGTACAGCCAAGCATAGTAGGAAAAGTGACTGAATAACTGATCATTACCTAGAGAGAGCACTTGGTGCATCTTTGAAAATTCCATACTCAGAATGTGCAAACACCCTTCCCTGTGGTTGACACAGGGAAGATTATGGCTGGAGCACAGAGGATTAAGGCCTCCAGAGCTTCATGCTTCCATCACCTTGACCACGTATTTGGTACTACATTTCAGCTTTCTGTATCAAAAACATCCCACTTTAGCATAAAAGGGTGACCATTTAGTTTTCTGTAAAGGACAAACTAGGAAACACTTGTAACTGTGCAAGCTCTGTGGTCTCAATGGCAACTACTAATCTTCTCGTGTGAAGGCAGGCACAAGGGCAGAGAAAAGGGATGAGGATGTCTATCAGAATCCAGCACACTTTCACTTCTAAAGCACAGTGGTGGGCCCCATGTGGCCTGCAAGCTGAAGTCCCCTCCCCCCCACCATCCCCACTCCTACATGTGCAAGTGGCATCCTTTTTCTTGAGATATTTTATGGTGAACGGAGAAGAGAGCTTTTAAAGTCATATATGACACATAAGAGAACTCAAAGTCCCCATTGACACTTTGAATTCTTAACTCCAAAATATTGTTGTATCTCCAGTACTCCCAGGTCTCTTTTCTCTTTTCCTTTTGACCAGAAGTCCTCAAACCACCACCACCCCCAATATTTTTGAGAACAGTCCATTCTTTTTTCAAAGAAATTATACCCAGAAACAGCTTTGGAGAACTGATTCGGTTTATTTGGTGGGAACAAAAACTACTTAAATCTTTGGGGGTAAATGGGGCTATTGAGGTGTGTACATCATTAACCACGGCCAGGGTGCTGGGGGTGCCTCATTTGCATGAGGATGAATTCCAGGTGGTGCTGAACATGACCTTATAAGGGCAAAGGAAGTTTAACCAGGCTACCAGCTATGTTAACTCCTCTGGTGAGGAAAAAGGTGGGAATGGTAGGGCTACATGCACTGGGACATGCTACTCCTGCCAATCTCAGGATGAGTTTCCTGGGTTTTGGACATGCTTCAATCACACTCTTACTCCAGGCCTGTTTCTCCCTGTCCCACAGCTCCATGGCCCCACTAGATAGATAGATAGATAGATAGATAGATAGATAGATAGATAGATAGATAGATAGATAGATAGATGATACATGATAGAGTTACATAAAGACAACGATGTCATTAAGTAAACTGATTCTCATAGCTATGAAGCTAGCAAAACAAAACAGTATTTCCAGCCTATAATCAAGAACACCAGATAAGTCTGTGCTCACTCAGTTTAGTCTGAAGCATCTTTTTGGTACTTTTTTCACGTAATTATACATTAATTTATATTTTTATTGTTGACTACTATCTCATAAAGTGATTGCACCAGTTTCCAGGATAGTGGACATACTGTGAATCCTACTACACTTTTGACAAAATGAGTTGAGCAGTCTGCTTTAGAACAGAATATTTTACTCTATATAAATTCTACTTTAATACAAACATTTTAAACACATTTATATTTTTTGAAACAGGTTTCCTACAAAAGGCTAGCATCAAACTATGTAGCTCAGAATGGACTTGAACTCATGACCCTCCTGCTTCAATTCTAGGATCATTGGTATGCACTACTGAACTTGGCTCCAAGTTGTTTTGTTGTTGTTTTTGTTGCTGTTGTTGTTATTTGAGACAGGGTATTTCTACATAGACCTACCTGTTCTGGAACTTGCTCTGTCATCCAGACTGTCCTTAAACTCAGAGATGCCCCTGCCTCTGCCTCCCAAGTGCTGGGATTTAAGGCATGTGCTATCATTCCTGGCTTCAGGGTATTTTTTTTAAGTTTATTTGCCTGGAATTTTAAAGCTCCAAAATGTGACTCAGAATAAAGTTAGCTTTCAGCACTTGTCTAGCAGGCAGAAATCCCTTGGTTTGCTCTCCAGAGCCATAAAACAAAACAGAAGTTCCAATATGACTGCTAGAGTAACATCTGTCACATCTGGCCTTCTGGGCAGTGAAAATAAAAACTAATGAAAAAGCTAAGAGGATATGGCGCAGGCTTTCCCTATGACATCTCTTAAGGAGAAATCAAATCTTGTCAACATGTGGCTGAAGAGACAGCTCGTCAATTAAAAGCACTAGCTGGGTTTGTTTCCCAGTACCCACACAAGAGCTCACCACTGTCTATAATACCAGTCCCAGGTGGCCTGCCATCTTTTTGCCTCTGTGAGAGCCAGGCACAGCAAGGAAATAAAACATAAACACACACAAAAAATAATTTTTAAAACACCTTAAACTTACATCATATTGGGCACCCTAGCTAGAAAATAGAGAAATAGGCACAATGCACTATTTAGTCAAGCATGTCCCAGACAAAATGCTATGTTTGCAGTACAAGAAAACTGAGAGGACAGAAATTGGTTGTCCATTGATAGATTGAATCACAATAAAGATGTGTGCCTACATACAATTATTTACAGAGCATCAGGGGATTCAGGGTCACCCACTGAATCTCAATTTGCCTAAATTCTATATTAAATCCTACTAAGTATTTAATACATAGCTATCCCTAAACACAGTTAATAAAAATTTGTGAGGGACACATTTTATTATAATAGGCATTCAAAAGACAAGTTTGGGTAGAGTATATGTCATACTCACCCAAGTGGAATAAGCAAGGTTGCCTGTGTCTCCCAGAGACTGCAATTCTTTAAGTGGCCTGTTGATAATTGAACAGCATTTAATTCTGCTGACATCTTGAATTTACCATATGCGAATGTTCGAAGATAGGCCACTTCACCTAAGTGTACATTCTACTTACACACTTGATTTGACGGCATTAGTTTGCAGGTGTCTCTCCTTCAATTAATTGCATACTGGTGAAATGCATAATTTAAACTCAGTGTAAAGTTGAAGTATTCAAATAATCGTCTCTTCAATGTGATTATGCCACACAAGGTGGAGTGCTGACAAAATGTTGTCCTTTATTTTTTTTAAATAATAGCTTCAAGTATGTTCAAGATTAGATAACACGAAAATGTCAACAACATTTGACAAATATGAAGTGAACATAATGAGATTAAGGTTGTCTTTATCGAATTCTTCTCCATAGACTCACAGGAGTTTTCCTTATGAAACCCCCAGCCTCTTTCCATGTTTTTTCAGCCTGATTTAAAAAACAATGGAAAGTGTTTTAAGAAAAACATCTGTATGTATAGACATGTTCTTTTGTTGAACAGTAAGCTAAATGTTAATCTGGAAAAGTAAATGTTGATCTGGAAAAGTATGTCAACTTATTTTTATTGTAATAGCAGAGAGATAAATATGATTGAATTCAACAGAACTGCACAGCTTAATCTACACTTTGTATCTGAATACTGACTTTTCTTATACTCATTTCCTTATAATTGAAGCCTTGTCAGAGTATATACTGAAAACTAAGGGTGTGACTCAGTGATATAGTTTCAACTTAGAATACAAGAGGATGTGGGTTGAATCCGCAGTACTGTATTTTAAACCTTATTTAGTCAGAGAAATGTCTATGTGCATCAGTCAATGCAGAGACTCATAGTTGGTCACAATGCTGAGCATGAGTAACTGCTGAGTGCTCAGCTCGTGATGTGACATCAGTCTGGATCATGAACTCACAGCAGCCACTGTTACCTGCACAGGATCGATCTAGTCAACATCACAGTACGGATGGTAGAGACAATAACAATGCCCATCCCCAGCTGAAGAGGTATTGGTAAGTGATAACTACTGGTGAAGGATCATATTGTCTTGGGGAATGTTGCTGCTGGCAGCTTGTGCATCTCCAGTGGATGGCCCAACACATTTGAGCATACTGGCAACACTAACTAAACTAGGTGTGTTATACAAAAGAAGGAGGGGGAGGAAGTCAAGGTGGGAGGCGTGGGGGTTCCAGGAGAAATGGAGGGGTGCAGTGGATATGATAAAGATATATTATATAGATTATGAAACTGTCAGACAATAAATTTAAAGTATTTTATGCTTCCTTGAAAATTAAATGCACATAACTTCCACAGATCCCAAATATGTCATTTTATTTTTGAGTCATTCGCTGACACAGCATCATGTTGTCAAATTAAAGTTTGATGTTTTATCATCACATCTCATGTTCCATCAGATCATAGTTGTATCTATTGATCATGGGATCCGTGGTGAGGCATCATCACTGCAGTAGGTTAAACAATAGCTCTTCCATGTCCTAATTCTTAGAAACTGTGCATGGCCCTTTTTGTGGCAAAGGGGCCATTACAGATTTGATTAACTTCAGGAACTTGAGCTAAGAATATTAACTTGGGTTATCCTGTCGGATCTCAATGGGATCAAAAAGAGTCCTTGTAAGACAAAAATAGATGTTTATGGAACCAGAGAAAAGTCAAGGTGCTTTGCTGCTTGTTTAAAGTAGGAAAGAAGAGTCTAAGGGCCAGAAAAGGCAATTCTAGCAACCTCTAGAGCTCAAAGAGACAAGGGACAGATTCTTTCCTAAGGCATCCTGAAGGAAAAAGCCAGGCAGCAATTTGAATCTAGCCTTATTGAAACCTATTCTGGAGGTCTCTCCTGATCTGTAATAGAATCACTTTATGTTATTTGAAGGCACACATGTGCTAACTAGTTACATTAATAATAGGGTATTAACACAATTTCTAATATCAAAAATACCATCACACATAGGGTGAAGCATGTACATTTGCTTATTAGACAAAAATGAGACGGGAAAAGAGTCAAAAATGTGGAGTAGATAAGTATGTGGAACTACAGACAAATTGAGCATCTAGGTTGACTTAACTCTCACAGACAGCTCTCCGAAATCATAGTGCTTTGTGTGGACCATCTAAGTTCATTTTACCATGTATTAAGTTTTCCTCCTGTTTATAAATAAAAAGAAACAGATCAAACTGTCTCATTTAGGGACAGTTTTTGGGAATGAGATGGGTCTGCATGATGAGGTCAAAGAGGAATGGGCAAATAGGAGCAAAGTACAGTGTTATACACACATGAAAGTGTCGTAAGAAACTTGTTATCTTAAAGGTTATTAAAAATCTCTTCTTCATTTTAAAAGGAAAATATTTGTTCTATACCTACAATTTTTTAAAAAAAAATTTCTTGGGGATCAAGTTCTGGAACTTTGGAGGTTAGACAAGCTAGCTTTTTCCAAACAGTGAGTTTAGTGAATCAGATACTTTAGGGCCCTAGTATGGTTTTCTGTTTGTTTGTTTGTTTGTTTGTTTTGTGTTTTCTTTTTTTTTCAAGACAGGGTCTCTCTATATAGCCCTGGCTGTCCTGGAACTCACACTGTAGATCAATCTAGCCTCAAACTTACAGAGATCCTCCTGCCTCTGCCTCCTGAGTGATGGGATTAAAGGCATGAGCCACCACTGCCAACCCCTAGTATGTTTCTAAAAGGAGGCATTATCACAAAATTAGACTGTTTTATTCCTATAAGAGTAGTGTGGTGTGTGTGTATGTGTGTGTGTGTGTGTGTGTGAGAGAGAGAGAGAGAGAGAGAGAGAGAGAGAGAGAGAGAGAGAATTCACATATTTCTATGGAGTTTCTTTGTAATAGAAATGTGGTATACTCCCCACCTAGTCTCCATAAATATCTAACTGCCAGCCAAAAAAACAATTAAAAGAAAATTTCCAGACACTTATCATTTGAGGTTATTATAAAGCTTGTGAAGTTTCCTATTTAAAATGGTTTCAGAAGTATTAAAACATAGTTTCAATAAAATAATTAAATATGAGCTATTTTAATGAGTCCTCACACTTGTGTTTGCCCGATATGTAATGGAGCTTTAATGGGTCATTATTTCAAAATCCCTGGTAGGTTCTGGATTCCCTGGTAAATAATCAGATTTTCTGTAATTTGAACTTTATACTTGTGAAATGTGACTATTTGCACCAGAAATTTAAATTTAAATGGATGTTTGTCAATAACTTTTTTGAAACTTCAGCAAAGAAAATTTTAAGCTTTCAGAGGCATTTTGATATTAGTTTGGTGTATAATGACATCTAGTGGCCAAAATTCATAATTACAGTCCTTGAAGTTAGAAAATTTTAAGGTGGGAAAAATAAACTGCATAGAAGAAACATTCATAAATTTGTAAATTATAAACCTCCTGGAAACAGAACTGCAAAATTATCATTCTATCAACTTATTATTTAGAAGAAACTAGTTTGTTTGAAATATGGAATTTATGAAAGGTTTATTTATTTTGTCTTATTTTCAAATAAAAATAAAGGAAGCATTTTGCCCTATAAAACATGTCCTCTGGGATTTTTCTCACACTCCCTCTGCTAAGTCTAGAGCTCTTGCTGTTTGAGTGTACAACTACACGTTGCCTGCCTTCCTACTACCTAAGGACCGTATCTGGATAAAGCAATGACTCTTGCCAATAAAGGGCAGACTGGAAATACCTTGAAGTTAACAACTTCAAGAGACTGTCAACAAGAGAATGGAACATACAGATAATCAGGACAGTCATTTCCTTGTCCCTGTGGTGGGTCAATTCTTTTCTGCATGATCTCTCTGTCTAGAACATCTAAGGGGGATGAGAGTACAATTGCCTGCAGCAGCAACTTGTACCAGGTGTTGTCTCTCTCTCTCTCTCTCTCTCTCTCTCTCTCTCTCTCTCTCTCTCTATCTCTCATATTCCTGACTCTTACATCTCTTACATGTGTCTTCTGGCATCACATTCAATAAACAATGTGCTCTGCAAACACTCCATGCTAGAGAGGACCACCAGGGTTCTGCAGAATGACTTCGAACTGCCCTTTACTTCACTATATGCCGTCTCTATATGATTAACCTTGCAAAATTGTCTTCTCTCTTCATACATCTAATACTCTGGCACATCTTGAAATCTAAGGGATTTTTAAGGAGCAAATATTCTGGAGAAATCCCAATCAGTTCCTGAAATTAGCTACCTCTCACCCCCTGTCTCAACTTATATAGAATTCTCTCCTTTATTAAATTTTGTTTCCTTTATTAAATTTTAACCATACAACAAGTTATCCAAAATCCCAGCAACACGTCTCTCTATTAATAAACATCAACTTTGCTTCATTAAAAATGTACATAAATCATTGCCCAAGTCAGCTTTCAGCTGGATCTAAGTAAAATACAGTGATATCCCCAGGTATACCTATGCTGTACACAGACACATGTGTTCATGTAATTAGGGATTAAATGAGGTTTAAACATTTGCACTAATTTCATTAGCAATATATCAAAATGAAAGGTGCAAAGATAAGTCTAGAATGTTTTGGATTTATGGAACTATAAAGTTTTTACAACTGCCACTGGCCCTGCTTGCACACCCGCGCCCCCCCCATCCCCCCCCACCATTCTTGGCCTTTCCCCCCCCGTACCAATTTCCCCCCCCCGCCCCCCCCCCCCCCCCCGTGGACTTTCTCTTTGGAAAGAGAAAAATGGAACTTTCTAATGAAAGGTCATCGGAGGGAAATTGTTACAATAAGGAAAAGGCCACCTCTTCTCCAGAGACTTTACACATTCTAAAATTTCTGCGGGAAAACTTTAACTGGGAGCTGAGAGTTGGTTGCTTAATTGGTTAGTAAACCATATGAGAACACTGTATACCGGAAGACATGAAAACTAACCACAGACTTTACAAAATGTATTTACCACAAGTCAGTGCTTTTATCTATCTTAACAAGGAGTTAATAAACTGCTTTTCTTCACTCTTGAGGGCACACAAGAGGCAGAAAAAACTGTGATGGTCTCAATATTTTACACAAAATAGATCCCAGCTTAGGAAGTAATATACACGCAGAGGAGGTGTAGGCAGTGGGAGTGCTTTGACCATCAATCACATGGAAATTTCAACCTTTGGCCACAACTTTATATCGAGTCAATTTATTCTGACCTGATGAGATGGGGTGAGAGGAAGTTGTTTTCTATTGACATGTGGAAAATTACAAAATAAATCTCACATGTATTTGCCCAAAAACTTGGTCACAAATAAGTCAGACATGCTAACTACAGTATATGCCTAATTGAAATTTATAATCCAAGGGATGGAGGTAGTTTTCATTTCTTTTAAAAGGAAAAACATTTCCAAGCCAATTACATATCTTCTCTAAGCAGTGTATTTATGAAGTTCAACAGCCATTAAGCTAAATAGACAAGATATATGGGCCCTGAGTTCCTTTTTAAATCATCATAGACTCTAAAATGGAATCTTCATCTTGAACTTCATGGATGTCTCTTATCTCATTGGATTTCTAGGCCCAAACTAGCATTACATCTATAAGTATAGCAATAATATTGTTTAATATTATTTTTATTATTGTTTAGGGTCCTGCCTAACACTGTTCATATAAAATTTTATTGAGTTCTATAGCACTAAGTCAGTTGTTAAGATTACATGGTTACACTATGCACATGATTATGACTCCACATGCTGATACTGAATCTTTAGGTAGGCTGCTGAAATCCAAATCTCCATAACCGAAAATTCAAACTCTTACATGTAGTATCAACAATTTCTACATAGTAAATAAGTACAAAATATCAATGGTAAATTATCCTAAACATATATTCCTTATGTCTATCAAAAGCTGAAAAGGCTGGGCTTGGGTGAGCTCAGTGGGTTAACTCAAGGTTTTGGATAGAATTTGGCTCTGCCCTACACGTTTTTCAATGTCCTCGGATCAGTAGACTAGCTGTGCCATGGAAATTTTACATTGAAGATTGAAGTACAAAGTATACGTTAAACATTCATGAGGCTTCAGCTCATATCTAACAGAGCTGCTGGGGCTTACATCCTGTGGACCAAAGCAAACCAGGTCTGTAGTGTAAAGCCTGACAGTAAGGAAACACACTCCTCTCTAATAAGGTAACATGGAGAGTTGCTTGGCAAAAGATGTGTGTATACAAACTGGTGAAATAAAGGGAAACAATGATTCAGCATACATAGCTTTTTGTTGGAATCCCATGCTGTTATAATCTATTGTATATAATTGTATAGATGTCTGGTTTCTAATGAGAAAATATCAATGCATAATTCTGATATATTCATGAACATTGCAAAAAAAATAATAAAATCTGTGGGCTAGAGAGATGCCTCTGGAGTTAAAAGTTCTGCCTGCTCTTCCAGTCCATCCACATTCAGTTCCTAGCATCTACATGACAGCTGACAACTGTCTGTAATTCCAGCCCCTGGGTTTAAATGTCCTCTTTTGGCCTCCTTGGGTATTACATGCAAATAGAACATTCTAACACTTATATACTTAAAAATAAATAAAATCTGAAAAAAAACAATTAAAATCAAATCTGATCTACGAAATAAGTCAACAGCCCACTCCTATAACTGTAACACTCAGGAAACTGAGGCAGGAGGATCTCCAGGTTGAGGCCAGCCTGGGTCATATACAGAGTTCCAGGGAAGCCTGAACTATAAAACAAAACATTGTCTAAAATTAAATAGATAATACAGAAGCAGGGAGAACAATGGATCGGAGGATGCTCTGTAGAGTGGCTGTCTGCAGAAGCTTTTGAAGACCCGAAACTGGACAAGCACGATGAAAATAGCTTTTTTGAAACAGGGTGGACAGTGTAGCAGGCAAAGCAGACAGAAAACTGTCAATCCATCAGTCATTAGCCACTAAGGTCTAACAAATTGTGGAGTTTGAGGACAGAAGAAAGTTTTCTTTCAGATTACCTCAGCACCTCAGGAAATAGATACAAGTGAAAGGTTTTCTACCCTTGAAACAAGGGGGTGGAGTGAGAAGAAGAAAAGACAATCACTTGCTCACATTCCCTGAGATACTCTTAGAGTTATTGTGATGCAAAGACCCATTGTCTCTAAATAATAAAAAGAACTGCAGTCTTGACAAGGGAGACTTCCATTCTCCATAGAAACAGATTATCTTTCATGGAAATCCTTCTACATTAGCTGACTTCTTGGCATGGCTAAAAGGAGTTTGAGTTAGCATTAGGCTTTAAGTGCCTTAATATTACACACACACAAACACACACACACACACACACACACACACACACACACACACACACACAC
>JANHMN010000005.1:81204171-81237337 GCA_030674055.1 Rhabdomys pumilio
CACACACACACACACACACACACACACACACACACACACACACACACGACAGGATTTCACTGTATAGCTTGGAACTTGCTATGCAAACCAGGCTGGCCTCAAATTCACAGAGATCCACCTGTTTCTGCCTTCCCAAGTGCTAGAATGAAGGCATGTACCACACCATGCACAACAATGTTTTTGGAAATTACTTTGTCATGGATGTACCATGCAAAAGATTGTTACCCAAAAAAGTAGACCTGTTCTAGAAAGTATGTAGAGGTGGTCATACAACTAGAGATGCTAATGAATCAGTTAAGAATAAACAATTGGGGCTGCAAAGATTGCACAGCAGTTAAGAGCGTGAGCTGATCTTCCAAAGGACTGGGGTTCAATACTCACCACACATATGGTGACTCACAGCCATCTGTAACTCCAGTTCCAGAGGATCCCTACTTTGTCTTCTGGACCCTATTGGCAGGAGGCACACAAGGAATGCACAGACATACACACAGCTAAATCCCCCTACCCAGCACACAAAATAAGTTAACATTGAAAAAGGAAACTACTGAGCAATTAGTACAGAGTGACCATGTTGTATTGTAGCTCTTCCCACTTTGTGCTATGTAATTTTCATTTTTATTCTCTCTCTCTCTCTCTCTCTCTCTCTCTTTCTTCCCCTTCCCCTTCTCCCCCTCTCCCTCTCCCTTTCTCCCACCCCACTCTCTCTCCTAAGCATGTTCTCCCTAATACTGTGAGCTGTACTCATTCTCTATGGTTCTCCCCCCACCCCATGACCACTGGTACACTCTGAGACAGATTTCCATTCTAGTTTAACTCAAACAACGTGGCTTTTTCTCTTTTTCTCCTCCATTTTTCTTCTCAGGCCAGCTGCAGAGATTTATATCTTGCATGCCTTGGGATTTTTCTTTTAAAAGCTAATAAAGGTGTTCTCAAGCTTAAAACATAAAATAAAAAGAATGAACTGCCTGGATGCCAGCACCTAAATCTCTTCCTGGAGTAGAATAGATACACAGATATTATTCAATTGATTAGTCAATTGCTTAGAAAAGATAAAGATATCAAAAAATCAATGATTTCCAGTGATAATGTATCCCTGTAATGGCAACAAAATAGTAATGGCCTTCCTCTTGTAGCACAAAGTAAAAAGCAAAGCAAACACTCTTTCCATCTTCTTCTGCATTTTAATCATCTATAGTTCAAAGAAGTTGTATAGCTCCATTAGAATTGGGTACATGTTTTAATTATAACATATGAATTAACTTTTTGCCCTTTCTTGTACCTTCATGGAGAAAGGGAACTTTAATGAATAAATAAAATGTGGAATTATATTTGTACATTCCAAATAAAATAAGGGGAAAAGAATCTAGGAAACTATGCTAAGTCATAGTATATGTTTATGAACACTAGTATACCTTCTGTTAATTCTGCTATACTCATAGATCAGTATCTTGTCCGCTTGTCACCAGTAAGGCTTCCTCCAGCAACAGATGGGGAAGGGTGCAAAGACCCACAGTCAAACATTATACAGAAAGAGTCTAAATTGAACATCTCCATCAAGTTCTTTACTTGGAGACCAGGAAACCCTGTGGAAGAAGGTAAGGAAAGATTATAGGAGTCAGGAGGATCGAGGACAGCAGGAAAACATGAACAAGACTCACCGAATTAATTAAACAGGAATCATATGAGGTCACAGAGACTCAAGTGGCAACCATGGGGTTTCCATGTCTGTGTTAGGTCCTCTGCATATATGGTATGGCTGTTAGCTTGGTGTTTTGTGGGACTCCTAACAGTGGGCGTGGGAGTATCTCTGACTCTTTTACCTTCTCTTGGGACTTTTCCTCCTGTTGTGTTGCCTTGCCCAGCATCAATATGAGAGCTGTCACTGTCTCTTACTGCAACTTGATTTGTTCTGTTTGGTTGATGTCTCTTGGAGACTGCTGTTTTCACAAGAAGAAACAGAGTGGGAGTAGATCTTGGGGAGAGAGGTGAGAGAGATGGGAAGAGTGAAGAGAGGGGAAACTGTGGTAGGCATGTATTACATGAGAGAAGAGTCTAGTTTCAATTTATAGCAAAATAAAAAATTCAGTGTATACATATGTGTGAGTGTCCGTGAGTATGTGTGTGTGCATCTTCTCTTAAGTAATAATACACAGTTTACCAATAAAAAGAAAGCTGAATCCCAAAATACTCCAAAGCCAAACTAAAAATGTGAGCCAATATGTCAAAACTTAGTGAACATTTTTACGACCCATCAATTGTATCATTGCAAGTCATTAGAGAGGAGATTTTGATGAACATCAATTTAAAACATCAAGAAAAATAAATGATCCTTCATTTCTTTCCTTCTCTTTGTTCTCACCTTCAAGTTGTTAAGGTCTTTGAGAAGAATAAAAGATGACACTTCAGTAGCTCACAAATCAGACTTAACTGTTCCCATGTCAGTTTGAGTTTAGAAAAGATTACTTTCATCTAACAGCCCTCTCAGATACAGTAGGATGGCTGGGTACTATGTCACCTCCAGAAATGATTTATACTGCATCCATTGAAAATTTAAAGTATTAGAGAACTCTGCCTTCTATCTGTCTCTGTATTTCTAAAAGAGCTCCTAACGGTGCCTCAGTATCAAAAAGAAGAAAAAAGGCATTTTCCTATTATTTAACTATGTAACTACTTGAAAGTAAAGTTGTGTTTATATTAAGGTTCAGAATAGAGGTCAAAATATCACACTAATAAAACTATTCACCATCTTTCTTGTCAAGTCAAGCTTAAAGTTTGTTCTCTTTTGTTTGTTTGTTTGTTTGTTTGTTTCATTAAAAGTCTAAATTGCATGTAAGGTCCCTTATGAGAAAGATTAGTGTGGATAATTCTTTTTCTCAATAAACTCCCAATCTGTCAGGCAGGCTAAGAGATCGCACATGTTTACAATCTGCAGAATAAGATGATGACTATCTGAGAAAGGCATCACTGGTGCTCTCAGAAAAAGAAAATAAATTCAAAAACTAAGCAAAGCTGAGAATATAATGATGTTCTCTAATTTAGATACATCTGATACCAGGGATCATCAAGGAAACATATGGAGTTTTATATATAAGGGGGAAGGGAGATTTGTGAGCTTTTAGACAAAACAAGTGAGAATAATAGGATAGTAACTCCTAGTGCCTGTACCAGGAATACAGATTTTATAAGATAATTGGTGAGAACACAAAATGCAATGTGATATCAGCTGCTCTTTAGAAGTGATATGAGGCAGGGATAACTTGAGAGAGCTCTCTTTCAGGTGAATGCTAACAAAATGTCTACTACAATAAAAGGCCCTATAATGAAACCTCAAGCCAAGGTACTAACAGTGGGAATGGCAAATAGTGTCTAAAGTGAAAATATACAAGGAGGTGTAATCACCACAACAGCCTATATGCTATGATATGAATACTATGTAGAGAGAGAAATAGAAGTTACTTGTGAAGATTGCATGACTAGGAGGCAAAAGTGCTGTGGCATTAACACACCTTGGAAGCCAAAAGAGGCATATGGGAAACAGAGATAATTAGTCCAGGTGGAAAATATGTTGAATTTTAAAGCCCTCTCAGAACAATGAACTAAGAAGTTCTGCTTCTTTGGAAACTTTGGTAGCCTCTTTTAGTTCTGTGATTTCATCTCATGTGTGAACACAAAATATAGACAGTAAAGTTTATCACAAGCTACATACTGTCGGGCATCATTGGCAAGGCGGTAATAAGGATACACAGCTCACAGTATTAGTGACTATGGCATTGAAAGGACAGTTCCTGGAGCAGAGGTTTGATAGTTTATTACCTTGCATGAACTGCATTTCCTTCCCCTCATTCATATGTTATTTTCCTTGCCTGTTATGTAAAATTACTCCATTTCCTTTGTTTCATTTGCCTTTTTGAAACGGGATCCCACTGTGTTGCCCAAGCCTCTCCCTCCCATGTACTGAGATTACAGAGGAATGCCACTAAAGCCCAGCTACACTTTCTATGGGACAAATTTTATTGTATACATTTAAAGCATTCGATATGATGTTCTAAGGTTTATATAAAGTAAAGAAGTTACTACAGTGAAACAAATTAACCTCCATCACCTAGTGTAATTACTCCTTTTCCTATAAGAAATTCATTTAGCAAAAATCTTGATATTAGACAGATGTCATACAGACCCCAAGAGAACACAAATGCCAGCCCAGGCTACTATACCCAGCAAAACTCTCAATTACCATAGATGGAGAAACCAAGATAATCCACGACAAAACCAAATTTACACAATATCTTTCCACAGACCCAGCACTACAAAGGATAATAGCAGGAAAGCTCCAATACAAAGAGGGAAATTATGCCTTAGAAAGAGAAAGAAAGTAATCCTCTTCCAACAAATTCAAGATAGCCACACAAAGTAATTCCACCTCTAATAACAAAAATAACAGAAAGCAACAATCACTGTTCCTTAATATTTCTTAACATAAATGGACTCAATTCTCCAATTAAAAGACATAGGCTAATGGACTGGATACATAAACAGGACCAGCATTCTGCTTCATACAGGAAACCCACCTCAGTGACAAAGACAGACTCTACCTTAGAGTAAAAGGCTGGAAAACAATTTTTCAAGCAAATGGTCCTAAGAAACAAGCTGGAGTAGCCACTCTAAAATGTCTAGCCCGAGAACACAAAGGCAGGAACTCATGGCTCCACCTGTATAGGTCGTTGAGGGTGGCCTTGCCTGGCATCAGTGGAAGTGGACGACCTTGGTGCCTGAAAGTTTGGATTCCTTAGTGTTGGAGAATTTGAGAGCAGGGAGGCAGGGATGAGAGGATTGTGGGAGGACATCCTCATAGTAATAGGAGAAGGGGGGATGGGGTAAGGAGTTTTGGGGGGAATGGGAGAGGAGATAACATTGAGGAGTAAATAAATAAAATGTCCAATTTAAAAAAAAAACAGATAATGGGTCTGGCAATTGTAGTTGAGCAATCAAGACATTTTGTCAACAATTTATTACAGGGATTTCGTATAATCCTCAAGGACAAGGTATTGTGGAAGAGGCCCAAGGAACTTTATATAGATTGGTGAGATATACTGTTGCTGAGACAAAGAATGATGAAGATTTGTGAGCTTGCTGAGTGCCCTGTGAAGGGTGACTGGGGAGCTGTATTGGACATATGTTTCTGACCCACCTTTGCTTAACTATCTCCCAGATGGCACAAGCTGCCTTGCCTCAAATTTTTAGACTTTGTGGGATAGAAAATTGAAAAGAGAAACTATGTCTCTTGTATTCTTCTTAAAGGTGCTGAGCTATTAGGACTCAATCATGTACTGGTCTAAAAAATCAATCCAATATGAGAAACAACAGTCTACTTTTGGAAGACTGGATCTGGACTTTGTCAGGAACATATTTGGAAGCTAGCTGTAGCTCACTATGATGTTAGGATAGCAAGAGATAATGTTGGGACAGAATCTGGATTTCAAACAAGGGTTAGTGCATGTTTTAAGGCTCTTTTAATTGTCAAGCTAAAATTGGTTTTGTCTCTTCTATGGCATTTATTGTAAGTTGCATTGACTGTGAAATTTCCAATTATGTTAGTCTGTTGAAACCTGGCATGTTTGTTATATTGGTCTATCAACCAGCTTTTGTCTCACTGCCCTGAGTATTAGAAAGCCTTGAATCTCTGAAAAAAAAGCTTGAAAGTGCTGGAAGAAGTGAGTTAGGCTTTAAGCGGAAGCAAGAGGCTAGCAGGCTTGATTATTGCTGGTATAGCAGCTTTAATTCCATTAATTGCTAGCACCACTGCTTCTGCAATAGCATTGACACAAAGAGTTAAGACAACTATTTTGTTAACCATCTAGCAAAATATGTTACTAATGTATTGAGGATACAAAAGGTTTTATATAGGTACCTGGAACAACAAATCATGCTCTATAACCCATTCAAATTATCTGAAGGAGGTTCAGGGTTCAAGAGTTAGGAGCCATCCCAAGTATCATGACAAATATTATTGGAGTAGTGTTACTTTTGAAAGTCACAATGAGTTTCATTATAATTAGAAAAAAGTTTAAAGACACCTGTAGGATATTTGGCACAATCCTAACACCTCTCTGAGTGTGTTAACTTTGCATAATGAGATTATGAATTTAAAGAATGCTGCTCTGTTGACCTTTAATGCTGCAAATAATCCCGATAAAGTTATCCATGGCCTGAGCTCAGTATTTCTGTTTTGGACAAACCTCAGAAATGGCATATATAGCTTGATCAGGCTAGCCCTTCTAGTCCTGGGAATGCTTTTATTCCTGCCCATTGCATTAAAGCTTATCTTTAACAACATCAACATGTTGGCAGCCAAAGTACATGGCTTAAACCTGAAAATGGACCCCCAGACAGAGTTATTAAATTAACAGGCTGGCAAACCAAGGACAGGTAAGATTCTGCACAGAGCCTTACCAATCTAAGACAGAAGTGCATTATCTTTGATAATGCATATTCCATGATTGGTAAGGAAGGCATTCTTGTCAGAACAACGTAAGACAGGTTCAGTCTTGTTAACGAAATAAAAAAAAAAGGAGGAGAGGTGGAGAGCCTTTGGGGCTGCTAGGCAAGAAGCTGTCATGGGCCAAGAACAAGAAAAGGGGTTGCCTGACAGGAATATGACATTGGCCAAGGACAAGGAAGTAGCCTTCAAGCAGGAATCTGACATTAGACTAGAACAAAGAAGTAATTTCAGGTAGGAGTATAAACTATAGGCTACAAAAAAAGAAGTAATCTCAGGCAGGAATCTAAATATTAGGCCAGAACAAAGAAGTAATTTCAGAAAGGATTGTAAATTTTAGACTAGAACAAGGAAGTAGGCTTAAGTCATGAAAATGACCTTGGGCTAGAATAGGGAAGTAGGCTCAGATACTTTGGTCATCTTGATAAGCCCTTAGAAACAATGATCATGAGAGTGTTCACATAATTGGGTTTAATGCCTTGCTTTTTCTTTGACTGTTTGACTTTATTGTATTGCTTGTTCCTTGACTATCTGCATCTATTGTATTTCTAGATGCTCAACCTAGAACTGACCTTGTTACATGCATGTAATCAAAATGATATAAAAGCATAAAGGAAGAGGGGGTATAGTATAGGGGGTTCTAGGGAGGGAAAATGGGGAAAGAGGATGGCATCTGTACTGTAAATAAATAAAATATCCAGTAAAAAAAATCTTGAGTAAACTGTTGCTACCAGTAACTATAGTCTGCATGACACACATTTGTTCTTATATATTTGCTGCTACGTATCTTTTGACCATCTTTTACTTCAAGATTTTCAGCTCCACTCTACTCTTGCACTTGACCATGAGCCATTGTAAATTAAATAGACTCACACGGCAGTATAATTAAACTGGTATTTCTGATATGGAGTGCTTAAGTGAGCTTGAGAAAACGTTACCTTAGCTGTGTTAAGAAATGGTATAAATCCGTGTTCAATCAGGCAAAGCAAAATTTCCCTTCCATTAAATCTCCACGACAGAAAGAAAAAATGAGTTAGGAAGAAAAGAGGCAATGACAAGGAAAGAAATGGGAAGAGGAGAAAGACTGGGGAGGAAGAGAAGAAAATGAATGCATCGGAGTGCATTAGAATCACATAAACATGATTTCTTAAAATAAATCAATACAAGGGCAAAAAATAAAAATTTGTCCCTAGTATTCATTAATCTGACAAAGCAAATCCCTCATTAATTCAACTTCAAATATCTAGACTGTACTTACACCTATTAGATGTTTTTCAAAGGTGGAAACTGGAGAGGCTAATGAATCCAAGTTTTCCACATTAATCCCAGCTTTGATTGTGTCAGGTGTTTCAACTCAGCCAATGTTCTTACACTTTAGCCTTAATTTTTCAGGTATAGAATACTTATTAATAACACTGCCCTTTAGTGGTATGTTAAATTAAAAGAAAGGAATGCATGATGGGGTGTTTGTGGCCCTCACCATTCTCGGATACATGGTCTCCATAAGTTCTAGTTCACTTTCCTATAGAATTTCTGTTTCTTAGAATGAAATGAAATGGTATTTGGTGGCACCTGGAAAACAGTAGATTAATTCTCAGCAAACTTCCACACTAATAAAGTGGTGTTTGAAAAAATAGCTTTAGATATGGTCACAACTATATCCTCATGTTACTTTTTAAGTCATTATTTAGAATGAACTTATTTTATTGAGCCATGCCTTCTGGTCACATTGGATTTCTGTATATTCTACAAGCTAAAATAAAACTGTACCACGTGCACTGGAGTATTTTCAATCACTCCAAAACACCATCTTACTGCAGTGCTTTATTTTAGACTCAAGCCATATTTGACTTTGAAACTCAGCTAAAAGAGAAAACTCAGTGTTGATTAGCTATCAAATCTCCACTAAGTGCCTCAAGATAACTGAACACAACTCCTCTTCATCTTAGTTGCATAAATTTGGCCCTAATTTTAGTGGACCTGACCTTGAAATTCAGGTTAAAGTTATACAAAACCTATGGATGTTTGACATTTTGTAGTAATTAGTTGCATAAAGCCTGGATCTTTATATATGCACAGAATGTTAATTTCACAAGAACTGATATAGCTCACAAATATGTGTGGTAATGTTTTAAATACTATTTTTGTCATAATTAATGAAGTGCAGCAGCATTACAAAGCATTTATGTTCTTTCCTATAGCTTTTGTATGTTTTTGTTTTCTAGTGGTGCTAGGGCTCTAACTGGGAGTCAAGAGGCTACAAGGCCAGCTAGTCTCAACTTTCGGGTCACAACACTTTGGGGATCATATGTCTGATATCCTGAGTATCAGATATTTGCATTACAATTCATAGCAGTAGCAAAATTACAGTCATGAAGTAGCAACTAAATAATTTTATGGTTGGGGCCAACAGAACATGAAGAGTTGTATTAAAGGGTCGCAGCATTAGAAGGGCAAAAACCTCTGCTACAGGCAATTGCTCTGCTACTGAGCTAGACATCCAGTACTAGTGCAGAAAATATTTGTGTCATAAATAACTAACATCTAATGGAAATACAGTACAAACTAAAAATAATATTTATGAGTTCATTTATTTAAGAAGAATAGGGACAAATCTAGGAATGTGTAAATTTAGTATCTTGAACCATGAAAATGAGACCCATTTTTTTAAATATCTCAGCTTCCCGTGAGCCTTATTCTCAAGCATAAACATAGTTTCCAGTTGCTAAAGGTATGCACAAGCCCTGCTAGTCCAGAACAAAAGGTATTGCCAATTTTCAACAATCCCAGTAAAGATTTGAAGGCTGTTCCATGTCTCTCTTGGATATAATTGTGGTGGTCATGGGTATGGAATACTTTGATAAGCCAGGACATCTATCTATAGTGGTAGCACGCTGAGCATGCTTGTTTTCTCATTTGATAGGACAGACCTGAGCTATGTGTGTGGAACCAGTGGAATCAGAATCATGCAATATACATGGACTGGGAGCATTAAGAGGGGAATGGCTCACCTTAGAAAAATTGCAGTGGTGGCACTTCATTAAAGGGAAGGGCTGCCAAGCAGAAAAAAAATAGGATCCCATAAGGGCGTAGTGGAGTACAGAACGATCATGTACAGCAGTGCATTTTCTTAGCATGTGTGACTGTTCAAATATTGTTTAATAGAGAATTTCCCGATTGGAAAATAATAATAATCACTGACCTTTTTTTCTATATAAGTATATTTATGTTATCCGGTAGTTGTATCTCAGTCGATAGAGTGCCTATCTAAGCATACCAGACAGAGACTCTGGATTTGGTCCCTAGTACTTCCAAATCCAGATGGTGGCTCATAGGCCTGTAATACAATCCCAACCACTTCAGAGGTGGAAGCAGGAAGATCAAGAGTTCAAGGTCATCTCCATATTTAATCAGCTCTTGGCCTACAGGAGCTACATAAAGCCCTGTCTCCTAAACAGAAAAGGTAGGGCCTGAGATGTAGTTCGGTGCTAGAGTACTTGTCTCACATGTTTGCAGCCCAAGGTTCAATCTCCACCATTCTTCCTGCCTTCCAAAAATAGACGTGGACTGATTTGATTTAGATCAAGTACCTGAACAAAGGCTTGAAGTTTCTGCCTTTCATTTAGACCACTGTAGAGAACATTATGCTGGCGATGTCTATTTTGGAAATTCATCTGCCTGTACATCACTAGCTCCGTGAGTTTTCCTGGCCCATTAAGTAACTTCACAAAGTGTTGCTGTCTCTAGGGAGAAAGAAAACTCCATGAAAAGGAAACAGAAAGCAAGTACATTTTCTTCAACAAGAATGTTCTTTCAGCTTAGCTCATTTCTGTCACCTAGTTCAGAATGTGATTGTGACTTCCTCCTGTGCTAATTTTAAATTTGTTATTTATTCTACATATGAAGGTCTTTGCTCTTAACATTTTCTTCTGTCAGATACCTTAGCACAAAGCAATTTTATTTGTGTGATTATTATAGTGAACTATAATGAGCAAAGTTGTTGGTATTATTAGGTATTGATAACTGGTAAATACCCCACCCCTTCCACTTCTGTGCCCATTCTAGCTACCTGAATGTGCTTCTTTCTCTAGAAAAAAAATCAATGATGACAATAATGACCACTTCACAATGACAGGGGATCCACTGTCCTCTTCTTGCCTTCACAGGACATCTAAACACAGGTGCCACCCTATCCACAGTAGCCAGGAAGCAGAAACAAAGAACTGGTTTCCAGTATTAGGTATGATTTTCCTCCTGTTAAATGGATCTTAAGTCTGTTAGACAGCTGTTAGTTGCCACTCACATGTGAATGACATTTATTTCATCTTTATGCATATTTTGCCATGCTGGTCAGTGTCATGGCTCATAGATGTTGCAGCTGGGTAGGACTGTTTATTTGCCTGTGTATAGTGGTTTCTGAAACCATGGAAGCTAGATCACAGGAAAAAGTTTTAAAGACCAGATCCAGCTCAAATAATCTGAGTTCTATAAGAGTCCACTCTCAACATGTGGGAGGCAACTGAAGGCTACACAAATAGTTTATATTGATTTGAGAGTCACGTGGAATATTCTCAACCACTGGATATCATGCTCAGTACTGGGGATGTTGTTAGTCTATGGAGAGAGTTATAGAGTGCATTGTTAACATAAGTCGTTTAATCCCCCCCCCCCCTTCTCCATGTGTGTCTAATGTTAGGTAAAATATAAAATAATATGAGTTCTTAAGGTATTGTCAGACAATTTTGGTGCCATTTGTCCTTTGTCCCCCCATCTGCTTCAACCTCCTCCATTCACCCAATCGGAGCTCTCTTCCCATTAGTCCATTGTCTGTTTTGTACCACCTGTATCCCTGTAACCTGCTAGTACCCTCCCAACCCTTCTCACGAGGTCCTTTGTACTTTCCCCTGTTTACTCACATCTGAGGACTTGAAGTTAGGGATCACAGATGAGTGAGAACATGCTCCACTTGTGTTTCTGGGTCTGGGTTACCTCTCTCCATATAATATTTGGTAGGACCATCATCCATTTACCTTCAAATTATATTATTTCACTTTTCTTTACACCTTAATAGTATTCTATTGATTTATTGAACCCAACTACAATACCTATGAACCACAATAGTAGGCAGCATGGCAAGATATGCATAAAGGTGCAAGAAGTGGCACTCACTTGTGAGTGGCGACCAGCAGCTGTCTAATGTACTAAAGCCCATTCAACAGGAGAGAAACCGTGACTGTTATTGGAAACCAGTTTTCCATAGTTAGTAATCTTAGAAAAGAATCTATTACCATTATATTATTTATTACTGTTATTATAGTAATAATCACCTTTACAGTATATGTACACTGTTATATATATATGAGAGTTTTGCCTCTCATATAACATTTATTTAACACTATGTCTGTAAACCACATATGTGCAGTGCCCACAGAGGCCAGAAGACGGCACTGCAATCCCTGAAACTGAAGTGGCAAACCATTTTGAACTACCAAGAGGATTGCAACCCCATAGGAAGAACAACAATATCAATCAACCAGAGCCCCCAGAGTTCCCAGAGACTAAACTACCAACCAAAGAATACACATAGAGGGATGCATGGCTCCAGCTGCATATGTAGCAGAGGATGGCCTTATCAGACATCAGTGGGAGGAGAGGCCCTTGATCCTGTGAAGGCTTGATGCCCCAGTGTAGGGAAATGCCAGGGCGGAGGTGGGAGTGGGTGGGTGAGTGGGGGAGCACCCTCATAGAAACAGGGGAGGGGGTGAAATAGGGAGTTTCAGGAGCAGAAACTGGGAAAGGGGATAACAATTGAAATGTAAATGAATAAAATATCCAATTAAAAAGAAGAATCTAATCACAGTCCTCTGGAAGAAGAGGCAGTGTTACTAATTGTTGAGACATCTCTCTAACCACAAACTCTTACTCTTTTCAAACATCTATTTTTACTTTTTTTTTTATTACATTGTGTGTGTGTCTGTGTAGTGTCCACAGAGGCCAGAAGAGGGCACTGTATCCCCAGGAGCTGGAGTCACAGGAAGCAGTGAACTTCCTGATGTGGATGCCGAGAACTGAACCTGGTCCTCTGAAAGAACAGCATGAGCCCCTAACTGCTCAGCTTTATTCTCCACCCCAACCTCTCTCTTAAGTAACAGCTTCCTTGAAAGTCTCACACTATTATGTACATTTACATCCTATGGTTTTTATTTTATTACATTAAATTAAATTATTAAATACATTGCAAAATAATGTATTTTCGTCTGCAGGTTAAAGCAGTCTCCCAAATGTACTTTCGACGTTCCTCACATTATACTTCAATTCATCTTACCTAACATTATTTGGACATGTTTGTTTATACGTCCACTTAACATTGTAACTCTGACATGTGTGTTTTACTTACAGCTTTCAGTTAAAATTCATTTGGCCCTGACTACTAATACTTTGTCTGTAGTTCATATGGAGGTCATCCTCTTGTAGTGTTCACGAGAAGAGCTCGTGATAGTCAGATGTTATAGTGTATGTGCATAATCCCAGCACTCAGGAAACTGAAAAGGATTACTAATAGAGGCCAGCCTGAAGCACGTAGTAAGACACTGTCTCAAAAAAGGCTTCCTTGAGCTGGAGAGATGACTCCATGGTTAAGAGCACTTACTACTCTTCCAGAGAGCCCAGGTTCAGTTCCTGGTACCAATATGGCAGCTCACGACTATCTGTAATTCCAGTTCCAAGAGACTGATGCCATGTTCTGGCCTCTTTGAGTACCAAGCAAAAACATGCCATGCAGAGACATATATGCAGGCTAAACATTCATACGTATCAAATAACAGAAACATTTTTTTAAAGGAGCTTTTTGTAATGATCTCATACTCTTGCTGCCATGGGCAGGAGCTGCTCCCACTGCTCAGAATATTATTATGCTTTCCCTACTCTGAAACTGTGTGCTTAAATAAGTCCTTCATTCTCCAAGTTGCTTCTGTCAGATATTTTGTTCCATAACAAGAAAAAGCAGCTGATACAGAAAAATAATACCAAAGAAGTGAACTGTTGCTGTGATAAACCTTGCTGTTACTATCACAAGCTTTTGGAAATATGTTCTGGGGCAAATGTGAAAGACTTTGGAGGTGTGGACCATGGAAGCCTCACAATTGTTGATAGAAGTTACCGGGCCATTCTTGTGTAATTAAGAAAACCACAATAGTGATGATGATGATGATGATGATGATGATGATGATAATTTCTTACTCTCATAAAGAAAGGAGGAAAAAAGTTCATAACAATACCTCCATATCTTCATGCATCTACAACACCATGACTAACTATAAAAATGCTGCACTTAGCCAAGTATGGTGGCATACTCCTATAATTTCAGCACTTGGGAGGCAGAAGCAGGAGACTCAGAAGTTCAAGGTTATCCTTAACTACATAGCAACTTTGAGGTCAGTGAAACAACACCAAAGGTTTTTTCTCTTGAATTTTCTCAGTGCTTCCCTCAGCATCCTCATTCTTCTCACTCCGGTCTGTGCAGCTTATATTGAGTCTCCACTTCCTTTGTTTGCCTTATGTATTTACACTTAAATATGATCCCTATACTAATCAAATGTGTTGAGGGTTATTGTTCTCGTGATTTTAATCAAAAGAGGGTTCATCTGACAATGGCCTATAACCATCTCGTTAAGTATCATGTAACCATGGCAAGTTTTCCAGTGGAGAGATTGGCACATCAACCCAGACACAATACCTTTGGCCCAAAATTTGTCCTGCCTACAAGATGTACTGGGGTAACCATGACCCAGAAATTGTGGGAGTGGCCAAGCAATGATTGTTCCAACTCATCTCCCGATACTGCCCAGAGGGTTATGTATATTCATGAGTATCGAATATCGTGAGTATATTCAGCTCATGTTAGAACCAAACACGAATGGGAAAAAAAAGTCAATGAAATGATTCCAAATAAGACCAACAGTGTCAGTTAACCTGGGCCCTGGGGAGCTCCCAAAGACTAAGTCACCAACCAAAGAGCATACATAAGCTGGTCGGAGACCCCCAGCATATATGTATAAGCAAAGGACTGAGTACCTTGTCTGGACCCAGTGGGAGAGGATGCACCTAATCCTGTAGAAACTTGATGCTCCAGGTAGGGGGATGCCCAGGGAGGCACCTGCTCAGAAACAAAGGAGAGAGGAAGGGGATGAAGAACTCTGGGAGTGGGGAGCAGGAGGGGATAATATTTGGGATGTAAAGAAAATAATTTACTTTAGAAAAAGAAATTATTCCTAATGATATTCTTCTATGCTCTTAGATTGCCATATAGCCTAGTTGTCAGAGAGATTGTCAGAGAGATTTAATCCAGAAACTGATGGTAACAGATACAAAAACACACAGGTGGAACATGGAGAATCATGTAAAAGATGGGGGAGAGGGAGCCAGAGGAGTTAAGGACATCAGAAGAACACCCACAGAATCAACCAACCTGATCACAAAGGAGTTCACAGAGACTGACCTGCAAACCAAAGATCCAGGATGGGGCTGACGTAGGCCCTCCACATATATGTTACAGTGTATAGTGTCTTCTTCTGGGACTCCTAACAGTGGGAGTAGAGGCTATCTCTTACTCTGTTGCCTACCTTTGGGACCCTTTCCCTCTACTGAGTTGCCTTGTCTATCTTTATTAGAAGAGGAGGTGCCTAGTCTTACTGCAACCAAGAGAGACAGGATCTTTTGATGAATTGTGTTGCCTTAGGTGTTCTAGTCCGTGTGCCTCTGGGTGGTTTGCAATATGATTAGATGGAAAGAAGACCCTTATAAAACTCAGCCATTTTATTCTCATACTGTGCAAAGAAGAGCTTTGGGATTATTTTCCAGATTCATAACATAGAAAAGAAATATTGTCTTAGAATTAAGTGAGTATAGTTTCCTGCCATATACCTCAAAAGCCCCAATTACAGTATCTATAAAAGAGTAAACCAATCTCAATAAAAAAGAACAAGTACTCTTGTCACTTGCTTGTTACAAATGAGTCATCAGTCTAAATTAGATTTCAGTAGTTATGTTAAGTGTGAATGTCTTCTTCTTTTTTCAATTTGACCTTTTTTCTCTTTAATCATTTTTTACAATCCAGAATTTATTCCCCTCTCTGAATTTCCTACATCCCACACATCCTCCCTCAAAACCCCACCCATCTCCAAGAGGATGTCGTCACCCTACCCCTACCCCATCAGACTGCCCCACTCCCTGGGACCCCAAGTCTCTTGAGGGTTAGGTATATCTTCTCCAACTGAGCTCGAACCAGGCAGTCTTCTTCTGTAAATGTGTTGGGTGCCTCATACTTGCTGGTGTATGATGCTTGGCTGGTGACTCAGTGTCTGAGAGATCCTTGGGGTCCAGGTTAGTTGAGACTGCTGGTCTTCCTATAGGGTCAACCTACTTCTCAGCTTCTTCCAGCTTTTCCCTAACTTAACCACTTGAGTCACCAGCTTCTGTTCATTGGTTGGGTGTAAATATCTGCATCTGACTCTTTCAGCTGCTTATTGGGCCTTTCAGAGGGCATTCACGCTAGGCCCCTGTTTGTATGCACATCATAGCATCAGTAATAGTGTCAGGCCTTGGGGCCTTCCTTGAGCTGGATCCCAAATTGGACCTGTCACTGGGCCTTCTTTTCCTCAGGCTCCTGTCCATCTTTGTCCCTGCAGTTCTTTCAGACAGGAACAATTATGGGTCAGAGTTTTTGACTGTGAACTGTCAATCCCACACTTGATGCCCTGTCTTTCAGCTAGAAGTGGGCTCTACAAATTCCCTCTCCCCACTGTAGGGCATTTCATCTAAGGTCCCTCCCTTTGAGTCATGAGAGTATCTCACCTCCCAGGTCTTTGATACATTCTGTAGGGTCCCCAACCTCCTACCTTCTGAGGTTGCATGTTTCTATTCTTTCTTCTGGCTCTCAGGACTTCAGTCTTGTTCCCCCACCCAATACCTGATTATGTTCCCCTCTTCTCTTCCCTGTCCCCTTTCTGACCCAGGTTCCTCCCTCCCTGCCCCGTCCTGAGATTGCTTTATTCTCCCTCCCAAGTAGGATTAAGATATCCTCACACGGACCGTTTGGCTTGTTAGCCTTCTTGAGTTCTATGGACTGTATCCTGGGTATTCTGTACTTTGGGCTAATTTTAATTTCCTCAGTTTTTGTTGTTATGTCTCCCTTTTCATTTCTGATTTTTGTTTAAGTTGGTACAACCACTCTGGAAATCAGCCTGGTGGTTCCTCAGAAAATTGGACATAGTACCACCTGAGGACTCAGGCATACCACTTCTGAGCATATACTCAAAATATTCTCCAGCATGTAACAAGGACACATGCTCCACTATGTTCATAGCAGCCATATTTTTAATAGCCAGAAGCTGGAAACAACCCAAATGTCCCACAACAAAAGAATGGATACAGAAAATGTGGTTCATTTACACAATGGAATACTACTCAGCTATTAATAATGAGGACATTGTGAGTTTTGCAGGTCAATTGATGGTACTAGAAAATATCCTGAGTGTGGTGCCTCAGATCCAAAAGGACATGCATGGTATGTACTCACTAGTAAGTGGATACTAGCCAAACTAACTAAAGGGCCCAGAGACAGTATCCCAGTTAACAAAATTAGAAATAAAAAGGGAAACACAATAACAGAAACTGAGAAAATTAGAAAAAAATTATCAGATCCTACTACAAAAGCCTATACTCAACAAAACTGTAAAATCTAGATGAATGGATGATTTTCTAGACAGATACCAGGTACCAAAGTTAAATCAAGTATGGATGTCTTGAAGTTTAAAAGATACTATAGGTTACTTGTAAGTTTTCCTTGAGAAATGGCTTGACAATTCCATGAGTAGTTTCTGATCTGGTCTTGCTTGGAGACATGAATTAGATTTTTTTTTCAAAATTTCTACAGTTATATGAGCTTGTAACATAAAAGTGTACTTCTTTTGCTTCATAGAATCTTCTGTTTATCCCCTTTTTACAAACAGTTCTGTTGAGGTATAACTGATATTGTATAAGTTGCATGTATTTAAGATGTATAGTTTGACAAATTTGAGCACATGCTGATGAAATGATGATCACACTAAAGAATGAGTATATTTACTACTCCAAAATTGTTTATGTATATCACCTATAATGGTTAGGCCTGATAGACAGACAGACTTTTTTTTCATTCAGCTGAAATAATTGTGTAATAAGCAAACTTAACAAGAAAACAACAGGAACCACAAAGAAACAAATGTATTGTCATTTGTGATGTTCTGTAAAATAGGATGTTTTATTAGTCGATGGTGCGGAAACACACACACATATACATTCTCTCTTTTGTCCTCCTTTTCCTTCCCCATTTTTCCTGTCCTCCTTGTGTATGTGTGTATCTGAGTCTTTTAGTCACACTTTTCCTGTCCTCTCATTATATCAATGATGACTTCAATAGCTTTGATCAAGGAAAAATCTCACCTAAAAGTGATAATAAGCCAAGAGTGGTGACTCGTGCATGCAATTTCAAATGAGACAGATACCAGGTCATAAAAATTGGTGGAGATCTTTGGCCAGCCTGGGTTACATAGTAAGTTCCAGGACAACCTGGAATACACTGTGATATTCTGTGACATTCTGTATCAACAAAACGATAATCTAGTAATACCTCACTTGTGTGTTTTAGGGAGCATCAAGTTAGCACATAGATTGGAAATCCATGTGTGAATCAAAAAATCCTATACACATATGACTATCACCGTATTAAAGTTGTACTCCATGGAAACAGGAACAACAGGAGTAACTATGCTTTTGGCTCCAGGTCAAACCCAATCAGGAATAAACACTTGTCTGGCTAATTGTCAGAACAGGTGGTTTGAAGTTCACTGTATAAATGACTGCAAAGAGCATAAGAAAATCCTCATTTTGAGGCTAGAATGTGACACAGTAACAAACGAACAAAGATGACTAATGTGTTGCAGCAGCCGGAGACTATAGAAATCTAAAATGAATTGTGAAGATCCGCCCTGGTGCAGTAGCACATGCTACCTCTAATGCCAGCATTCAGAGGATAAAGGCAGTAGGATGAAGAATTGAAGGTCATGTTTCATCCTACATAAGACCTTGCTTCAAAACAAACAAATCATAAAGCTCTCTAACACACACCAGAAGCTGTGATCATTGGGAATGACAAAGTGACAGCAACCATTTCAACATGTCCCTCTAGCAGAAAGATTCCTGGGTCTTTAATTAGGAAAGGCATTTATAACACAAATCTAGATGACTGCTTTTATGGTGGAGCACAGCGAGAGCTTCTGAGCCATGTTTGAATACTCCTCTAACAAAAGACAATACACAAAATGGGGAGTTACAGGTCATGAAGAAATATTGACCTGTTAAAATTCCACAAATAACTGGAGAGTTCTTGGAATAATACACAAGGCTCATAATTAAAAGGGTGCCCAAATCAACTAATCTGTACATCAACTTGGAAGATGGAATTCACACATAACAATAAATGAGAATAAATAGACAGAACCAGTTAAAACAAGTTATTATTTGAGAGTGGCAGCTCATACATGTAATCCCAGCACTTAAGAGGCTGAAGTAGAATGACAGCTATTAGACTGAGTCCAGCCTGGACTACATGATACATTTTAAAACAGGCTGAGCAATAATGTGAAGCCTTATTTAAAAACAAAAGCAAGAAAGGTGAAGGCAAGATGCTGCTCAGTTGATTTGATGTATTTAGTCTTTATCTAGCATGCACAAACACCTGTGTTTGATCCCTAGCACCATATACAACTGAACATCAAAGCGCATGCCGGTAATGCTAGCACTTGGGAGGTCTCTACACAAAGATAAGAAATCTGAAGTCATCCTCAGCTACACAGTAAATTCAAAGGCATCCTGGAGTTCATGAGATTCTGTCAGCAATATTAGTTTGGATTTAAAAATGCCTTATGCCAAAAACTTTTTTTGTAGAAGAAGTAATTTTAATGTAGCATAAGATGCATTTGAATTAGGTGAAATTGTCTGTGATTGGCATAATATTTTATAATAAGCATTTTTGTAATCAGATCAGGAATGGTACACTGAAAAGTTTACCCAGAAGAAACATCAGGAGGTCGTTGGGTGGGTGTCAGTGTCTGTGCCACCTGGAGACACAATGCTCTTCATTTGTGGCAAGCCATGAGCATCAAGAATACACTTAACGTAAGAGTGGCTGTATGCTGTCTTGTTTATGGAAAGAAGCAGGTCACTAAAGAATAACCATTTCCAGTCAAGTTTATAAGAGAATAGAAAGAAACCTATTGAACCGATCTGGGCAATGTGAGTAGAAGCAAAAATCTGGTCAATGTATATAGCAATATGGTCATGAAAGAGGGCAGTCCTTTCTCTCAGTAGTGACCCTTATCCAGACCAACTCCTGCCTACCTTTCCATGAGAATCCTTGCAGACTGCAGGATTTAATGCATGAAGCTCTTGCTGTTTTCTTTGTTTTTTTTTTCCATTTTTTATTGGATATTTTATTTACATTTCAGATGCCATCCCCTTTCCCCATTTCCCCTCCCTAGAAAACCCCTATCTCATGCCCCCTTCTCCTTTTTGCTTTTATACAATTTTTCTAATGATAATCAATCGAAGACTTTATAAGTTTGGTAGTGCTCAATATCAATCAAAAGTGTAACCCAATACCCAACCTGGATATATCAACTATCTTAGACTGGCGGAAACATGTGAACATCTGCCTCTATGTCCCCCCTCCTTTTTCTCTTTCTCATCCCCTAGATCATTCTCTCCTTCTCCTCTTCCTCTCCTTACTCCTCATCTTCCTCTCCCTACTCCTCCCACCTTAGCTCCTCCTACATATCACACTTCCTGTTAAAATAAAAAACTCTTTCTCTCAAAATACAATTAGAGCATAACTATACCAATTTGTGTCAGTAAGGTACAAGATAGACCTAATACCCAGTCGATCATTTTGTTGACTCACCAGAACCTCTGTCATCTCTTTTAACTAAAACACTTAGTTCTGAACCTGGCTTATGTTCTGTTTTTAGAATGAATTTTATCTCAAAACCATCTTCTCAAAGTAAAGAGCCTGGGTTAGCTAGAGACTATAAGTCTTCAACACCGTCAGAAATCCAGAATGACTGAGTTAACTGAAATTGTGGGAAGCACAAAGCATAACTTCTAAAACTTAGCCAACTTACAGAGACCGCTGAACACCTAGACAGTCTCTAAACCTCAAAACGTTGGAGCATCCAATCTTCAGCCTTCTGGCCCAGGATCATCTGACAGACCTAGTAATATAGAATTATTAAGGGCTGATTACTCAGTCTTGGAAGATATAATCAGTCGACTATTCTGCAAGTGTGTCCTTTTCTGGACAATAATTTGTCTGTAGATGAAAAGAGGAAATTTTTGCCTAGTGGCTGTCTCACCACAACTGGAGTAGTTCCAAAGATGCTCAATTTCTTCTTAGAATTCAAGACAGGGAAGCTATCAGGAGCAGACAGGTCTCTAATCAAAATAAACATTAATACAGAAATGTTTGTAATGTCAATTCTGTGGACTTCTGATGTTTTGAAAACCAACTATGTTATCTATATAGGGCAACCCAGACTGTTGTCTGTTAACTCCTCTCAGCTATTTCTAAATAAAATATAGAAAACACCCTAACAATAAACTCAAAGCCATGAATTTGCTATAGGCCCTTAACTCACAGTCTAACCATCTCAAATCAGTTTTTAAAAAGTTAAGGAAGGACTGGGTCTAAGCCTTGTATTCCTTTTTTGTATGTGAAAATCTTTATTGGATATTTTATTTACATTTCAGATGCCATCCCCTTTCCCCATTTCCACTTCCTAGAAAACCCCTATCCCATCCCCATTTTTCCTTTTTGCTTTTATACTATTTTTTAATGTTAATCAAAGGCTTTATAAGTTTGGTAATGCTCAATATCAATCAGAAGTGTAACCCAATACCCTAGATATATCAACTATCTTTGACTAGTGGAGACATGTGAACATCTGCCTCTATGCCCTCCTCTTGTCACCTAGCTCCTCCTCTCTTAGACTGGTGGATACATGTGAACATCTGCCTCCATGTCCCCCCCTCCTTTTTCTCTTTCTCATCCCCTAGATCATTCTCTCCTTCTCCTCCTCCTCTCCTTACTCCTCATCTTCCTCTCCTTACTCCTTCCACCTTAGCTCCTCCTACATATCACCCTTCCTGTTAAAATAAAACTTTTCTCTTAGAATACAATTAGAGCATAACTATACCAATTTGTGTCAGTAATGTACAAGATAGGCCTAACACCCAGTCCATCATTTTGTTGACTCACCAGAACCTCTGTCATCTCTCCTAACTAAAACACTTAGTTCTGAACCTGGATTTTTTCTTGGCTTTAGAATGAACATCAGCTGAAAACCATCCATTCGACAACTTTGACTTTCCCACATACTTGGTTATAGTGGATAATCCCTGCCCTTCCTTCCATTCCTCCTTCTTGGATTCCTTCTTTCCTTTGAAAATCTGAACTTCTAGAGACTGAAGAAAAGACCATCCAGTGACTATCCCAACATGGGCTCCATCCCATGGGTGAGCACCACACCCTGACACTATAACTGGTACCATACTGTGCTTGCAGACAGAAGCCTGGCATGACTGTCCTATGAGAGGCTCTGCTACCAGCTGACTGAAACAGATGCAGATACTTATACCCAATCATTGGACTGAGTATGGGGACCTGTATAGAAGACTTAGGGTAAGGATTGAAGGAGCTGAAGGAGATTGCAACCCTATAGGAAGATCAACAGTGTCAACTAATCCCTCAGAGATCCCAAGAGTAAAGCCACCAACCATAGAGCATACATAAGCTGGTCTGTGGCCCCTGGCACATGTGTAGCAGAGGACTGCTTTGTCTGGCCTCAGTGGAAGATGATGCACCTGTAAGGATTTGATGGCCCCAGGAGGAGGATGCCCCAAAGCTCAGAATACCCAAGATACAATCCACAGACAACATGAAGCTCAAGAAGAAGGAAGACCGAAGTGTGGATGCTTCAGTCCTACTTAGAAGGGGGAACAAAATGACCATGGGAGGAAATACAAAGTGTGGAACAGAGACTGAAAGGCCATCCAGAGACTGCCCCACCTGGGGATTTATCCCATATACAGTCGCCAAACCCAGACACTATTGTGGATACCAAGAAGTGTATGCTAATGGGAGCCTGATATAGCTGTCTCCTGGGAAGATCTGCCAGAGTGTGACCAATATAGAGGTAGATGCTCACAGCCAACCATTGAACTGAGCACGGGGTCCCCAATGGGGTCCCCAATGGAGGAGTTAGAGAAAGGACTAAAGGAGCTGAAGGGGTTTGCAACCCCATAAAAAGAACAACAATGTTAACCTACCAGACCCCCCCCCAGAGCTCCAGGAACTAAACCACCAACTGAAGAGTACACATGGAGGAACCCATGACTCCAGCTGCATATGTAGCAGAGGATGCCTTGTTGGGGATCAATGGGAGAAGAGGCCCTTGGTCCTGTGAAGGCTTGATGCCCCAGTGTAGGGAATTTGAGGGCGGGGAGGCAGGAGTTGGTAGGTGGGGGAACACCCTCATAGAAGCAGGGGGGGATAGGATAGGAAGATTTGGGGGAGGGACTGGGAAAGGGGATAACATTTGAAATGTAAATAAAGAAAATATCTAATAAAAATATTTTAAGTTAATGAACATGTATAATAAAAATATAAAGATTTACTTTTTAAAAAACATTTATGAAAAGGAAAACTGAACTATTAGAAACAAGTTTCACAGGTTCCTCGGCTTTCGACATGCTCCTGATACCCAAATTTAGTAAGTCATAGATGAAGCTTCACAACTGAAATGGTTCTAGGGATTCTGCTCCATCTCCATGTTCTCAAAATTGAATTATTCTTGGAAAAACAATGGACACAAAAAACTGCAATAAAAGTGTACATAGAACAAAGCTGTTACCACACCAAATGTGCAGTGGCCAAGTATCAGATATCTACTCCAGGATGATGGCCAAATCTGGATCATGGCATCTACTTGACTGGATCTAGAATTAACTATCAGCCAAGCCAGAAGGCACTCATAAGAGATTTTCTTGTATCAGTTCAGTTAAAATGCAAAGACCCATCCTAAATGTGAATGACACCTTCTGTTGGCAGCTCAGAAAAAAAGGAAAACAGGAAAAGCTTTTTGCTTTTTGCTTTTTGCCTGCCTGCCTTCACATTACGCAGGGGAAGCTCATCTAAGCTGGTTGCATCTTGCCTTGGCTGCTGCTGCCATTCTTCAGTGACATGATAAAGTTATATGACTGGACTCAAGTCCATGCTGAAGGAACTCCAATTTCTTCCACACTGCCCAGAATGCTTAGTTAGCAAGATACTAGGCATAAGCCTATAATAATAATAGGGCTGGAGCACAAAGTAGGAAAATAAAGTAATAGATGAGGGCTGCAGATGCTGAATTCTAATAAATTGGAAAAACAAAAACAAAAAACAAAAAAAAACAAAAAAGAAAAAATTCAAAATTATTCAATTAACCCTAAAGAGTTGTTACACAGGTCTTACTACATTTACCATGCCTTTTTAAAAAAAGTTAATGTAGATCAAAGTAGGTTCTTTCACAATGCTAGGGAAGTAAGTGCTCTTTCTACCTGTGAACTATGCCTCCAGCCCTTTCTTTTTTCTTTTCTATGCATCTGTGAGATTCCAGTTACAGCCATCCATTTGTCATTCCTCCCTCAGCAAATATGCCTGCCTGACTGTGCCTTCTTCTTGAAAATATATTTGAACTACCACCTATCTTGGGAGTTTCTCTTTTGACACCAGGCTCTTTCCTTGTCTGGCACCCACTAAAGTGCCTCCTCTCCAATGCTCGTCACACTTGCACTGACACTGCTCATCTCTTTCTGTTTATACCAACTTGCCAAGTCCTTAATTAAGAACTGACTTTGCTACCTGTTCCCAAGTTACCTTCTAGGTCTCTTTAGTACTGTGGTAAATCTGCAGAAAAGAGGGAGAGAAGGGAAAAACACAGTGATCCAGTTTTTTTAAAAAAAAAAAAAATACAACCAACAAAATACAACATCAAACGAATGCTCAGTGAAAAATAAACCATTTTGTTTTCTAACATTATGTCTCAATAAGCAAAAGAAAACATCTATGATGGTAATTTATTATATTTGTGTTTTGCCTGCTGATAAGCTCATTTCTTCAGTGTACTTTCTGGAGAAGAAACTTCAGTGACGTTTTTCTAGTCACAGATTTTCACAGATTGTCTTTCACTTTAATCAGAAGACAAAGTATCCAACATCATCCAAATATAGCTATATATTTGTCAAATATGAATCACATGCTATGTCTAGGCAGGGTTTGGGGTGTAGGGAAACATGAGTAGACTAAAGCTTATATTCAGGGAAGAAGAAGATATAAAATAAGTATACAAGGAAATAAAGTAACATAACTGTTATCAGATTAATGAGTTGGCCCATCTTGAAGTAGAAAACATTAAAGAGGCCGGCAGAAGGCAGCAGCCTGGGCTGGTGTGCAGGCCTATAATCCTAGCTACTTGGGAAGATGAGGAAAGAAAATCTTGAGTTAAAGGCCTAACTCGACTACAGAGAAACTTGAAATTCAGCCTGGGCACATTGTCAGACTCTCTAAGTGAGAGACATAAATAAAACATAAAATGGATAGAAAATATACCTCAGTGGCCAAGTGTTTCCCTAGTTTGTATGTGACCTTCCTGGGTTTCATACCCAGGAACAAGGGGGGAAAATAAAATTACAAACAGGAGAAAGCAAATGGTTGTTGTTAAATTTAAAGAAAACAAACAAACAAAAAATCCCTAACAGGACTTCTAACTAGGCATATCTGCCCTGTAATCTGAGCTCTGGGATGACTGATGGATTAGGAATGTGAGTTCAAGACCTTCCTGAGCTCCATAACAAAAAATAACAACAGAATTAAAACATACAGAACTTTAAAAACAAATGGAACTGAATTCAAATTCATTTCTACCACCTACTGCTTGCTTTTGAACAAATTATGTGTTTTCCCTTAGCCTAGCTGTCTCGTCTTTAAGGAAATGAAAGGTCTCTCTACCTTCAGGTTATTAGAAGAATTACATCATTCATAAAAATATTTCACATGGTATAGATGCGGAGTGGGCAACTAAGGCATAGTAGATATAATGATTATGGTGATATATTGAAACTAATGAATAAAAATTTTGAATGATTATTTTGAAGTAAGATTTCATTGCATAATAGCATATGATATTTAAAAAACATTCTTTCACTCTACACATACAAATATAGAAAATCCTAAAAAGATTGTGCAACCCAAACTCCTCCTTCTGAAAGTGAAATTCTATCGACACCACAGAGGCCACCATAGCTGCCTAGAGTCTGGCTGATGAAGATTCACTGTAGACTTCCAGTCTGAAAAATGCCTGCATTCAGCTCAAGGTATGCACCTTGATGTTAAATACTTGAGCTCTCTTGTCTCAATTTGGAACTATTTTGAAGATTCACTTTAAATCTTTCTGGTAACCTCTGGATTTACTTCCCTCATTCCCCCAAAGAGGGAACCTATTCTCCATAAACATGCTCCCCAATGTCCTTTTGAAAGCCTGCTTTAGGGCAAACTTAATCGAGTATGGGTAAAACACTGTCATTGAATAGGGTTGGCAAACATCACTGTAAATAGCCACATGGTTAAGAGGAATATTAGGCTTTGTTGCACCGTGTGTTCTCTGCCATGTCTGCTTGACCATTCTTATGTAAAAGCAGCCACAGACTATACAAAATATAAACAAACAAACAAATAAATAAATAAAATATATTAGGCAGAATGGGATATTTGTTAGAGAACTTGCCTATCATGAGTAAGGCCTTGAATTCCTTCCCCAGCACTGCCAATAAATAAACAAATAAATAAATAAAGTCTAGTTTATATACCCTGAATTTCAATTTTAAATTTCATATAATTTTCACCTGCCAATAAATGAATAAAAATTAAATAAAGTCTAGTTTATATTCTTCACTGAATTTCAATTTAAATTGTGCATAATTTTCACATGCTCTAAAACATTTTTGACTTAAGCTTTTGGGCCTTTCAAATCATATTAAAGTTAAAAATAATAAAACATGCCAAGTGTGATGTGGTGCTACATGTTCTTACTCTTCCTAGCATGTGGAAGGCACAGGTGGACAGATCTCCGTGTGTTAGACACCAGCCTGGTATACATAGGGAGTTCCAGGACAGCTGGAGCTACAGAATAAAGAGACCCTCCCTCAAGAATAAGAAAAACAAAAGAGGAAAAGAAAAAAAGAAAGGAAAAGAAAGAAAAGAAAAGAGAAAAAGAAAACCTATCCTTAGCTCACAAGACTCTAATGCTATCATAAAGTTAGATTTGACCAATGGCTCATAGTTTTCCAGTTCCTGGGCTGAATAAAAGATTAAGACAGTTATGCACATGTAAAGCTAATGTTTTAGTAAACAAATGTACAGAAATTGAAATTATGGACTCCTTGGTCTTGTATGGAGCATACAGAAGACCTTTTTCTGGCTCCAAGTCAGAAGAACACATGAAAAAGGAAAATGGGGGGAAAGTATTCATAAATCCTTTTGAACAGCACAGCACCATAAAAAATCACACTCAGCAAAATAAAACAAAATGCTTCAATGTTCATAGTTGGAGGTTTTTTGTTGAAAAAAATGCTATCTCTATTACTAAATAGAATTAGGAGATTTAAGTCACTGTCTTGTGGCTGTACCTTTTCATTTAAAATAAAAACGCATCCAGATTTGATGGCACATGCCTATAATGCCAGCACTTGTGGGATAGAAGCAGGATAAGGAAGTCAAGATCATTGGCTCTGTGAGGATTGCAAAACAAGTCTAAACTAATTGAACCTTTTTGCAAAAAAAGTTTAAACAATTGAAATATTTTTGTTATTCATTTAATATTTACAAAGAATATGCCTAAATGACTTACTGATACAGCATAGAAGAAAAAAAAGATACAAGCTTATACTTAGAAAAATGTCAGTCCATCCAAGTTCAACAACCTTCTTGTAGTTCATTTCTTTTCAGAAGAAACAACCTAGACAAATGTATATAAATAAGAAACAGATGTTTAATTCCCAATTCTTAAATCTGTCAACTTCCTGGATTGCCATAGTGTTTCCTTTTGTTCTTGATTTGGCTTATCTTCCAATTTCACTACTCCTAAACTTAAATCACAATACCTTCCTCTCTCTGTGATCATTTTTATTTTTGCTCTGATTCTGTATAAACTTGCCCTTGAAACCATTCTTGTGGTTCCTCTTCCTGTATCCCTTCAGTATGTGATTTCTCAAACTCTCCTTTACTAATCACTAATTCCTTCCATAGTTCCCTCCATCACATCCTCTGATCAAATGAATACAATATTTCCTTAGGATTCATGGGAATGAGTGGAAGTGACAGGAGTCTTCTCTATGGAGTTATATTGCTATACTGAGAAATATGAAGACTAGGGGTGCTGATCTCAGATGATACCAACTGCAATAGGTGGCTAATAACTATGTCCTTGACTTTCGAAGTGTCCAGGTTCTTCTCTTTAGACACTTGAAGACTAAGTTGATCTACATTTGTCATGATGAATTCTGATGCCAGAATCTGGGTAGGAGAACTGTCATGAAACACAGTGTCCATAATGTATTGCTTATACAACTCCACCACCTTCTGTTCCAGGTACTCATTGAGCACTGCATTTGACATAGGTTTCTGCATTTGCAAGCTGCTTTTCTCTTTGATGCTGGTTATCCTCCAGTAGGATGAGTACCGCTGAATAGGTTTGAGGGGAAGTTCAGTGAGCTGAGTAGAAATGGAATCCTCCATGGACAAAGAAATCTCAGATGACTTTAGCAAAGGACCATCTTCAAAGCTGCTCTCGGAGGGAAAATCTGCCATTACTGAGTTAATGGCCATCACCTGTCCCCCTGCAATATGTAAGTCATTGTAATTTTTGCAAATACTTTTACAAGAAGGTGGAACCAAGTAGGTCTCCCTGATCACATCTCTGCATATGCCAACTGCAGCTAAGGCTGGACTTTCGAATACAGGGTTGGTGTTGGCCTGTAGCACTGTTCTGCTCTGGCTTCTGCTGTGCTGACTCGCTCTTGTATGCACTGATGAAATAAACTTCCCAGAGGATTTGCAGCTCACATAAAGACTTTGAACTTGTGTTTCATCCACAGAGGAATATGAGAGAGCAGCAACAGAACTTGTCTCTTCGTCCTGGACCCCAGCCACCGGCTCATTATAAGATGCACAATTCCAGTGAATGTCCTTCCAGTAGGTAAGTCCACTAAGATATCCTTCTGACAGCATTCTGAAAAGAGAATTCATGAGAAATAATGGGAGAAAAGAAGGCTAGAAAAAATTAATTTGCAGTGGCTATTTAAAAAATGAAAGATGATTAATTCATTCACTCACCAGGCCATCACTCACTGTATACTTGATGTATACCATACCTATAGTATATGCTGGAGATATAAAGAAGAAAGGCTACAACTCATCTTTCTCTTATGGAAGAAGATAAACTGGATACAAATAATCTCAATATCATAATACTGGGGATTATAACAGTGGTAGCCACAAATGTAGCATAAAGAAAAGGATCCTAACATAGCCAAGGGCATAAAAGGAAGACTCACCAGATGTGGCATGTGTCAGTGCAGCTCAAGCATAAAGGGTAAATAGAAGTTGGGGCTACAGACATACAATTAGAAGAAGGCACTGTGGCATGGCCTATTCACTACAAAATAAAAAGCTGAGAAGAAAAAAAATGGAACTGTACAATAGTACAAAATTTGATTACAAAGGGCTTTGGGAATTGGACAAAAGAATTATGTTGTGCCCAGGAAAAAAAAAAGTGGAGATATTGCTGTCTGGAGAGCCACATGGCTAGTGTGTTATGAGAAAAAGATTGAAGAAATATGTGGCAAATTCTACTGAGACAAGAACTGTAATGTTGCTGAAGTTTTAAATGTTCTTTCCTGGGGCCTAGACAGCAATAAGGATATAGGAGTGATTCTGTAAGTGTTTGTTACATTGATGAAACAATTGACAAGAATTCTGAAACTAATTTATGAGTGATAAATTATGAAAGACCAATATTTCCCCTTACCTTTTAAAGCTATGTTGTATTTTTCTTTGTATTCTTCTCACATCACAGAATATATCCTAGAAATGTCTACACTCAACTAACAAGTTTACCTCTACCCTAGTTATTAAAATTCTTTTCTGACAGTATGCCTTCTCACGCTTTCCCTCCCCCTTCCATGTCTTTAGCAGTTGTCATTGAAGTCTGGGGTTGAGAGTACAGGCCAGAAACCAGCAGCTGCATTTTCTAAAAAAAGGAACACACTGGCATTCCTGGAATTTGAGCAACGGGCAACAGTGAGAACTGGTTGTCTTTGATCACAAGGGCTGGGCTACTGAAACAGACCTGTCAATTTGACACTGAAAATGAAAAGTCAAAGGAAGTATAATTTTTAAAGGTACATAACATTATGCTTTTTCAGTTTCAGCCCTTCTTTTATATTTATGCATTTTCCAAGTAACTAAAATGTTCCTTTTAAAAACTGTACAAAGATAATGTTGTAAGTATCTGTATTTTTGGAATTATTTTCAAAGTATATTAATCAAATTCACCAGTTGCTTAAACATAGGCACAGTTAATTAATGCAATGAAAAGGTACAAAGCTAAGTTTTCAACTAATATGTGAATAATAATGCTTGTATTCTTAGTATAAGGACAAAAGAGAAAATATGATACCAAACTTAAAGAAATACTTTCAAAGTACAGTTCTAACCTCAATAAAACTAGTATCCAGATGAAAAGATAAATTTTAAACACGTGAGAGGATAACCTGCCAAGCAGCAAAGATGACCATAGAGGCTCTAATAGTGATGAAGCTACTTCCCCAACCTATCCCCACCAGGATGTAGCATGCCATTCTGCTTACAGGCTCAGAATATCACTGAGAATCACGGCAAAAGTTCACTGTTGACTTTTCAATTTCTATATAAATTTTAGAGAATCTTGACAGAGACTGTCCTGGACAGCATAGAGAGAATCTAAAAAATTAAAAATAAAAATAAAAGTTGACAGGGAAAGCATGTCTTAAAACAAACAAGCAAACAAAAACTAAAAGTCAAGCATGGTGCTGTGCATCCAAAATCCTGGCACTTGGGAAGCTGAGGCAGAAGATCTGGAATCTAAGTCCAATCATGTCTCATATAAATCAAAAGAAAAGAAAGAGGTGAGTATACTAACAATAAAAAAAAATGATTTTTGAGATACTATAACTGGAGATTTTGAACTTCATAATCTAAATTCAGAACCATTAAGAGCTTAGGGCATAATATCTATACATAAGTATTATGAAGTCAGGAACCAACTGCCCTGTCCAGCAAGGCTCCAAGAATGGACCTGAGTAGAGTGTATAAGGAAAAGAGAAACACACAGAGAAACACAAATAAAAAAACCTGGGATCAGGTGGACCAGGCTCTCTAATGGAGAAACCACAGCACCCCAGGAGCTCAGTGTGTTTATTATTGTTCTGGCTGGTCTTGGGTCAACTTGACTAGCAGGCTAGAATTAGCTGAATAGAAAGAACCTTAAGTGAGTAAATGCCTCCATAAGATTTGCTGTAAGGAATTTTCTTAATTAGTTATTGATGAGGGAGGGCCCAGCCCATTGTGGATGGTACCATCCCTGGGCTGGTGGTCCTGGGTTCTATAAGAAAATAGGGTGAGCAAGCCATGAGGAGTAAGTCAAAAAGCAACATTCCTCCATGGCCTCTGCCTTAGCTCCTTCCTCCAGTATCCTGACTTGTTTGAGTTCCTGTCTTGACTTTCTTTGGGTGATGAACATCAATATAGACATGTAAGCTGAATAAACCCTTTTCTCCCCAACTTGCTTTTCAGTCATGGGGTTTTGTCACAGCAAGAGAAACCCTAACTAAGACAATTACATAGAGTTAAATAGAGATTTAGCGTTACTGCATGCAGCTGAACAAGGAGGGTGGGTGATTCCATACAGATAAAAAAAAGGGCATGTAACTGAACCACAAAGACAGATTTAGTTAATCTCAGTAAGAACAGTCTCTATAAGGGAAAATCTTTCAGGCTATAAATATCTGAAGAAAGAAAGCTGTGGTAGACATTTTCTGCACACACTATTAACACCCACACTTGGATACTCAAAGAAGGCTTCGCCATTTTCTTCTGGGCCTAAGGTTAGAGTCTTTGAGTTGGCTGTGCCCTTGCCAACAACACATGCTCACTCAGACAGGACTTCACTCACTCAGGACTTCCTTTGCTCTCCATACCCTAGCTCCCATGGAGAAAGTGTGGAGACAGGAGCTCTTGGAAATTCTCTCATGCCTAGCAAGATGTAAAATCAGACAGGCACATGGCTCAGATAGACAGACAGTCCTGAGGCTGCCTTATCCAGTCTCCTTAAAAACTAAAAAGATGTTAAAAGCCTGTATACCGGAAGGATGCCTACAATTGGGATAGAAAGATTGCAGACAAAACTACAAAGAGCACTAACCAGGGGCTACTGGAAGAAGTTGCCAAGGATATGCATGTGATGACATGGTGAAATCAAAGATAGTCTCTATCTCTACATATGTCCATTCTTAACTGATCATCCAGTTCCGTATACGAGCATTCTGGAACTCAGAGGTAAGACCTGGGAGGAGGCAGCCACTGAGGTAAACATGATAGGCAAAAGAATAAAAGAGGCAAAAGGCACAGTTACTAAAGGCTGGTGCAACTGTAGACCTTTACTAAAATAGAATATCATGTCACCATTACAACAGTGAAAAAAAGAAAGAAATAAACACATTTATCTCAAAACATAGTTTGGATAAACATAGTCTACCAAGGTGACCAGTGACTAACAGCTGCTCTATTGTTCTCATTATATTATCAATATATTTTATATCATCATTACTGTAGATAGTGATACCTCCACGGGCTGGGGGATGAATTAGTTTGACACGACTGCACAAGGACCTGAGTCTAGATCCCTAGCATCCAGGAAAAAGTGCTGTGAGATGAAAACAACTGATTAGTTCCAGGACAACCTTGATTACAGAAAGAGGTCATGACTCAAAGACAAAAATGAATAAATAAATAAATAAATAAATAAATAAATTCAAGTTCCACTGATTCCCCCGCTTGAGAAGCCTGCACTCACTCCTTAAGTATATTTGCTTTCAATTCCTTATCTTATCTGTCTCTGTTTCTTTGATGGTGATGAAGACCTGAAAATACAGGGTAAAGACCTCAATCTGGTCCCTTTGAAAGATCCCTAGCCTTCATCATCTGGAAGACTGTGAAGTGACTAAAAAAACTTTGATTGACAAAGAGTACTTCCTACATAATAGGAAACTGTGAACCCAGATTTGAGATAAGGTAGCAAAGATTCCAAGTAAAAGAGCAGAATAGGCATAGATGTGTGTGTGTGTGTGCATGTGTGTGTGTATCTGTGTCTGTCTGTATATGTGTGTGTCTGTATGTGTGTGTGTGTGTGTGTGTGTGTGTGTGTGTGTGTGTGTGTGTGT
>JANHMN010000005.1:81239005-81267955 GCA_030674055.1 Rhabdomys pumilio
GAGAGAGAGAGAGAGAGAGAGAGAGAGAGAGAGAGAGAGAGAGAGAGGAACATGAAAGTAAAGAGGTGAGAAATATGACTAAAGGCAGAAGGGGAAACCAGAGACAGTAATGGATAACCAAGAAGCAAAGCAAAGCAGGAGGGAAATTACAGCGGGGGGTGCATAAAAACAAAGACTAGCTTTGCATATATGTATCCTAATGAAACACATATATTTGTATGCTAACCTGTGTTCAACACCCTCTTCTCGCACCCTCAGACACTAGGCACACAAGTATTACATATACATACCTGCAGGCACTCACACGTACATATAAAATAAAAATAAATAAACTTTTTAAAAAGTAGGACTGGGGAACTAACTCAGTGTCATAGTACTTACTTGCCTAGCAGTTGCAAACTCTTGGATTTAATCCAAGTTCCACAAAGGTTAAAAAATGATTTTAAAAGTACAGAAAAATATTTTAGAGTAACTAAGAAGAAACGAAAAGAAAGTGACTCTTCCTGTACAGCTGGATTGTGGCAAAGACAAGGGAGGGTGTCAAAAGTGAACTTTTATGCTTCTGAAACATAAGACTCACTTAACAAAGCAGTGGGCAGGTCAGAGGCTCCTTAGACAGGGAATAGCAACACATGTCAATAAGTCTCTCTCGCCTCCCTTGTGTTTGGCAGTGACAGACTCTAGTCTATAAGGTGTTATTTTTCAGAGTCACACGTGCCTTGAGAGCCTTTCTTGAAGAGCCTGTCTTTCTTTGCCGGGTTCCTATTCAGTTAGACTCCAAATCACCCCTGACTCTTTAGATTCATCAGTCTGATGTGGGAGAGGCTTCTCTCAAGGTGTGGTAATATTTATGAAAAGCACTGATTATCTCCATACCTTCACAATAATGAAGGAAGTCCTAGAAGTTTGGTATTTGTGAAGAGATTTGTTAGCATCTTAATTATGATAAGAAAAGTCTCCACCAGGTACAATCCTCCACCTCTAGCTGAGCAGGGTACAATCCCAGCACTTGGGAGACTCAAGCACGAAAATCATGGAAATTAAAACCAGCCTCTGCTACAGGCTAAGACTGTCAACAAGAACAAGAAAAGAACAACAACCTGCCATTCTTGTATATGAAGCCAAGTGCAGATTAGTAAAGTGAAAATTCATCCTAATGTCTATGGATAGATTTGTCCCCTTAGAGGGAAGAGTAATAGCATCAGAGAAATCCATTGAAAGAGACAAGGATGAAAGCATTCCATTTAACTTCAGATATTGTTAAGCACTTCTAATAAAAAAATAATCCTAAGTCAAAAAAGCTCCAAAGTTTTAATGCTCTTTACTGCCAGTATGACATCATAAATGTACAATTAATCTCATGTCACAGGCTAAGTTCAGGAGCACAAAAAAAAAATTTTATAAAGTTGTGTTTGGTGTCACTGTGTATGTACAAAATGATACATAAAATTTACATTTCCCAAAAGATATCATTATGTGTACACGAGTATTTCAAAATGTCTAACAAATCTCTTCTGGTCCCAAGCATTTAGGATTAAAGATTCCCAACCTGACATTCAAGGGTAAGTTTTCAGAGTGTGGTGAAGTCTAACAGGAAAGCTCAAGATGAATGAACTTCAGTGAGATTGACAGACTGTAGCTAAGGCTACAAGCTCAGAGACTTCGAGATTCATTCTCCACCTGACAACAGATGCAACAGGAAATAAATAGGAAGGTCTAAGAACTAAGCATGGCGGAGCACTCCCATATGCCTAGCACTTGGAAAGTAAAAGCAGATGGATCAAAATCAATCTTGGTTACATAGCAAATATGAAGCCAGGCTGAGTTACAGGATAATGCCTTAAAAACTATAGTCACCAAAACCCTCTCAAATGTGGGAATAAAGATGAAAAAGGGACCCAAAATAAGTTCAGAGTCAAGATTGAGGGCTGAGTCCTATGACCCTAGCAGAGGGAAGATTGCTGTGACTTGACGCTTGCTTAGGTTAACGTAGTAAAAACCAGCTTCAGTAACACAAGCAGCACCTTTGAGTCTAAATATTTTGAAATATAGCACTAGTGCTGTCTGAAGTGGGGCTGAAGCATGTTTAGCTTTTGTTCCTCTTAGATGAGATTTCTAAGTACAAATATCTGTGTCTAGGGAATGCCAGTATGATGAAGTGTATCCATAAGGCTAGCACTTGAGAGACAAACACAGGAGGAGGCCAGCTCCATCTCTGTGTTGCTATGATCCAGGCCAGGCAGGACTCCATTGAAAGACTATGTCTGAAATGACAGAGGGAGAGACAAAAGGAGGAAGATTGATTCCATCATAGAGATAAGTCAATAATAAAACCAGCTTCCAAAAAGAGGAAGTCGGGAGCCTCAGAAACTTTCTGGCATTTGTCATAATGCCCCATAATGCACACCACATTGCCTTGTCACAGATCTTTGTAAAGACTGCAGGAGTTTCAGAAGTACTGAACAGACTCCCATTTTAGTTTCGGGTGTTAAATTGAGCGGCTTTGGAACAATGCATCCAAAGTCACCAGATACTCAGACACTATCCGTCAGAAAACAGAATTTACAGTTACATTACCTAACTTTTTAAAGACTCGGTTGCTTGTGTGTAAACTGAGAATTCCATTATCTCTCGAGTGTCCAGAATCTTGACTATTGCCTGAATTTAGGAAGAGGCCTAAGTGGATTTACCCAGAATCTGATGTTTCTGAGAGCTGACAGCAGAGGGCAGTAGAAAGCAAAGCACAGAGCTTTCTGAAAGCATTCTGAAGCTGTACAGACTAAACTAATGCTGCTGCACAGAAATTGCAAACAGAAATATGCAAAGACAATTGAATTGAGCTGCACTTCAGAGCCCCAGTCTATAATACCAGCACTCTGAAAACTGACACAGGAACATAACTGTAAGTTTGAGGCCAACTTGGGCTACATGGCAAGACCAAAAAGGGGTTGCAGGTAAAGCTGGTATGACAGCTCATTACATAAAAGCATTTGCTGACAAGCCTGATGACCTCACTTTGATCCCCAGAACCCACTGGGTAGAAGGTGAGAACCAACTTTGGCAAATTTTCTTCTGAGCTCTACATAAGTGCCATTATATGCACACACAAATAAATAAATAATAGACAGATGTCACTTAGTTTTTAAAAAAAATTACTTCATCTTACAACCACAATTTAATGCACCATTAGAATGAACACAGTGTTATGTATTACAGAATCCTTTTTAAAAATCACAAAACAGAATGAAAACTTCCTGGGACTGTTTTAGTTTGTTTCTAGCATTTTTCTTAATAATTTGTATTGCCCATGAAATGTAAAAAAAAAGTTATCATGTTATCTCAAAGGGATACTTAATTTTATTTGAGCACTGGACCTAATGGATTTAGCTGTTCATATACTTTATTGTTTGAAGTTTTATTTCTTATCTTGTGTGTGTGTGTGTGTGTGTGTGTGTTTAGATTCTATCACTGGTTATGTGTGAAAAGAAGACATTCAAGGACATCTGCTGATTAAATGTTCTAGGTAAATTTAGTCTACATTAATCATTACCAGACAGTGGCATACCAAAATTAACCTGGTTTGCAAATTCATAAACTAGAAGTATGGGCTAAAGTGCAGTACTTTGTTCAATCATTTACTTGGCTTTCTGAAGAAACTTTAATATAAATTCTTCCTTCTATTCTCTGTGTGTGTGTCAGTATACATATATCATGAAACTCTTGTTACAATTTCTGTATAGAGACATACATTTGACTTGTACTCTAACAACACAAACACATGATCAAAGAGAAAACCTAGTGGTAGTACATGTCTAATTCCAGCACTAGTAAACCAGAGGCAGGAGGATCAAAAGTTTAAGGCCAGATTGTATACAAATTCTAAGCCAGATAAAACTACATAATGAGAACCTTTCACTACAAAAGAAAAACAAAGCAAAAAGAACTAAAGAGAAAGGACTTTGTAAAGGGGACATCTAAAAAGATGCCTGTTAAGGATAGTAAATATTTAAGGTATTATAGGTCATACAGAGTCTGTTGCAACTCTGCTATCATAGAAGAAAAGCAGACAGACAACATGCAAACAAATTGTTATGGGAATGTTCCAATTAAACTTTATTTATAAAAACAGAGTCCTGGTCTGTGGTTTGCTTAACCCTGAGTGTAATCAGCTACCAGTTGTAGTAGAATATTCCCAACACTTGGAGAACTGATTACTTCAAGGTTAGTCTGGGCTAGGTTATGGTTCAGAGTAAGATCCTGTCTTAAAAATACAAAACAACAAACAAACCCAAAGCAGACACAGAAGGGCTTGGTAAGGCATACCCTAACCTTATGCATTGGGAATTTGAGGCTGAGGATCATGAGTTCAGAACCAGCATGGGCTAAATATAGAGACTTGATCTAAGAAAGAAAGAAAGAAAGAGAGAGAGAGAGAGAGAAAGTAAGACCGGGCAGTGGTGGCACACGTCTTTAATCCCAGCACTTGGGAGGCAGAGGCAGGTGGATTTCTGAGTTCGAGGCCAGCCTGGTCTACAGAGTGAGTTCCAGGACAGCCAGGGCTACACAGAGAAACCCTGTCTCGAAAAAGAAAAAAAAAAAGTAAGAAGGAAGTAAGGAAGTAAGGAAAAGAAAACAATAAGAGGAATAGGGGAATACAAAGGAAAAACAGAAAAAAAGTGGGGAAAGAAAAAATTCAGATAGAATAAATTGAATCACATATCATGATTGCAACTCCGCTTTGGTTGCTTTCTATATACAACTTCTAATCTTTCAACAATATTGGACATTAAATATTATCGTAACTGCCAAATGAGAAAACTGATAAGGTGATAGATATGACTATAAAAATGTCCTTTTGAGAGAAAGAATGAGAAGCAGCAGGAGTAGCAGGGCAATCCATGGAAGTTATGGGGAAATATTATCAACATGTATAATATACATCGATGACAACATCAAAATAAATTGCATCAGTATTTGGATTATACAGACTACTTAATACAGTATATGTTAATAAAAAGTGTATGAAAGGAAAACTGACCTTCCTAAGGTCATACAGCTACTGTCTACTGAAAGCAAGGCTGAGGCCCATGTTTAAAAACTCCAAAGCCTGTATTTAGAACATATTGTTCTGCTGCAGAGTTGAAAGTAGTTAATATCACACAGTTATGATACCAAGCACTTTTGTTCTTCCAAGAAAATGACATCATCCCTGACTTCAATTAATAACAACAGCACTTGCCAAGTACAAGGAAGAAGATGCAGTGAAGTCTATATTTTGTATGCCAATGCTCATTGATAAACAATTTATCTTCCATCTTTGAATATAACAATATTAACATTTTCCTTAGCTAGTCTCAACGCTGTAGCCTAGTCTTGATTTTACAACTACCTTCCACAGGTAATTTAATTTTACCAATGCACACTTTACACATCAACCAAACATCTAGATATGTCAGGCCCTCATGATGTGTGGTCTGCCTGATTAACCTCATCTCTGCCTGTTCACAATAGAAATGAAGACCCTTCCTGTGCTGAGCCTAGTTTCATCTATCCCAATTACCATCCTAGGGATACTTTATTCTTCTATCCTGAGAACTTAGGCTCTATAGTTATCCCTGGCCTATCTCTCATCACTTTCGGGTCTCACCTCAAACACTTGACACTTCAGAGACTCTCTCTTCCTAAGTTAGAAAAATGTTCTACGTTCATTTCTTCCTTATTCCAAGATAGTTACCAGGATTACATGAGATGTTAATAAAAACCCAACCAATACCATAATCACTAAAATTAATAATTGAAACTGTGTGTAACAAAGGAGTAATGGCAATGACAAAAGAGAGATTGCCGATTGGCGTGGAAGGGTTGCATTTGGAATGGTAGTGATCTAGAATACATCTTGTCTCTTGAAGAATACTTCCAGTAAGAGTGAACTAAGACACTAAAAGAGGCTGGACTGAGATGGGTACAAAGGACACCTCCAGTGGCCTAACATGCATGGAGGCAGTGAGCTGGAACCAACGTTATACAACGTTGTGTTGTATAATCTGGCGAGCAAAAAAATCAAAATAAAATGTTGGATGCTATTTCATAGATGCTCTTGGGCTAGTGCTCCCATTCACCATCAAGTCTGCTAGTATAAATTTATCACAGCTGTGTGTCATGGACTACACATGTAATCCCGGTACTCAGTAGTCAGAGATATGAGAATCAAGAGCCATTCTTGATTACATAGTGATCTTGAGGCCTGCATGAGCTGTAAGAGCTTATCTCAAAATAATAACAAGAAGAAATGGTAGCCTTTAGAAATGGTGAAAATTTCATCTAATAACATTTATAAACTTTTTTCATTGAAGTAAATCCTTTGTGAAAATGCATGCTGATTTGTTTCTTGTTTTGTCCTCATGGGCAATATTGCATATGTGCCAGTGAATGACTTTTTTTCAGTCCAGATTTTGAGCAGCAAACTTACTAGAATACAGCTATTATTAAATTTAATTTTGGTGTTCAGGGTGCAGGGTCTGATACAGCCCAGGCTGACATGAAGTTTACTACACAGCCAAGAACAGTCTTGAGCTTCTGATCTTCCTGCCTGCACCACCCGAATGTTATGATAAGAAACATGACCTATCAGAGATGATAACACATACCTGTAATCCTAACACTGGAAAAACTGAAGCAGAAGGATCAAAAGCTTAGCCAGACCATATAATGAGCTTGAGGCCAGCCTGACTTCATGAGACTCTGTCCGAAAAGCTCAAGAAATAAGACCTAAATAAAACATCTATTCTTTCTGAACATGGTGGCACACATCCATAATCCCAGCACTGAAGAGATGGGGCAAGGAACATTGTTTCAGATTCTAAGCCAGTCTAAGCCAGCCTAGTCTATGTAGCAAGTACCAGGCCAGACAGGGCTAAAGAAACAGGTTTTGTCTCAAAAGCAGAACACACAAACAAACAAACAAAATATAAACTGTGGTCTTTAGAGCTAGAAATAATTAATGGCTTAAGCATATATTTTAGATGATATCCTGAATAGGTCATATTACTCGTCTATATTTCTTTTGTATTATTAATGTGTGTGCAGATACATGCATATGTGAAGGTACTCAAGCCTGCAGGGAGTAAAGATGCAGCTTGCATGTTATTTCTCAGGCACTGGACACCTTGTTTTGTGGGACAATGGCTCCCACTGGCCTGGAGTTCTCCAAGTATGCTAGGCTGGGTGCCCAGAGAGCCCTAGGGTCTCTTCCTCACCTGCTCTGAGATTACTAGGGCACATCACCCTGTCCCATTTTTATGCAGATTCTGAAACCCAAATTCAAATGCACAGCAAACAATTTTTCTACTGAACTATCTTCCCAGTCTCATATTATTTTTTTTTTAGGTCAGCATATAAAATAATGTTTTTTAATCACATATTCATACATATATGACATTATACTTTGTTCTTATTAATCCCCATTCCCTACTGCCTTCTCCCATCCTTCCTGCCTGCCTGTTGCTGATCTTGTTTCTGTCTCATCACCCTATCCTTCCCCTAACACTTCCCTCTTAAGGTTTCTTCTTCCCCTCACATGACCTCTTTCTTTTCTTTCTTGATTTAATACACACACACACACACACACACACACACACACACACACACACACACCTATACAAATGAGAGAAGTTACTACAAACAACCTGATTTTATTCTTCTTTACAGTGAAATGAAATTCCATTGTGTGTATCTGCTACATTTTCTTTATCTAAACATTGGCTGTTAGACATTTAGGCTTGTTCCATTTCTCCACTATAACTAATAAAACAAGAAATAAGGATGTGCAAGTCTCTCTGGTACACTGCCTTAGAGGACTTCAATTATATACCCAGGAGTGGTGCAGATGAGTCATATATTCTACTTTCGGTTGTTTTCTTTAAGACAGAGTTTTCACCCTGTGGTGATCCATCTGCCTTGGCCTCCTAAACTCTTGGATTACAAGTATGAGTCAACACACTTGACTTCTATTTTTAGTTATTTGAAGCACTTTTATACTGGCTTCCATAGTGGAGTCACAGGTTTACAATCCCTCCAGAAGCACACCAGGATTCACCTTTTCCTGCACTTTTACCAGCATTGCTTTCTTTCTTTCTTTTTTTTTTTTTTTTTTGGTGATGATGATGATAGATAGATAGATAGCCTTTCTGACAGGAGTGAGACTGATTCTTAATTCAGTCTTAATTTGCATTTCCCTGACTCAGTCACTTTTTCCTTTCTTTTTTTTTTTTTTTCAGATTCAGCTCTTCATTGGACATGTTAACAAAAGCAGTTTAGTCAAAAAGACCAAAGCCCATGTCATCTGACTCCTCGGATTCGTCCCTTTTCCCTTTACCCATTCCCCGCCCCCAGATACCTCCTAGCCCACCCCCTCCTCCTTTTTGCTTTTATACTATTTTAATTACATGCAAGTATTAAGGTCAGTTCTAGGTTGAAGAACTAGCAATACAATAGATACAGATAGTCAAGGAACAAGCAAGACAATAAACACAAATAGTCAAAGAACAAGCAAGGAAATAAAATTCCATGAACACTCTCATGATCACTGTTTCTAAGGGCTTATCAGGATGAACAAAATATCTATCTGAGCCTACTTTCCTTTCCTGTTATAAAACAGAATTTGTGATTAACTATTCTTCTGCTACATTTTTTTCAAGGCAGGGTTGTATACTGGTTGTAATGATATGTGACTATATACATTGTACTCGAGATGCAGAGGCTTCAGGACCACCACAAGTTCAAAGCCAGCCTGTACTACATGGGAAAACTGTCTGTCAAAAATAAAATAACAAAGCAAAACTCTTCTTTTTCTATAGTAATTTGACTAAACCAGTAAATAATTTTAATTTCAGCTTTGCTGATATTGTTATATTAAAAAATAATAACTATATACAAGAGCTTTTCCTGATTGTGAAATTACTCATTTCAGAATGTGTGGATTTTGGTACAGAAGTATAAGTAAATATATCCTTTCATAATTTTGATGTTTCTTTATATTCTTCCTTACCACCTCATACATTTGAAAACTCAAACTTTATGAGCACTTTTAAAAAATATTATCCTTATGTAAAAGGCTGCTTATATTCTTAGAAAATATACATTCAAGAATTTATGGATGGTATATGCAATGAAGCCAACAACATACTCTCAAAAATGTCAGAAAAAGGAGAGATACAGAGCCAAATGGGAAATAAACATGGCAAAATAATGCACCAGATTAATGTACTTGATGGGGATATGGAAGCTCACTGTATTATCTCAAGGGAATAAAAATGGATATTGTTTGTTTCTTTATTTTTCTTTTTTTATTTAGTTGGTTTATTTAGTTGAAATGAGGTTTCTCTGTGTAGCCTGAAACTTGCTCTGTAGACCATGCAAGCCTTGAATTCACAGAGATCCACCTGCTTCTGCCTCCCAAGTGCTGGAATTAAAGGTCTGCAAGCTTTAGGGGTTGTTGTAGTTTTGAAGAACACTACACATTTGTTAAACAGATGTGTCACAATAGATTGTTTTAAAGATGATGTTTATGTGAGTGTGGTGGTGTATGCCTCTCATCCCAGCACTGGAAAGGTAGAGAGGCAGGACTATCAGGCGTTCGAGATGTGTCTCAGTCACTTAGAGCTTTCAAGGACAGTTTCTACTAAATGAAATTCCATCACATAAAACCAAACAAAAACTATTTCCACCGTGCTATGGATGTTTACACAGTTTTCAATAGTCTTTATATCTACAGAAAGTGTCTCAATCTCAGAAACAATTGTTCCAGACAGGCTCGTGCAAGAAATGCAAGAGTATCAATGTGAACAGTCCAGTCAACCCAAGTCCAAATTCAAGTATAGACAGATGTGCACAGAAGGAAGGATGTTTGAGGTAAACAAAAAACAAACAAAACAAAAAATGACTATTACAAATTTCATTCACCTATGCATTTCCTGTCTTTAATACCAAAAAGGAGGCTTTCCTCAAATCATCCAGACAACGTTTTGAAAAGCAGTATCACTATAAACCATACTCACTTTTAATATTTCCTGCCACATAGAACAACACTATCACAAGCTTGCTGAACTGAATCACTGAGACTGAAATTCAATGGGAATATAATGTGATGTTTTTTCTCTTCTCTAAGTCATCAGCACAACTGAAGTCAAGAGCAATGGTGTCGTTACATATTCTGCTTAAGTTGTTAGGTCTTCTTGTTAAAGTGCAGAATCTAAACAATATAGCAGTAGCAAAAGAGAACTAACAAAATTATAATAAAAAAGGATTTGAAGGCTGAATACAGTAGTGCTGGCTTGTTATCTCAGTAGTGAGGAGCCTGAAACTTAAGATTGCTGCAAGTTTGTAGACATCCTAGGCTATATAGAATGATTTAGGTCATCCAAGCCTACATAAATAGACTTTGTGTCAACACACACACACACACACACACACACACACACACACACACATGGAGGTTGGGGGTGGAGCACATAGGTAAATAGTTATCAGAATCAGTCTCATTGGTGCATGCCTATAATCCCAGCACTTTGGAAACTGAAGCAGGAAGTGCACAAATCACAATCCAGTGTGCATTACCAAGGAAGAATCCATGTCAAAAAAATAAAAATGAAGAAGCAGTAAGAAAGCCACAGCCATGGAGTTTGACTAAGTTGCCTGCTTTTCTGAATTACTCAGAAAGCATAATGCTTCCTTCTCTTCTTTTCTACCTGTGATCTAGGCATGCTTCTGAGCATGCTTAAATCACATGGCAAGACTTTCTATTCCTCCTGTCCATCTTCCTCCTTTGGTCAGCTGCTGAGATTTACAGCTTGCCTGCCCTGGGGTTTTGCTTTAAAACACTAATAAACTTGTTCTTAAGCCTCCAATTCTTAAAATTAATTGATTAAAGTAATTTTAAATGTGTTTGACCAAATCAGTCAGATATTTCTAATTATAACAGATTATATTCTGCCTAGTGACTCATACCTATAATTTCAGCACATAAGAGACTGAGGTAGGAGGATTTCCATGAATTCAATGCTAGCCTGGTCTACATAGCAAGTTTTGGATCAGCCAGGGCTACATAATAAAACTCTACCTCTGAAACAAACACAAATTGTGAGTTATTTTGAGGAACTGACTACATGAATCAAACCTTTCGGTATGCATTATCTATATAAGCAGATTTTACAAAGAAAAATCTCTTGCTGCTATGCTACTCATAAAGCTTCAAGCTTCATTGCAGACATGTACCTTAAAATTGTGTTACTTAACAGGCATGGTAGATCACACCTGAAATCCCAACAGTAAAGGACTGAGTCATTCTGGGCTACAGAGTGAGATCTTATATCAAAAAATAAATAAATAAATAAATAAATAAATAAGAACATTTTAAGCTGGACTTTAAACTTATAGTGCCAACTATTCAGGTGGCTAAAATAATTCAAACTCTATCTAGTCTATCTGGCCAGACATTAGTGAGTCTGTTTCTTATAAAATAAAAATAAACATAACTCAGTAATAAAGTATTTGCCTAGTATGTGCAAGGCCCAGAGTTCCATAGCCAGCACTCAAAAGCAAGCAGCAGCAGCACAACAACAATAAAATAAACCATAACACTGTTTTTAGAACTATTCAAAATGAAATAAAAATGTCAGGGAAGGAAGTAAATACCTTAACTTTTATTACTTAACTGTCTAGCCTCACTCAATATTTGATCAAGTTCCTAGCCACTCTATCTTAGTAAGCTAGAAAGCCTTTCTGATGTCATAAGAGTAGGCTTGTGGTAAGAGGCTAAGAAAGTATAGGAAGAGGGAGAAAGGAGAATAGTCAATAAGAGAATCACAGGGCCCATTGCTTCCCTTACCTTCACCGGAGTCTGCTCCTGGGATCCTGCAGCAACACAATGACTGCTCTAACAGAGAAGAACTAGCCAGGCAGGGCTCTTTTCCAAAAGGCTCTCCAGCCTCTCACTGACGAGGCCACTAAGACACTGAGCTGCAGCCTTCTTTGTATCACTGATCCTATGGAACAAGAGTTGTTTCACTTAAGTCTAGTTTGTTCTAAAGAAGGAGTGGGAAGTCCCAGGAAATGGGCAGGAGGTAACTGACAAAGCCACACTGGGCCACAGAATGGTGTTTCTTCCTCTTTTTTGAAAAATGAAACCTATCTGTGAGACTGTCTCGTGTTTAAAAAAAAAAAAAGTTGATGGCTTCACATTACAGTCATAAAACATCTGGTAAACCTCTTCCACATGAGAACAACATGCACATACGACTGCTTTAAAAATTATGTTTCTTGATTAATTGTTAATAATCTATGATTTTAAGCATTATTTCTCATTGTTTATAATGTTACCTGGGCATAGTAGCTTATGTCTTTAATCTGAGTACATGAGGGGGCTGAGGCAAAGGATTGACAAGAGTTTGAAACTAGTCTGCCTAAAAAGGAAAAGGGCTGTGTCAAATACCCGAACTCCAGAGACAGAGGCAGGAAGATTGTCACAAATTCAAGGCCAACCTTATTTACATATGAAGTTCCAGGTCAGTCAGAGCTTCAAAATGAGACCCTGCCTCAAACAACAACAACTACATTATCATCCTCATCCTCATCATCACCATCAACAACATCAACATAATAATTTATAGAATGTAAAGAACATGTATGCTGCTCAGTGATACACTACTTTCTTACCACAAACAAAAACTCAGTTTACATTCCTGTCACCCTGGAAAAATCTGAATCCAATGTGCCAGCCGTGTTGCCTCACAAATGGAATCTTCCTACATGAAATATTAAGGCTGAAGATCTTAAGTTCAAGGCCAGCCTGGGCTACATAGCAAGTTTTATACCCATTTATGTTACAGAGAGCAAGGCCTTGCCTCAAAAAATTGAAAACAGTAAATGGAAGAAATTTTGTCTCTCCAATCACTGAAGATTGAAACTGTGATAATATATTATGTGGACATTCTTACACATCTTTGATATATTTTGATAGTAAATTCACTGCATCTCTCAAAATTTTAGGAGTACATATATAAATTTATTTTATAGTTGAATTATGCTATATGATATGTCTTTTTTGGCACTCCTTTTGCAAATGGGCCAGAAATGGAAACACTGGCTTTTAAAGTTATTTCCCTGGTTTACCCTAACTGAAAAGAATAACTGTCCCTAAAATGATTGTCATTCTCTCCTCTCTCCCCTCCTAACTCTGATTAGGCTGCTTTCCAAACCATTCTTTTTGAATATTTCCACTTAGTGTAGTTGCTAAGTTTGTTTTTGTGTTTCATGACTTGTTCCCAAAGTCACATTTTTAAAAGTAGACCAGCAATTGACTTTCTGTTTGAGTCTCTCATGATTTCCAGCATGACTTCATGGAACATTATGCAGACCCAATAGATGGTTCTTACAAGTGATACATAATAACTTGACCTGGCCCACTCAAGGCCCAAGGGCAAGTTCAGCTTTAGTGCACGCATAAAATCAGACCTAGGGATAGATCTCTGTGTGCTTTGGTAGCACATCAAGAATTTAACTGTGATCAAGAGATTCATAGCACCTTCAGGGCGAAACTCAGCCTAATGGAAGCTCAACCATAATGATGTAGATAGCCTACAGTGGCTCTCATCTAACACCAAGGACTCTCCTTGGTGGGGTCCACAAGAACTGACCTGGCAATGCCACACAGTGCCCAATAAAACATAATTCAATTTGACCAATTACCCCTTAGGTCATATGTATATTTTGCATGTTTCAGAGGTATGTGTATATGTGTGTGTCAGTGTACGTGTTTGTGTGTGTGTGTGTGTGTGTGCAGATGTGCCACAGGAGGATGTCAGGTGCCCTGTTCTGTCACTCTCTGCCTTATTCCCTTGAGGAGGACTTGGAGTCTGGTGAGGCAGGCTGGCATCCAGAAAGCTGAAGCAATCTTTCTGTAACTACTCCTTACAACAGCAGACTACAGCTGCTGTGCACAAAGTTCATGCCCATGTTTTTACAGTAAGTATTTTTACCCACTACAGTATTCACTCGAATTCTGTTTTCTTTTTTTTTCCTTTTTTATTAAATATTTTATTTGTTTACATTTCAGATGTCATCCCCTTTCCCATTTTCCCTTCCTAGAAACCCTCTATCCCATCCTCCCTCCTCCTTTTTGCTTTTATACCATTTTAATTACGTGCAAGTGTTAAGGTCAGTTCTAGGTCGAGGGTCTAACAATACAATAGATACAAATAGTCAAGGAACAAGCAAGACAATAAACACAAATAGTCAAAGAACAAGCAAGCAAGGTAATAAACAAAATTCTGGAACACTCCAGTGACCACAGTTTCTAAGGGCTTATCAGGATGGTCAAAATATCTGAGCCTACTTCCCTGTCCTAGCCCAAAGTAATTTTCATGTCTGAAGCCTACTTCCTTGTTCTAGCCTACTCTATAGAAAGAATTGGCATAAGAATAACTATGTGTCCTAGGCTAATCTCAAACTCATGACAAGGCTCTTGTCTCCCTTCCGGAGCTGGAGTTACAGGCACCCTGTCCAGAAAAGTACTTGTTTTACTCAAATACAAAATACAAAACTCATAATGATGTTTCACACAATAATCTTAATATCCAGAAGGCTGAGGTAGAAGGATTACCAGGAGTTTGAGATGACCCTGCTCTAGATAGCAAGATTTTGTCTTAAAAAAAAATAAGCACAAATGACCCTAGAGTGGTGGCTCATGCCTGTACTAACAAGCATACAGGGTGCTGAGCCAGAAGACAGGTTAGCTAGACTCTCTGTAAAAATTAAAACTAAAATGGATGGAGGTGTTCCTCAGTGGTACTATGTTTGCCTAGTGTTTGTGAGGTTCTAAGTTCAATCCTCAGACTGGAAATAAAAATATTTTAGATAGAGTGTGGTGGGATATGTTCGTGAACTGGTGTGTGTACATGTATGAATAGATATGTGCATATTTAATATATAAATTAGAGAAAGGCAGTAATGTATTTTTCAAATAGAATGTGACAGAAAGAACCACTATTGAGTAAGTAGGGTTCTTAGAGTAAAAGTTCCTGTAGGATGGGCGTGGCGGAGAACTGACAGTGAATAAAGTGTGAATGACATAATAACAAAGATAGCTTGGAGGGTATTTCCCACCCCAGCCCAGGTGACTGAATGATAGGAATAATATCCAATCAGAGAAATGGACATCAAGACACTAACTCTTACCTGCCATTCAGCAGACTGACACAAAAATCATACAATTTTAGCTATGAAGGATGTAATTCTATTTCATAATAGTCAGCAAAGAGATAGCAGCTTAAAGTCAGCTTTATACATTTGGCTTTTACAAAAGAAAAATGGGAAGCTAACTTAACAGACTGACTGCCCCACGTTTTGATCAAACATTCTTTTCAGAGAGAAAATTAAAAGGGATTTTAATTAAAACTCTGTATAGGTTGTTTTGTTTTACTTTCTATTTGTTTTTGTTGTTTATCTTCGTTTCTTTGTAGCCTTAACCAGATTGGAACTCACTCTGTAGCCCAGGCTCACAGCAAAACTACTACTGCAGAGACTCACCTCTATGATCGTCTAGTCTAGTGGCCTTTATTTGAATGTATACTCTAATCACTTACATTTCGAGAGGATTTCTTCACAGTGTTCACTTAATTCCTTCTCTTTCAAAGTGGATTTTAGAACCACTGAAATGGTTCAGCAGGTGAAAGCCCTTGCCATCATCCTTGACAATGTATATTCTATCACTGGGATCCGCATGCTATAAAGAAAGAACCAAAGCCCACAGTTTGATATCTGACCTCCATAACTGCATGTGTACATACATAAATAAAAACGTAATCAAATTGATTTTTTTTTAAACTTTATGTACTGTATTGTTTGAATGTGAAATGACTCCCATAGGCTTGGGAATGTGAACGCTTGGCTCCCACTTGGTGGCCCTGTTTGAAAAGGTTGAAGAAGTGCAGCTTTGGAGGAGGAAGCACACCACTAAAGTGGGCTTTGAAAGTGTGACCTCAGCTAGGGTCACCCTCACGGACTCCCCAGAACCTTCTCTGACCCCAGGTCTTCAGCTAGTCCCACAGATACCCCATAAAGACTGCCATTCCCACTCCCAGCCCTCTCTCACACCCTTCTCCCCACACCTGATCCCCATCTCTATTCCCTTCCTCACTCTCTCACTCAGTTCCCTTCCTCCATCCACCTCCAATGACTGTTTTGTTTCTCCTTTTGAGTGAGATTCCTGTATCCTTCCTTGGGACTAACTTATTACTTGGCTTCAACAGCCAATGGAAACAGATGCAGAGACCCACAGCCAAACATCAGGCAGGGCACAGGGAGTCTTGTAGAAGAGTGGGACATAGAACTGAGTGAGCTGGAGGAGTCAAGGACACCACAAGAAGACCTACAGAATCAACTAACCTGGGCCCATGGGCTCACAGAGACTGAAACACCAACCACAGAGCATGCATGAGCTGGACCTAGAGTCCCTACACATTTGTAGCAGAAGTGCAATTTGGTCTTTATGTCGGTCCCCTCACAAATGGAGCGGAGGCCATCTCTGACTCTGTTCTCTGCCGTTGGATCTCCTTCCCCTAACTGAACTGCTTCACTGGGCTTCAGTGGGAGAAGATATGCTTTAACTGTACTGAGACTGGATGTCCCAGGGCAGGATGGTACTCGAGGAGGGTCTTCTAAGGAGAAGGGGAGGGGATGATCCGGGAAAAAGCTTTTAAGGGTGCGACTGGGAGGAGAAGAGGGACTGGGAGACACAATTGGAATGTAAAATGACCAAATAAATAATTTTAAAAAAGAAAGTGCCATCTCATCCCCTGTGCAATTTGCTTTTTCTGCTTCGGGCTTGTGGTTGGAGATAAGACTTCTTAGCTTTCTCCTCTGGCAGCCATGCCTGCCTGCTTCCATACCTCCTTTTACCATGATGAATTCTCATCCCTTCAAAACCATAAGCCCAAACAAACTTTTCCATGGGTCACTTTTGATCACGGTGTTTTATCCTAGCATCAGAAAAGTAACTAAGACATGTATACAATAAAAATGTCTGCAAATGGTACAAAAAGATGTAAAGAAACCGAACCTTTCTCCCTCTTCTATTTCATAGTTCTGCTTTCCCAGAGGCACCCATTATGGCTGGAATTTGTTTTAGTTGCTATTTTGAGCAATTTTGAAACAGGCTGTCCTGGGAACTCACTCCGTAGCCCAGCATGACCTCAAAGTCATAGCAATCCTCCTGACACAGCCTGCTAAATGCTAGGAAATAGCCATGAGGTATGCTTAGCTATTGTCACCTTCTGGAGTATCCATTCCAAAGAATTAAATGTATCTTCTTTTTGAATATAAATTATATATATTCTCCTGCCTTTTACCCCTCTATTTAACCCTGCTCAACCAACTCTCTTCGTGGAGAAAGGGCCTTCCATAACCCAGGGTGGCTTTGAACTCACTATGTAGTTAGTCAAAGCTCAAGGCTGACCTAAAACTCTTAATCCTCTCCCACTTCTACCTCCCAAGTACTGAGATAACAGTCATGAACACCAAGAGCAGCTTTTTGTAGGACAGAGTGTCACATAGTGCAGGATACCTTCAAACTCTTATAGAGCTGAAACTGGTCTTGAACTCCTGATCTTCCTGCTTCAGCCTCTCTAGTACTTGAAATACAGGTACATGCTATATGGCTGGCCATTTCTAACATCATAAATGTGTCAGCACATTGACTTTGTGTCCTTTTTAGCAACCCCATTAATTTCTGGTGTGTGGATGATTCAATAGTGATAAGTCAAATCAAGGTTTTGTTGATGCATCCCTTCTTTAAGAATATCTCTGCACCATCAGCACCACCTAGATGGTTTTGTGTCACTGAACATTACTAGCTATTTTTCTACCTCCCACTTATTTTTAATCTCTTTCCTTGGTTTCCTATTAGTGATATTTCTTACATTGAGTTTTCTGTTCTTCCTTCACATCAGCATCTTATTTTTGTAAACTTATTATCACTTGCCACATTTTCCACTTTCTTCTCTGGATGACTTGGGTGTATATATATGGATATATATTCATATATATATGGTGTATATATATGGATATATATATCCATATTTATCTATATATATATATATATATATATATGGATATATATTCTATCTTTGTGTTTTCTTTTGTGATCATTAAAATTTCACTTATGAACACCTGCCTATTTCACACAACTAATGTCAAATATTTATCTTCTGTTCACAAGTCACAACCTCGTCATTAGAGCATTACCCAACTCAGTACTTTGAAATAAAATTCTCGTCTAACTCATCTTATCCCTGATCTCTACAATTAGCCACCAGTACCTTCCAAGTTCATACTAAAGACCAGAGTCATTTATAACTGAATTAGATTTGAGCCTCTAAAAAAGTAAACCAGAAAAAAATCATTAGTTCCTATATGGTTTAACATAATGATGTAAAAATAAGCCTTTTTATAATAGTGAATGATCTAACATCTTGGAAACTACAGTATCATTTTCCTATATTCATTTTCAAGGTTTATCTTAGTAAATTTATAATTACTATTTTCTGAAGTCATAATTACCATACTATATATATAACATTTTAGTTACTACTATTTCTACTATGGAAGATTCATTTTAATTGCATTCTACAAAATTAACATGAACATGTTAGAATTTAGGGACATGTTATATGTCCTATAAAAATTAATATAACACTTAAAATTATTAATTATACTCCATAGGTTCAATTCATACTAAAAAACTCCATAAAGTAAGCTCTGGGACAGGACTGTTTATCTGGAGGACAGGATGACAGATTACAATTGTTTTACTAAGTACAGTATTCTGAATTCGTATGCAGCTGTAATAGCTTCTTGTGCACTAGAGGTTTTGTTATTTAAGATATAATTGATTATAGTGTGTACTGTTTGCTCTTGGTTAACTCCCATTTGCCTCCTCATAGAGATTTCATTTCAGTATCAAATTATCCAATGATTGCTGCATTTGTAAAGCATGTGAAGCATTTCAAAATTCTTTTGGTTGGAACATAATTTTAAATAAAATATTATATAAATGTAAGCGGAAAATTTAATTATATATATATATACATATATATCTATATATATATTTCATAATTAAAACCATGTACAGTATTCAGCATACCTCATCTTTATTGGACACTTTATTTGGAATCAATCAGAGATAGCAAAGCATGTCTAAGGAATAACATGAATGTAGTCATTGTCATTAGCTTCTGCTTTCTGGTTTTTTTTCAAACTATTTTTAATTTTGTATGTATTAATGTGGGAACTTGTGTAGAGGTCAGAGGTTACTTTTGAGAGTCAATTCTTGCCTTCTACTCTGTCAAGGCAAAGCCTCTCTTCTTGCTGTGCTGCTGAGCTGGCTGAATAGCTCCAACCTAGCCTGTCTGTAAGCTTCCCATCAATTCACCAGTCCTGCCTCCTATCTCACTGTATAAGTGCTGGGACCACTTCTAATTTTATACATGGATTTCAGGCATAAAATGAGTTATCAAAATATATGGCTAGCACGTTCACCTTCATCTCTCTGGCCACTGGGCTTCTTCTTTCTAATTGCCATCTTTTTCTTTTCCTTGATGCAATCTGCCTTAATCAGCAAATATTCCTTCATCAAAACTTAAATCCCTATCATCAACTCTAAATTAAAGTTCAGCCTGAGAATGCATAGCAAGATCTATTTCTGTCTCTGTCTCTCTGTCTCTGTTTCTCTGTCTCTGTCTCTGTCTCACTCTCTCTCTGTGCGTGTGCGTGTGCGTGTGCGTGTGCGTGTGCGTGTGCGTGTGTGTGTGTGCTAAAATTCCTTCCAGTGCAGAGGTAAGCAACATGTATCCCTTACTATAAGGACCCAACATCAAACCACTATTCAACCAAAATTCATTTTGAAGTAGCAATGAGTTTATTGGGCTTCCTTACAGAGGTGTGGGGTGCTCCTTCCACAAAAGACCACAGTGAAAAAAGCCCTACCCAGCATGGAAGAGGGATTCCCCATAGTTGCATAGTTTCCCCTGTCTTATGTAGTCTGGCCCCTTCTTGAGGCCACATGTAATTTAGGCAGACTTGTTTACAACAGGAAGTAGTGAGCAGATGTGTACTCAAGTGAGGGACTCATTCCTCTTCTCCCCTCTGCATAATGGAAATAATCAACAAAACCAGCTGGGCTAATCCCTTTTCAAGGGGATGCAACTGTACTCTCATAGATGGTGACTGTTTGGCTAAGAGGACAGTGTGTATATTGTTTTGTTTGAGCCAGGATCTCCTATGTAGCCATGGCTGACATTGTCCTCTTGTCTCTGCTGGACTTCCAGTTCTGGGATTACTGGCCTGTACTTAGTGCCTGGCTTAATGTTTGTTTCTTGTGGAGATGTTTTGAGAAAATTCACTTCCCTTTGCCCTGGTTTTAGATTTTCTCTCTTCTCTCTCCCCTGGTTTGATTTCTAGCTTTTAAGAAACAGAGATATGCCAGGTGGTAGTGGTACTCGCCTTTAACCCCAGCACTTGGGAGGCAGAGGCAGATCTCTCTGAATTCCTGAGTTTGAGGCAGCATGATCTACAGAGTGACTTCCAGGACTGTCAAGGCTACGTGGGGAAACCATCTCAAAAAAAAACTAAAAAAAAAAAGAAAAAAAAAGAAAAAAAAGAAAGAAAGAAAAAGAAATAGAAACAGATATCTGCTCCCTAAGCCAAGATAATCCCTTAATTTCCTCTGTCATAAACTGGTATTAATGTTAAAATGAAAGGGGAAATTTGAATCTGTTGGTATCTATCTGCTGTTGCTGCCTCTGTATAAAACTAAGTTACATGAAAATGTTACACTGAACCAAAAGGCTAAAATCAATTGTATATTGAGATAAAATGTGATTTCAATTCTGTTTAACATCTCGCCTCTGTATATTTAGATAAACCAAAATCGTAAGGCAAAGAATGAGTCCACTAAACCTTCGAATCCAAAGGTGATAGTTGTTTGCCTTTCTAATTGGCTGCATGAACCTGAGAGAGTGGACATAAAACTAAGACGGACTAAAGTCCCATGCAGTAGCCAACTTTATTCAGAGCATTGGACAATACTTGGAGAGTTAAGAAGAGGCAACTAAGCAAAGTGTATAATCACAAGGACAAGCCTCACGTGGTAAAAATTATTTTTTTTCCCACAGAGGCATATGAACAATAACAACTGAAGTAAATTCACTCCTATCTGCTACACCCAGAAAAGCCTGCAAGCACATTCCACAAACAATTCTATATTTTGAAGAAATGGAGGTCACAAGATTCTTGTCTTATTTTCCTAGAGTTTTCTTGTAAGTACTCAGAATTCTTACACTGCTCTATTCCTGGACTGTCTTCCAACAATAATGTCTTCCTGCCATGCATTTCTCTTCCAACCTGCTGTTGGATAGTGGAGTTGCAGACCAAGGGTTCCAAATAGTTCAAATACTGTTGTGCACCCCACACTTTGTATTTTTACATTTATTAGTGTGTGTATGTATGTATGTATGTATGTATGTATGTATGTATGTATGTATTGTGTATGTGCATGTGTGTGAGAGTGTGCACACATCATGGTATATTGGGGAGGTCAGAGACAACTCGTGGAAGTTACTTCTCTGGACTTTGTGTACTTTTATTTAGTTTGACTCTGTCTGTTTTGATAATCAGGTTTGGACCAAAAACCTTTACCTATTCAACCAACTCACTAATCCTATATCCAAAAATTTGATAAAATATTTATTTTCTGTCATCAAGTTGTTGATATGAATTTATAGGCTGCATTATAAACATTTACTGAACAGCTCCTAAACATAAACCCAGAAGAAAATAAAAATACAGCTTGATAGCCAAACATTTGTTCAATTTTTGCAAGGCCCTAGGTTAAATTATGAACTTCAAGAAGGAAATAGAGGAACTGCAGAGATGGCTCAGTGGTTAAGGACACATGCTACTCTTCAGAGAATACAGCTTTGTGTCTAAGAACCTACATGGCAACTCATAACCTTCTGTAACTCCCGTTTTAGGGGATCTGAACCATTTTTCTGGCTTCTTCAGGCACCAGGCATGTATGTGGTGCTTAGATACGAATGCAAACTCCCATATGCATAAGAAGTATAAATTTATTTTGTTTTCAGTTTTATTTTTATTTTGTGGTTTTTAAATATATCCCTTCTCTCTCTCTCTCTCTCTCTCTCTCTCTCTCTCTCTCTCTCTCTCTCTCTCTCTCTCTGTGTGTGTGTGTGTGTGTGTGTGTGTGTGTGTGTGTGTGTGTGTGTGTGTGTTGGAGGAAGAGTATATGGCATGTCATATGTGTAGACATCAGAAGGGAATTTGTCTTATGGATCCCTAGAGAGGCTTAGGGCCACCAAAATCATGTGAGGCTTGTAAAGAAGAAACTGGAACTTAGCCCAGTAAAATTGTCTCACAAAGCAATAGAGAATTAAAAATAGTGTCATCAAGCTGTTTTTGTTTCTTGAAAATATTTGTTACTTATTTATAGAAGGCAATTTAGCTTCACAATATTTATGTAATTGAATAATGGCATGCATACAGTGTATTATGATTATATTCATGCTCCATTACCTCCTTACCCCTTCACTTACTGCTGTCTCCCTTCTTCTTCCAAAACGTGTAATGTGAACACTTTATGCAGGTTGTTGCAGCTGCTATTGTACACGTTATGTTCCCAAGATGGGGGTTTCACAGCACTTCCCCCATTCAATGGCTCTTACTGTCTTTCTGCCTCCTCTTCTGCAATGTTCCTTTGGCCTTGGAGGAGATAATGTAGATGTCTTATTTAATAGTAGGCACTCAACAGTCACTTATTCTCAGCACTTTGACCAAATGCTGGTATTATAAATGTACACAGCACTGTGATCAATTTGCCTGTAACATTTATCTCTAGGATTAATTGGCTAATCTAGCTGACCAGGAAGTTAATGCTTTCTTTCCTAACCACTCCATATGTTCTCCCCACAGGACTGTATGCTATGTTTAAGAGAATATTCATCAATTCATTCATCATGAAGTTCATAAGAGTAGCTTCATTTGTGTTAGAACCAAAAAAGAAAATCCCTCGATTTTTTTTTTTGCATCTGAACATGAGGCTCTATTTGCAGAAAATATTTTATTTCTATGATTCCTATTGCTGTGATGAAAACACCATGACAAAAAGCAAGTTGGGGAGGAAAAGGTTATTTGACTTATACTTCCACATCATAGTACATCATTGAAGAAAGTCAGGACAGGAACTCAACCGGGCAAGAACCTGGAGGCATGAACTAATGCAGAGGACATGGAGGGGTGCTGCTTACTGGCTTGCTCATCATATTTTCCTATAGAATTCAAGACCATCAGCCCAGGGAAGGCACCACGTGCAGTGGGCTGGGCCCTCCCCCATTGATCACTAATTAAGAAAATGTCCTGCAGAGTTGCCTGCATCTCCGCTGTATGGAACATTTTCTCAGTTGTCTTCCTCCTCTCTGATAACGCTAGCTTGTGTTAGATTGACACATAAAACCAACCAGTACACTCTAGTACATGTATAATGTAGACTAAAATGTTCGATTTATGTAATGCAACCATGAAAATATAACTGATATTTATTATTTTTTATAGTGCAAAGATAGAACCCAGGGTCTCATGCATACTGTTTTACATTTCATGCAAGTACAGTTCTTTTAAAAAAATAAACAATATTTTAAAAAATAAAGCTTGGCTTTCAGAGAGAATTCCAGGCCTATAATTTCAACAACTGAGAGGCTGATACAGGGGTATATAGAAATTCAAGAGTAGTTTGGGTTACAGAGTTAGACACATGCACACACATATTACTCTGTGTGTGTATGTGTGTGTGTACAAAACAATCACAATGAGAACGATTATTTTGCCAAAGATTATGCATAAAAATAGGTAGTAGAGATTTGGGCCTAGTTTTTTTTTTAGCTCCACAACTAGAAAACTAAGAGAAATATGGTCTATATGTTATATGCAAGTTTTTTACATAGTACGCTTAGAGAAAAATGATGAAAAATTTAGATTTATACTAGTCAATAAAAATTGAAAATATCAAAAATAAAACAACATTTAAAAAATGTAGTGTAATGCTGAATGTAGTAACAGGAAAATACAAAGTTTATGGCCAGCCTGTGCTAAATTATGATGCACTGTATCAAAAAATGAACAGGGAGCAGGGAATGTGACTCAGTTTGGAGAGTCTTGCATCAAGAGTCCATGGATTTAATCCCAACAGTAAATAAACTAGATTTAGTAGCACATGGCCATAGTCCCAGACAGCTCTGGTGAGGGACAGAATGGAGAACACAAAGTTCAAGGTCATCATGAACTATTAGCAAGTTAGAGGCTAGCCTGTCTTACTTGAAACTGTGTCTTCCCCCCCAAAAAAAACCCGAAAATTGAAAAACATGTATATGTATCAAAGGAAGATATAGACTGTCGAGTTAAATAGTTATAAAATAGGAAAGAACAAAAGTCAACAATCTACTTGTGTCATCTTTGCTTACAATTAACTTTCATTAACCTTTGTTGTATTACATTATAGAAATACTCAAGAAGAACTTTTAATTAATTAATTTGTTTATTCCTTTGTGTGTGTATATCCACATGTGTATGTGTGTGCAGAGTGCACATGCTTGTATGCTTAGGCAGAAACTAGAAGACAATATTGAGTATCCCCCCCTCCATCATCCTCTTATTCCTTTGAGTTAGGGTCACTCGCTGAACCTTGAATTTCCACTTACTCAGCTGTGCTAGAAGCAAGAAAGATCTAGCCATCCTCTCATCTCCAGCTTTCAAGAATTAGTTACAGGCATTTTCAGAGACTCCTGGATTGTTATGTTATGTTGGTGCTGGTGTCTGAACTCTAATTCCTCATGATTCCAGAGTAAGCGCTCTTAACACTTCAGTTGTTTCGAGCCCTTGGATAAAATTTTTAAAGCCAGCATTAGCATGCTAAAGAGATACAAAGCAGAACTGAAGAACATGAGAAAGTTCGTGTCCATAAAAAGATAGAAAAAATAAGGACACCTTCAAAGAAAAATATCTCTACCACTGAGCAAGGACAAAGGTATTAATTAACAAAAGGGTATGATAAGATGTGTTTTGTAGAAACAGAAAAGATCCATTTAAGTAGGGGAGGGGATCCCAGAATTTTGCAGTGTATTGCTTCCAAATTGCTGCATAGCAAACCATTCCAGAACTGTGTGATATAGGGGTTTTGTTTGATTTAGTTTTAATTAAGTGGGTTTTTTTTTGTTTTTGTTTATAGATAAGGGGCCTCATATAGTCCAGACTATCCTTGAAATCCTGATTTTTCTGCCTTCACTTCCCAAGTGCTGGGGTTACAGATATCCATTATCACATCTGACCTGTGTTTTCAGATAGTAGCAAGTTCTTTAGTTCACAATTCTGTAGGTGCCGTTTTCTGGCTTGGACCAGGCTAGGCTGATCACATCTGGAATTGCTCATTTGTCTATAGCAGATGTTCTCAACCTGTGGCTCAACTCCTTTGACAAATTTCTAGCTCCAAAAATATTCACATTATGATTCATGACAGTAGTAAAATTAAATTTATGAAGTAGGAACAAAAATAAGTTTATGGTTGGGGGGTCACCACAAAATGAAGAACTGTATTAAAGAGTCACAGCATTAGGAAGATTGGTGACTACAATGGATATTGACAGAGATCCAGTAGCCTCATTCACATGTCTTGTGTTTGACCAGGGTAATAAGGGAAAATAAACCACTTGACTAGCAAGTAAATGAAATAATAATGGTACCAAAAGGACAATTCTCTCACCCCAAATAAATATTTTAAGCCTCTGTGTCAAAATTGCTAATGTCCTATTCATCAAAATAAAACTAGGCACAGGCATAATGATGAAAGCCTGTAATCGGTACATTTAGTATGTGGAGACTTGTGGTCAGGCATTGAAAGTTATCCTCAGCTACATATATACTGAGTTAATAGTCAACATGAATTATATGAGACATTGTCTAACACAACCAAAGTCAGGAGGATCACAAGTTAAAGGCCTTCTCCAATAACCTAGAGATTTTGAAGCCAGACTGAGTAACTTATTAAAATTTTGTTTCAAAAAATAAAAACATAAAAAGTGTCTCAGCTGTGGGATGTTCATCTCTAATGCATGAAGGCCCAGATTTAATCCCCAAAACCATAAAAATAAAGGATGTATATCAGTACTTTTTTACTGCCACAATGACCAAGGATACCTACTAGAAGGATGGTTTGAAGGGCTTAGAGTTCTAGAAGGATAAGAGTGCATCACCATCATTGTGGGCAACCATAGCAACAAGCAGAAGTGGCATCTGGACCATCGAGTTAAGAGCTCACATCTAGAACCACAAACAGGAGGCAGAGAGAGTAACTGAGCTATTCACGATCATATGGCTTTTGAAACCTCAAAGCCTTCCCCAGTGGCATACTTCCTCCAACAAGACCACACATCATAAACCTACCCAAACTGTGCCTTGAACTACAGACCAAGTATTCAAGTGAATAAGACTATGGAGGATATCTCATTCAACCCACCTCAGAAAGTAAGGAAGCAAGGGATGAAGGAAGAGAGGGAGGGAGAGAAGTAGGGAGGAGGAAAGAAATAAGAACATATTAATTTAAGCTAAAAATAATCTATTTTTTATAATGTTTAACAGTGATGTTAATGGAACCTAAGCCCTCACAAATGTGGCCCACTCCTGAAATATACACCTTAGATGAGATTCTATTCTACTTCTATTGAATCTTTTTAAAGATAAGAATCTCATACTGTAGCTCTGGCTGGAGTGGAACTCACTGTTTTGTTCAGATTGGGCTTAGCCTCTAAAGTATTGAGATGTTAGGTCTGACCCAGCATACTAATCTCATATTCTACCTCTTAATAGAATAAGTTTACTATTTTGGTTTTTTTTTTTTTTTTGGTTTTTTTTTTTTTTTTTTTTTTTTTTTTTTTTTTTTTTTTTGGTTTTTTGGATTGGTTTTATTTATTTAAGATAAGATCTCATTATGTAACCCTGCCTGACCACAAATTTTCAAATATCTTTTCCCTCTTCCCTCTGCCTCTCGCATTCTGAGATTAAAGGTATGTGTGATGTGTCTATTGGGTTTGGGGTTTCTTGAAACAGACTCTTATGTAGTTTGGCCCCATTTGGCCTCAAATTCAGTTTGTAGCCAAAGCTAACTTTGAACTTCTGATTCTCTTGCCTCCACAGGTATGTGCCATCATGTCCAGCTGATCACTAGAATATTCAGAAAATATTTATTTATTATAAGCCAGATATTAAGCATTTATTAGCAAAAACATTAATAAAGCTGAGCCAAAAGGCTAAGTAGTTGAACAACTTCCATATATCTCTATCTGGAAAAGGAATGAGCAGATGGTAAGTTACAATGTAACATGAACTGCAATCTTACTGTTTCACCATAAGAGAAAATGTTGAACTTTCTTCAACTAAGTTAGTGATTTGTTGGTATTGTCTTTTCAATTAGATGGCAACTTTCAATGTACTCATTTCTGTTTTTGTTAATAGATAAGTCATTGTATAATATAAAGTCAATAACAAATTAATTTCTTATCATTGCATAAAGTATAAAGTATACTGTGACTTTTGAAAATTATTTTTTTTTCTGGATACTGATTACTTTCTATTTCTTCTTTTAGCTTTCACATCTCACAGGTATGACTTGTACTATAATTATCAATAATATTTAAATACTCATAATAAATACATGTGGACTGTTTTAAATGTTAATTAGGAGATATAATGACATCCAGAGTTCATGAGTTCTCTCAACCCAACTCAAAGAACGACAGGCAACTAAAGAATGCTGGGAGCAGGAGAAATAGTCTTACCAGGGAGAAGTCCATCAGTTGGTTTTCCATAGCTAAGTGGTCAACCCTGAAAAATTACATATAAGTAACATTATACAGACTGAGCAGGTTGTATTTATATATTTAGGGAAATGTATGTATACACATATATGTATGTAAGAACAATTTTTGAAAAAAAGGGCTATGAATTGGAAAGAGCAAGGACAGATATATGGAAGGCTTTGGAGAGAGGAAGGGCAAATGCTATAGTTAGAATCTCAAAAAACAAGAAGTATTTTAAAAGGAGAAAGAGAGAAAGTTGAATTTAAGCACACATTTCCTTCAGGAAAGTTTTGCTTCACCACTGTGGTTTCCCATAATCTACTTTCTAGTTTGCATTCCAAGGTAAGGCATTTGAACCCCTCCTTGACCATCTATTTGCTTTCTTACAATTCATAAGGAAATGATACTTTATTTACAAAGCTTTTATCCTAAGTGCAAGATGATCAAATCAAGAAAAACTGGTTCTTGCTGGTCCTCTGGCACGGTCTGTCTGAATACTTGAGAATACTTGAGCTAAGGAGTCAGTTGCAGAATCCATTCATCCAAGTCAAATTTATAAACTTCCCTCAGAACCGTAAGAAACTCGAGTAGCCTGAGAGAAGGCAGGTTCTCCCTCCACAGGAGAACTCCACCTTGTAAAAAGATGTCTTTATCGTTGTTCCTTTGTGAGTTTTATTTCTTTGGCACCAACAAAGTTATTTTGTTTTGTTTTTTTCAGATTTTGGAGTTAAGGGCTTGTTCTGTAGCCCAGGCTAGCCTGGAAATCACAACAGTCCTCCTGCGTCAGCCTCCCATGAAAGAAAACTGGAACTGACTAGTCCCATCCTGGAGGCAATCAAATCACAGTAGCCACTTGGTTATGGAGTGAGTGGCTCTTCATGCCCACCTCTCACAGAAGAGGGATTTTTTTTTACATGATTTTTTTTTGTCTTCCATAAAAGGGAAACCTCAAGCTCCTCTGCTTGTCTAATTCCCCCCCCCC
>JANHMN010000005.1:81267965-81278290 GCA_030674055.1 Rhabdomys pumilio
AGGCAGGTATGGCACACATATAATTCCAGCATTTGAGTGACTAAGGCAAGAAGATCATCTTGAGTTCTAGTCCATCCTGGAGTACATAGCAAGTTGAGGCCAGTATGTACCTAGTAAAATTGTGACTCAAAAAAAGGCGGGGGTGGGACGATGGCAAAACCCTCATCGCACATGCACAAGGTCCTGAATTCAGTCCCAGTCACAAGAAATCACATAAAGGTGAGATATAGCTCAGAAGTATAATGCTTGCTTAGCATGCACAAGGTCCTTGGTTCAATCCCCAGTACTTTTGACTGTGTGAATATAAAACTGAAACCCATAAAAAGACATTTGTTTCATTTCCTCAAGAAGAGGTGAAGAAGAAGGAGAAAAAACTGTGGGAAAAGACATGTCTGAAAATTGAAGCAAGGAATTCATTCATGGGATTGGTAAGAATATACCTATACGCCTATAAGGGGCATGAATGACTTTACATTTTCAGATTTCTGATATCAGGATGTGGTGAACAAATCTGCACAAGGGAAAATGTTGTGGTTTGTGTCATGCTGAGCACATGACACTCTTTTAAAAGCACATCTGTTTCTGGAGAAGACCAGGGTAATGGAACAACTGCTACATAACAACAAACCACTTTCCTTATCCCTTACCACAAGAATTTAATCCAGGCATGGTGATGTACACTTAAAATCTCAGATCCTGTGAGGCTGAGACAGGATTGTGAGTTCAAGGCCTGCCTGGGCTACATAATGAAATTCTACAGAAAGAACTAAGGGAAATAAAGAAGGGAGAAAGAGATGAGGGGTGAGGAAGAGAAAGTAAGGAAATGGAGCGGAAAAGAGAAAATTATAAAAAAAAATTAAAAAGCTAACATCTCTTGAACTTCATGTGTTCTGAGGAAAGGTCCTTCCTCTGGACCATGTGTGGGGCTGGAAAATAGGGGTTTTTCTTTGTTTCTCCCTACCCTACACCCAACCAAGTACTCCAACTGTACTTTCCTACCATACTTATACCTATTAACAGCCTCACATACAGACTCTCTTTATTCCTTCTTGCCTTTAGGGTGGAGAGTCTTTCAAGAAAGGAAGGGGCTTGGGAAGCATAAATTCCCTCCCTCAAGGGATAGCAGGATTCACCAGTAAGTAAGCAGGGAAAGGAAAATTCTGTTCTGCACCTAAAGACTCCGAACATTTTAGCTTCTGCTTCTCTGTCTGTCTCCTTTTCCTTTGCACCCTCCCCCCTGAGGTTTCAGTTCTGCTTATGCTGCCTTTGTGTTGTAGAGTTCACTTACACATATATGAAGCATGTTTATGTTCACCCTACATTGAGCAGATGAGGAATCCAGAACGTTCAGGAGTTAGAATGTTATATGAACATTGTTCAATGAGTGTGTGGTATGCCTGGCTGAATACCCATTATGTACTCTTGTGTTACCCAATTTCCATCACACTGAAGACATAAGCTATTCATAAAGATCCACCATACTCGTGGTATATCATACATACAATTTATAATGTTACCATATTCAATGTATGGTACAGGTCCTCAAGCCCCTGCAAGTTTGCTTTCGTGTGACTGTTATTTACACTTTCATTGACCACATTAGAAGATTAGAAAGATCCATGTGTAAACTAGGATATGATTGGGATCGCTTGTGTTTTTGAGTGCGCACAAGGTATATGCATTGAAATTCCCTGTGTGGACCAGGTTGGCCTTAAATACATGCCCTTCCATCTCTGTCTTCAGAGTAATAGGTCTAAAGATGTGTACTACATAAAATTATGTGCTACATGCTTCTTATTGGAGTTTGACCTATCCAATTGTGAAAGCTAATTAAAAAGTCTGCATGTGACTGCTGTTTTGAAGACTATTGATTCTGGAGTCTAAAGTCTCAGAGCAGGTATTTGGGAAAGAAACATAACTTTGAGGTAAGAGAAACTTAAAAATAAAACAAAAACCCTAAAACCTGAGGTTGTACGTCCTCTGTTCCAACTGAAGAAAAAAATGTGCTGAAGACCTTGCTAGTCCCTCATAACTTTGAAGCATCTAATAAAGATGTACTAACAGACTTACTCTTCTCCTGAGAGTCAGTGATTCTGGAGGAATATCTGACAGAAGCTGGAAGAAATGCCATCACTGTTTATGGCACATACAAACGAGATAGGTCAACAAACAAGTGACACATGCATAAGCTTCAACAATATCTTATGACCCACTCCAGCCAAGTGAGCTCAGACCTGAGAAAGAAGTTGGAGAGACAACATCCTTCACAGTAGCCGCAAATAATATAAAATATATCTTGGTGTAACTCTATTCAAGTAAGTGAAAGATCTGTATGACAAGAACTTAAATTCTCTGAAAAGAAAAAGAGAGAAAGAGAGAGAGAGAGAGAGAGAGAGAGAGAGAGAGAGAGAGAGAAGAAAATCTCAGAAAATAGATAGATTGGTAGGACTGACATAGTAAAAATGGCCAGTTTACCAAAAGCAATCTACAGATTCAATGTAATTCCCATCAATATTCCAACATAATTCTTTACAGATCAATTCTCCACTTCTGAAAAAACAAACAAACAAACAAACAAACCAACCAACCAGAAGAGTTAAAACAATCCTGTACAGTAAAAGAACTTCTAGATGCATCACCCTCTCTGACTTCAAGCTGTACTAAAGAGCAATAGTGATAAAAAGCAACATGGTATTAATAAGGACAGACAGGTTGAACAATAGAATAGAATTAAAGACGCATAAATAAACCCACACACCTATGGATACCTGATTTTTGACAAAGAAGCCAAAACCATACAATGAAAAAAACAGAAAGAAAGGATCGTCAACAAATGGTGCTGGTCTAACTGGTTGTCTGCAGGTAGAAGAATGCAAAAAGATTCATATTTATCACCCTGAACAAAACTTAAGTCCAAGTGGATCAAAGACCTCAACATAAAACCACATACACTAAATCTCACAGAATAGGAAGTGGGGAACTAGGTTAAACACGTTTGCACAGGAGTCAATTTCCTGAACAGAACACCAATGGCTCAAGCTCTAAGATCAACAACTGATACATAGGACCTCATGAAACTGAAAAGCTTCAGTAAGGCAAAGGACACTGTCAATAGGACAAAAAGATAGTCTACATATTGGAAAAAAAATCTTCACCAACCCTACATCTGACAGAAGGCTAATATACAAAATTTATAAAGAACTCCAGAAGACACCAACATGCAAAATAACCCTTTAAAATGGAGCACAGAGCTAAACAGAGAAGAAAATAATGATGGAAGGTAAAAGGAAGGAGAGACCTGGAAGGGAGAGGGGAGAGGGAAAAGAAAAGGGGAACAGGATCAGGTATGGGGTATGAGAGATAAGAGATATGCAACCTCTGGGAATGGGAGGTCGGGGGACCCTCTATAATGTACCAGAGACCTGGGAGGTGAGAGACTCAGGACTCAAAGGGAGGGACCTTAGATGAAATGCCCAACAGTGGAGAGAGGGAACTCTCCACTAGAGTCTACCTCCAGTAGGAAGACAGGGCATCAAGTGGAGGCATAGGGTTGCCATTCAACAGTCAAAAACTCTGACCCAGAATTGTTTCTGTCTAAAAGAACTGTAAGGAAAAAATGGAGAAGAAACTGAGGGAAAGGTGGTCCAGTGAGAGGCCCAAATTGAGATCTAGTTCAAGGGGAGGCTTCAAGGCCTGACACTGTTACTGATGCTATGATGTGCTTACAAACAGGAGCCTAGCATGGCTGTCCTTTGAGAGGCCCAACAAGCAGCTGACTGAAACAGACACAGATACTTAAACCAAACCATTGGACTGAAGTCCATACACCTGTGGTTGAATTAGGGGAAGGATTGAAGAAGCTGAGGAGGAAGGTGACCCCATAGGAAAACCAGCAGTCTGAACTGACCTGGACCCACCCTGAGATCTCTCACACACTGAGCTACCAACCAGACAGCACATACAAGCTAGTTGGAGGCACCTGACACATATACAGCCGAGGACTGTCTGGTCTGTTCTCAGTAAAAGATGAGGGGCCTAACCCTAGAGAGACTTGAGGCCCCAGGGAGTGGGGAGGCCTAGTGGCGGGTAGGGAGGACAGCCTCTTGGATACAGAGGGGAAGAGGAATGGGATGAGGAACTGTGGAAGGGCAGAAAAGGAAGGAGGCAAGACTAGACTGTAAAAAAAAATAAAGGTAATAAAAAAAAGAAAAAAAATCTCAACAGAGGACTCTCTAATGAGTGATAAGCACTTAAATGTTCAATGTCCTAGTCACCAGGGAAATGCAAATCTAAACAACTCTGAGATTCCATCTTACATCCTTCAGAGTGGTAAAGATCAAAAGCTGAAGTGACAGCACATGCTGGCGAGGATGTGGAGTAAGGGAAAACTCCTCTGTTGCTAGTGGGAGTGCAAATGTACACAACCACTTTGGAAATCAGTTTGATGGTTTCTCATGAAATTGGGAAATGATCTACCTGAAGACCCAGGTATTCTACTCCTGGGCATATAACCAAAAGAAGCTCCACTGTACCACAAGAACACTTGCTCAACTATGTTCATAACAGTTTTAGTCATAATAGCCAGAAACTGGAAACAACCTTGATGTCTCTCAACTGAAGAACGAATACAGAAAATGTGGTACATTTACACAATGGAATACTATTCAGCTATTAAAAACAAAGACATCATGAAGTTTGCAGGCAAATAGGTAGAACTAGAAAATATCATCTTGAAGGAGGTAATCCAGATGCAGGAAGACACACTTAATATGTACTCACTTATAAGTGTATGTTAGTCATAAAGTAAAGGAAAATGATACTATAATCTAGAGACTCAAAGAAGCTTTAAGGAGGGCCCAAGGAAGGATGCTTGCTTGAATCTTACTCAGAATGAGAAATAAAATAGACATTAGTGAATGGAGGGAGGGAACTGGGTGGAAGATGGGGTGGGAAGGAGAACTTGAGTGGGGATCAGATGTGTGGAGTGAGGTTGGGAGAGAGCTGGGACAGAGAACAGAAATGGGGGACACATCTCTGAGAGGAGTCTGAGACCTGGGATGGGGGAGGGTCACAGGCCTCTATGGGGGTGACTCTAGCTGAGACTCCTGGCAGCTGGAAATATGAAAACTGAAGTGCCCACATCCTGTAGCCAGGGGGACTTCCAGTATAGGGAGAAGAACATCAACTGACCCACAAAACCTTCAATCCAAAATTTGTACCACCGACAAGAAGCTCAGGGGTTAAAGATGGAGCACAGAATAATGGAATAGCCAGCCAATGACTGGACCAACTTGAGACCCACGACATAGGAGAGAGTCAACCTCTGACACTATTAATGACCCTCTGCTGTGCTTGCAGACAGGAACCTAGCATAGATGTCATCTGAGAGGCTTCACTCAGCAGATGATGGAAACAGATGCAGAGACCCACAGCCAAACATTTAGGTGGCAATTGAGGGAGTCTTATAGAAGAGTAGGAAATAGAACTGACTGATCCAGAGGGATCAGCGGCACCACAAAAGACCTACAGAGTCAACTAACCTGGGCCCATGGGGACTCATAGAGACTGAACCACCAGCCAAAAAGAATGTATGAGCTGGACCTAGGCCCCGTACACATTTGTAGCAGATGCACAGCTTGGTCTTCATGTGGGTCCCTTAACAATTGGAGCAGGGGCTGTCTCTGTCTCTGATACCTACCTTTGCATTCCCTTCTCTGTTGTTAGCTTAGCCCCTGGCTGGGTCCTCTCTGAAGCAGTGTCAGGAGACCAAGACTTGGTCTTGCAAGAGAGTAGGGTTGCTTTCTATAATAACATATGCCTATCTTGACTTTACGTTACTCTAAAGCCATAAGCTGCAGGCTTCTGGCTCTATTGACACTTGCTCCTAACAGCGGGATGATTAGGTAATGGATTTATTGATATAGCTCTCTTCTCTGTCCAGGCAGCCAGAAGTCTCTCTGGCTAGGCTGCTTAACTCTTTATGAACCATAGAGGAATGAAAGGAAAAGAATTAAAATGCTTTATATAGGCAAATATCCATAGACACATATACATTCATACACCCATGCCCTGGATGAGCCCTACTGTCTATCACTGTGAGATCCTGTCTCTAAACATAAACAAATAAAAATAAAATAGATTTATAACATGTGAAATTGCATAGTTTACCTCAGTAATGAGGAAAAAAAAACATACCCTCCTTAATGCCATGGTTCATCCTATAATTATATACTCATTTTGAAAGTAAGTTATTTTTATATAAAAGTAGGATTTTGGATGCACATGGTGACACACACTCATACTCTCAACACCTGAAAGGTGGAGTCAGGAATACTAGGAGTTTAAGGTCATTCTCAGTGACATAGCGAATTCATGATCATCCTGGCCTACAGGAGACCCTGTGTCAAAAACATAAAAATGCCAGAGAAAAGTACACATATTCCATGTGCGATCTAAGGGACTGCACACTCAGGAAGTTCTTTTCTTGGAGCCAACAAGGTGGCTCTCTGGGTAAAGGAAGTTTGCTCTGCAAGCCAGGCTACCTAAATTTAATTCCTGACAACCATGTGAAAGGCAGAAGAGAACTGACTCTACAGTGTTCTCTGACTTCCACACTTGTGCCAGAAACACTTGTGTTGTGGCATGCAGAACAACAATTTAGAGTAATACATTTAAAAGTAACATGTAAAAGGCATTCCACTCTCCTTCTGTTCAATGCCATGGATATTTTAAGAATATTTATATGATAAATGGGAAGGCTAATGAACGCCAAGTAAACCTATATTTCATCCAAATGACTCTTGATGGCACTATATACTCCATGGAGATAATCCCCGTCACATTCTAAGCTATGACTCTTCTCCTATGATCAGTGCAGACAAGGGTGATGGCTACAGGGCAGTGCTGTTATTTCATGTGCAAATAGCTACAGCCTATAAAACAAGGAGAGTTATTTGCTTTATGATCTTCCCAGAGAGACCTTTCTATTGTCTCCATAAATTCATAAGGAATTAGATGCTGATCATATGTAAGTAGACATATACTGAAAATGCGTTTGTAGATCGTAGCTTGATTATCATTTACTAATAGCTAATATCTGCTTACAAGTAAATAATACCATATTTGTCCTATTGGGTCTGGGTTACCTCACTCAGGATGATATCTTTTAGTTCCACCCATTTGACAGCAAATTTCATGATGTCTTGGTTTTCAATAGCTGAGTAGAATTTCATTGTGTAGATGTACCACATTTTCTTTATATATTCTTCTATTGAGAGACATCTAGGTTCTTTCCTGTTTCTGGCCGTTAAGAATAAAGCCACATAGACATAGTTAAGCAAGTGTCCTTGTAGTAAGATGAAATATCCTTTGGATATATTCCCAGGAGTGGTATGGCTTAGTCTTGAGGTAGATCGATTCCCAGTTTTCTGAGAAACTGCCATATTGATTTCCATAATGGCTGTGCAAGTTTGTACTCCCACCAGCAATGGAGGAGTGTTGTCCTTGCTCCACATCCTCACCAGTATATGCTGTCACTTGAATTTTTTGTATTAACCATTCTGATAGGTATAACATGGAATCTCAAAGTAGTCTGGATTTATATTTGCACAATGGCTAAAGATGTTAAACATTTCTTTAGGTATTTTTCAGCAGTTTGAGATTTCTTTATTGAGAATTCCTGTTTAGATCTGTATCCCATTTTAATATTGGATTATTTGTATATTTTTAGTATATAGTTTCTTTAGTTCTTTATATATTTTGGATATTAGATCTCTAGCAGATGTGGTGAAAATCTTTTCCCATTATGTAGGCTGCCATTTTGTCCTTTTGATGGTATCCTTTGCATTACAGAAGGTTTTCAAGTTTTATGAGGTCCCATTTATTAATTGTTGATCTAAGTGTCTGTGCTATTGGTGTTCTGTTCAGGAATTTATCTCGTTGTCAGTGTATTCAAGGTTGTTCCCCATTTTCTCTTCTACCAGGTTCAGTGTTTCTGATTTTATGTTGAGGTCTTTGATGATCCACTTGGATTTGAGTTTTGTGCAGGGTGAGGTGATAGATATGGATCTATTTGCATTCTTCTATATGCAGACATCCAGTTTGACCAGCACCATTTTTGAATATGCTTTTTTGTCTTTCTGGTGTATATTTCTGGCTTCTTTATCAAAAATCACATGTCCATGGGTGTGTAAATTTATGTCTAGGTATTTAATTTGATTCCATTAATCAACCTGTCTATTCCTGTACCAGTACCATGATGTTTTTATTACTATAGCTCTATAGTACAACTTGAAATCAGGAATGGTGATACATCCAGCAGTTCTTTTATTGTCCAGGATTGTTTCAGTTATCCTAGATGTTTTTGTTGTTGTTGTTTCTTCCACATGAAGTTGTGAATTGTCTTCTCAAGGTCTATATAGAATTGAGTTGAAATTTTAATGGGGATTGTACTGAATCTATAGATTGCTTTTGGTAAGATGGTCATTTTCACTATGCTACCCTTATAGATTCACGGGCATGCAATATCTTTCCATCTTCTGATATCTTCCTCAATTTCTTTCTTTAAAGACTGAGTTTTTATTATACAATTGATTCAGTCCCCCTTTTCTGCTTTCCACCAGCACTGGTACCCTTCTGTTAAAGATTTACTTACTTCTATGTTATGTGTATCAGTATTTTTATGCATGTATATAAATAGGGATGACATTCAAGCTTGGTGTTCATAGAGTCCAGAAGAGGGTCATGGCTAACTGCTGTTGCCAAGCATACTGAATAGGATAGGACTTCCCATTACTAGCCCAGGAAAATGCTACATAGTGAGTGCCAGACTAGTCAAAAATACATAGAAAGATTCGATTTCAAAAACAATAAGACCCAGCATGCATGAAGGAATAGCACATGAGCCCCAATCCCTAGCTTAGAGGGTTACTAATAGTTTAATGGATGCTAGTGGAGGGATGGTCAATTTTCTTTAGTGGGTAGTGAAACACCTGATGGGCTGACCATGTTCCAGTGTATAGTCCCATAATCATGTGTATGTGGATAGCACTAAATGGGTTCAATATACTGTAAAATAAAAGGACATATTTATAAAGAGATATGGAAGGAGGAGCTATGAAGAGTTGGGGAGGGAAAATAGGAGTGGGAATACAATAAAACCCAACCCAAAACAAACAAACAGCAACAACAACAGTAAAAGGGAGACAACTTATTAGCTAAGAGCATTTGCTTTTCTTACAGAGGACCTTAGCTCAGTTCACAGTACCCCCCAGGTGAAGAGGCTCACAACCACCTGTAACTCCAGCTCTAGGAGATCTGATGCTCTCTTCTGGCCTCTGTGGTACCCACATATTCATAGCATTTACTCGTATATATGTATACATAAATAGAAATAAATCTGTTCAAAAACATTTAAAAATGATATATGTTTAAGGTGGATTCACTGTTTTATTTTGTTTGATTATTATTTTATTTTATGTGTATAAGTGTTTTGTCTATGTGTGTGTGTGCACTTTGTGTGTCCTTGGTACCTGAAGATGCCAAAGGAGGTAACTGAATCCCCTGGAGCTGGAGTTACCACATTGGTGCTGGAAACTGAACCTAGGTTTTGTGAAAGAACAGTCAGCCAGTGCTCTTAATGTCTCAGACATCCGTCTAGCCCATATTTCTTTGTTTTTTATATAGAATCTTACATTGTAGCCCAGGCTGGCCTAGAGCTCCCAATATAGTCTAAGTTAATTTCAGGTTTGCTTTTTCTGCAATCCTCCTGCCTCAGTGTCTGAGAGTCACCACGACTGGCTTTCTTCTTTCTTCTTTCAATATTCTCTCCTCAATCTCTCCCTCTGTCTCCTCCCTACCCCATCCTTTCTTTGCTATGTGTGCCAGTGACATGAGCATGGCAGGAGTGACACAGCTCAATGGAGGTCAGAGGTCAGCTTGCCAGAGAGAATTCTTTTCCTCCACCACATGGTACTGTCAGGTTCAAAGGAAACTCAAGACAAATGCTTCTCTGTGGTGCCTATTAGCATACCAAAGCCCATGCTGGTCTCTAGGCTCCCTCAGCATCACAAATACTTGTTACAGAGTCCATCTGTCTGGCTTCCTTGCTCTTCTCACCCCTCCCCCTCCCCTAAACTTCTCTAGCTCATAGGCATCTTTTTCCCCATCTTCTAATTTCTGTATAACCCTGCCATTTTGACCATGTGCCCTCCTTGCTTTTTTTTTTGGCTCCCTCTTTGTCTCCTCTTGGTCCTTTCTGTCTTGGCCCATTCTCCTAGTTCTCTCCCTCTCCCTCTCCCTCTCCCTCTCCCTCTCCCTCTCCCTCT
>JANHMN010000005.1:81278390-81392838 GCA_030674055.1 Rhabdomys pumilio
TCCCTCTCCCTCTCCCTCTCCCTCTCCCTCTCCCTCTCCCTCTCCCTTTCTCTTCCCCTCTCCCTCTCTCTTTTTATCTCCCTCTCTCTCTAACTCTCCTCTTCCCCTTTTCCCTCCCCCCTCCTCCTCTCTCTCTGTTTCTCTCTACCTCTCTCTTCCTCTCTCCCCTTTCCTCCTCCATCTTTCCCTCCTTAATTCCCCCTCTCCCCTATCTATTCCTTTCTCCCTTCCTCTTCCTCTGTCTCTCTGTCTCTCTTTCTATTTTTTCTCTCTCTCCCTCCCCTTCTCTCTTTCTCTCTTCTGCCTCTTTTGCTCTCCCTCACTTCTGTCACGGCATGGTTCAGTCTACTTGTTTAGGTCTACTTTATCTCCCTGCTCTGGACTCTTCCAGATGCCTCTGGCTATAGTAGCTCTCAATAGCTACAATAAAAGCCTCCCTTTCAACCATATTTGGAGCAGTCGTGTCCTCACTTTATACATCTGATGCTGAAACCCTCACTGTATTTAGGTAACAGGAATCAAACTTTGAGTATCAAGACTGAAAGCAGATTGCAGATAATGCTGATAAAATTATCCATGGCCTGAGCTCAGTATTTCCATTTTGCACAAACCTCAGGAATGACATATATAGCTTGATCAAGCTAACCCTTCCTGCCCTGGGAATACTTTTATTCCTGCCCATCCTGTTAAAGCTGATATTTAACAACATCAACATGTTGGCAGCCAAAGTACATGACTTAAACCTGAAAATAGACCCCCAGACAACGTTTTTAAATTAACGGGCTGGCAAGCCAAGGATGGATAAGATTCTGCACGGAGCCTTACCAACCTAAGACAGAAATGCATTGACTTTGATAATGCATACTCCATGACAGGAAGGCATTCTTGTCAGAACAACCTAAGACAGTCTCAGTCTTGTTAATGAAATAAAAAAGGGGGAGAGGTGGAGACACTTTGGGGCTGCTTGGCAAGAAGCTGACATGGGCCAAGGACAAGGAAAGGGGCTTGCTTGACAGGAATATGATATTGGCTAAAGACAAGGAAGTAGGCTTCAAGCAGGAATCTGACATTAGACGAGAAAAAGAAGTGATTTCAGGTAGGAGTCTAAATCATAGACTATAATAAAGAAGTAATCTCAGGCAGGAATCTAAATATTAGGCCAGAACAAAGAAGTAATTCCAGACAGGAATCTAGATTTTAGGCTAGAACAAGGAAGTAGGCTTTAGACATGAAAATGACCTTGGGCTAGGATAGAGAAGTAGGCTCAGATACTGTGGTCATCCTGATAAGACTTTAGAAACAATGATCACGGGAGTATTCACGTAACTGGGTTTAATGCCTTGCTTTTTCTTTGATTATTTGTGTTTATTGTATTGCTTGTTCCTTGACTATTTGCATCTATTGTATTGTTAGACTCTCAACCTAGAACTGACCTTAATACATTCATGTAATCAAAATGGTATAAAAGCATAAAAGAAGAGTGGGTATGTGATAGGGGTTTCTAGGGAGGGGAAATGAGGAAAGGGGATGACATCTGTATTGTAAATAAATAAAAGATACAATAAAAATAAAATAAAGACTGAAAGCAGATGACTTTATTCACTGAGCAATCTCTTTAGCTCAATCTTTGTGTAACTAACCAGGCAGGAAAATGTCTCATTGTTGGCAAAGGATAGAATCAGTCTCTTGAATGAGAGTCAACTTCTTGCATTTCATTCTCTTGCCGTTAGGTAAAGGTGGAGGCCAGTAGCAGGCTCTCAGCAAATATTGACTCCCCGCTTGATGCACATCTTCATCTAATATATTTTTCACCATGTTTAAAGCTGAACTATATTAGAAACTGGAAGACAGTCTCTAAAATGTTAGGTTCACAAGGAAATGGATCAAGACAGTGTGAATGTGGTATGAGGAAAAGCCCCAGTTGGAACAGAAGGGGAAATCAGGTGTGGCTTTGGGCATGTAAATACAAGGAAAGAAAGCTGAGAAACACATCATTATTGTGTCACTTTTGAGGCAATATAAAGAGCCTCTTTCATGTGCTAGGAGCTCCTTATGTAATATGGATGTGGGCGTTAGGATGAGAGGACAAGGAAACAGATAGGGAGCGTGTTCATGACTTTCTCCTCTCCTAGCAGACTGGGAAGAACATTTTTGCCATCCTTGCCTTCTTATCTTCTCATTCTACATACCAACAGTAAAAACAAGGAGTGATGCAGTGTGCTTGAAACCTCCCTAAATAAAAGCCTGGTATCTACGTGTACTTTCCGTGTTATTTAAATATGTTACTGCCGCTGATGACATACCCCAGGAAGGTTATGAAATCCGGTTGTGAAATACACAACAAAGAATGTTAGTATCTTTACTGGCAGTTGGTATAAGATGAGTATCCACCCCTTTGCCTTTGCCCAAAGTTGAATATCAACTTTCCCATTAGCTTTGGAATTCAAATGAAAGGTCACATTAACAGAAAGACAGGTATTTTGTGCTAATAAAATCCAAAACAATTATAACGCCCTCAGTCCAACCTGAACAAAGCTACATTTCTCGAGTTAATTGTTAGGCACCGTTAGTATTAAAATTTGAACAGTGCCGTGCTTCCTCCCCCTTTTCTTTTATTTCATGGTTTATTTTTTCCTGTCTGTGTGTCCTTACTATTGGCAAAACTAAGTTTACCCTGTTTTCCTACTACTGATTAAAGCTCGTTAAATAGTCCATCAGCAAGGAAGAACATACTGAGAAATCACAAATCATTGCTCTGTTTATATTTCTATTGTATTGTTAAATATTTGTGTTAAGAAAAAGGCAGTTACTTGTGATCCTCCTTTCATGAAGGTCATTCAGTAAAGCTCCTTCATTCACATTTATAATGATTGAAAGCTCATTTTGCTTTTTGTGTAGGAATCAAAGTTCAGATAGTTCTAACTTGCATAGACTTTAAAGTTAATGAAGGACTAGAGAGAAGTGATTTTCTTCCTTAACAGTTTTTTTTTTTTACTTTATTTGTTATTTTTGCCTTTCTTTGCTAATGTTTTATAGATATGTTTGCTGTTCTTTGGAAACTAGGAGGCCGTTATGGAAGACCAGGTATGGGGTGAGGCAAGCAATTACTTGGGTAAAGGAAAGTCAGTTACTGAAACTGAAGTTGTATTCTGCTCACTGCTAGACTGAAACTCCCAGAGATAGAAATAAGTTAAAAGAAACAGATTTATTCACAGCTGGTCTTGGGGACAAGATGGGGAATTTTCTGTCTCAAAGCTCCATCTTGGCATCTTGGAGTGAAATTCAATGGCAGGGCACTTGCACAGTATGCTCACAACCCTGCTTCTGTTCCTACCCTGCCAAAACAAAGAAAGTCTCCATGTAAGACAGAAGTGGCAATAGCTTTTGTGGGACACAAAGTGGTTATAATAAGACAGTGAGGAAAACCAGACCTTACCTGGGCTGGGTCTTTCGTTCCAGGGCACCAAGTCTTTCTGCTTTTTTTCAAAACCCTGTCTACGTCAAAGAAAGGATGGGTAGTAGTGGTAGGCTATTCCAGCACAGGAGACAGCACAAGAGACAGGAAGGCTTCATTTTCAGGTCAATATGTAGGTCAAATAGTGTGATCCTGTGCCACAGATTAATAGTGTCTTTTTTTTTTTTTAAGGGAGTTCTGCTGGCTCAATAGTTAAGAACACTGGCTGCTCTTCCAAAGGGCCTGGGTACAATTTCCAGCACCCACATGGCAGCACATAACTGTCTATATGATTCCAATCCCTGAAGATCCAATGCTCCTTTCTGGCCTCTGTGGCCACTGGACATGCACATGGTACACAAACATAGATGCAAGCAGAACATTTATACACGTAAAATAAAATTTGAAGAACGATCTGATTGGGACCTGGAACCTGGGACTTGGACTTCCCATGTCCATCATCTGTTTTTCTCACTTCCAATATATTACTTTAAAGAAACTTAATTCATATGAGCGGAGGCAAGGAAGAGGTGTTACAGACTTCTCTCTTAAGAGTTTAGAATGTCAGTTAGACATGGTGGCTCAAACCAGTAATCATAGGAGGCAGGAGCTGGTGGATTGTTGTGAGTTTCAGGCTAGCCTGGGTTGCAAAGACCCTGTCTTTGTCACCACAAAACAAAGCACCAAGAGTCATCATAAACAGGGATGGTAGTCTTCTGTGATGGTAAAGTCTAATTGAAAAGGAAGAAGCAAGCCGAGGATGAGTACTTATCTCTGCCTCCTGTGGATACAATGTGACTAGTTATTCCAAGAAGTGCTTGCTGAAAGGAGGCTGATACAGCTATCTCCTGAGAGACTCTGCCAGAGCCTGGCAAGTACAGAGGCAGATGCTAGGAGACAACCGTTGGATTGAGCATGGAGTCCCCAATGGAGAAGTTAGGGGAAGGACTGAAAGAACTGAAGAGGTTTGCAACCCCATAGGAAAAACAACAGTATCAACCAACCAGACTCTCCTAAAGCTCCCAGGGACTAAACCACCAACCAAAGCGTAAACATGGAGGGCCCCATGGCTACAGCGTATGTAGCAGAGGATGGCCTGTCAGGTATCAATGTGAGGAGACCCTTGGTCCTGTGAAGGCTTGATGCCCCAGGGTGAGGTGGGAGTGGGTACCTAAGTGGGAGAGCACATACATGGAAGCAGGAAGAGGGGGGAATGGAATAAGTAAGTGGTAGATTGCTTTCTTAGCATGGGTGCAATAGCAACCCTGAAGCAAACAACAACAACAACAACAAAAAAAGAAATTTTCAACAAATTAAGAATCAATTTTTCTTCCTTTCTTCCTTCCTGCCTCCCTTCCTTCCTCTTTCCCTCCTTCCCTCCCTCCCTCCCCACCTCTTTTTTTTCTCTCTGTTTCTTTATTATATTGGGGATTGAGCCTAGGGACTTGGAGAATAACCTTGAATTCCTGAGTCTCCTACCTCAATGTGCTGAGTGTTAGAATTACAGGTAAATACGGCCACACACCTGCTTTATGCAGTGCCAAGGACTGAACTCAGGGCTTCATGAATTCTAGACAAACCATCAACTCAGCTAGAACCCAACCCCCGAGTTTTGAATGATGAAATATGAATCCTTGTGATTTAGCACTACTTTGGTGCCACGATATTCTTAGAGAAGAACTTGGTCTCCAACTTTCACAGAAACTGTTTAAATCTCACCACCCTGTCCTTTAGCTCTTGATATGTTTCTTGCAGTGTTTTCCCAAGAGATTTTTTTTTTTCTGGAAGCATAATGCCTCTTTTGGTTTCAATTTCAGCTGCATTCTTTCAATCAAAACTCTGCCAAGCAGCAAGAGACTTTTGGACTGCTTCTCTTGCCATGACTCTTGACTTTATAGCTCGGAGTCTACCCTCACACTGCTGCTGCAAAATCAGACCTGCCACAGGGAGAGAGTTGCAGGTTGGTCAAGACTCTAGTCTGGAAAAAAATCGAAAAAAATAAAAAAGATCCTTTTCTTTCTTCTTTGTTTCTTTGTTTCTTTCTGTCTTTCTTTCTTTTTCTTCTTCTTTTTGAGATAAGTTCTAGTTATGGAGACCTGTCTGGGTTAGAACTCACTATGTGGACCAGGTCGGCTTTGACTTTTGTTACACTCCTAGTCAACTTCCCAATTAGTCCGGAATCACTGGAAATGACAACCATTAATGGTTTTTATACATTTGTAATTGCACAACCTTATGGAGTCTAATATGATATTTTAATACCTATGTGAATTATGTAATGATCAAATAGCATATCTAGCTGCATATTGAAGCTCATGTTTGTTACTCTAGAACTTAGGAAAGAAACTAAGTTGGCAGAGAGCATTTACATAAACTCATAAAGTCCTGTTGATTCCCCCACCACCACATAAACCAGGAGTGGTGGTGAACATTTGTAATCCCAGCAACGACATGGTAGTATGCAACTATAATCCTGTCACTTGAGAAATGAAGGCAGAGGAATCAGAAGTTAAAGTTCATCCTTAGTGCCTTCTACATACATAGCCTTTTAAAGATCAACCTAGGCTCAGGTTCAGAAATTTGTCTCCTGTGCCAATGAATTCAAGGCAGTTCCCCACTTTCTCTTATATTTGATTCAGTGTATCTGGTTTTATGTTGAGGTCTTTGATCCACTTGGACTTGAGTTTTGGGCAGGATAATAAATATGTATCTATTTGTATTCTTATACATGCAGACATCCAATTAAGCCAAAACCATTTGATGAAAATGCTTTCTTTTTTCCATTGTATGGTTTTGGTTTCTTTGTCTAGGCCTGTGGATTTATTTCTGGGTCTTCAGTTTTATTCCATTGATCAACCTGTCTGTTTCTATACCAGTACCATCTAGTTTTTTTTTTGTTTTTTGTTTTGTTTTGTTTTGTTTTGTTTTATCACTTTGTGCTTTAGTTTTCCTTGGAATCAGGGATGGTGATACCACCTGAAGTTCTTTTATTGCACAGGATTGTTTTAGCTATCCTGGATTTTTTTTTCCATATGAAGTAGAGAATTGGTCTTACAAATTTCAGTAAAGAACTTGGTTGGAATTTCAATGGGAATAGCATTGAACCTGTAAATTGCTTTTGGTAAAATGGCCATTTTTTACTATGTTAATTCTACACATCCAGGGGCAGAGGATATCTTTGTTTTCTGATATTTTCCTCAATTTCATTCTTCAAAGAATTGAAGTTCTTGTCATACAAGTCTGTTACTGGCTTGGTTAGAGTTACAGCAAGATATTTTATGTTATTTGTGGGTATTGTATAGGGTATTTTCTTAATTTCTTTCTCAGCCCATTTATCATTTGTATAAAGGAAGAAAAGAGAAACTGTTAGAATTCCCGTTTTTATTTTGACATTGTTATTTCTTACTATAAATTTCTTAAGATTATTAAAAGTTCAATAAGGTCACACGGTATCATAACACGCAGAAAACTGCTAGTCTGGTCATTTATTAACCATGTGCTAATAGCAAATTTTAAACTGTTTGAACCTAAAATGAAGACAGGCTGTCATGTGTACTTTGCAAGGTTTCAAAGGACATATTTACATAAAAATAGCCAAATATGTTACTAGAATAGTCACCATATCTCTCTCCTTCTCCTCTTTTCAACTGGATTTTACCATGTAAAATAGGTTATATCCTAACTCTCAGTGATTCTCCAGCCTCTGTCTTGTGAGTACTGTAATTGCAGGCTGCCCATCCTCCATCTCTACCTCCTCACCTCTCAATGTGACACACATGTACCATAGCAAACATGGGAGGTCAGAGGACAACTCTGTAGAGTAGGTTCTCAGGTTACCAGACTATAAACAGAAAGCACCTTTACTTGCAATGATCCATCTTATTGGTTCTTGTTTGTTTTTTATGCACTTCTGACTGATTTCGAACTCCTTATGTAACCCATACTAACCCTGAACTGGCAGTCCTACTTTAGCCTACTGAATGAACCACAGGACTGTACTTAATCTGGTTTGTATTTAGTATCTTTATTTATGTACTTATTTAATTAGTTACCTTGTTTTTTGAAACAGGGTCTCACTCTGCATCTAAGGTTGGCCTTGAACTTGCAGCAATCATCCTTGCCTCAGCCTTTCAAGTGCTGGAATGATATAGGCATGAGCTAACTAGCTACTGGCAGAGCTATTGACCAAGCTACTAGGCTACCATACCTGACTTTTAACTTATTTTTAGATCCCGAACAAATGGCTAACTGAGGTCTCCATTAACATATCAAAGCAAAAATTCAGGTTCTCCCTGAATCTCTCAGAGGCTACCTGTTACAGGGACCAACTGGCTAGCATACCCTGACCCTCCCCCACCCTAACTTTTTCAGCCTGGGGGCTGGATGACTCTTCCCCCAAGATTCCTGTCCCTAAATAATACAACTATATTGGTTAACTGGTCTTTTCATTTGTTTTCTTGGCCCAGGCTGCCCTTCTTGGTGAGCAGCTGCTCTTTCCCTCTTCTCTCTTCCTGCTTCCCTGTCTCCCGGCTCCTCTTCCTTGCTTTCCTCCTTCCCTCTCCTCTCTCCCCTCCTCCCTCTCCTCACATAGCTCAGCTCAGACTGGTTATCCTGTCTCTGGGCTCTCCCAGATGATCCTGCCGCTGGCTAAGCTCTCCATCTTATCTACAATAAACCTTCTCTGTCATAACTAGAAGTAGTCATGTCCTCTCCTCTTTTTTATATTTCTTGTTTTCACTCAAATAATTCTAAAGAAGTGCTATCTCCAATGTTTTTTAAACACATTATACCATTCAAGACTGTTAATATATTTTAAAATACAGCATTATTCCTTGATAATTGCATTTTCCACTTCTTACTAAAAGTGGCCATGCTGTTCTCTATAGAAACCCAAATTTTCGCAGATAAACAATATTATTATTTGTTATGTTTCTTTAAAAATACATATTGCCTGGTATGGGCCTTTAATCCCAGCACGACAGAGTCAGAGGTAGGCCTGGCCTACATTGAAAATTCCAGAAAAGCTAGGACTATGTAGTGAGACCATTTCTCAACAAAAACAACAATAAATATAATATAATGTTTTTGTTATATTTATCCCTATTACCTTTTCATATACCTCACATTATAGTTTTTAACAGGCCTTGTAGTCAAGAAACAACCTGCTTTGTGTTAGAATATGGTAGTATCCAATTGTTTGGTGATTGATGTTTCAAAGGCATACTACTGGAGTGATACTGGTACAGAAAATTGAATTTCATTCAAATAGGCCAATTTGGTGGTGCACATTTTTAATCTCAGCACTCAGAAGCTCAGGCAGGTGGATCATGCATTTGGGGCCACTCTGGGTTACGTAGTAAGACTCTGTCCGAAACAAAAAAGAAATAAGAAAGGAGTTTCAGTCAAGTGACTTGCACAACTTCTCTACGATAGTTCTTTATGCTTACTTTCCATGTTATGACATCTTTATTGGCTCCCACCCCCACTTCCATGTTCATTATTTAAATAGGTTAGAAGTCATCCTGTTTCCCCACCTCCGTTTTTATTACCTATGTGAATGGCAGTGCCAACCATGGAAAACAGAGAAGAGGTCATGGAAAGGAATGAAGACACCAATATACCTACTGATTTTACATAGCTCTTTTATCAAGAATGTTCTTTAAAGCAGAAACTGTGTAAAGGTCTTACACACACACACACACACACACACAGAGAGAGAGAGAGAGAGAGAGAGAGACAGAGAGACAGAGAGACAGAGAGACAGAGAGACAGAGAAAGACAGAGACAGACAGAGACAGACAGAGAGACAGACAGACAGAGAGAGAAAGAGAGAGAGAGACCTCCCTGCAGTTCCTAACTTTTCTCTTGGAACCTCTGTTTGACCTTTTGCTGAGTTCTGTACTATCAGACAAAAGTAGAGTTGAGAGGCAGAATGTAGAGGAAAGAGCACTTATTTGGCATCAGAAAATGCATTTTGGCATCTTTGTTCTGCTGCCCTAAATTTGGCTTTCACTAGAATAGTCATTTAAACCCTGAGGCTTGGCTATCTCATTTATAAATTGAGGTTAATAACAGCTCCTGAAAGTTTGCCAGGAAAAACAACAAATGTAAAAGTGTCTGTGTAACTTATATATTTAGTTTATCAATTTATCAAGATCTAGACACAAATATTTGATGTGTTAGGTCTTTTGGCACTTAAAAAAAAATCCCAGGAAATTCCAATAATCTACTACTTGCTCTGATGAAATGACTTGTGCCCTTTACTCTCTTTGATAAGACTGTTCAGGGGCCAGGCTTTGTAATCTCAGGACCTGGAAGGTGAAATTCAAGGTCACTCTCAGCTATGTAATGAGTTTTTGGTTAGTCTGGGCTACAGAAGACTGTTTTTAAATAGTAGTTAATAATCCCTTCATGAGACCTTCATACCACCTATGCTTACTTCTGTTTAATTTTACTAAATGTTGCAATTCTTATTTACCTACTACAAATCCTTCTGAAGCAACTGGAGTCTTTTAAGAGCAGAGGCAGCAAGAAATTTCATCTTATTAAGTCTAGATAATACACAGGATACACAAAAGATAACTAATAAAAGGTAAAAGTGGGGGGAAAATGGATAAAGCAAGCCTTGGTAAAATAATAATAATAATAATAATAATAATAATAATAATAATAATAATAATAATAATATAATAGAAGCTGGATGTGGTTGGTATATTCCTGTAATCCCAGCATTTAAGATATATAGGTAGGAATATCACCGAAAATTTCCTTCTGAACTAACACCATGGTATATACCTGTAAACTCTATAGTCAAGGGCAGAGGAAAGAGGCTCATAAGATTAAATACAACCTCAGCTATATAGTAACCACCAGGTGAGCCTCAGGAACTCGTGAAAACCATGTATTGCTGAGGTTTGTGACATATTCCCAAAATCTGAGGACATGCAGGCAGGAAGATGGGAATTCAAGGTCAGCAGCTACTTTGTTTGGGCAAGCCATTTAAACCTGAGACAGTCACAAACAAACCAACAGTCTCAAAAATGGAATGGAGGAAGAACTGCTGGTAGGCCTTAAAGAATAAGACCAATTTGACGGACAGAAATTAGAAAGACAGCATCTTAGATGAAGGGAACATGAAGAACACTCTCATCTGGCAGAGATAGTACACATAGGGAAATTGTGGGGATAGAAAGATAAATAGGAGCTTACTTTGAAATCAGAGATGACATTTAAAGAGCTCACAGTTGTGTTGGACTTGCTTAGACTTCTTCCCCTAAGTGCTGGAAGTTATCTCCTCTCCTACTTCTCCTAATACTCTAACAGCAACTAACTTACATCAGGAGCTGGTCCCAGGATGACAAGAGTGAACTTCTGTGGTTTACTTCTTTTACCTCTTCCTCCTACTGTTATTTTGCATTCACTGACTCTTCTGACTTCCTGACCTTAATTCTGTTCCTTAAACAATCACTATCATCAATTATATAAGCCAGGTGTGGTAGTGGAGACCTGAAGTCACAGGAAAATAACACACTTGAAGTCTGCCTCGGCAACCAAGCAAGTTCAAGGCCAGCATAAGTAATTTAGGAAGACACTATTTTGAAAGTAGATGAAAAAAAGATGCTGGGAACATAGCTTTAAAAAGAGAAAGTATGGGACAGGGATGTAGTTCCATTGGCAGAGTGCTTGTAAATAACATGCACCAAGCCTGGCACCGTATAAATTAGTGGTAGTGGGGATGATCTATAGTCTCAGCACCAAGGAGGTGGAGGCAGGAGGATGAGAATTGGCTACGTGGCAAGTTTGAAGCCAGTCTGGGACATATCACTCTGTCTCAAAAACAAAAACAAACAAAAGTTAGGTAGGTGGTGAACATCTGTAATCCTTGAGCTGCCACAATCTGCAAGAGGATCAGAATTTTAAAGTCATCCTTAGCAACACAGTGGTTTAAGTCCACCCTGGGCTAAGTAAACAAAAGCCATCAAGCAAAACACCGAAAGGAAAACAGGCATACATAATAACATCGCTGTGGGGGTATTTTAAATTTAAAAATCAAATGTGCTACCCCAGCCTAGGATCAAAACTTGCACCTTGATACTTCCATTTCAAATTTTATTCTCCAAAGTAACTTATATTATCCAATTGGAAAAATAATTTGCATGTATAGGTGTTTTATCTGCCTGTATGTCTGTGTACTACATGTATGTAAAAAGTCATCAGATCCCCCGTAACTGGAGTTATAGATAGTTGTGAACTACTATGTGAGGGCTAGGAATTTGACCTGAGTCTTCTGCAGGAACAGTCAGTGCTCTTAGCCACAAAGATATCTCTCCAGCCCTGCTAAATTGACTCTTAAGACAGGATTTCATTGTGTAGTTCAGGCTTTCCTGGAATGCACAACAACCCTTTCTGCATTAGCCTCCTAAGTACACAGATTACAGATCTGAGTCACCATCCCTGGCTCCCTTCATTCATTTAAATGTCAAGATTTTGACTGTTAGCAACTTTAAAATCGACTATCACAAACAAGCCAGTTCTATCACCTGCATCTATGTCTTCAATTTCTACCATTAGTCACCATGATTATCATCTGTGTTGGTCCAATGATGACATAAGTCATCAACGGGGAAAGCTATTCTAAGTGGCACTGTCAGCTTTGATTCTTCAGGCTCATTTGCACACAGCCATGCCAGGCTATGGAGCATTTTTATACTCCTCTTTTTTATACTCCAGTTTTATACTCTTGCCCCTTGACTTTGTGATTGGATAATATAAGTTACTTTGGAGAATAAAATTTGAATGGAAGCATCAAGGTGCAAGTTTTGATCCTAGGTTGGGGTAGCACATTTGCTTTGTCCTTCTGTACTTTTCTTTTAAAAGAATCTTGCTATGTAACTGCAGCGGTTTGGGTGATAATGTCTCCCATAGGAGACATCAAATATCTGATATTGGAACACTTGGTCCACAGTTGATGGCACTGTTGGGGAGGTGTAGGAGATGCGGCCTTACTAGAGAAAATATATTGCTGGAATCACACCTTGAGATTCAAAGCTTTTTGCTGCTTTCTGCTCACTCCCTCTGCTTTGTCCTTGCAGTTCAAGATGTGAGCTGTCAGTTTTCAGCACCTGCCAAAATGCTACTGTGCCTCTCTCCGGCATAATACACTCATCCCTTTGGACTATCATCCAAAATAAGCTCTCTCTTCCTTATAAGTTGCCTTGGTCAGTGCATTTTTTTAGTGCAACAGAAAATAAATCAGTATGTTTTTAGTGGAATGTGGAAACATTTGGAAGTTTGTACTAGGGTAGTGGTTAAATGCTATTAGAAGAGCTTATAGAACCTTTCTAGTATGTATCTAGAAGACAGTAGGAAGACAGTATTGCTGAGAAAACTATGGACTGTGGAGGCCAAGCTGTAAGAGGTTTCAGAGAGCGACAATATTAGGAAGTAGGCCAGAGGGCAGTCTGTGATGTTTGGCAATGAATCTGGTTGCATTCTGACCTTGCACTAAGAACTGGACTTAGGCTAAATTAAAAATTAATGGTCTAGTTTCTTTGGTGGAGATGATTTCAAGGCAGCATAATACTGAATTTATTGCATGATTATTATTAATAACTCTTATGTGGGTTTACAATGTGAAAGAACAAACTGTGCTGAAAGACATACAAAATGCACAGTTTGAAGAAAACTAAGGAGCACTAGGAGGCTTAATGTTGTAGTCAAAGGCTCATGCTGTAAGAAACAAAGGGACTAGTACCATTAAGGAGAAGGTCCATGCTCAACAGTGGGATAAAGGAATGGATACACTCAGGGTAAGACCCCACTTAGTTAATTTTCTAACCTGTGAATAAGAATAAGATATTTTGTAAAGCATAAAGCTAATGTAGCCGGGCAGTGGTGGCGCACGCCTTTAATCCCAGCACTTGGGAGGCAGAGGCAGGTGGATTTCTGAGTTCGAGGCCAGCCTGGTCTACAGAGTGAGTTCCAGGACAGCCAGAGCTACACAGAGAAACCCTGTCTCGAAAAGCAACAACAACAAAAAAGAAACCAAAAAAAAAAAGCTAATAAAGCTAATGTAATTCCAAGGAGGGGAGAGGCCACCTCAATCAAGCAGCCAAACGTAACCGTGTCATCTACATGGTTCTGGCTTGAAGGAAGCTGAAGGAAGCAAGAGTGAAAGGGTTCTGTATTCTTCGTAAGTTGTTTCAGAGAGGTACTGGGGCCAGACAGTGTGTGGCAGGGGATTCCATGCATGAGGGCTCTTTCAAGGAAAGAAAGCTGTGAGAGATCATTGCATGAAGCTGTTGAAGTGAAGTCTGGATTGCAGTGGAGAACCCAAGACACTGCACATGCCAGAGTCCTGAGATGTCTGGCAAGAAAAGCTGCATACAGAGAGTGGAACTGGACCATGACAGAGATATATGCTATAAGCAACAAAGTTAGAGGAGCAGATCCAAGTAAGCTTTTGAAACTAATGTTCCAGGCATATAGCATGGAATGATGGGATTTGGTGCTTCCCTGTTGGGTTTCAGTCTTACTTTAGTCTAATATTTCCACACTCTGACCCTATTTCTTCACTTTAGAAAAGTATACTTTGTGCTATTATATGTTGGAAGTATGTAACTTGCACTTTGATTTTTCAGTAGTATTATACACATAAGTATTATACACATATTATATACATATAATTGCCTTGATTCTCCAAAGAGACTGTAAACTTTTAAGTAGTATTGAGACTGAAAGACTGAGAGTTTCAAGTTGGACTAAATGCATTTTGTATTATAATATGGCCATTAGGTCTATGGGCTGGGGGTGGGAAGTAGTGGCTTGAATGAGCATGTCACCATAAGTTCGGATATTTGAAAACATGATTTCTTATTGGCTGCACTGTTTAGGAAAGTTTAGGAGATACAGCCTTGCTGGAGGAAGTCCATCATTGTGGGGAGGTGTGGAGGTTGACAGCCTTGTATTACTTCCAGTTCACTCTCTCTGCTTTGTGACTGGGATTTAAGATGTGAGCTCTTAGCTTTCCACTCCTGCCATCATGTCTGTCTCTTGCTACTATGCCTCCCCACCATGAAGGACGATAATCTTTCTGGAACCTTACACCAAATTAACTCTTCCTTAAGTTACCTTGGCCATGCTATTTTATCACAGCAATAGAAAATTAACTGATAGGGTATCTCAGGATGGCTTTAAACTAGTGATCCTCCTGCTTCCGCTTCTTAACTTCTAGGATTACAAGTGTGTCCCACCATGCCCAGGTCCATTTGCTCTTTTATCATCACCTGGAAAATATGTACAAGAGAAAACCTTCTCACTGACCCAAAGATGATGAGAACACATAGATCAGAGCTATTCAACCCAAGACATCACCTGTGCTGATTACAAAGGTCAGTGGAGCTTCTTGGGCCAGAAATGGGAACATCAAGCTGAAGCCAAAGTAGACTAACAAAACTTCAGCCAATAAGCAGAGACACAAACTTCTTTCCCACGCCATCTGTTCCATGCCATTGCAGTTGGTCAGATCAAAAGACCATTTGATGCTAAGCAGTAGGCAACTATTTCTTCCTGAGGTCCTATATTTATGGATAGATTGTAATCACAAAAGGATGATGCCTTGGGGAATTGGAGACTGAGGAATCCTTTGGAGCTGTGCATCCTGGTGAATGCTTGAGAAAACTCATCTTCAGAGTAAAAAAAAAAATAGAATAGATGATGAAAAGAGTTTGAGGAGAGAGGAGAGGTAGGGATGGGTGGGTAGATTCAGCTGAGTCTAGTCCTAGCACTAGCAAAGATGAAACTAGCTTAAGCTGCAGGTCTTATGTCAAAAACATTGTATGTTTTCTCATCAAAATCTTCCCTCATCTCAGCTGGGTGAGGTAATGTAAGTCTGTAATCTAATCGTGGGAGACTCAAGTAGGAAAATTGCCAATTCAAAATCTTCCTGTACAATAAGCATTAATGGGGCAAAATGTAAGCACAGATATAGACATTCTTAAATTCCCATGTTTCATCCATAAAATAATAATAAAAATTCTAAAACTTCCATGTTTTAGTTATTTTCATGCACATTATTTTATAGCATTCATTCTTTGCATCTGAGACATGGCATTCTACCCCTCAGTACATGTAGAAACTTCTCTCCTAGGCCTTACATTTTATCCTTAGCACAACGAACAAAAGAAAACAAAATGAGATGGTAAGGTGGCTCAGTAGGTGAAGCCCATGCAAGCCTGCCAACCTGAGTTTGATCTCCAGAACCTATGTAAAAGTAGCAGAGAAGCAAAATTAGAAAGTTGTCCTCTGACCTCCACACATGTGCTATGGCACACACACACTGCACACACATACACACCATGCACACATATACACACACCATGCACACATACACCCATCATGCATACATACATACACACACCTCACGTGCGCGCGCACACACACACACACACACACACACACACACACACACACACCTCAATGACAGAACACTGGCTTAGTAGGCAAAACGAATAGAATTTGATCCCTAACATGACACAAAAGTTTACCTTATTTCTAACTCATTTCATGCACTTGTGTAATCTACATATATGTAGACATCTAAACTTTTGGATTTAGCTACATTTAGTTGATTCCATTCCTTGCAACTGAAAGATTAAGATGTTTTCCACAGGAAAGAAAAGGAATGGTGGGACAATCAGATGTATATTCAGTATTCTCTCAAATGGTAAAAAAGTAAACTCGCTGTGTACCTGGGATGCATAGTTGTTTTTCCATATTAAAAAGCCATCTTGAAGTTTAAGAATTTAGACAATTTGGGGGGGTGTTGTCTGGGATGTCTGTGATAATCAGGATGCCCATGATAAGTCTCTGGTCTTCATTGCCTAGGCTGAAGAAGGATGTTCTAGGGTGGGCTCACTCACAGTTGTGATTACCTAGGCTTCTTTACATGAAGGTCTGAGGAGTCCCAATTGAGCAACAAAGAAGGTCTAACCCCATTTAAGCAGCTTTTTAAAAATGTTTTTAACATATGTTAACTACATATAATGAACTTCATTGTGGCATTTTGATACACGTACATATAGTATTTTTATCATATTCTGCCCCCTTTCCCCTTTCTTTCTCCTCCTCACTAGTCTCCCAGAGCTTTTTTTTCTGTAGTGCTGTGAATCAATTCAGAGCCTTACATTTCCTGTTAGAGCACTGAGCCATATCCCCAGTAAGAAGCTCATTTGAAATCTCTGCTCAGATTTTATCAACTATTGTCCTATTGGACAAACTTGGTTACCAGGATAATCATAGAATCGGGGTGAATGGGAATTAAACAAAGGCACAGATTTCTGGAGGCATAAACACACTGGAAACTACTACTACCAGTATATAAAAGATTATCTTCAACAGGAGGAAAGGAAATACTGATAAAAGAGGAAGGACCTTTGAACAAAGGCCAAAGACCAGTGAAGCAAGGTGTATTTAAGAAAATCACCAGTTTGTGGTAATTTCTGTTTTTGTTTTGATGCTGGAGATTGAATTTAGGGGCTCACATATGCAAAGCAAGTACACTACATCCATATGAGGCCTAAAACCTCAGCTTCCAGTTCTCTGTTCCTTCATTTCCTCCCTCTTTCCCCATTCACTGCTTTTCTTCTTTACTTTTGGCTTTAATTTTGTGTTTTGTTTTGGAGTCAGGGTCTTATTGTAGCCTAGACTGGTCTCAAATTTAATATGTAGTTGAGGATCTCCTAGAAGTCCAGATCCTCCTCTATCTGCCTTTCAAGTGTTGGGATAATAGGCACACATTACCAAGCCCAACTTTTTAATTTTCTTTTTGAGATAGAGTCCTTCTCCCTATGTACTTTGGGATGGCTTTGAACTCAACGTGATCTTTCTGGCTCAGCCTCCAAATTTCAGGAAGCATATGAGCTACAACACTTAGATACCTTCAGCTTTCTATGATGTTATATTATACATCTTTGGAGGGTATAATACATGAGTTCATAGAATTGTGATTCCAAAACCATGGAAACACTGGTTTAAGCAGTTGATCCAGAATCAGACATATTGGTGTTTGGCTATAATCCCCAAACTCCTGGTAAAGAGGGAAGGGGGATTTCTATGATTTTGAGGCCAGCATGGAGTGCAGAGTAAAACTCTATTTCAAAACATCAAAAATAAATATATAGCTATAAAATAATTGGGCTAAGAGTGTAGGTTAAATGCTAAAATGCTTACTTAGACTCTTGCCTCCACTTTTCACATGCTAAGATTACAGTTTTATGCAGTAGTTGTGAACACACAGAGGGCATTGTGGGTGGAGAAAATCACTCTACCAACTGAGCATATTTAGAACAATTTTCTAAGGTTTTTGATTTTGGTTTCTTAAGAGAGAGTTTTATGCAGCTCAGACTGGTCTCAATCTTGCTAAGTACTCAAGGACAATATTAAACTCCTATTTGTCCAGACATTACCTCTCAAGTGTGCTATTACAGTCATGCACCACCACACCAGGCTTTGTCTTTCTTCCTATAGAAAAACATAATTATAACAGAAATAACAAAAGAATATGAAAAGAATGAAAATAATTTCCTGAGTATAATCCATATCATAGATTTTCTTTTTGAAAGAAATCTTTATTTATGTGTACATGTATGTACATATGATATGTGTGTGAGTACATGTGTAAAGAGGGCATCAGATCCCATGGATCTGGAGTTCCAGAAGTTGTGAGCGACTCGATGTGAATACTGAAAAACAAACTCCTCTCCTGCAAAAGAGGAGCCAGTGCTCTTGACCACTGAACCATCTCTCCAGCCTGATAGATCTTATAATTTTGTTTTCTTCTGTTGTACATTGTAACCCTGGCTGGTCTGGAATTCACAACAAAGAATGAACTGGGTTCAAACCCATGGCAATCTTCCTGTATCAGTGTCCTACATGGTAGAATTACAGGTGGGAACCGCCAAGCCCATCTTCTAACGCTTACTGTAGTTGATAAAAGAAAAGATTCACAAACAATAAGCATCACTGCAAAAGGACAAACTATTCTGCACAGAATGCTTCATCAAAGTGTGAAACAAAAAACACCAAGCACTTATTTGAGATGGACTTGTATTTTTAATATCATAGAACTTTGAATCTCAAATTCAAAGTCTTGTAAGCAGACATGTGGGTCTAAGTGTCAGTTTTCAGTGATAATGGTAGACTAGAGATTTCTGAGGATTTCAGAAATATGCACTCTGTAACCAACTGAATATGCAGACTATAGTGACACAGGAAATGTCTACCCATGGACACTATGAAAGCAAGTGTTCAAGAGGAAGTTGCCACATTACCCCATCCAGAAGAAAAAGTCAGGAGATGAGACACAAACTTAAGAGTCTCTATATTGTGCACACATCCATTTACAGATAGAAGTTATTTCCCCTTTAATCAGGTTCCTCTTAGGATGTTGCTTAACTTCAAACGAATGATTGTGACATCACCTTCATTTCCCAGCAGCCAGATACAAACTGAACGTGACAAAAATTTCCATTTGCGGGTTGTAGTGTCATTAATCAGCAATTAGGGGAAAGACTATAAAGGGCAGAGAAAAGCTAAGTACATTTAAACTGTAAAGGTACTTGAATTTGTCCTGACTAGCATGAATTGAGAGGGGGGATTTTTATAAAATCCATTTGCTGTATATGTATGTGTGTATTTGTGAGGGAGTGCTGCATGTGTCTGCAGAGGTCAGAGGACAACTTTCAGCAGTTGATTCTCGACTTTCTTTGTGGGTCCCAGGGACTGAACTCAAATCATCAGCTTGGTGGCAAGCACCATTATCGATTGAGTCATTTCTCCAGCCCTATTTCGTTAAAGATGGGTTCTTCTTTAACCCATGGTCGTCTTGACCTCTCTATAGACTAATGATCTTGAACTTTTGAGCCTATTGCCTTCACCACCAAAGAGCTGATATGATACATGTGCTTTACTACACTTGTTTGACATGGCTCTGGGCATACTAAAGCAATCACTCTGCCAGCTAATCTAGATTCCCAACCCAGGGATTAACCCTGGAGTTTCTCTTTAAAAAGTGGAAAAAAATCTGTTCTGCATAAACAACTGAGTTCATTTTGTGCTAATAACTTATAAAATATTTGAAATTGCCTCAGCTTTTTAAAAAATTTAAATTAATAAACATACTTAAATATAACTATCTAATAACATCACATATACTCTAAGCATGAAATAAATAACTTGTAAGGAGCAGTTAGATAAAGGAAAATGAGGTGTCTAAATCAATAAACAGTTTTTAAAAATATGCTTTATTATATGGACATTATATGGAACCTTTTAGGGTTCATGGTCAAATTGATATATATATATATATATATATATATATATATATATATATATATTCCTCCAATGTTGTAATATGTATGTTTCTCCCATTGCCAGATTCCTACTTTAGAGTGGTGTAATGATTACAACTGGTAAACCTACACTGTTATATCATCATTCAAAGCCTGTAGTTGCATTAGGGTCACTATTCAGTTTTTTGTTTGTTTGTTTGTTTGTTTGTTTAAGACAGGGTTTCATGTAGCAAAATTATGTGATTATACTTCAGGATGACCTTGGATTTCTGATCTTTCTGACTTTACCTTTCAAGAGGTGTGGTTACAGGTATGTGCCAGTATGCCAGGTCCATTATGATCACTTTTGGTATTGTACATTCTATGACTTTGGAGAAATATACAATGAACTGTAGTCACCATTAAGTGTCCATACTGAGTAGTGTTTCAATACCCTAAAAATCTCACATGTTCTCTCCTTTTTTTTTTTTTTGAAACCCTGGCAATAATAAATACTTTAGAATTTAAAAAAGAGTTGGAAATTTCATATCTGATTTTTCCTTCTACTCCCTCCAGACCTATTTCCTTCTTCCTCTTCTCACATTCATGTCTTTAAACACACACACACACACACACACACACACACACACACACACACACTCCAATTAGAGCTGCTTCCATGTACACGGGTGTGGGGCTAATCAACATAGGTAGCTTATGAGTATCCACACCCTTGACAGAAACAATGATTTCCTTTCCCACAGCAGCCATCAATTGCCAATAGATCCTGGACTAAAAACAGAGCTTTAGGAGCCCCTGCCCAAGCCATCTCAGTCAGCCAAATGATGTCTCAAGGAAAGGAATGAGGATTGAAAAGAAAAAATATAATTAGACAACATTATAATGTGACTCCAGCCAGTGCTGAGGCTGAAGCAAGTTTTTTTTTCTCCAGTCCGCTTTTATACCATTCTAAGTACATGCAAAGAATAAGGTCAGTTCTAGGTCAATAAGCAAAAATAGTCAAGGAACATAGAGGGCAATAAAGAAAGTCCCATAGTATTCAGGGACTTATCAAGATGATCAAGATATTGAGTCTACTTCCCTTTCTTAGCCCAGTGTCAAATTTCTGCCTGAGCCTACTTCCACATCCTGGCCCAATGTCTAATTTCTAGGAACAGCCCCAAGAGTTCTCCATATCTCCCCTCTTTTAATTTTATAAACAAGACTGTATCTGTCTTCAGTTTTTCTGACAAGAATGCCTTCCTTACCAGTTGTGGAATATGCATTATCAAAAGCAATTCATTGCTATTTTAGGTTGGTAAGGCTCTATGCAGAATCTTACCCATCCTTGACTGCCAGCCTTTTAAATGAATGACTCTGTTTGGAGATCCATTTTTAGTTTCAAGCCATGTATTTTGGTCGCCACCATGTTGTTGTTGTTAAAGGCAACTTTTATCACAATAGGCAGGAATAAAAGTAATCCCAGGACAAGAAGGGCTAACATGATCAAGCTATATAAGCCATTCTTGAAGCTTGACTAAGATGGAAATACTGACCTTAAGCCAGTAATATTTTTATGAGAAGTATCCACAGCATTAAAACTCGGTGGTGCAGCATTTGTTAAATTCGTAATCTTGTTATGCAAAGTTAAAACATCCAGAGAGGTGTTAGAATTATGCCAAATACCCTGCAAATATCTTTGAATTTTCTCCCAATTATAGTGACTGTCATTGTAAATTTTAGAAGTAACACAAATCCATTGGTATTTAGTGTGACACTTGAGATGGCTTCTTATTCTTAAACTCTGAATCTCTTCTCCAATAATTTGAATAGTACCATAAAGAACATCAATCCATTGTTCCAAACACCTATGTAAATCCACTTGAATAATAAGAGCATTAGTAACATTTTTTTGTTAAATGATTAACAAAAGTAGCTATCTTAAATTCTTGTGTCAAAGCAATTGCAGAAGTGTGGGGCTGTAGCTCACACACAGGCATGGGTCCTGTTGGGTTGAGTTGTGGGTCGCGTTTGGCTGCCACCCTAGGCATCTGGAACCACAACTCAGGGGGGCAGAAGAGTGGGAATTTGACTGAGTTCACTCAATGCAGCGCTGGGTGGATGCTGGGCTATGAAAGACATAGAGCTCCACTCTGGGGCATGGGGAGATCTCAGTCTGAGGTCCCTCAGGGGCAGAGAGCTCTTGGGTCAGGGGTCTCCTGGCCAAGGCAGCTGAGACAGGCTGGTCTCAACTCTTGGACTTCCAGATGCCTCTGGGAGGCTGCAGAAGGGCTGAGACTGGGGGGTTGGGTGGGGTGGTGTATATGGGCTAGACTGGCCTGCAGCTGAAAGGGGCAAAGGAGAAAGGCTCTGGTGCCCTGAGGGGTAGATGAGACTCTTGGTCATGGCTACTTGCATGGATGGGTCATGGCTGGCTCACGTAATTTGCTTGAGTTGCCCTGCTCCTGTGGGTAGAACGCAGAGAAGTCCTCTGGAGGCTCATTAGTTGAAGGCCCCCTCTACAGTTCTCCATAGTAGACCTCAATGATGTGAGGAAGTCCATGGTTTTAAATGGTTTATTGTCATGGCAGAAAGTGGATGAAGTTGTACCCCTTGTCCTCAGGGAGGGCCTGAGGTTAAATACTTTTTGGAAGTAGGAAGAGGGTTTGGAAGGAATGCTTAATTGGCTATATCCTCTGGCCTTTAGGTAACTCATGAATATGGAGATCTCTTGAGGCTCTGTGGCCTGTAATCACATGCTCTACCTGTGTAACTGAAGGCCACAAACCTTTTTTTGTGAGGGGCTGTGGATGGCTGAAGCTAAGTAAGAGGAACCAGGGCCCAGGAGCAAGGCTGAACTCCTATCCAGGGTTTGAGGCCTGTGCTCGACCAGTACCCAGCTACCTCTCACAGCCCACCACCCCACACAGAAGCAGTGTAACTTCATACAAAGCAGTTGTTTATTTTCAGATATGCCTCTGAAAATGTCTTGTATCATCCCTTCAACTGAAGATTTTCATTTTCTCTTTTACAATATTGTAGTGATTTCCAGACCAGTTCGTGACTGAGTCAGAATAAGTGGTCCCAAATATTGAAAAGGATATTGTTTTTGAAACCTTTCTGGAGCAACAACTAATCCCAAAGATTTTAAAACTTATTTTACAAGAGCAAAGGACTGTAGTAAAACTCTTTCAGAGCGATCACCTAATAAGATATCATGCATATAATGAATAATATACACTGAAGGATTCAAAGTCCTAACTTCTTGTATTGAAGCAGCGACAAATTTTTGTTATAATGCAGGGCTATTAGTCATTCCCTGTGGCAAAACTTTCCAATGATATCACTTCATGGGTTCTTTAAAATTACAAGCAGGCACACTAAATGCAAACCTTTTACAATCAGCAAGATGCAAAGGAATAGTATAAAAACAATCTTTTAAATATATAATAATTTTATACTTATTTCTTGGAATGGCAGCTGGAGTAGGCAAGTCAGGTTGTAATGCTCCCATAAGTTCCATAGTTGGATTAACCTTTCATAAATATTGCAATAATTTCTATGTTCCTAAATTTTTCTTACTCACAAATATGGGTGGGTTCCAAGCGGAATTAAAATCTTGAGTTTGTGATTGAAACTGCCAATGTTCCACTAGCTTTATATATATTTAACTATAATTTTTAAAATTTTATTTTGCAATATCAGAGCATAACCATAATTTTGGAAAGCAAAACCAAATTTTAACAGTGTAAACAATCCATTTTCTCTAAAATAAATATCAAGTGCAGCACTTTCATGTTAAAGTTTGGTTGCCAGTTCTTGTCAGAACACATGACATAATGGTGCAGCTTTTAGTAACTTATTAAAAAAAACATTATGGGCTGGAGAAATGGCTCAGTGGTTAAGAGCACTGACTACTCTTCCAGAAATCCTGAGTTCAATTCTCAGCAACCACTTGGTGGCTCACAACCATCTGTAATGGGATCTGATATACTCTTCTAGTGTGTGTCTGAAGACAGCTGAAGTATACTCATATAAATAAAAATAAATAAATAAATCAAAAAAAAAGAAGTTAAAAAACATTCTTTTAAATCCTATCTTTTATAAATCTGGTTTCTAGGATAAGAATTACATAAAATATTATCCCAATTTAGACTTATCTTTACAGACCTGTTTCCCTGAGTTGACTCATACCTCGTGTTGTTGTCTAGAATGACTCCAATCTTGAGTTACCAGTTTTAAGTCATTTTTTTGTTACTGTGTTACAAAGTTTTAACCATACCCAATAACTTGTAAGCCAATAATCTATAACTGAGACATACAGAACATATTTATATATTTAGGATTAGTTAGAAACAAACATGACCTCAAAACCCAGAGGAGGCTGGACTCCCAGGAGCTCTAATATGCCCAGGATTGTAGAGGGCATGTTTGTGTTTTGGCTGCAGGATGCTGAAGGAACATGGTGGCTGCCAGAGAGACGGGTGAGACATGCTGATACCTGGACAAAGAATGATGCTGACCTATGAGCTTGCTGAGTGTCCTGACAATGGTGCCTGGGAAGCTGTATTGGACATATTTTCCTGACACACCTTTGCTTACCTATACCCCTGATGGGACAATCTGCCTTGTCTCAAGTTTTTAGACCTTGTGGAACAGAGAATCAAAAAGAGAAGTTATAATGACTCTTGTATTTTTCTTAAATGTGACCAGTTATTTGGACTTAATCATGTACTGGTCTAGAAATCAATCCAATATTGGAAATAACAGTCTTCATTTGGAAGTCTTGTTCTGGACATTTTCAGAGACATATTCGGAAGTTAGTTGTAGTTCTCTATGTTGTTATGTTAGCAAGAGATAAAGTTGGGGTAGGATCAGGATTTCAAACAAGTGTTAGTACATGTGTTAAGACTCTTAATTGTCAAGTTAAAATTACTTTTGTTTCTTCTACAGTATTTAATATAAATTGCATTGATTGTACACCTTCCAATTGTGTTTGTGTTTTGAAATCCTATGGAGATCTATCAACCAGCATTTTTTTGGGGTTTTTTTTGTTTGTTTGTTTTGTTTTTGAGACAGGGTTTCTTTGTGTAAGCCTGGCTGTCCTGGAACTCACTCTGTAGACCAGGCTGGCCTCATACTCAGAAATCCACCTGCCTCTGTCTCTCAAGTGCTGGGATTAAAGGCATGCGCTACCACTGCCCAGCTCTATCAACCAGCTTTTGTTTTATCGCCCCGAGTATCACAGAACCTTGGCCTTCTGAAAAAGCTTGCAAGTACTGGGAGAAGTGAGTCAGGCTTTAAGCAGAGGCAAGAGAGTAGTGGGCTTGGTTTTTGCTGGTATAACAGCTTTAATTACATTAATTGCTAGCACCACTGCTTCTGCAATTGCTGTGACACAAGAAGTTAAGACAGCTACTTTTGTTAATCATTTAGCAAAAAATGTTACTAATGTGTTGAATATACAAGAGGATTTAGATAGGGATTTGGAACAATGGATTAATGCTCTTTATCCTATTCAAATTATTGGAAGGATGTTCAGAGTTTAAGAGTAAGGAGCCATCTTGAGTGTCTTGCCAAATACCAGTGGATTCATGTTAGTTCTAAAATTTACAGTGGTAGTCATTATAATTACAAAAAAGTTTAAAGACACTTGCAGTATATTTGGCATAATTCTAACACCTCTCTGAATATTTTAACTTTGCATAGTGAGCTTATGAATTTAAAGAATGCTGCTCTGCTGACGGTTAATTCAGCAGATACTGCTGATAAAATTACCCATGGCCTAAGGTCAGTATTTCTATTTTGGTCAAATTTCAAGAATGGCATATATAGCTTGATCATGCTAGCCTTTTTTGCCCTGAGAATAATTTTATTTCTGCCTATCACATTAAAGCTTGTCTTTAACAACATCAACATGCTGGCAGCCAAAATACATGCCTTGAAACTGAAAATGGACCCCCAGACAAGGTTATTAATTTAACAGACTGGCAAGCCAAGAACAGGTAAGATTCTGCACAGAGCCTTACCAAGCTAAGACAGAAGTGCATTGCTTTTGATAATGCATATTCCATGATGAGTAAGGAAGGCATTCTTGTCAGAAAGACATAAGACAGGCTCAGTCTTGTTTAGTAAATAAAAAAAGGGGAGAGGATGAGAGCTTTTGGGGCTGCTTGGCAGGAATATGACATTGGCCAAGGACAAGAAAGTAGGCTTCAGGCAGGAAGCTGACATTAGGCTAGAACAAAGAAGTAATTTTAGGCATATAAAAGCTGCTTTTCTGAAACTCATTTTTCCTCTCATGTCTAGGGTCTAAACTATCTCTAATAAGGGTCCAAAGACTAAAAGCATTTATGAGAATTATCTTCGTTCTTCTAGATTTTAGTATAACTCTAAACACTTAAAAAAACCATCCTACCATTATGATTGTCATTTTTTTGATATTTTGATTTGTATTATTCAGACCATATGTTGAAGTATCAATCTTTAAAAAATTATAAATAGACTTAGTTGTAAATTGTCATACTAGATTTACAAGAAAATGTATAAAAAAGATGTGTATAGTATGGTTGTCATGACAGTGACTTTTCCAAATAATTATTATGATTCCAGAGATTTCTTTGACAAGTGGCTCCATCAATTCAATGGTTCCGTTTTCTTCTTCTACATCTGAAAGAATAAAAAATTTTCCAGTGAGATGAATTTTTTCCAGCTTCCCCATGAAGCATACAAGTCAGTCAATATATTGTGTTAACATGCTGGTATTGATGCTACTTTAGGGAATTCCATTATGTCCACCATAATGATCAAGGTCTTGAGCCTACTTCCATGTCCTGGCCCAATGTCAAATTCTTGCCAAATGTCTAGAAGCAGCTCCAAGAGATCTCCAGAGCTGCTATAAATTCATAAGTACAATGGTCATGTCATGTCCAGAGAACAGTCTTTCACAACAGTTTTCCTATTCTCTGCTTTGTTCATTCTTCCTTCAGTGATGGTCCCTGAGCTTTGAAGGGAAGGGTATGATAAAGTGGTCCTATTTAGGGCTGAGCATTCAATGGTCACTTACTCTCATCAATTTGACTATGCACGTCTATGTTGATGTCCTCTCACTACAAAAAGCTTTTCTGACTAAGGTAAGAGTGTTACTAGTCTATTGGTATTACCATAAATATTTAGAAGGCAGCTTAACAACATGATCACTTAGTAAAATGACAGTAGTAGGTTTCTCCCTGGCACCTAGAATTGTCTCCCTCATGGGCCTTTGACCAGGCTAACTGTACCAGGCATGGATTCCTTCTGTGAAGTAGGCCTCCTGTGCAATCAGAAAGCAGGTGGCTACACTAATATCACGCATGCCAGTGTTGCACCAGTAGGCATATTTTTCCTGGAAGGCCCGCACTGTAACATTCAGGTCCCACTTCTGCCTATGTCTTTCGACTACTTTTTCTCCCCCAGCAGCATGCCTTACACTTCAGACGTTAGGAAAGTTAGTCAATGGGGAGGAGCTTTCATCTAAAGTATATTGTGTCTTCAGCAATAGAGTTTGACTATGTAGCTATGGTAACAAGTTAAATTCTTCCTTAACTCTTTTGTGAACACAGTTCTACTTGACCCTTATAGTGGTTTGAATGAGACAACCTTCCATAGTCTTCATCATCTAAATTCTTGACCCTCAGTTTGTGGCAATATTTTCAGAGACTTCAGGGGTATGGCCTTGTTGGAGAAGGTATGTCACTGGTGGCAGGCTTTGAGAATTTAAAGACCTCACCTTTTTTAAAGAGCTTCTTTCTGTTTCATGCTTCCAGTATAAGACATAAGCTGTCAGCTGCTGCTCCAACTGCCATGCCTTCTTCCTGCTCTATGATGACAGGCTCATCCCTCTGGATTTGTAAGCCCAAAGAAACCCTTGCCTTGCCTTGGTTATGGTGTTGTATCAAGTAATTGAAAAGCAACTGATAGAGCCTGTGAACTAGGCATCATATAGAATGCACTGCTATCGTCATCGCTAATTCCTACAGTAGTGTGCTATCCATCCTCCTTTGTCTTTGAGACTCTGATATCCATGGGGACCTCTATTATCAAATCCCTCTAATAGCTTGTGTGAACTAGTCCATCAGGGACTGATTTCCATTTTATTGTCTCAGATTATGTAGCCTTTGTTTTCAAGAAAGATGGGTGGTTATACTGCTCAGTTTGTCTGTTTCTGAAGCACTCAAATTGATCTTTTTTTTTTTCACATATCCCATAGTCTCACAAGCCAAGTGGAGAGGGGCTTCATTGATTGTTTAAGGCTTTTCCTTAATTCCAGGAATTTCATTGCTGAATAGTCTCTGATTCCTATAGCCTCTCACACAGACCATTGCTAAAATCCCCATTGGCACTCTGGATTGTGAATTATTATTTACTCTGTATCGAAGAACTCAGTGGTGTCTTCTGTTACTTCTACTTTGCTCTCTTCCTTTTTTCCTCTTCAGGCCTTCCCTGGGTTCCAGGCTTTGGAGGCCCCAGAAAGGCTCTTTAACATAGATTAGACTGGTGATCCTGCTACCTTTCTCTAGTCATGAGAAATAGCAAGCCAATACCTCCAACTCTACTTCTCTCTTGTATAATTCACCTACTATGATGGAAGCCAAACAAAGGATGCCAGATGAATGACTTTTGTATTGCCTTTCCTCCCTTTCACCCACCAGCTACTTCTAAGAAACCATCTCTGCCTTAGAAGTATTTCTTGTTACCCATAGTAGGGCCAGGCAACTTCTGCAGCCTCTTATCAATACTCTTGTTCCTGGAGTGCTACTTTCAAAGACTGTAATAGCTGTTAAAAACATCAAACAGTTCTCAAATAATTTTCAGATGTACATGGAACACCTTACTCATCTAACAAGCATGTTACTCCATACCAGTTAGAAGCTACCACTCTGAGATTGCCACTATAGATACTCCATCTTCAAGTGGCCCTGCTTTAGCTATGTATCTCACTATACTCTAGACTGCCCGTGCCACTGTTGCTACCCACAAAAAGCAAACCATTACATGCCATATGGAAGATGGACAATCATGTCAAAATTTCCTCTGGGGATGCTTCACCTTTCATCACAACTGCCTGTCTCATTATCCATAGCAGAAACAATATCATTGTTCTTGAAAACTCAGCTCCCTGGTTTTGTTATATCCTGCAGACTATGCCAGGTGCTTTAAGAATTTTTTTCTCCAGGGAGACTTAAATGGCTACTGTAGTGGTTGATGGGACTGGCCCCCATAGACTCATGTGTTTGAATGCTTGGCCATAGGGAGTGGCACTATTAGGAGGTATGGCTTTGTGAGAGCAGGTGTATCCTTGTTGGAGGAAGTATATCACTCTGGATATAGGCTCTGAGGTCATATATGCTCAAGTTACTCTCAGTGTGGTACCCAGTCTTATTCTGCTGTTTTCAGATCTAGATGTAGAACCCTCATCTCTTTCTCCAGCACCATGTTCACCTATATGCTGCCATGCTTTTTGCCATGATGATAATGGACTCAACCTCCGAAACTCTAAGCCAGCTTCATTCAAGTGTTTTCTTTTATAAGAGTTGTCATGGTCTGGAGAGATGGCTCAGTGGTTAAGAGCACCGACTATTCTTCCAGAGTTCCTGTGTTTAATTCCCAGCAACCACATGATGGCTCACAACCATCTGTAATGGGATCTGATGCCCTCTTCTGGTGTGTCTGAAGACAGGTACAGTGTACTTATATACATAAAATAAATAAATAAATATTTTTAAATAAAAAGAGTTGACGAGGTCATGGTGTCTCTTCACAACAATGGAAACCCTAACTAAGACAGCTACCAAAGTTTTATTCCACAAAGTTCACCCTGGGGAGCCACTGAGTGTATTAGCCTTACTTCCAGAGCATGGGTGAGGAGTTATGGCCAGGAACTTAGGTGATCTTAAAGTAGCTCAGTGGAAGGTCAGCACCCAGCATGAACAATGATTTTCCTATGGTTAACCTTCCCCCAGCCAATATACTCTAGTACTACCCCTTAGACCCTGAGGCCATGTGCAACTAAGACAAAAATTGCATCCAAAAGGGAATATCAAATGAAGTTCCAGTGATGCACCACCATCCCCTCCTTCTATAGAACATCAACATTCTGCAGGCCTGCTCCTGATAGACACTTGCAAGCATGTACAAATGATATGAAGATGATAGCTATTTGGCCAGAGGATAGTCCTGGACAATAATAATAGGTTTTTACCATGATATTTTCATATATGAACAAAAGTATTTTGATTATATTTAAGCCCCATTGCCCTTTATTGCTCCCTTCCCATTAGTATTGATTCCTGTCACTTCCATGTATTTGTGTGTGTGTCCCAATGAGCTTCATTAGTGTTGTTTACAGGAGCATAGGGAGGAGTTTAGAGGAGCATGTGTTTCTTACTAGTGGCTAAACCACTGAAGATAATGTCTTTTCATCCCTTATCAACAATTATGTACATATGTATCTTCAGGGAAAATTGGGGCACATGAATTCTTCCCCTAAAAACAAGTTTTCAAACTATAAATGCCCCAACAAGTACCAGTTACTAATATTTCAAACATATTTGGAAGATGAAAAATTCTGTCTGTCTTATTCCCTCCCCACCTCTCTCTCTTACTCATTCTCATTCCCTCTCTCTCTCTCTCTCTCTCTCTCTCTCTCTCTCTGTCTCTCTCTCTCTGTGAAACAGGGCCTCATTATATTCTATTGGCAGGCCTGGGCCTCACTATGTAGATAAATCTAGCTTGTCTAGAACTCACAGGGATACAATCCCTTTTCAGTGCTAGGATTAAGCTGTGTGCCACCATGCCAGACTAGTAAAGGGGAAATTTGGCATGCTCATATTAGTGCTTTTTCATATGATTTCTGACTTGCTTATAAAAAAAATTAAGTGTTAAATTACATACAGATGACTCTAAAATATACTTTATGGATTATTTATTGCATAAAAATGACTCTAAAACTACATGGAGTGTGTTGCTCAAATAGTTCAGCATTTCAGACCAATTAATGTGCTGTCATGAGGACTCGATCTTAGATCCCAGCACCCACATAATAAGTTGAGTGTCTCACAAATCTCTATAACTAGCATCCCAAAACTCTAACACCTTCCTTTATACTTCCAATACAAAAATGCATACACTCTGCACACACTAGTGCATGTATAACCACAGATAAATCTTTTAAAATACTAAAGGGTTCAAAACAACAACCATTTATTACTTATCATGATGCTTTAGACTAATTATAGACACCGCTAAATGAAATTTACGTTATAAGCAGAATTGGCTAAACTCATTCATTTAACTAGATCACTCATCTAGTAGCTTCAACAGCTGTAAACTTTCTGGGGCTACAATATCCAAGATTATTTTATCGACATCTCTGAACATTGTGACTAGTAACTTGGGGTGCCTTGGGTCTCTCATTTGCTGGCAGCATAGATTATCTTTCTCACTGTGTAGTAGATATAGATAGTAGATAGTAGATATAGTAGATATATAGTTCATACAGAGAAGGATTGACTTCTGCACAAGAGCTTTTCTGCATGTATTGTGTTTGCTAATATCGCATCAGTTGTATAAGTCACATTGATCAAGCACAAGGTCAACACGGGAAGGATCAACAAAGTACATTATTACTAGTAAACATGAGTCATTAGGAGCTTCCTGTCTAGTAGCCTACTGTGTGTGTGTGTGTGAGTGTGCACCAGAGAAAGAACTACATTCATTCATTCACCCATCAGTGATAGAAACTGCAGGCCCAAGGGATGGAACATTGTTCAGGGCAAAATCCCTGGTACCAAGGAACCTACCTGGTTACATTTTGGGGGATAGGATAAAAGAGGATGTAGCCTTTAGTTGCCTTTCAGGAGTGGATGGTAGGTCCCTGTTGCTAAAGTGACCACACATTCCACATGCTCCGCTTCTCTCTCCCTCTCTCTCTCTCTCTCTCTCTCTCTCTCTCTCTCTCTCTCTCTCTCTTTCAGTCCTTGGATCATGTTATAAAGTTCTCAGCTACTTCCCAGCATAGCCAGGCCTTCCTGCCTGCCATGATGTGTCCCACTATGATGATAATGGACTAAGCCTCTAAACATATAAACAAGCCCCCATTTAAATGCTTTTTGATGAGAGTTGCCTTTGTTATAGTGTCTCTTCACAGAAATAGAACACTGGTTAAGGCAGAAGTTGGTACTGGGAGTAGGATACTGCTGAGCCAGACGTGACCATGCTGATTTGGAGCAGAATATGGAAGATGTTGGACTAGAAAAGGGTTTCATGCTTTAAGTGGGAGCTTAATGGGCCACCCTAGTAAGAGCACACAAGAGAGTGCTGAGGGTGATTTGAACTGTGTGGGGGCTCAGCCCAAGAAATTTCAGAAGGGAAAAATATTATTAGTAAGTGGCTTAGGGACTAGACTGCTCTTGTTGTATTTTGGCAAAGAATGTAGCTATTTTCTTCCCTTGCCTTAAAAACTTGCCAGTGGGTTTTGGATTAATGGCATTGGCAGTGGGATTTGAAAACAGCCTAGTATAGTCTGTGCCCGTAGTTATGAGTGATCACTCTTATGCAGATCTACAATGAAAAGCAGCACGTGGGACACAGAGAAACACAAAATGGACAGCTGGAGAAGAAAAGGAGCACTAAGAAATGAAATGGAGCTAAAGCCAGTGCTCAAATAGATAAAAAAGTTTCAAGAAAATCCTGCTGCCAAATGGAATAAAGGAATTGGTGAGTTCAGGGTAAGACTCCACCCAGTTAAGCTTCTAACTTGTGAAAAAGAATTAAAGGAAAGCTTAAACAGTGAGGGAAACCATCAACAACAGGAAGTTGGTGCAAATTGAGTGAGGGGGCCAAAGTCCAGCCCCAGCAAGCAGAATGCAGTGGCTTCAATCACGTGATTCTGGCTTTAGAGTCAAGAATACAAGAAAGCTGTTGTGGAGTCTCCCTCCACAGCTAAGGAAAGCTACTGAGCCCAGGCATGTGTCCCAAGTGTTCCTGCATGGAGGCCCAGAGAGGCCATTATGCTGTGAAGCTATGAAGATGAAACCTGGATTGGGTTAGAGACAGCAAGATGTTGGAGATGCCAGGGTTGTGTGATACCTGCCAAGGACACTTGAAGACTGGATGTGAATTCAGCCCAAGAGAGAGGTGTGTTGTAGTCAACAAGGCTGAAAGGAGTTGGAGATCTGAGGAGTGATTTGACATTAAACATGGAGATATAGAATTTGGAGTTTGCCCAGCCAGATTTTAGCCTTGCTAAATTTAGTGATTTCTTCACTATGCCCCCTTTCCTCTCTTTTGGAATGGTAATCTTCATTTTGTGTCACTGTATGTTGGAAATATGTGATCTGCTTTTTTACTTTTATTGTACAGGGATCTACAATTAAGACATTGTCGTGAATCTCAGAAGAGATTTTAGCCTTTGGACTTTAAACAGTATTTAGATTGTGATAGTCTTTGGAGAATTTTGAACTTGAACTGAATGAAATTTGCATTATGATATGGCTACAAGCCTATAGGAGCCACAAAATGAAATGTTGATGTTTGAATAAGAAGCCCCCAATTACACGTTTTCTTTTTTAAGAATTGCCTCTGTCATGGTATCTCTCCAAAACAATTAAACAGTGGCCAAGGCATTATATAAGATGCTAAGGAAGAGGAGTAATTAAATAGTCCCACCCAACTGCAACACTTATAAATCATGACAATGACTAGCATGCCAAAATATTGACACAGGTGCAATAAGTGGCATTTACATGTCAATGGCATCAAATGCTAACTAATTGAACCAAAGGCCCACTTGACAAGAGATAAATTATGCCTAGTATTGGAAACCTAGCCAGACTGTCAGGGTTAGTAAGGTTATAAACTTTGTGGGGGTGGAGGTGTGGAGACTACTACTGTCACTTTGTCAGACCAGCATAATTTCTTACTATACTCTAAATATTATTCTTTGGTGGCAGTTTGAATGAAAATGATCCTCTAGACTTACAGGGAGTGGCATTAATAGAGGTGTAGTTATTTTGGAGTAAGTGTGGCCTTGTTGGAGGAACTGTGTCACTAGGGGTGGGATTTGAGGTTTCAGAAGCTCAAGCCAGGCCCAGTGTCACTCTCTTCATGCTGCCTGCTGATCACATCATAGAACTCTAAGCTACCTCTGAAGCACCAAGTCTGCCTGTTGCACTGCCAGACTTCCCACCATGATAATGAACTAAACCTCTGAACTGTAAGCTAGTCCTAATTACATGCTTTCCTTTGGAAGAATTGCCATAGTCAATAAAACCCTTAACCAAGACACTGATATACCGACAGATAAGTGTAGCTATCCTCCTTCAAAGAAACTACTCTTTACCAAAAATGGAGATCAACATCAAAAACAAAAATGAACACAATACAAAGGTCAAGAAAGCATAGGATATCCCAGCTCCTGCATCTATGGCTCACGGGACATCTTGGAAGAGTCGGTGGAGAGATTATAAAAGCCAGAGCACTCAGAAAGGATGCTGTGAAATAGTCTCCCCTAGAAATTGTGGCATAAACAAGACCAGGGCAATGTCAATTTATCAATGAATATGTTAATGTGAAAGAGGAAAAGAATCATGGGCTCCCATCTCTAGGCAAACAACTACAAGCAACAAATGGCTGTTGGAAGAACAATTTGTCTCTACTAGGGATTTGTCCATTTATTGGTTGTCCAATGAAGAGGGGTCAGTCTTGAAATCATATAAATATCACTAACAAAAACAGACTCAGTAGGTTGTATGTGTGTAATATATATATATATATATATATATATATATATATATATATATATTTGTGCATACACATACATTGATATACACATATTCATGTAACAATAATAGTCAAAGGAAAAAAGCTATCAACTTGAGAGTTGGAGGGAATAGACATAGGAGGAGTTTGGAGGGTTATTGGGAAGGGCTGAAGGAAAGAAGTGGGGAAGTGATGTAATTTTATTTCAAATTAAAAAAAAATCAGTTATCCTTCAAAAAGAAGATGACATTCTTAAACAAATATCCTAGTTAATTCCTTTCTATTGCTTTATTCAGTTAAGCAGGGTCTCATGTAGATCAGGCCAGCCTCAAATTCAATATATGGGTGAGGATAATTTTGACCTCCTAATCCTCCTACTTTTACCTCTTGGAGCACTAAGAGTACAGCAATTGTGACCATGCTGTGGTTCCTTCCTTGCTTCTCCTTTTGGACAGGGATTTGATGTGCAGTCTAGGTTGGTCTTGAACTCACCACCCTCCTCCATCAGTCTGTCCATGTGCGGGGAGTAAAGGCATTATGTTACTAGAATGATGGATTACTTGATACTTAACAGAGACCTAACATTGCAGAGAAAGAGGCACTAACTCATAAAAAGGACTGACATTTTAAAAATAATTTTATGTGTGTAGATGTTTTGTCTGTGTGTATGTCTGGATAACAGGTAGGTCATTTGGAAGAGGCCTCAGGTCTCTTGGAATTGGAGTTACAGATACTATGTGGGTGCTGGGAACTAAAACAGGGTCTTATGGAACAATAGTCAGTGCTGTCAAATGTTGAGCCATCTCCCCAGCCTCTTAAATATTTTTATTAGTTAATTTAGTGTGTTCATGTATGCATGTGATGGGTAGCACTATGCACATGGAGATCAGAGGACAACTTGTAGGAGATTACTCTCTACTTCCATTATGTGAACTCCAGGGGTTGAATGCAGATGGTCAAGCTTGATGACATATGACTTTACTCACTGTGCCATCTCCCCAGTCCAAAAGACTTTAAAAAAATTTTTACACTTTTGTCAAACTACTCACAGAGAGTGGCCACAAAGTGTGGCTCATATAGTAGCAGCAGTATCACCAGGAAACTTTCTAGCAATGCAGATTCTCAGGCTTTACCTAGGATACATGGTAGTGGTACTCTCTCTCTCTCTCCCTCCCCTCCCCTCCCCTACCTCCCCTCTCCCCTCTCCCCCTCTCTGTGTATATGTGTGTTGAGAAGCTGATAATGGAACCCTGGATTTTAAGTATGCTAAGGAAGTGCTTAGCACCACTGAAACACATATCCAGTTAAAGCAACCTGATTTTTTTTTTGAGACAGGGTTTCCCTGTGTAGCCCTGCTGTCCTGGAACTCTTTCTGTAAAGCAAAGTGGCCTTGAACTCACTGAGATCTGCTTGTCTCTGCCTCCTAAGTGCTGAGGCATGTGCTATCACTGCCTGGCAGCAATCTGAATTTATAATAAATCCTCTAGGCTGTTCTGCTATAAGAAGCTTGGTAATCACTGCCTACCTTAGTTTGAGTCAGGATAAACTTGAAGTAATAAAACTGATGCTATAAAGGATTTACTAAGAAATTTGCTTAGAAAATGTTACACAAAGTAGAATCTAGATTACAGAGAGCTGACCCCAATATGACTGGGAGATAAGTAGTACACTAAGCAGGACTGTTAGAAACTGTAGGGAAGACAATTTTGTACCACAATTGAAGTTGAAGGTAGCAGAGAAAGTGTGTTGACTGCTCACCAAGATTGACCTCCATTTAGGCTCTGTTCCCACAGTAAATGGAGACAACTCTGTCACACAAATTTGTGGTTCTGTTTTGGGGTTCCCAGCTGTGATTCCACATCCTCTGCTTCCTCCCTCTCAAGGTGTCCAGAAACTGCTGCATACTCAGCTGGAAGATGATGCAGAGTTCAGAATGGGTGGGGTCCTACAGGGTCCTGGTTTGTCTGGGAGTGAGTGCTGGGGTGGAGAGGGTAAGGGAAAAGGCTTTCTCTTAGGATCTTAGTCTTACAGCTTTTTAAGGCAAAGGTCTTCTTTGAGGATCTTCAATGAAACAGCTCTCTGAGACAATGTAAGCTTGTGCATATACTTTTATTGGGGTGGGCTAGTATGCACACACTTTATTTGGGGTGAACCAACAGTATGTATGGACCTTGGAGAGTGCGAAGGAGTTTTCAGGGTAAATGAAACTCATTGGCTAGAGTTTAAACTCCTATGAATGCTTCCTTTGCATGGAGAGGCATCCCACTTGATGGGCAGGTTCTTATAGGTAGGAGGGGAAAAGAGGAAACTGAACTTGTAGATCTGCCAAGGACTACTCAACCTGCCAACTGTACTCAGGTATAGAGTGTAGAGGTTCAGGCTCCCTAGACAAGGTCAGAAAGGGGAAACCACCGCTGGTAAAGGGCATCCTCATTTTGCTCTGAGCTCAGAAAGCTATCCACACAATGAGAAATTGTGACCTTAATTAACAAGGTCCAACACAAATTGGCCATTAAGCCCATTCTCATATCAAAGATCATACCTCTAAGGGGCAGTTCAAGGGGACAGTGCAGAGTCAAAACCACCATTACATCCTGGTCTGCTATTAAAGTCCCCTGTCCTCTTATGAGGAAAAGCAAAATTCTGCAGGTGGAAAGGTGAACCTGGGCAACAAGTATTCGAAAATATCTGTGCTGTGCAAGTCTCCCATCTACACAAGTGATCAGACTTGCAACTTCCAATCTCTGTATAAATTGTGCAAAATGTAACAACATGGGGCTAGGACTTGAAGATTTTGGGATGACAGCATATGCGGAATGTATTAGCTTAAGTCCTATATAAGCTCATAAAATTTTGTTTGAGGCTGATTCCCTCTTGTGCATTACTCAAAACCAGTTGCACACTACTATTAACAAGGCTTTTCCTTTATTATTCTCTAAGTGTGCAGAAATTATTAATTTTATCACAAATTAGGCTTTCTGTTGTGATGACAAAACACCATGATCCAAAAGGGTTTATGTGATTTACACTTCCACATCACAGTCCATCATCAGAGAGAATTAGACATACTGAAACCTGGAGGCAGGAGCTTATGCAGAGGCAATGAATGGACTAGTGATACTAACTGACTTACTCTTCATGGCTTGTTCAGTACGCTTTCCTATAGTATGACGAACATCAGCCCAGGGATCATCTCAAACACAATGAATCGAACCCTTCCACATTAAGAAAATGACCCTCAGACTTGTCTACAGGCCAATCTCATAAATACAATTCCCTCTTCCCAGATGTGTTGAGTTTTGTGTCAAGTTCACAAAAATGCTACTAGGGCACTGGTATAGTCCCACTATGTTATGATTACAACACTGTAAAGTGATGCATAATTAGCAGTCAGGTTCTTTTGTACTGGATACTAAACCAACTTTCCCCACCTCACATGGTAGGAAAGTGCTTCTCTACTGAGCTAGCTTCCTGTAAAAGTAACTTTTATTCACCTGATGTAATTATCATCTAGGAGGTTTATCGCCTATCAACCCATACACATCATTAAAACACAGGAAGAATTAAGAAAACATTAGCTTTCCAAACATATTAGGTTGAAAATTAAGTACAAAATTTTTGTTTTTGCTTTTTTTGTTTGCAAACAAACAAACAAACCAGAGTCTCCTGCTATAGCCAGGCTGGCCTCTAATTCTTTGGCTCCTGTCTAATTCTTCCTGTCTCAGTCTCCTTATGGCTGGGCTTATAGTTATAAGCCACCGCACCCAACTAATAACTGCTAGTTATTAGGCAAACATGAGAAGATCAAGTAGTGTTGCCGGAATATTCTTTAGGGAAAAAAATAGGTTTTCTGTTTATGCCACATCCGCATGAGTAAACTAACAACAGGAAAAACCAGAGAAGGAATTAACTGAAGCAACCGAAGAAGACTCTTTAGCAGGGGTTAACACTGGCTTCCTGCTCTACCAGTCAGAAATCATGACAGGAAGGGCTGGAGATGGTAGCACACGCCTAAAGTAGACAGATCTACCTAAATCCCCTTGGCAAAATAGAGATGGAGAGGCTGCACTGGATTACCTAAGACCTGGTGAAAGAAAAAGGAACAGAGAGAGGGAGGAAGGAAAGGAAAATAACGTGTGATTGTATCCTTTAGATGACTCAGACTCCTTAAGTTATTTGCATGAAGCACTTCCCTCCTAGCCTTCACACCTGGATTTCCTTGGTACAAGCCGATTTGACAATATAAATACTCGAATTTTGCCTTTCCTGCCTAGTTGTACAGCTCATACCGTCCTTCCAGAGACATTACATCAGTTAAGTTTCAGTAACTCATTCACGTCACTATAAGTGACATTTTCCCTATTTTGCAAGTGAGCAAAAGAAAGCCATAGGTTACTTGAGGTCATGAAGATTAAGTTTTGGTTGGCAGAGCCAAGACACTGAGGGTTTCTTCTCCTGCTTTGCCTTTACATATGTATTAGTGGTCGGGGGATGGCCAAGGATGAATCCTTGAGCTTTGCTTTTTTCCTCATTTTTCTTATCAATTTTTCTTTCTAATTCCCTCCAGCTTCCACTCTTTTAGGCTGTTATGAAGGACACTAGGTTTCATGTCAGAATGAAATTTTAGTCTTGGATGTGACACTGGAGACTGGTTGGTCTCAAATATGCAGATTATTTGTTCTCTTTGGGATTCAACTGTCCTAGTGTTACTTTCAACATTTTAATACTGTCTCATTTGACAATATAAAAACAGCCACAGTACCTATTATCCAGTTTTACATTTATACATAATTTCTGGACCAAAGCTGTGGTTTTCCCCTTTCTCATCCCCCTGATTGTTCTGCCTCTACCTATCCATGTGCTAGAATCTCAGGCATGTCAGTCTGACCAGATAAAAGGGAGACAATAAATCTGTGAAAGTTTAGAGTAAATATTTATGGTGTGGAATTAGATAGGCTGAACTAGATTTCTCCACTTAGGACATATTTTCTGTTTTTTTTTAAATGTTGTTGTTTGTTTCTTTTTAGAGGACATTTGAGATATGACTGGTCTGGGAACATTAAAATAATATCGTGGCTTTTCACATTTGTTTTGGTGACAGCAGTGAGGCTGTGAGATAGACACTGTTATAAGAACCACAGTAAAAATGAATTTAAGGCTCTTTCATGTGCTTCTACTTTCATTTCATCTGAAACGACTGAATTCTGATCCCTACTGTGCTGCTAAACAAATAATTTGCTGTCCTGTTGGAATCTGAGCCACAACTGTGCTAAAGTTCAGATGTGGTCAGGATTTTTTTTTAATGCTTCAACATAGTAAGGTCTGTGGCTTTGTTCTTAGTGACTTCTAGAACTAAGAGAATCCTTACCCATATAATTTATTCAATTAATGCCTATCACAAATTTGACAGAAAAGTTGTCTGAGTGTCTTAATATTTGTCTGACTGCTTCTTATTCTACTCCAGGAAATTAAAAAATACTGACTTATCTGAAAGCTTATCAATTCTTAATAAGTGCAGCATCTCTATAAAACAGTCCTCATCTGGAACACCAGGACAGGTAATTGTGCTTTAATAGCAAGCATGGTCAAACTATATAAACACACACAAAGTATATAAACAAATATGGATGAGTGAGGTGGTACAGAGCAAATGAAATTAGCAAAACTTGTCGAGTGCTGCAAAATAGTGTGAGATTTGGGAAATAGATGGAAAGACATTGGGAACAGTATCAATTCTGAAGATGACAGAAAGCATGGTAGCTTACAAAAATCAATGTCTGAGCTTGCTTGCTTTCTTTCTCTTTCCCTTTCTCTCTCTTTCCCTTTCTCTCTCTCTCTCTTTCGGTGGTAAAGTAGCCAAGGATGGCCTTGAACTCCTTTCTGATCCTTCTCCACAGTGGGTTATAGACTTGCATTAAAATCACTTAGCTCAAATTAATGTTATTTTTTCCAGTCAAGATGTTAAAAAAAATTGGAATGCCATAGAATGAAATACATAGGATGGTATATGTTGGAGCATCTTCTGGGTATATGCCCAGGAATGGTATAGCTGGGTCCTCAGGTAATGCTATGTCCAATTTTCTGAGGAACCTCCAGAATGATTTCCAGAGTGGTTGTATCAGCTTGCAATCCCACCAACAATGGAGGAGTGTTTCTAGTTCTCCACATCTTTGCAGGCATCTGCTGTCAACTTAGTTTTGATCTTAGCCATTCCGACTGGTGTGAGGTAGAATCTCAGGGTTATTTTGATTTGCATTTCCCTGATGACTAAGGATGTTGAACATTTCTTTAGGTGCTTTTTGTCCATTCGGTATTCCTCAATTGAGAATTCTTTGTTTAGATCTGTACCCCATTAATTAATGAGAAAAAATCTTTTTCATGTCTCATTACTTTTGGGATAAGACCCTATTTCTTGTGATTTAAAACTTACCTCTAATAAGTTGATAAAAAGTTACATGGAACAATTGTACTTGATAAAAGGGTCCTAACATAGATACTTTCACCTTGTATATCACCATTAACTCAATTATTATTTATTAATACAAAGGCTAAATTCATATAGTCATCATTTAACTTAGACATGATTGCCTTTCCTTTCTATTTCCCACCCCCGCACAATGACACTATAATTTTAGTAAATGACATTTAGAACTCAAAGCAAATTGAACAATTGATATAATGAAAATTAAAGGTTTACAGAAAATATCATCTATTTTAGAATATGAAGCTTTAATTACATTTTTTTTGTGTGCAAAATGAGGTAATAGAGGCAATGCCAAAATTAAAGGTCAAAGAAATTTTAACTGTTTACCTAATAATTTTGTTCACATGCTTTAAAATGCCTGTATAATGTTTGTTTACATAATAAAATTTTCTTTTATCCTAAAAGATACATATAAGGCATAGCATAGATAAAAGTGCTTTTAGAAAATATTTTAAAATATACATGAGTATACAGCATATAATTATTATACACAAAAAATGAAAGTGCAATGAGCAGCCCACAAACACCAGCCCCAGTCTGTTTTGAAAACTATTTCTCACTGCAGATCCAGCTCAAAGTTTGAAAGCCTTTAGAACACACGCCTCCAAAGGATCTAGGCAAGGTAAATTCAAGGTCAAGTGAGAATCCCAATTCGCTCCCAACCTAGTCCACAGAGGTTAATAAAGAGCGGAAATGGCGCATAGGGGAGGGCATTCTCAGTGAAGCCAAGCGAAAGAGGCAAGGGCGCTTCAGGACTGGGAGGTGCTGGGTGTTTCCTTCGTGGTTGGTCAAACTGATGTTCTTGAAGACAACGGTTTGACACGTTTTCCTTACATGATAAACCGAAATAACTTCCGCATTCCTTCGGCCTGGCCTACAAAGGTGAGGGATTCGTTTTGACTCCAGCAGCCGTCGCACCCCGAATTGATGCGGGTCGAAGAGCTTATTGTTATTAACAGGGGCTCAGCGCGCGGGGCGTGGGAAGAGCGGGGATGAAAGGACGAGATCGTCCACCAGGCGACTCAGGTCACACTCTGCACAGCCTACAAGAAAGGGAAGAGGAGGCTCTGCACTTCACTTTGCTCCTGCAGGCTTACGTCTCGGGGTTCGGTGGGAGCCTCAGGGCTGGGTGCGGGGAATATTCTTTGAGGCCCCGCCCTCCTCTAAGCCTTAGCCTGGCTAAAGGAAAGAGCGCCTCCGGTCCCCAACCACGTGACCCCCCCCCCCACCGCGCTGACACCGCCTCCGTGACGTCTCACAACCCTCTGGCCTGCTGTGGGGCCTCTTTCTCTAGCCACTCATTGGCCCGCCCGGAAGACAGCGCCCCCCCCTTTGCCACGCCTCCTGAGACCTCAGGGAATGCAGGTCGGGGCGGAGCCTGAGCCTGAGGGGCGGGGCGACGCGGCCAAGCGCGAGTAAAGGGGCTGCCTTAGGAGCAGCGCGAGCCTTCTGCAGAAGCGCGCTGCTTTGCCCTCCGCTCTCCCCGCTCCGCCCTCCGCAGCCCTCCACAGTCACCCCGGAGACCAGCCCTGTTAAGCTCTCCTCTCTGAAGCTGACTAATTTCCATGGCAGCCGCGAAGAAAGCAGTTCTGGGGCCATTGGTGGGAGCAGTGGACCAGGGTACCAGCTCGACACGTTTTTTGGTGAGCCCAGGGTGACATCTTCTTAGCCCCTTGAACTGGGACACTAGCTGGAGGACGGAAAGGCGGGGTGTTGTGTTCTCAGCCCGCGCCTCTTGTTCTCCTGGGCCCTAGCTCCTGGGGCGAGGAAGGGAGGCCAAAAAGAGGACCTATCATGCTGGGATTGTCCTGGTCTAAGGGGGGAATCTTGGCCTCCTAGGACCCCCTCCCTCCCGGAGTAGAGTTGAGCAGTCTCAGCCTTGATGGTGGAGCCGTACCAACAGGGAGATTCTTTCCCCAAAGAGAGTGAGTACTCTTGGAGCATCCACGCAGAACAACCCGGGTGCAGTAGGGGACAGGTGGTCACATTGACACTGCTGCGGTCTTCCCTAGTAGCGTTTGGCCAGCTAGGCACAGGACGTCCTTGGATGGAGGGAAAGCTGTGTCACAGCTGTGGTAACCCAACATAGCGTCCTTTCGAGCGGTAGGGTAGAACGAATAAAGTATTAGCATGCTGATGCATTGTCATCCTCTTCCACAGAAACTGGAGAGGATAGATTGAGGGGGTGGCGGAACATATTGGAAAAGGACACATTATGATTTTCTGTATCTTTGTTTCATCTCAAGAGCTTAATAATTTCAGTTCTGACACTTTGATCATTATCATAAGATACTGACCACTCTGCTCGACTGTTTAATGTGACAGGGCAATTCTATTTAGTGTGCATGAAAAGAATTACCATAAAGAGGAGCTGTTTAAACATCTCTTTGATGGCTTGTTTTGCAGTGAAGAAGTTTAGCTCTTCCTTTTCATTTTTGTTTTGTGTTTGAGATGGGGGTCTGCCTAGTTACTCCAGAGAAGCCTGTAAGTCATGATCCTCCTGCCTCATCCAGGCAAGTGGTGAGATTACAGGCATGAGCCGCTGCTTGCTCACAGCTAGGAAACTTGCTCTTGAAGTGAGCTAGCATTCAGTTCAGTGAGATCATTTTAAAGTAATTGAAGTGAATAGAGAGCTGCTAAAAGCCTATGCTTCAGTGGGCATTTGACTAACCTGGAAAGTTGATGTAAATATTTAGTGATTAATTACCTCCCTCTTTATTTCTTTATCAAACATGAATTTTCTTCAATTATTTACCTTGTACCCTTAGGGGTTGATGTTTTGCCGGTAGCATGGTAGGCAGGCAGTCTCTCACTAAAGTACACCCCCAACTCTTCCTGTATTATCTGGTGAGTGTGCACACATACACCTGTGTGTATGAGCACGTACACACCTGTGTGCGTTTTCTTCCACTAGCACTTGGCTAAAAACTACATTGTGTTGTGGTCATGAGAAGTCTTTTTTCCTTTTGTAATTAAGAAACTTTCAGTCCACTTTCAATTTAAATATTCCTTAGTGACCATCCTGGTTCGAGTTTCCCAATCATTGTTCCACATCTGCATTTTAAACTTTTTTGATGGTAAAAGGTAGGGTTCATTTTGTCTTCTGTTCATATAAATGTTCATAAAGGAATCCTGAATTATAAATAAGTCTGCTTGGCTGGATTTGATTAATATATCTGTGACAATAATATAGCCACAAAAATCATCATTTTTTTCTGAGCTTATTAAGACACCGATTGAATAACTGAGATTATTTTTAATGTGTGTATTTTATGTGAGTGGGTATTTATTTTGTCTTCACGTATAAGCCATGTGTGTGCCTACTGCCTGAGGAGGCCAAAAGAGGATGTCAGATCTCTTGAACTTTAAATTATAGACAGTTGTGAGCTACCCTGTGAATGTTGGTAATCAAAGAAGAGCACTTAGTGCTTTCAGATGCTGAGCCACTTCTCCAGGAGCTGATTTTTAAGACAGTACCTTGCTATATAGCTCAGGCTGTTCAGGACTCACTAGTAGCACAGGGTAGTCTGAAACTTGTAGTAATTTTGCCTCAGCCCCATAAGTACTAAAATTATGAACACAAGCCATCACAATCAGCTGTGATGGTTGAATTTTGAAGCCATATTTGAGAATTGTCACACTAAGGGCTGGAGAGATGACTCAGTGGATGGATAATGGTGCTTGCTGCCAGTCTTAATAATCTGATCTTGGTCCTCAGGATCTACTTGGTGGAATGAGAGAAACAACATTCACAAGCTGTCCTGTAACCTTCACATGTGTGCTGTGGCATGCACACACACACACACACCACAAAAAAGAAATAAATGTAATACAAATAATTTAAAAAATTCACATGCGAATGACTGTAGGGACCAGGCAGGTTGAAGGGGACAAGCACACTGGCAATAGTGTCTCAGGTCAGATCTTTCATTTATTCTAATAAAAGATGGTGCTTTCGAGTCCTTGGTAAAACTTTACTGCTCTTTAAATTCTCTTTCCAGTTTAAAAGTGATTAATAACTATTAACTCAAAGCACTGGGGGAAACCAAGCAAAGCATGATAATTGTTTCCAAGTTTGTATAGCCTTGCCCTATATGAACATGAGTAAAATAGTTTATAAATTTAAAGGTGTCCTTCTTAGCCAGCTCTATGAGGAGCTTGCCTTCATTTGAGGTCTTCATAGTGCTGCTACCTTTATAGTCCAGGCAGTCTTTTTACACACTGCAGGTTGTTTCTTGCCCTTCACACTTTGTTACCTAAAGGCATGTTTTTTTTTACATTGATAGAGAAAATTTTATCAAGTTCATAATGCTATAATGATTTTTGAGTTTGTAACCTGAACAATATTAAATGTCAAAAGCTGGATATGGTGGTATGTATATGCCTGAAATCCCCACATGTGGTAGATAGGCAGAAGGATAAGAAGTTCACATTCACTAGGTCAGCCTGGGCTACATGAAATAGATCTAAAACAACACTACTGGCCGGCAGTGGCGTCACATACCTTTAATCCCCGTACTTGAGAAGCAGAAGCAGGCAGATCTCTGAGTTGAAGGCCAGCCTGGTCTACAGAGTGATTTCAGGACAGCCAGAGCTACAAAGAGAAACCCAGTCTTGGAAAAAAAACAACAACAAAAAAACCCCAGCCAAACATAATGTAACGTATGTTTCAAACTGGGAATGTTTGATTATTTGTAGAGCACTATCTAGGATATGTACGACCCTAGAAAGGTACTTCATACTAAAACCATATATGTTCAATTTTAGAAGATTCTTCTCTGGAAAAGGATGTATAAAAATTAAAAGTCAGATGTGGTAGCTTATCCTTTTTATTTTGTTTTGTTTTAGATTGTGTGTGTGTGTGTGTGTGTGTGTGTGTGTGTGTGTGTGTGTATTTCACTTGTATGTGGATCCCTTTGGAGGACAAGGAATCCCTGGAGCTGCATGACACAGGAGTTGGGTCTTCTGGAAGAACCCCTAAACCATCTCTCTAGTCCTGGTGGTACACACTTGTAACCTCAGGGCTTAGAAAGCTAAGGTAGAAAGATTGCTGAGTGTTCCCTGGGCTATTCTGTTGTAGGCCCACTTGACCTACATAGTGAGACCATGACTAAGAAAAGAAAACTAAATGGCAAATAATTAAAAATTAATGTTGATGGATAATATCGTGTATTCCTTAAGAAACAACTAAGAAATCATGCTTCAAAGGCCAAGTGGGTAATTGGGAAAACTTGGGAATGGTTTAGCAAGGTAGTGTTTCCTTTGGTTGTAAACCACTCCCCAGGGAGTGCAGATAGTGGATTTGCTGAATAAGTGTTTCAGTCACAAGGTGGTTCCCAGGAGTTGTTCCTGTGTCACTGTTCCATCTTGTAATGATGACTCAAAATTAATTGCTTACCTTCTCAGGAAAGGGTGCAGTGTGTAGGAACTGTTAGAGGAAGCTCACAAAGATAAAGATATCTATACAATCTAATTAGTTTTCATTGCATTTACATATTTGAATTATTGGAGACCAATAACCTTGTTAGGCTTTCTTCCCCTTTCTACTAGTAAAAATCCATCAGTAGTAAAAGATATTTCTTCCCTTTCATCTAAGGTGACTGCCTCCTCTTACTCTATGTTGCCCATCTGTTTCTTCTGGTTCTATTCTACCTATAAATAGTAGCTCAACAGCTCTGTCTTCATAATTTCCCCCAAACCCTTACTCAGAGCTTTTCCCTCTTCCTGTAGCATTTATTTATTTTGATTTTTGTGGTGCTGAGGACGAAAGAGCACTCAGTAAGTGCTCTTAGATTTTAGTAGTAGACCCTCCACTTTATTCCCATTTTTCTTTACATGTTCGGGTGTTTTGCTTGCATTCTTGTATATGTACCACATGTGCGCAGTGCCTAAGGAAGCCAGAAAAGTTTGTCTGATCCCCTGGAACTAGAGTTACAGATGGTTGTAACCCACTATATGGGTGCTAGGACTTGAACCTGGATCCTCTGGAAGAGCAAGTGCTCTGAACCATCGACAGACACTTTCAATCACATTTCTTTCTCTCAAATTTATTTCTCACATTTTTATCTAGTTATTTACTGTGTATTAGTATTGTGCACGAACACACACACACAGTATGGTACTTGTGTAGAAGTCAGAGGACAACTTGTGAGAGCCACTTTTTTGTTTGTGTGTTTTAGGCTCCCCCCTCCCCCACGACAGAGTTATCTGTATAGCCCTGACCTGGAACTCTCTCTATAAATCAGACTGTCCTTGAATTCAGAGATCCATCTTCCTCTGCTTCCTGCTGCCTGAGTGCTGGGATAGAAGGTGTGCGCTACCACCACTACCATGCTTGAGAGTCACTTCTTTCATTCCACCTTGTAGGTCTGGTTGATTGAACTCAGATCATCCGGTTTGGTTGAACCCACATTTCCCCACTGAGCCATTTCCTCCACCCCCATGTTTATTTCTCAACTTGCCATAGAACTAAGTTTTGGGATCTGGGGCAAATGTTTTGTACTAGAGGAAAATCCCCAACTTGTCTGATAGGAAAGTGAACCTGTGTTGGCACATGGCTACACAGGTTTCAGAGTAGGAACTTCTTGGAAAGAGAATTAGTGTAACAGGTTTTAAGGAGGGGCAATTTCTCTATGAGCAAGAAGTTTCAGCTATAGCAGTCAACTTCCTTCTTTACTTTGGTAACTTAATTTTTTTCCCATTAAGTCAAATGTATACAAAAAGCTTTGGAGAATGTTGTGACTTGCAATATGTCAAGGACATAGTCGGCTGTCATTTGATGAGGTATAGATAGTGTTCAGGGACACGCCTTTACCTGGGTGATGAGATTGTGACTGAGGATTTGAGGATTGGGCCCAAGGTCACATGCAACATAATAACTGGTGGAGCAAGAATTCAAGTCCAAGTCTTTTATACTCTGAGGCAGATTATACCACTGCTTGGAGAATGGTGAAGAGGGGAGAGATTGAGGGAGGACCCAGTCAGTCACATGTCACTTCTGATTATAGGATTAGAGCCATACAGGAATGACTCTCCACCAAGAAAAATATTCTTACTAATTGGTTTCACAAGATATGAATAAATACTGCTTTGAATAAGTACTGTAGGTTATGATCATTTTGTGACTCAGGTTCAGTGGGTCCTGGGCAGGGCTCAGGTGTGTCATCGTGGATAATGGTTGTGTAATCATTTTGTTCCAACTGCCAGTGTTTATGAAGAATGACAAGAATTGTAGTTCCATGCTTACTTTGGCAAGAAACAGTGCCTTGGCCCCAGTTGTCTCATTATACTTAAAGATCTCAAAAGACTTATAGACAGATTTCCCTTTCTTTTTTTCTTTCCTTCTTTCCTTCTTTCTTTCTCTCCTTCCTTCTTTCTTTTTTTCTTTCTTTCTTCTTTTCTTCCTTTTTTGTCCTTTCTTATTCAATACATATGTTTTTGGTTTTGTTTGTTTGTTTGTTTGTTTGTTTGTTTTGAGACAGTCCTACCACTGGAAGTTTGCCTGGAACTCAATGTAACCTAGGCTAGCCTCAAGCACATGGCTATCTTCCTGCTTTACCTTCTTAAGTGCTGAGATTACAGGAATGAACCACCATGCCCAGCTTTTAGGAGCTTTCAATTTTATACTTCCCTAAAGGCATGCAATAGTTACTTACTCTTTATGAGCAATCACATGAGTCAACATAAGCATCTTGGGACTGAGATGTGTTGACTGAATGAAAAACTTGGGAAATGTAAAATTTGGTCAGTAGCTATAAGATGTCAGCATGTCTTGAAATAAATATTTTGTAGTACTAGGGACCAAGAATAGGGCCTTGTAAATGCTAGACAGGAGCTATACAGCTGAGCGACACACCTTGCTTTACAAACTCATTTTAGATGAACTTACATAACCCAGGCTAGCCTTAAACTCAGTATGTAGCCACGAATGACTCCTAATCCGCCTGTCTCCATGTCCCATGTGCTGGGTGAACCATCACACCTAGCCTACAATTTCATTAAAACTTTTTGTTAAATATAGTGTGTGTGTGTGTGTGTGTGTGTGTGTGTGTGTGTGTGTGTGTGTGTCAATGTGTGTACTTGCAAAAACCTGAACTTCCAGGAGCTTATTCTGTGATTTAACCATGTAGGTCTTGAAGGTTGAACTCAGGTCGTCAGGCCTGGCAGCAAGTATCTTTGCCCTTGAACTATTATACCAGAAAAATTTTGCCTTTAAAAAATTATTTTTTTACATGTGTAGGTGTTTTGCCTGTGCTACATGGATGCCTGATGCAGTTCGGGGGCCAGAAGCGGGCATCAGATCCTCTGGAACTGGAGTTCTAGATAGTTGTTGCAATGTGGTTACTGGGACTTCAATCTGGTTCTTCTAGAAAAATAAGTGTAGCCAATTATCCAGTCCCTGGGTTTTTTTTTTTTTTTTGAGAATTTGATTTACTTTTGTATGCATGTATCTGTATATATGTGTCTGTGTGAGTCCTATGGAAGGAAGGAAGGAAGGAAGGAAGGAAGGAAGGAAGGAAGGAAGAAGAGGGTGTCAGATCACTTGGTACTGAAGTTATCCCATGTGAATATTGGGATCTCAACTCCTCTAGGCCTTGATTTCATTGAAAATATTTTTAAATTAATTTTATTTGGTAAAGGTGTGTGTGTGTGTGTGTGTGTGTGTGTGTGTGTGTGTGTTTGTGTGTGTGTGTGTGTAGAGGTCAGAGGACAATTTGCCAGAGTTGATTCTTCAATTATGTAAGTGCTAGGACTTGAACTCAGGTCTTCTGGCTTGGTAGTCAATGCCCGTACCTGATGATTTTTCTCACTGGTCCTTGCAATCTCATTGTTAGGAAATGGTGTGATAATGCATGTCTGTAATCTTATGATACCCAGGCAAAAGGATTGCAAATTGGAGGCTAGCTTAGGCTATTCAGCAAGATCTTGTCTAAGAAAAAAAAGAAAAGAAAGAAAAAAATATAATTTCTGTGTTCTCTTCTGTGGCATTAGGTCATTAATCCTTTTCCGGTCAGTTTTGTAGTGTAATACATTTGTGGCTAATGTTTTTATTTTTGGACATCCAAGTTTGAGTAAAATTGTTTTCTTTTTCCATTTTTTTTTTAAATTTTTGGCATAATGTGGTGCAGGCTGGCCTCAAACTGGCCTTGTAGCTGACAACAACCACAAGCTGCTAATCTTCCTGCCTTCAAACCCAAATAGTGGGTTTATAGTCATGTGCCACCACTCCCCGCCTACATTCCTGAATAATGTCTTATCACATAGTAAATTTTAGTATACCATAAAAGAGTAGGATGTGGTAGGGTTGTGTGGGTAGGAAAAAGAATATGCATGTTTATGATGGTGTGGCTAAATTTGTTACAGGATGCTGGAGGCGAACCCTGCAGGACACTCAGGAAAGTGAACATGACCTCCTTCTATGACTCTTTTACAAGTCAGGGAATATATACATCAAAATATTTCAGCAGATCATTGTAAAACTTTTAAAATAACAATTTTGGTTCTGTAGTTCATACTATCTCTGAAATTGAATAGAAATTTAGTTGTAGACGTGAAATAGAGATCTGGTGACATTTTAAAGTGTATGTGTGTGTGTGTGTGTGTTTGAAGGCAGAATCTCATGTAACCCAAACCCTTAAATTTGCTACATAACCAAAGCTGTCTTTGAACTCCAGATCTTCCTGCCTCTTACCTTCCAAGTGTTAGGAATCCAAGTGTTTGCCACATTGCCCAGCTCAGACCTCATGACATCTAATTTTACTACTATCATTTCTAGGCAACACAGTAGTGAGAGTAAAAGGGTAGAAGGAGAAGGTAGGAACAACTGTAGTTCTGGAACCAGCAACTGGATATATACTATATCTGCACCATGCCCAAGTTCCTCCTACATCAACTTTTATTTTTATGTAAATGAGGACTCATGTAGTTCAGGCTAGACTTGAACTTATTCTATCGCTGATAATGACCTCACATTCTGTTCCTCCTGTCTTTATTGCCTGCATGCAGAGTTTATAGGTATGTCCTAGCATTCCTGGTTTATTGTGTGGAACATCAAATTCAGGGCTTTGTGCATTCTTAGCAAACATTCTATCACCTATGCTATATCTCCAGCCCATATATTAACTTTTTTCTTGCTCTCTTTTTTACTTTTACTTAAAAAAAATTATGTGTATGGGTATATGGCTTGCATGTATGTGGTGCCCAATTAGACCAGAAGAGGGCTTCAGATCTTCTAGAACTGGAGTTAGGCTTGTAAGCTACCATATGGGTGTTGAACACAAAACTCAGGTCTTCTGGAAAAGCATCCATGTCTCCTTAACCACTGAGCTTTCTCTCTAGCCCCTTCCCCTTATTATTTGGACACTGGGAATCTAAATCAGGATCCAAATGTCTTACTACTGTGTTATATCTGCAACATCCACAGACAAAATGTGAAGAGGTAAATGATTTATCATTTTGGGACAGAATCTCATTTAGCTCAGCATAGCCTCAGATACAGAATGACCTTGGACTCCTAATCCTCCTCCTTCCCCTTCGCAAACCCTGAGATTATAGATACAAGCCGCCATGTCTGATTATTTCATTTTTGGTTTTTATTTATTGAGACAGAGTCTCAGTCTCAGGCTGACCTGGAACTCAGTATTTAACTCAAGCTAAACTCAAATTCACAAGAATCCTGGTCTAGCTTCTTAAGTGCTGGGATTACACATACAATTCTCCAACTCTAGCTCTTGGTTATTATTATTACTATTATTACCATTATTACTACTACTATCACTATTAGTATCATCATCATCATCATCGTCATCATCATTTGTTTGTTTCCTTGTTTTCAAGACAGGGTTTCTCTAAGTAGCCCTTGCTGTTCTGGAATTGCTTTGTAGACCAGGCTGGCCTTGAATTCACAGAGATCCACCTGCCTCTGCTATGATCAAAGTCATGTGCCACCATGCCTGGCTTTTAGGTTATTTTTATTCAGACTGTTTTGGTCTTTGTTTAAAAATACAAGGTATCTTACTGTATAGCCAACCTTAGGTTGGTGTAAAGTTCTCATACTCACTGTGTTGGGATTACAGACATGCACTACTGTGAACAGCTATTCAGTCTTTTCACAGATGGGAAATTCATGAGGCTCAGAAATAAATGAAAAGCAAACAACTGATGTGGGCAGGGCAGGGGCTTCACCTCTCCAAGCATTGTGTGCCTCTAAGCTCTGTCCCTTTTTTGCCTCTGAATTATGGCAAACATAAAGTTCTTGACGGTTCTCTGGCCCATGTGAAGTTCTGATAATAGATATTTCTTTAGATGACCTGAAATAGGAACAACTGACTTCTGGGCATTCTTACTCTGAGACAGAGCAACACCCCAAGTGAACATTTTCTATAGTGATTTTATTTATTTATTTATTTATTTATTTATTTAGACAGAGCCTTGTGGTTTCAGGCTGCCTGGAACTCAGTGTATAACCCAGGCTGGACTCAAATTCTCAAGAATCCCACTCCAGGCTCCCAAGTGCTAGGATTACAGATATGATCCTCCATATTTGTAATCTCCATTTTCTCCATTTTCTTTCCTGTTCTGTACTTGCCCTCTCCTTTGTCTTATAACACTGTCTCATTCAATGCTAGGCTGCCACATGTCATATGGTATCTGAATGCTTCCTCTTTCCTTGTTACAAGTCTCTCAGTCCCAATTGTTGCTGCTCTCCTGATGGAACCCTCCATGTGCCATACTTGTTATTACCACAGGTGCAATACTGTGGCTTTCCTGATCCCACCCTTGCCCACTTCTATGGCCATCATAGCAGTAGAGGTCATTGTGTACTCTCGCCCACCTATACATCCTGCACACATGTATTTCCTGCCTCACATAACCCATTTCTGTTCAACCAGAATTTACCTCTTCTGGGAGCCTGTACCTGACTCCCACATGTCTGCATACAACGTATCTTTTTCTCTTCATATGCCTAGAAGTTGTACTGTGGAAAGATTTCTTTGTATCACTACTATGGAATAGATAATTAAAAGTAATAACTTTGGTAGTATGATGTCAAAGTAGGAAAACACTGTTTGCTGTGATTAAATACCTGACCAAAGTTAATTGGGGAGAAAAGGGTTTATTCAGCTTCCATTTCCCCATTGCTGATGGAGGAACAGGAACTCAAGCAGGACAGGACCCTGGAGGCAGGAGCTGATACAGAGGCCATAGAGGTATACTGCTTACTGGTTTGCTCATCTTGATTTGCTTAGCCTATTTTATTATAGAACCTGGGACCACCAGCCCAGGGATGACCCTCCCCTCAATGGACTGGGCTGTCTCTCATAAATCACTAATTAAGAAAATGCCCTACAGCCTTGCCTGCCAGAAAGTCTGATTTTACAGAGGCAAGGGTCAACTGAGGATCCCTTCTCCTTGATGCTTCTAGCTTGTGTCATGTTGACAGCACATACTGAATTGGTGTTGAGAAAGCTGATCCTTAGCTATTTGTCAGGTCTGTCTGATCTCCTGACTCTCACCAGGTAAATATGTATTGTGTATTAGAGTCACTGATTCTAGGTGGTAATGTCTTTAGTTTTCATCTTAAAACTATATTGTTAACTTCATTTTTTAAAGAACTTGATTCTGGAAGCTGAAGTCAGAATGTGAATTTAGTTCCCAGGACCATCTGGAGGTTTTCATCTCTCTTTCCCAGCTCCTGAAAAGGCCTAGAGAAACAATAAGCACTGTTTGAAAATGCTGGGCCACAGGTTCTCAATCATGTCTTCTTACTCCCACCACCTCATTGTGCTTTTTGGTTTTGGTTGGTTTTTTTTTTTTTTCTGAGGCAGAGTCTCCTGGAGCCCAGGCTGACCTCAAACTCACCATCCTGCTCATTCTTTCAAGTGTTGGTATTAACTGGTGGCAGACTTGGTAAAGGCTCCTGAAGTCAACTTGGAAAAAATAAACTGTAACAACCAGTATGACTATGCTGGACTTTGAAAAGGGTTATCTTCTTTTCTTTTCACATGTGTGTGGTGGATACATTGGATGCATGTGAGTGTATGGATGCATGTGAGTGTATGGGTGCATATGTCCATGTATGCACATTCACATGCAATATGTATCTTGCCCTATGAATTTCCAGCTTATTCCTTTAAGGCAAAGTCACTGTTATAGAAGTTTGCCATTTTGTCTGGGCTGGCTAGCCAGTGAGCTCCAGGGATAGTGTTGTCTTCACCACCCAATGCTGGGGTTATAGGCACATAAACTCATGCTTGGTTTTTAATGTGAGTGCTGGTAATTCTAACTGAGGTTCTCATATTTGCATATCAAACACACACCTTTTTATCCCCCCAGCCATTCTCTCTACTATTTTTTTTTAGAAAGATGCTCTTATTGTGCTATCTTCCCAGTTTCCTTCAATCTCTAGAAAGATACTCACATTGTAGCCTAGACTGGCCCGGAACCTACCATATAGCTAAGGCTAACTTCAAATTTGGGAGGAGTCCTCCTGTTTTTGCCTCCCCAGTTCTGAGATTACAGGTATGAGTCCCCATAACAAGCTCCTGCTATTTCTATTTGTTTGTTTCTTATTTACTTTGAAACAACATCCCCCTTGCTATGCTTTGTACTTGCTGTGTAGACCAGGCTGATTTTAAACTCAAAGAGGTTTGCCTGCTTCAGCCTTCCAGCTGCTGGAATGGAAGGAATGTATCATCATGCTTGACTATTCAGACAGGGTCTCATGTAGCCCACCTTGGCCTTGAACTCTTGATCTTCCTGCCAATAGCTCCTAAGTGCTGGAATTATAGGTTTATAGGTATATACCACTACATCTAATTTTATGCAGTTCTAGATTTCAAGCCCAAGGCCTTGCAGTACATGCTTGGCAAACATTCTTCCTCCTGAACTACACCTCTCTAGCACTCTGCATTCTCATTTGATCTATCTCTTCTTTCTTTTTGTTCATTTTAGATATTTGTTTATTTACTGTGTTCCCCTGGCTGACCTGTAACTCAATATGCAGATATCTAAGATCAGGCTAGTCTCAAACTTGTAGCAAGTCTCCTGCCTCTGCCACCCAGTTTATTAGATTACATATGTGAGCCACCAGATTTACCTTGGCTATTCTTATCTGATAATTTATCTTCCAGTAAGTACTTATAATATAACATATTTATGTTTTCAAATTGTCAACAAATATGCAAGGTACCATTCTGTGTCCTGAGGATATGTCAATAAATAAATTACAGCTAATAAAGCCTACATCCTAGGCACACAACTTTACTACTGAGTTGTAAATCATAAGCTGACATGGGTTCTGTCAGGGTTTTTTATGATGTTGCCTTAACCTTTGATTTATAAGATATTTTATCTCCTCGAAGAACTTTAGAATTTGCCTTTTTGCTTTATGTTTATCACTTCTCCAGAAAAACGGGTGACCTTATGACAAGGGAAGAAAACAAATGGTCAGAGAGAGTGTTCTCATTTTACTGTTGCTGTTTTTAGTCTGTACTGAGCAGGTAATTTTCTCCCATAGAAAACTGAGGCATGGCACTACTCGAGGAACTGATTAGAAATTACTTTTGTGCTGTAATTAGAGTGATTTGGAAAGGACATTTTAGTTAAGTTATGCATTCTTCTTCTGAAACTACAAGAAAATTGATTCTCAGGCACCAGAGTACTAACTGGTGGAAACAAGGTCTAACAAAGAGTGTTGCTAAATTTTTAAAAGTATTGCTTTATTTTATTGATATTATGTGGAATATATATATATCAAATACATATACATCATATACTCATTAGCTTTCATCCCTTGGCTTTAATGTTTTTTTTTTTTTTTTATCAAGGGTCTGAAATTTACGACACGATCTCTGAGAGAGTGCCTAGGTGTGTGGGGCCTCCCATTAGCCATTTCTCTTCTGTCTGACAGGGCTCTATTTTCCTCTTCTAAGAGCTCAATAAAGATACCACTGCATCTCCCTTTAAAACACCCTGCATGAGCATCTTCCTTTCTTCTCATCCAAGATGAATGAGGATATACCAATTTTCTTCTTACTGGTTTTCTATTCTCAAGGAAGTCCATGCTACTTGTATTAATTTCCATTTTATAGAGCGCAATTTAGGTTTATTTAGAGGTTAAAAAGCTGCTTTGTTTTGACTCAACTTTGGTATGTAGCTCAGGCTGGCCTCAAATCGTGGCAATCCTCCTGCTTCAGTCTCCAGAATGTTGAGGTTACAAGTATATACCATCACTCCTGGCAGGAATTTCCTCATTTAAAAAAATGCTTTAAGATATCTCCTTTTCTTAGGAGAAATTCTCTTTTATTTTCTCATTTATTCTTCAACATTCAGTCACGGGGACAGAGAATTTAGTTGTCTTCACCCCATCGCCCTCATTCATCTCTTCCTCCATTTGCTGCTGAAACCCTTCTGCCCAAGAAGACCTGCTTGTACTTTGCCTTTTATTGTATCTGTGACCTACGACTTTAATTAGAGTGGTACTGCCAAAAGTGTGTCAAGGAGGGCAATACCCCTGAGCCCCTCTCTGTCTTGTGTAGGCTCTGTGCAGGGTAACACAGCCACAGTGAGTTTATGAGGGTGACAACCATGTCATGTCCAGAAGACATTTTGTGCCATAGCTACTCATCCTCTAGCTCTTGCATTCTCTTCATCCCCTCTTTGATGTTCCTTGAATCTTGGAGGGATATTTAGAAGGCAGTTTAATACCATATCCATTTAGCAAAACAGTAGTAGTTGGTTCCCTTCTGAGCCTATACCGTTCCCAGCCATAGGCCCCTGACCAGGTTTCTGTTTATGAGAAATTCTTTATTTGCTTTCTTTAAAAAATTATCTTTATTTTATGTGTTTGGGTGTTTTGCCTGTACATATGTCTGTGCAGTACATGCATGCCTGATGTCCACGGAGGCTAGAGGTGTCCAATCTGGAACTGACAAAACAGAGGGTTGTGGGTGCTGCAAATGGAACCCAGGATCCTCTGGAAGAACAGCCAGTGCTCTAAACAGTGGAGCCATCTCTCCACATTTTTTTAAAGAAATTGTCTATAGTTTTTGTCGACAGAATGTCACATTGTAGCTCAGTTTAGCCTCAAAGTATGGATTCTTCTGCCCAAGCCTCCTGAGCACTACACTCTCAGATGTGAGTCCCCATCAATCCTGGTTATGAGAAGTTATTTCTGGTGTAATATTACAGTTCTTAAGATACATTTTAATATATGTATGTATATTAAGATATAATAATGTAATATATATGTATGTATGTAATGAGTATGTATGCATGCTCTCTCTCTCTCTCTCTCTCTGTGTGTGTGTGTGTGTGTGTGTGTGTGTGTGTGTGTGTGTATTCATTTGGAGTTATAGGAGGTTATAAGCAAGATGAAGTGGCTCCTGGAAATTGAACTCGGATTCTTTGGGAGAATAGCAAGTGCTCTTAACCACTGAATTATCTCTACAGACACCCCCATTGTAATGTTTTGTGATTCTGTCCGAAGAATAAGCCAAACATCATTGGTCACCATTCCATCTGATTCAGTCTTTTCTATATGTTAATAAGAGCTTCATTTGCTCTCTAACTTTATACACAAATTTGATATCAACTTGCATTTTATACTGATGTGTTTTTCAGGTTTTCAATTCAAAAACAGCTGAACTTCTTAGTCATCATCAAGTAGAAATAAAACAGGAATTTCCAAGAGAAGGGTATGTTTCTTAATTTAATATGTAAAGACATATCACATTTATTGGGTTATCTCACCCCATGTATACTGTGGATTGGTATAGTAAACTTAGGCAGACACCTTCTGGAGAAGACCTGAGAGAATGGGAGTGGTCAAGAAATGAAGCTATAATGTAGTAATTCATCAAAAATAGCACAACAATGGGTAGCATAGTGATTCATTGACAGAAAGCAAAGTGTAAGTAATATAACACACATACACACACACACACACATACACACAAAACTGTAATACGACAAAGAAATATTAACTATCAGAAACTCTGCATTAAGTCTGAAGTTATTTCTTTCTGTGTTTCTGATACTAGCTGTGCTGAAATGATTACTTTTTACAAATTTGTTGTGTTTTACTTTTGTTTTTGACTTTTGGAACCAAGATAGTATCAGTCTACAGACCAGCCTAAGACAGTCATCCTGCCTTTGCCTCTCAAGTGCTGAGATTTGAAGTGTGAGCCACCACACTTGGTTAATGATCATCCTTAGAAGGATGGATTATTATTAGCTTGTGAGGAATAAGAAAAGTGTATGGGAAATAGGTATTTTTTCCATTCATTTACAATGTAGAATACAGATTTGCTTTCTTTGTCCTAATTTTCTCACTTATGTGCTAGGACCACCTAGTAAGTTAAGTATTTATGGAAACTTGTTAGGTTTGTATTGAATTCGTAGAAAGTAACACATTTATCCTTTTGTTCCAAAGATGGGTAGAACAAGACCCGAAGGAAATCCTGCAGTCCGTGTATGAGTGTATAGAGAAAACGTGTGAGAAACTTGGACAGCTCAATATTGATATCTCCAACATTAAAGGTATTTTCATCGAGTATTTTCTGCACATAGTCCATCTCTGCCAATCCCATTCATGAATTTATTCTTTCAGCTTATAATTGAGTCCTTATGTGTAACAAGGATTTTTGGTGAGACTTTGTGGGCAAAAAAATAAACAAGATTCAGTCCCTGTTCACTCCTACATTTTATTCTGATACTCATGGGGAACAATAAAAGAAGACTATGCAAATTAATCTTACATACTAACAAATGCCATGTGGGAAATTATAAAATGAAAGAGATAGAGTGTACCTATGTGGCTTAGACACAGGAGGCGGCCGTGGGAGGGCTTCTCTTCTCTGAGGAGGTGATTTTTTTTTTTGCTGAGATTTCAAGGGACTTGAGGGGTCAGTCATGTGACTGGAGAAAAATATTTGAAGAACAAATAAACAGCCCAACCTTCCATGTTTGGTTGATGTCCCTGGGAGGCCTGCCCTTTTTTGAAGGGAAAGGAGGAGTGGATCTCGGGAAACGTGGAGGAGGAACTAGGAGGAGAGGAGAGAGGGGAAACTGCAATCAGGGTGTACTATATGAGAAAAAGAAGAATTTTAAAAAGTAATAAAATAAAAATGTAAAATTAAAAAATTAGTCAATGGTTCTCCGGTTTAGAAATTAGAAATTTATATTGGGTTTTAGTCATTCTTTGTCTTCGTGTCCCTTGAATTTCTTTATAGTAATGCCCTAAAACTGTCCAGTTCAGTAGAATAGATAGTGAATTCAAATCTGTGCCTGATAAGAGATGCTGGACCTCAGGTGGCACTTGAGCGGCATTGAAACATCACAATGGAGGAGATCTGTGGTTCTCCTTTTCATTCTTACACTTTCTTATGGAATCTCACTGTCCTACGATTTTATTTTATTTTTATTTTATAGTTTTATTCTTTTTCTTACGTTTCTCTAATTTCGCATACGCCTTTTGTTATTGTTGGACAATTGTTCCCATTCCTATTTTTATTTTACTTTTCTTTATTTGGCTTCATGTACTCTTTCCTTATTTATTTTTACAATATTTAGTAGCATTTGACTTTGTCTTTTTAACTATTGTGTTTTAATCATTTTATTAATTAAATTTATTCTCTGACAATATAAAATAAACATCTCATGCAAAGATCTCAAGGTGGGAATATAAATTGACAGTCTAGAGTCACAAAGAAGACCACAATGTTATGATGCACACAGTATAAACAAGTTGAGAGGACAGAGTCGGTAGGTCAGAAGTTTCATAGAACCAAGATTGAAGAAATCAAGGGAGACTTGTCAGCCATATGTAGGACTTTGAGTGTTAGTTTTAGTGTCAGAAGGGACAGGTCATAACTCACAATTTAGAGGCAGCTTTATACCTGGTGTGTAGAAAGCAGATTCTGATGGCCTAATGTTCATTAAACACAGGGAGACCAGTGTGAGTCTTCTGTCAAACTGTTGGGAGGGTATGGTGTCTTGACTGACAGGTGGTGAAATGGCAGCAAGGAGAAAGGACCAGTACTGCTGATTGGTTGGCTATAAGGGTAGTGTAGAGAGTAGTGAGTAGTCACGCAAGGGGAAGAGCTGGGTCAAAGGTGATGCTTCAGCTTCTTGTAGTTTTGTTTTCTTTTGTTGTGTCTGGATATGTGTTGCTACTCGGCAGACAGGGATGGGCAGACAGTTTATATTTACAGGAGAAACACTAGAGGGAGGAATAGTTTGGAGGAATAGTGTATCAAGTCCAAATACTTTACATATAGAATTTCTATGAAATCATTTCCTGAAAGTATGAGTTTGTTGTAACTCTCCCTATGAATTACTTTTTATTACTTTTTATATAGGGAGACAAAGTTACTTGCTATCCAAGGCTGCTGGAACATTGTGTAGTGTGCAAACTACACATAGTTATTGCTGTTCCTTGTCTCTTATAGCTTGTATTATGTTTTTGCAATTTGTGTATTTGATATATTTTTTTAAACAAGGAGTCACTAAATAGACCTTTCTGGCTTGAAATTTGTTGTGATTCTCCTGGCCCTGTTTCTTGGAATTACAGGCGTGTACCACTTTTCCCACTTTTTAAAAAAATAAATCATTTATTTACTTATTTGTTTAGGTAGTTTGACTATCCATAAAAAGAACCACCATCACCATCCGTGTGTGTGTGTGTGTGTGTGTGTGTGTGTGTGTGTGTGTGTGTATGCATGCACATATGCTTGTGTGCATGCTCAAATGTGGGCTCCTACATGTTTTGATTGTTTTGATATCATCTTGGGTCTAAGACTTTACCATATTTCTAAGACTTTTTCCTAATTTTATTTTTTCTTTATTTGATTGTTTTTGTTGTTACTATTGATTTTTATGTTAGTTTTTGTTTTTTTTTTTTTTTTAAAGACAAGGTCTGTTTTAGATAGGGTTTCTATTGTGAAGAGACACCACGACCATAGCAACTCCTATAAAGGAAAGCATTTAATTTGGGCTTACAAGTTCAGAGATTTAGTTCATTTTTGTCATGGCAGGAAGCATGGCGGCACACAGACATGGTGCTGGAGAAAAAGAGTTGTGTTTCTGCCTGTCTCTGCTGGGATTAAAGGCATGCACCACAACAGCCAGCTATTCTTACAACTAATTAGAAGTGCAGTCACCAAATTTATGTGAGCTGTACATCAAAATGGTTGCTCTTCTTTCTTGGCGATATTCTCACAGTCTGAAACTGTATAAACAATTAACAGGTACTCAGTAGTGCTCAGTTGCTCAGTTGTCAAGAGTCACATTGCCTCAGATGCATAAAGCCAGGTTGGATGTTTAATGTAGAATCCAGAGTAACTGGTCTTGGCATTGACATTGTTCTGCCCTCATGACAGATAAGTGGGATGCAATATGGTGGCCTTCTGAACCATTGGTATACTAGTCTGTCTGGGTTGTGTGTTGTATGTGAAGATGACACAGAGTTCTTCACCAAGGGATTTGTCTCGCCCTTCCAGTAATTGGCCTGTAAGACTTAAACATGTATCTGTCTTTTTCTTCTCATCCTCCTAATCCATGTGCTGTCTTGGATCTCTCTATGGAGACCAGACTAGCCTCAGACACAAAGAGACCCACTTTCCTCTTCTTCCCAAGAGCTTAGATTATAACAACTATCTTTTTGACACACCCATTTGTCCAATATAAAAGTCATACCAATCCAAATGATTCCTTCTGCAAGCAACAGTCTGTAGCTAAGGATGAAAACATCTCATAATGCCTGCTCTACCAGCTCAGTCATGTTACTGCTTTCCCCTGATAACTTACTGAATTGGCATCAGAATGAGGCAAACTTTTGCTTTCCTATGTAGAATTCTAGGTAACAAAACTGTAAAAGCTGTAAAGGACAAGCAGTCACCTAGACCAACTTCTTTTAGCTGCACTGGGGTAAGAGGACTTAGGATATGTGGCTGTTTATTATCGGAGGGCATTAAATACTACTCTTAAAACTCTCAAACCATTTTCCCTGGGCCACATTGGTGATAATCTCACAAAGCATTTTCTTCATATTTCCTATGCAACAAGCAAATCAGCTTTGTCAGCTGAGAGCAAGACCATGTCATTTCACTTGGTGATCATTAACAGTTCATCATATCTGGTTATACCTTTCACAAATTCCTGATTCGTTCATTTTAGTTGTCTTCATCTGTCAAAAAGTATTAACTTCAAAGCTGAGTGTGGTCATGTATATCTATATTCTCAGCATATGGGAGACTTAGGCAGGAGGATTGCTGCTAAGTTTAAGGGCAGAGTGGTCTACTGAATTAAGACCCTTTTTCAAACACCCTCACCATAAAAAAAAATAAGTGTTTTTTTGCTTTTTGTTAAGAAGTGGTTTTTTGCTTTTTGTCTTTGTTTGTGACAATGACCAGATATTTAGCTGGCTTTGAACTCACAAACTCCATCCTTTGTCTCGGCTTCTTTTTTCAATAATTTATTTATTCACTTTACATTTTATTTGTTGCCCCCTTCTTCATCTCCTCACAGTCCTGCCCTTATATCTCCCTCCCCCCACTAACCCTTCCCCTTCCTCCCTCCTTGGGTACCACCCCACCCTGGGAAATCTAGTTCCAGCAGAACTAGGCACATCCCCTTCCACTGAGGTCCAATGGGAGATCCAGGTAGGGGAAGGTGATCCATTGGCAGGCACCAGAGTCAGAGACAGTCACTGTTCCAGTTGTTGGGGGACTCACATGAAGACCAAGTTACACATCTGTTTCACATACGTAGGGGTCCTAGGTCCAGCCCCTGCATGCTCTTTGGCTGGTGGTTTAGTCTCTGTGAGCCCCTCTGCCTCAGCTTCTTGCATATCACCATGCTCAGTGTGAAGGGCTTAATGCATCTTCCCACATAGTGTTTTTAGTAGCAAGAAGGCTTTCTTTGTAAAGCTTTTTATTATTTTTTTGTGTATTTACAGTTTTTATTCCAAAATGTGTTGCAATAATAAAAATGGAGCATTATTTACCTATTTCAGTGCTGGGTATTCTAAACAGGGCCCATACATAAGCACTGAGCCATATTCCCATCCATTTATTTTGGAAGGATTCATATCATCCACAATATGGCCTTGATAATCATTACTGAGACTTTAAGTATTTGCAAACCGCTTGTCTAAGTATATTTTCTTAATTGTTATGGCTTTTTGTTCACTTATGAATGTGCGTTTTTTGTTTGTCTTTGAGATAGATGACAAGATCTGGCTATGTAGTCCAGACTCATCTGGAATTTACTATGTACTGAGATTAACAGCCTCCAAAATATGCCAGGACCATACTCGTGCCCCACCATGGTAGGCGTTGGTTATTAGATTTTAAATAGTTTAATTTTTTATGATCAGTCAATGAAGAGAAAAGAGCCCCTAAAAATATTAGGTAAAGTCTGAACCCAATCGATGTAAAACCAACACATTGGGTTTTATTTATGTGAATGATTATATCTGTAAATATATTCTCATGAGGGAAAGAAATGTGTATCTTGTGCATGTAACACTCATATGCATTTGAATGGTGTAGGTAAACTATGGTGGAGAATAAATAATCCTGAATGTGGTTTTCTGCAAAAGAAAGAATAAAACCCAGAAGCCATTAATGATTTGGGCAAGTAAGATGGCTCAGTGTGTAAAGGTACCTGCAGTGGGTAAAGGTGTCTTACAACCTGAGTTCAGTCTCCAGTCCCCACATGGTAGAAGGTGAGACCTGATTTATGCAAGTTGTTCTTTGACTTCCACATACAAGCATCCCCCTCAAATGTATGTAAATAAATGTAATCTAAAAGAAAAATAGGACTTTAGTGTAAAGCAAGAGGTCAGCATTGCATGAGGCCTGTGTGCAGTCATAAAAATCTCTGTGGCTGAAAAAGAGTACTGAAAAACAATTTTCTGGACTTTGATTGTCTGCGAGGAAAGCAGTTTAGTTTCACTTGGCACGAAGGAAGGAATAGAATGAAGATACAGGAGAAAGGGAGTGGTCAGGGAGGAATCCTAGACCAAGAATCCGATGGATCTAGCTCTAGATTAGATTGATTGTCAATGAGTCAGAGGAGCAAATTAAAAAAAAATGGCAGGATGAGAGATATATGGCTTGGATTGTGACTAAAAAGAACATCCAGCTGATTTACAGGGAACTTAACAAGGAGGAAATGGACTCTTAGCTGTGAATTCACTGTGGTTCTACATTGTGCAGTTTTTATTTTGAAACAAGTATCATTTTTGTAATATTTCACTGTACCCTTTGCTAGGCTTCTGCTGGTGTACCCTCTGAGATTCCAAGGAATTCTCTTATCCTGCTCAGTTCAGACTCATGGTCCGCAACTGTCACTGTGTTCTGATAAGAGCCACAAGAGTGACATTTACCCAGTATTTCATATCTCCCAGACATCTGCTTTAATGTATAGTGACTAATTGTTAGGTGGAGACTTTTAGTCTCTTCACTTTAGACGAAATAAAAATCTAAGAATACAAAACAAGGGCGCTTAAGATTGTAATTTAAACACCAGCTATTTGGCTTTGTTGAGCCTAAGTAAGTGCTTCTGAATATTTCCTTAAGGTTCCTTCCTTCCTTCCTTCCTTCCTTCCTTCCTTCCTTCCTTCCTTCCTCCCTCCCTCCCTCCCTCCCTCCCTCCCTCCCTTCCTTCCTTCCTTCCTTCCTTCCTTCCTTTCTTCCTTCCTTTTTTGCTTTTAAAGACATGGTCTGTCTGTATGTTGTGTGTCTTAGGGGTGGGGTTTTTTTATATGTCATGGCAAAGGTCAGAGGACAGCTTTGTGGAGTCTTTGTAGTTCTTTTTTGCATCTGAGTGGATTCCAAGGATCAAAGTCAAGTCATCAGCCTCACATGGCAAGCACCTTTACCTGTTGAATCATCATCTTACTGGTCTCTTTTGTTTTTAGAGAAAGTGCCTCATATAGCACTTGAACTCTCTATGTACTGACCTTGACTCCTGGTCTCTTTCCTCACTCAGCCTCCTAAACACTGGGATTACAGGCAGCCATTCTTACTATCAGACCTGGCTGTGGCTATTTTCTAAAAAATGTAGACATGCACATATGTATACACATAGGAAGGGAAATTTCACATAAGAAGAACTAAGGAAATTAATGAGTTTATTGCTGCTCAGTACACAGTAACCAAGTGCTCACTGTAAGCTTGTGAAGTTATTACATTCCTTGAGACAATCTGGTTACCTTTCCTCAATGATGTGGATCGTCATTGTATGCTTGTAGCGAAGTAGAAAGATTCTGTGGTAGCGTATGCCTTTTACTCATACCATGCTGGAGACAGAGGTGGTGGGGTGGTGGGGTCTCTGTTAATTTAAGACCAGTCTGTCTACTACATAGAGAGTTCTAGGCTACATACAGTGAGGACCTATCTCAAAAAATTGCAAGTTTAAAAAATTGTTTAGTTGTTCCTTTTATTCTGAAATAATAGTCTACATGTTTAATTTTTTTCCTTTTTTCTGCTTTAAAGCCATTGGTGTCAGCAACCAGAGGGAAACCACAGTAGTCTGGGACAAGCTAACTGGAGAGCCACTCTACAATGCTGTGGGTAAGTCATTCATGCAGAGAGGTCTAGCAGAGGACCTTGTTCCATTTGCAAAGGTAGCCACACTAAGATATCTGACTGAAAAACTGTATGTTCATGGTTCCTATAAATCTGAAGAAAAGGGGTGCAGACTTCTCTTAAAAATGAGCTGTTGTATACATAAAATTTTGAGATCATATTTATTCATTCTTTTATTGAATTTCCTTTCACCCTTGCTCGCTTACTCTTTCTGCTGATTCATTGTATTAATATAAGTGGGTGGATATTGCCAGGATGGTTTGTTGACCCCCCCCCAACTGTGTTTTTGACATTGAAAACAGATCTTTTCTCCCTCCTACCCTGAAAAATTGAAATTGCAAGTGCTCAAAATTATCTATAAACTATTTGTATATTTACTTTTTAATCTAAAAAAAATGAACTTGTTAAGATAATCAGATTTTTAGCTTCTTCTGTTACAGATTTAACTATTCTATTAGGGCACCAAACTGCAAAAATCTCAAGTCTTACCTTTAGGTGTCAGGTTTTAGGTATAAATGTCCCTGGGTAGATACTAGCAGTGTCCTTAGCACATGGCAGTTGCAGAGCACTACATGATAGTGCTACTTTCTAAAAGGAAAATTGTGTTCTACATCCATAATCCTTAAAAGATTTCTGTGACAAATAGCAATACATGCTGGCTCTGATAGCTCAGGCCTGTGGTTCCAGTGCTGAGGCAGGAGGATTGCTTCAAGTTAGGAACTGATCTGCCTTAATTGTGTGTTCTAGATTACCTATGGCTGTAAAGCAAAACTCTGTTTCAGAAAAAAATGAGAAAGAAAGATAAAATAATACATGATTTTCATAATAAGTTACAAAGAAGGGTGGTAATGAATTTCAAAAAGAAGGCCAGGAATATGAAACAGGGAGAGGATGCAAATAAAAAGGATGTAAACCTAATATGTATATGTATACAGAACAGAACGTTTCTAGGCAGTGAAACTATTCATTGAAAATGCTAGTGACTTACTGAGATAGTTGCCAAGACGTCTCAGAGGGTAGAGCCAACTGTGCATTTGTACACTGAAGGATTCATAAGCATGAAGGAAGTGACCATTCCTTGAGAAGCCCACACCCATGCTGGTAGTTGTGTGATTTGTTCTGAGTGCCTCTTTTCCTGTTAGCACTGTGCTTAAGGTCTATATTAAACCATCTTTAACCAAACACCAATGCTGTTTCTATAAAAGAGATGAAGGAACAATAATGCGAGCTTATAAGGACTGAAGTTAATTAAGTAATATTAAGGGGGAAATAGCTTTTTGTTTTATATGAAATATTAAACTTTTGATTGACACTATTTTCTAGGCAATTAGAAATTAGATTTTTTGGAAGCTTTTTATTAGTTAATTTCGGGAGAAAGCGGGGATGCATTTTATGGCATACATGTGGAGAAAAGAAGCTAACCGGCTGGAGTCAGTTTTTTATTTTTACCTTGTAGATCTCAAGGGTCAAAGACAAATTGTCAGGCCTGGCACCAAGCACCTTTGTCCACTGAGCTGCCTCATTGTGTGTTTGTTTGTCTTGGAGCCAGTGTTTTATGTGGACCATGCTGGCCTTGAACCCACTGTGTAGCTAAGGATAACTTTTAACTCCTGACCTTTCCTTTCTCTGTCTCCCAAGGGCTTGGTTTACTTCTATACACTACCATACTTACCTTTAGATTGCTTTAAATGCAGATTTGAAAGTTTCTAACACAGATGTGATCATCTCAAATTACTACGGATGACCTCACTATAGAAATGAATGTACAATTTAATCTAAAACCTTGGCTAGATGCCTTTGTGTGTTTCATGTTCCACGGTGACCCCTATATATATCATAACAAACCAAGGAGGCCTGTCACTTACCATTCTATCCCGCAAGTTACAAATAGGAAGTTGGGAGCTAGAAAAAGAAATGAGAAGAGAACTAGAGGGTAGACAATTGGACAAAGAACTTGCTTAATCATTACAAGGATAGACTTTTCTAACTGCATTCAGAAAAACATGGAACTATCATCTCTACTTGTGTGTTTCAGTTGAAGGTTTTATCATGATATTAAACATTTGGCAGCTTTATTCCAATAGAAGATCAGATGGGATTAGTGGAAATGGAATTAGACTGTCCCATGGATTTGTGGTCAAGCTTCTGTGGCTTGTTTGTATCAGGATTCGATGTTTGAAGTTTTAATTTTCTCATTTTAGTTCAGACTGCTAGAACCAAAACACCATAGAATCGACGGTAGCTTATTCAGCAGATATGTGTTTATTATAATTGTAGGGGCTAAAAGTTTGAGACTGAAATCAAGGTGCCAGTTCATTGGGTCTGGTGAGGGCCCACTGACTATCTTGTGTTTTCATATGGTAGAGAGCACAGTGTAAGAAAGCAAAGTCTTTCCAGTGTTTTTCTGAGTATACGAATCCCATTTCTAAGACCTGGTGGTGCTGAGCAAATCGTTTCTCTAAGGTTTCTCATCTTAATTCTTTCAAATTTGGGGTTAGTAATTCACTATGAAATTTTTCTATGACATATTCAGTCTATGATGGGACATACCTTTGATCCAAGCACTTGGGGCATGGAAGCAGGAAGATGAGGAGTTCAAGTTCACTGTCAACTATACAGTGACTCTGAGGGCAGCCTAGGATACATGAGACAAAACAATCGGTCCATAGCTTTCTTCCTTTTCCTCTTCCCCTTGTAAAGCTCTGTCATTCTAGCCTATTCTTGCCATTTTCCTTCTTTTACTTAACTGAATTCTATAACTGATGGGCAATATTTATTATAAACAGGCAAATGAGAAGAGCCAATTACATGGGCCTTTTAAAAAAATTCCCTGAGATGGCTCAATTGAGTGCTTGCTGTCAAGCCTGATCACCTGAGTTTGAGCCCTGGGATGGACATGTAGAAGGAAAGACTGACTGCAAGTGTCACATGACTTCCATACACATGCCAGGGCAATATGCACACAGTCACATATATATGTACACATATACTGAATGAATAAATGTAATAAATAATGAAAACAATCCCTTCCATGTGGCCTTCTTTTTTATTATGTGTACGTGGTAAGCACTGAGTATGTTTACTCCTAGAATACTAACAGGGAAAATAAGATACAAGAGTCTTGGGATTCAGTGGTGGCTGTGGCATAGGTTAATTGAACAAATTGAATCCCAACAAAGGCTATGCTTGCTTGCAATAAGGTTGTGTGCTTAGTGTGTATTTTCCAGTTGTAAACAGATATAAAAGCTCAATGGGTCCTGTAGGTGCATATGACTCACTTTTAGATGTACCATATTAATGTGTTAATTTTGAGATTAATAAGGTAAAATCTAGTGTAATAAGGAGGAGCATCACTTTGCTTCACTGCTTCCCAAACACTCAAGTCTGTTGTTGGCATTTTGGCTTTTATGTATTAAAAGCTAAAGTTGATTTCAGATCATATATATATATATATATATATATATATATATATATATATATACACACACACACACACACACACACTTGTACACACAGAGAGAGGGAGAGGGAGAGGGAGAGGGAGAGGGAGAGGGAGAGGGAGAGGGAGAGGGAGAGGGAGAGGGAGAGAGTGTTCGGGAGAGATAGGTTTTAAGTTTCCTGCCTTTCTTCTCATTAAGAGCCTAACTATTGGCATTTACAATTCTTATATTATTGAAGGGAAAGGAATCAGTAGCATTTTTTTAAAAACTCTGGTGGTCTTTGCTTATGGTGTGTTGGATAATATGGAATCTCCTCTTCATCTTACTACAATACAAATTGCTCAGGACAAGTTGTCTTTGAGGAGATTTACTATATGCTGTATGTATAGCCAACCAGACATAGATGTGCAACAGGGATTTCTTTCTATTTTCTTTCTTACATGTGTTTGCTTCCTGTTGTGATGATTAGCCAAAATGTACAGATTTGTGTGATTTATTACTCAATATCCTCTAAAGATGATGGTTTCTTCTGTACTGTGTATATCATTTAACTATCTGGTCCATGAAGATTGAGGCAACTAAATTTCTTTTCATTTGTAAAAGTTTTATCTGGACAAACTAAATGTACTGTACATATATTAGATGTGACTTTATTTACACCATCCAGATTATTTTTGTAAACTATTCATCAGATCGTCTGGACCATTGAAATTCCAATTTAATTAGTCTAAATAAATGTCATTGATACCTTCTAAGAGTGGGTCTATATAGTATTTTACGCACCCTAGAATTTGTTTCTCTACTGTGTATTACTTTATAACCTTGGAGGCTAGCAGTTAACTATGTCCTTAGACAGTGTTCCTGTCTGTGGAAATGATTTTCCTTCCAGCTACCCAATGAGGAAAGTACTTTCTCGGGATTGTGTTTTCCCAAAATAGCTCTTTCATGTCCTGCGGCATATGACCATAGCAGGAACTATATAGCATGTTCTCTGGTAGCATTCCTTTTTAACATCCCCTGAAGTGGTGCTCCTGTAATATATAATGCATGATTTTGGTTCAGCGGTTTTTTGAATTATGTTTGCATATATGTTGCCAAGTAGGGAAGAATCTTTCTGAACAAGAAACACATACTTACATGGTCTTCATCCAAACAGAAGTACTAGTGAATGAGACATCCGGACTAGACTTTCTTTGTTCCCCTTCTACTCTGTGTCTCTTCCATTTCTTTTTCTACATCCATGTGTAGAAAACCATTCATTCTAATGAACTTGCCCAAATATCTGGCATCTCAACACAAGCGTACAGCGACCTTGAACCTGGCTATCTCTAGCATGAATTGCCATTATTTCTCCTAATGCTCCAGCTGCTCCAGTTTCTCCTGGCTCTTCAGTTCCAGTTGCCGTTGTCCCCTCTGGCTCTTCAGTTCCAGCTGCTGGTGCTTCCTCAGGTACTGGTGCTCTGGCTATTGCTCACTCTCCAGCCTTCCAACTCAGACATGTTGGGGAAATTGACTGCTGCCGTCAGATCTGGATCTTTCACTTCTTTCGATCTCAGAAATTACCTACACAAGGGGCTCAGTCCTCCAGCTTGGGGATCTTCTCTTTGGCTTTTGGTCTCTTATTCTGCAAATCTAATTCTGCCATCTTAGCTTCTGTAATGAGTTTTCCTAATTGTTTTGTTCTTAATTCAATTAATCATGAACCTTTGCGAGTTGTTTTGGTAGTGTATCAACAACTGACATCTTTTCCTTTGCAATTTGTACTAATTCATTCTGTGTACTCTAATTGCCATGAACTCATTGATTGCACAAGGTAAATATCATGGCTGCCTCCTGAAGTCCTAGAACAGTTGAAGGAAAGGACTTTAGATGCCAGTACCCTTATCTTATATTTAGGGAATCCAGGTCAAGAAAGGTTAAAAGTTGCATAAGTCACTAAGCTTGATGGTAGCGACGCCAAACTTAGAACTTCAGTTTCATGATTTTACATTCAGTGTTTTGATTCTTTGAGGAGAGGATTTAGTTCTGTGGGTAGATACCATTGTAGTCAAGCATAACTACAAGTCTGGTTAACTTGTCTTTGTTAAAGAGCAATAGAGTCATAGGACCACTGAGACTCCTTGTGCTACCTTATTGACAGCGTTTGGTTTGGCTTTGAATTGTTACTAGAGCACATTACTATTCTAAAAACATGCCCTATAAAAGACTTACTCACATATTAGTATTGTGTTGGATAACTTGGAATACTCACAAAAAAGTACATAGGCTCAACCCTGGCCTAGACTTGAACCAGAATCTTGCATGGTAGGTTATAAAAAGTTTTCTAGGTGGTTCTTTTATGCTTCCTAAGAAAGAACTGTTGCTGTGGAATTCTAGTAGTGGTTTCTGGAAAGGAAGACACTTATCTTAAGACAAATTTGTGTGTCTTATTCACAAATCTCCTGTCCCAGAATTGTGGAGTATGGGGCCCAGCTTTCAGCTCCCTGATAAGTATTGTGTTCAGTAAGATGTGAGTAACTAGGGACTGCTAGTGTAGAGTCAGTTGTCGAGTCAGTAGAAGAACACTTGCATGGCACTTGTAAAGTCCCCGGTTCATCTCTACCCACCCTTCAGTGAGAGGGCAGGGCAGTGGGGAGGAAGGGGGAAGAGAGAAAGAGGGGAACACTGGGTGTAGGAGGCTTATCTGATCAAACAAGAGGCTAGAGAGCCAAGCCAATGGATTTCAAATCTATTTAGACCCCTCTTTATGAAATATATTTTATGTCATAATTCAACAAACCCATGGAACTGAAACAAATGTTTTCCAAATTTACCTTTGTCCTACCAAGTACAATGAACTCTAATATTACCTGTCCTAATCTACCCTATTTAATTTTTTTGAAGTAGTAATCAAAATTCAGTACGTTGAGTTTTAAACTCATAGCTCACTGTAGTTCAAAGCACTGAGGATTAAAATGTACTCGTTCATCAAACATATTCCAGATTTAAAACCTCTCTTTGAATCCTTTCATTTTCCCCAGTTATTCCTGTTAATCCAATAACATCTGCTGAGGTTGCGTGTCTGGGAGGAAAGTCTGGTTTTGCCACCATCACGTAAAGCTGTTCCTTATAAAAAGTAGCCGGCTCTTGTTCCTTTGATGCGGAAGATGTTAGCACCTCTGATATTTCTAAACGTTTGTGTCCTGTGATAGAAAACTCAACTCCAACTAAGCCAAGTGGGGAAAAAGTGATTTATTTTACTAATGGATGCAGCCACCCACTGGTAGCTTAGTTTAGGTTTTGATTCATTCTAAATACAGATGAGATGGCTCCTGACATAACAGACTGACAAATCTTCCCTCATGAGTACAACAGGCCCAAATGACACAGTGCCAAATGCAGCTGAGAGAAATGACAGTTGCAGATTGAACATAAATCTCAGTTGGGTGATTTGGCCAAGGGATCTCGTGTAAAAATTTAGGGTTCATATCCAATCCTGATACTTGAGGTAGGGTGAATTCTCAGATAAACCACATGGCTGAGGATTGTGGAAATCTAGATTCCCCAAAGGGAACTTGAGATGATGCTTCTGGTATAAAGAAGTGCTGGGCACCAAATGCTGATCTTACCAATAGGCCAATCTGGTTTCGTGGGTTTACTATCTTATTTTCTTGGTTGTCATGTGGATCATTTGCTTGTCGCTTTTTCTACCTGTAAAAGTCAATATTTTATCTGGAAATCTCCAGTTAACATCTCATGGGAATTAGTCCTATCAAAATGAAGCACACAGCAATTTAAAGAATTAGAATTTGTTGAAATTTACCACAGGAAAGAACTGATTTTAAATGAAGAGAACACAATAACACAGTTAAGTGAGTCATACTAGGTATCTGTCAGCATTAAAAAAATGTAGTGTGCAAGCTTGCATTACCTCCCCCAGAATCCTTTAAATAGACTATGGGCCTTGATTTTTTTTCAGGAGTCATCTGAGCAGAGTTAGTATTTAAAAATGCCAAGTTACCACTACAAGATTAAGCTATAAAAGTTAAATACAATAGACACTATCTTGAAAGAAAATAAAAAGATAGCAAACCTGGTTTCTGTTTGTTACTTATGCAATCTATTATGTACTTTTTAGTCCTTTCTATTTCCCAAGCTTCTGCCATGAATCAAAATGAGATATTTTCTCTTTGGGGAACAGAAAGCAGGTAACAAATTTAGTAAAGAAAATGGTGGTTCATAAAAGTTTTCCCCATATTACCCAGCAAAGAAATGAACTGTAATTAAAGAAAAATCTTTTAATGATTTCATATCTTGCGTCCTTTGAAAAGATTTTAATGTAAATAAACATCTTATACGTGAGACTGAATCCTTTATTACTTCCGTAATAGGATCAGGTTCTCTCCTTAGTCTTTGTCACAGTCTTCTCCCAAGGTTTTTAAGATATACAATTTATCCTGATCTGAGTATCTTGCACAGCCAACTAGCCTGCCCGCGTTTCAAGTCTTCTGTCCATTCATGTGTGTTTAGAAAATCCCTATTCCAGATACTCTTTCATCGTTTTTATTTTTTTTCTTATCATCAAATAAAAAAACCCCAAGGTTGTATTGTTCTTATACTTCGGATCTATAATTTTGCATAAAAGCTTTCAATTCTTCTTTGTAAATATATTTTCTTCTAACAGTATGTCCATTCATTTTTAATCTTCTAATTTCTGTCCTTTAAATTTTAATTGCTTATGGAAACTAATCAGTCTCCTCTCTATGACAGTGATTTCACTAGGTTCTCATTTTTATGAAGTTCTTCATATATATTATTATGTTTTGATCTATAGTGTGGCTTGACCTAAGAACCCAGTCTACTGTTGAGAACCTTAGTAAAAGAATTCCAGGAAATAATAACTTTGTCAAGGTAAGAAATCTTTTCAAAAGTAAGAATGTTTATTTTAAAAAATTCACAGATTTCATGGTCTATGGCAATATGATTATTTTATACAACTTATAGAATATTTTCTTCAAGATATATGGGGCTAATTTGATTCTTAACCTTTCTTGTTCTGTAAGTTAACTGAAATTATAATAGCCCAAGAGGATAGATTGGCAGAGATCGTATTTATCCCACTAGCTTAAATCATATTCCCCAAGGGTATATCTTTAATTTACCCATAGTTTAAAAATCCATCAGCATAGTTTCTTATTGAACGTTTTAGGCGATTTTAGGTTTTTAAGAATTCAGAGAGAAAGAATATTAGGCAGTATTCTAGACCTTCACTAAAGATCTTTAAAAAACCAACAACTTTCTTCACACAAAGAAGAATAAAATAGGTCTAAGTTTAGATCCTCATATAGATTCTTTCTCTGTAGGTAAATGAAATTAATTTCTTAGCAAGCTCAAGTTATTCTCGAACTCCAAAAGTAGTTGGTATTTTTCTTTCTGGTGCTTTGTTTTATTTTAGTTTTGGTGAGGTGTGTCCCCTTTTTAGTTGCCGGTGGGACACATATTGGTTCTTAGATCTAAAATTAATGTTCAAATACCATTAATAATTACGGGCTAGCAAACAATCCCATGTCTGCTCCCTTCCCTGCCTAAGTTGTTTCCATCTTATCCTGCCCATTTATTACCCGTTGATTGCTTTGTTAGCCTGCAAACACCTCTGTTCCTCCATCTGCAATCTCCTTCAAGGGTTGTATAGTTTTCTCTGCATTTTCACTGCAGGCAACTATTAAACTCCCTACCTGCATCATTTTAAGATTCGGTGTCTATTAGCTTTGCAAGATCTTCGTGAGGACATCCTATGGGATGTGCCTCTGTGGGATGACCCTGCCAAGTCAAATAATATTTCCATATGTTAACATATTTGTCATATGTTCTTTTCTTCCATAATTTCTGAGCATTGATTCTCCCTGGCCCCCAAGCCCAAATTCTCAAGAAAGATCAATAAGCATACATGAGTTTCATTTTTACCCCGTTTAACCTTTACCCATCCATTGTATTTGCTGGCTTTAGCTGCTTTCTAATGTACAGCAATTTCATATTGATTTAATTTGGCATGTCATTGAGCTCTAGTACCAATAGGTTTGTATTACTCTGTTATTTGAGTATGTAGGTATGCACACAGAATAGAGTTTGTTATTATTAAACTATGTGTTTGAGAAATAATTTTCTTATTATTGATTTATATGACTATGAAATATCACAATCTACTGAAAACAGAAAACTAATGTGCAGAATTTTGGTTTAGCATCTACAGATGAGCAATTTTATTGCACAATGGCATTATATTGTTACTATCTAATTAGAAGATGGTGTATTGCCTTAGTTTTCTCTTTACCCTGCTTACGTGGCTGCTCTTTGAACTGCCAACATAATTGCTCTGATCTTTGTCCATGAACATGCTTTTATGTACCATGGGCTAGAAATAGTACTTTCATTTCAAAGTCCTTTAAAAGGGATTCCCTTTAGAACTACTAACCAGTTTACATTTTGTTGCATTCTTTTGTATAGAGGCCTTGTTTTCAACTGTGCTAAGTATAATTTACTGACTGAACTTCCTGTTTTAGTCCAAGACAGGCCTTCCCCTTAGCACTTACTTCAGTGCAGTGAAACTTCGTTGGCTCCTTGACAATGTGAGAGAGGTCCAAGAGGCTGTTGAAGAAAATAGAGCCCTTTTTGGGACCATTGATTCATGGCTTATTTGGGTACGTTTAAATGTGATGTAGAAAATGTTTGGGGGGATTTTTTTAAACTATCCTATTTTCTATCAAAATTTGGACTTTTATTCAGCTTCATTATTGGGAAAAACTACTCAAAAGGCAGCAGAGTGGCTCACCCTCCATTTGAGAGATATTTTTTATCTACTCCTCTTTTCATTTTTTTTGTTTGACTTGAGTGACAGTGGAACATAATTACCAAAACCATATTTGATAAATCTTATCTTTTAGGCAGATAATCTAGGTAACTTCTCTCTCATGCCTATCATTTTCTTCTAGCCAACTAGCCATTTCTAAGAAGAAATAACTATTTCATGCAGTAAAATACCTACACTTTCTTTTCTCCATCACTGTCAACATTTGATAACTTTCTCTTGTGGAATCATGCCAGGATATGAAACTAAACCATCGCAGGATTTTATATTAAAATATTTTGTTCAGGGCAGAAGGCAGGTCAGTAATAATTAGCATTTTAGATATTTATATAACCCATTTTTCTGGTTTTGGCTTTTTGAGAAACGATCTCAGTATATAGATCAGACTGGTCTACAGTTCATTATGTAGACCCTGTTGGACAAACTTCTGCCAATCCTCCAACCTCTGTCTCCCAAATCTTGAAATGCACACAAGTGTCCTCCAACCTCTGTCTCCCAAATCTTGAAATGCACACAAGTGTCACTGCATCCAGCCATTTCCAATCTGTGTCTCTGTCTCTGTCTCTGTGTCTCTGTCTCTGTCTCTGTCTCTGTCTCTCTCTCTCTCTCTCTCTCTCTCTCTCTCTCTGATAGGACTTCAGTATGTATCCCTGGGTGACCTAGACCTTGCTGTGAAGACCATAGATATCCACCTATCTCTGCCTCCCAAGTTTTGAGATTATATGTGTATGCCATCACACCTAGATTGCAATGTAGTTTTTTTTTTATTTTTTTTAATTATTTTATTATTTATGTGCATGGGTATTTTGCCTGCATGTATGTGCACCATGTACATGCAGTGTCCTCTGAGGCCAGTAGAGAGAGTCATATTCCTTGGGAGTAAACTTGATATAGTTGTGAGCTGATGTGTGGGTGCTGGTGATTGAACCTGGATTAATGCTTTTAATTGCTGAGCTATCTCTCTAGCTTCTCAATATGTATCTTTATAGTATATGTCCTTTTGTGGTTTATGTTCTCTCTCCCTTTTCATCCCTGTTACATTTATTATGGGCATTTTTTGTTAATGTGTCCCCAAATAAGCAATACTGTAGCCAACATAGGCAATACAGTAAGCCAACTATAAGATCATAAGCCTTTGTGCCAATCTTGCTTCAACTGTACTCACATAATTCTATTTGTGAATACTTTAGTAACTATGTGAGAAACTTTTTCAACATTTGTGGGAACTTCAAGCTAGTATTATCTTTATTCTCATTTATGGAATCCACACAGCAGGTCTTTTAGGACATGTCCTGGAAGAGTAAGTTACCTTTTCTACATTTTTGTAGTTGGTCAGGGAATGTATACTTAGTGCTTTATAGAAGCCAACTGTTTTCTCATGTCAGTCACAGTTGAATGAATAGCTCTAGCAGTGGCCTTGAAGCAGAATGATGTAGAAAATGGGAACCGTGACCTGAAGGAGACAGGAAGGAACATCTTGGGGCTGTACCCCATGGGATGCTATTATTCTACCTTTGTTCTTTTCTTGCTTCCTTCTTCTTACACTAGAAGGAGGGCACCAGTGCTTCCCATGGTGTTATAGAGAGCTTAAAATTCTGCTTTCAAAATATATGCAAAAAGAAAATATATTAAAAAAGAAAATGTGAATAGACAGGTTTTCTATAAACCTTAGAAGAAGTAAATTCCACCTAGTCAAAGATTGTAAAGCTCTGTATTTTCCAAAGATAGAAGATTAAAAAGCACACTAACTTTTGCTTAATTAGGAATTGACTACAATTGGATGAATACAAAAGCCACATGAGTGACACTGTGAATATTTGAGTTGCTGTCAATCTAGTTCAGTGTGATATATTAGAAATGTAAAATACACACTGGATTTTAGATTTAAGACCAAAGAAAATAAAGTGTAGTAATAATATTTTTATTGATTATAATGTTTATATTATTTTAGATATGTTATAGCAGCTAAATAGAATAAGATGGAATATAGGAAATACAGTTATATTTTATAGTTCTACTTATTTTTAACGTAGCTACTTTTTTTTATAACATTTGTGGAGGCATGAAGAGAATGCCTGCCATGGCATTTGTGTGGAGGTCAGAGGGACAACTTGTGGGAGTCAGCTCTCTTTTTCTACTATGTGGGTCCCAGGAGTTAGCTCAGGTACATCAAGCTTAGTGGCAAGTGCCTTTACTTGATGAAGTGATAAAGTGCCTTTACAGGCCCAACTACTGGACATTTTAAAATTACATGTATAGGTCACCTTTTATTTTTGAGTGCTGCTGAGACCTCAATTATTGAAATGTTTGCTTCTTCCACTTGTTTTCTGTACCCTGCTGCTGACAGTTGCCCTTGACAACATATATATAAAACTGCAGCTTAGTTCAGACTTAATCTGTTCCTTTAATTCTATCTAGAGTTTAACAGGAGGAATCCATGGGGGTGTCCACTGTACAGACGTAACAAATGCAAGCAGGACAATGCTTTTTAACATTCATTCTTTGGAATGGGATAAAGAACTCTGCGAGTAAGTTATACAGTTTCCTTATGTATTCTTTTGTACATTTAGAACATGAATCGTATTGTTTGTAAAAGGCCATTGTATACTAACATTTATTGTTGATATTTCAACTACAGTATGCAATTCTGTATTTGTATGAGAGTTTTTGTTTTGTTGTTTGGGGGGCATTGTTGTGGCATAATATGTCACAGTAGCCCGGGCTAATATTGAATTTGTGGTGATTCCCCTGCCTCAGTTTCACAAGGTCTAGGATTATAGGTATGACCACCACACCCAGATTCTATTGTATGTGTGTGTTTTAACTTTATATATTATATGTGGGTGTACACACATTCCAGAACACAAAGGCTACGGTTTGGGTATGTAGGCCAGAGGGCACCTGTACAAGTCAGTTTCTTTCTGCCCTTTGGCTTCCATGTATCAAACTCTGGTCATTCAGTTCCATGGTAAGTGCCCTTACCTGTTGAGCAATCTCAGCAACCGTGACTATTGCACATAGAACAAACAGGTCATATTAATTATTCTTTATGGGTTAGTCTCTTTTAGAACAGTTCTTTGCGTCCTGAGTATGCTTTAAAATTTATACTGATTTGGTTCATTAAGTTTGGACTGTTAAAATACCCAAACATACAGCTATATTCTCTACACTCATGTGTTTGTCAGTACTGAAATCTGTGAGCAGATGCACCTATTTTCTAATTATATATATTTAAACTGTTTCTACATGTTTATTCAAAACAGTGTTTTACACCCCAAGCTATTCCTTTTTCAGATTTTTTGGAATTCCAATGGAAATTCTTCCCAGTGTTCGGAGTTCTTCTGAGATCTATGGACTAATGGTAAAGTAAATAGTAGGAGGGAGGGACTTTATTAGAAAGGAAAGACCTTTGACACTTACAATTCAGCAGTTAACTTTATTATATTTTATAGCTTGGGATTTGGGACTTTCTCTGTAAATGTCGGTAGTATGTAAAATAATAATTTAATGTTTTTAAATGGCTTTATAACTAAAAACTTCAGAGTCCTTACTACCAAGTGATGTTCTATTTATAAACTTTAATTGGCTTTCCTTTCAATAATATTGTTTTGTCACTTGAATATTAATGTTGTAAAGTACTATAGATAACCTAACTCAACAGGGGTGTGGGAATGTTTGAGATAGTTATCTATATAACTCTCTGATGTCTGCTTTTAATTTAAAGCAGGTACTAGTCACATCTTAATAGTGTTCTTTTTCCAAATTAATCCCTTTTAATGACTAAATCATTGTTACATATTTTCTTCTTTGTCAGTTTGGAACAATTTAACAAAGAAACTGAAAGCAAAGAATCTGTTTCTAAATTAGGTTGCTAATTAAGGCGATTTCCTTAACGGGCATTTTCCTTAAACCCAGAGGGAGAAAAGTAAGTGTGCTTAGCATCTTTGAAAATTTGTAGTCACGTATCAGGAATAGAAACATTTAGGAGGGTATGACCTAGTATTTGAGCTTACAAATTTGAAATGCATGATAAAACTTAAAAAAATACATTTAAGGAAACTTCAAAAGTAGCCATTTTGTGAAAAATATTAGGAACTCCATTCATAGAGTTAATAAAACTGAAATGAATGCCAAATGTTCTAGTTAATGGTTTAGCAGGACTTTTTAAGTGCTCTGTGTGGATTAAGGCTTTTTAAGGCAATGCACAATTGTTTAAGGCAGGCGTAGTCACTGCTTATCTACAGTGCTTTCATAGTTTCAGAATGATCACAAACTCACTTGGGTCAAAGCAAAAGAAGCTATTTTTGAAATAGCTTCAGAAAATGATGAAAGAAAACATTAAATTGGCCTACTTTTCTCTTGCATTTAAAATATTATGCTTGTGTCCCCCTCTCTCCCCCTTGCTGACTATAGAAAATCTCTCATAGCCTGGTGAGTAGGCTACCCACTGATTATGCTACTCATTCATTTTGAAAAGATACAGTGCATTTCCATTGCTTTTCAGACAAGCCTAAGTCCATTCACTAAACAGATGTATTTAGAAATTCCATGACCTTCCAAAATATTATAAGCTGTAGTCATACGTTAGGGTTTTTTTTTTTTAAAATAGGAAGCAGAATCTTGTTTATTCATTTATATTTTCCATAAGATTAAAATCAATGTTTCTAAAAATCCTGAGAGATCCAGAGATTTGCATGCTACTCATTGCAAAGTACGGTTGTGATGTACTTTGGCCTTTAAGATAGTAGGGACATTAGGAATGGCTTTTAAATATCCTGTGTATCTGTCTTACATATCTTGCCCAGTGTTTCAGACTAGTTAGTTGGAAATGCACTGTCACTTTTTCTGCATGCTGCCTCAGAGGACCCTCCTGGAATCCTCCAGAAGCCTGTCCCAATAAAGAAAACAGAGCACTTTATATGCCTGAACATTCCTTAGATTGTGTTAAAAGTTTGATAATTTTGGAAGTATAATAAATATATCAAAATAGAAGGCGTCTCAGTTTCCTAATGATTCATAGTTAAGCCTTTTTATCTAGTCTAGCTTTTATTAGCATCCAGGCTCATTTTGGAAGAATATATACAATAAGTACAAATATTGGGTCTTAGGCAGGAAGTATAGCTCACTAGTAGACCACTTACTTACGTTTTTGTAGGCCCTGGGTTTGATATCTAGCACTTAAATCCAGCCTTGAAAAATAGTTAGTTTTTAACCAGAAAGCATGAAAGAAAGGAAGTAATAATTAGAATATACAGGGCATTTTCTATTTTGCTATTGCCCTCCATATATATGGCATTTTCTACTACCAAAAATTCATGAGGATAAGATTGTTTCTGTTTTCATGTTAATGGCTAGGGCACTACAGGTCCCAGGGCCATTTGCCAACAAGTGGTAGGCAAAGGAGTCAATGTGAAGTTTTTCCACTTAGGGTTCTTTCTGGTACATCATCCTTCCTTTAGGGATCACATTCCTTAATTTCTCTAATGTCTTAATGTCAGCACAAAAATTGCTCTGTGGTAAAGTTCTCCCTACCATGGCCTCTGGGAACTAGACCCAGGGATCAATAGGCAATAGCTGTAGCACTGGCATATATCCTCGACCTTGTAATATGTTTTTTTTTCAAAAATTACTTTATTAAGTTTTGGCAACCAGCCACTTAAATCTCAGTTTGCTTCTTATTGGCCATACTGGTTGAAATAAAACCCCCAATATTCATAAATTAATTACTTGTCTAAATTTATCTTTCTTGGAACAAGCATCTGAAATCCAAGCACTCTTGTTTTTTAAAAGCAGTTTGAATAAACAGACGAGTTAGTTGGTAAAATACAGCCTTCTGGAAACTATGTTCTATGCTAGATTCTTATTTAAAAATGTGTTGGTTGTTCCATTATAGCAGCAACCACATGAAAGCACTAACTTTGATCTGCGATCACATAGCCCAGTTGTCATTTTGTAGATAAATAAGTTGTGTAGCATGATTAGCAGCCCGCTTATGGTATGGCCTACCACTAACTAAGCAGGAGAAGAGCCTGTGTCTCCTGACTGCCAGGCTGCTGCTTTATGTTCCTTTTCCAATGCCCTATCTCTTCTTGTTACTCTAGAAATACTTGTGGTCTCTGTCTCTGCCCTGCTCATGTAGCTGAACACTTGCTTTGCTTTGTCTTGTCTGCGCACCTCCTTTGGCACGTTGTTCTTCTTGTTCATTACTATTAAAGTTATGTTACTAGAGCCAAGTTTTTGTGACTGTTCCTAATCTCTTTTTAAAAAAATTTTATCAGAAAGCTGGGGCCTTGGAAGGTGTGCCAATATCTGGGGTAAGTATTAGCACCAAATTATCTTCTTGTCATCCCCCCCCAACCCCTATCCTACATTGTTCTGGTTTATCTCCGCTTTAAGTCAGCCGCATAGTGAGTTAAAGGCCAGCCTGGGTTGAGATTGTATCTCAAGAAGGGGAGTGGGGTGTGGAGAAGCAGAAGGAGGAGAAGCTGGGGAGAGTAGGGAGGGGAGGGAGGAAGATAAATTCAAACTCTCCCTTCTTATGTCTTATCTTGATTAATAAATGGCTGAAATCATAATGGGAGGAAACGTAAGGCACAGGTAGTTCACTCCTTGATAAATTAAAAGACACAAAAATAAACCTATGGCTCCCCAGGAAAGGAAATTAATAATGTTTCAGTGTTTTTTTTATTGTCACTTATAATTTTAGTGTTTGGGGGACCAGTCTGCTGCTTTGGTGGGACAAATGTGCTTCCAGGATGGACAGGCCAAAAACACGTGAGTTTAAGAGACCTGGCTTAAGAAACACGGTTGTTTGTTTACTTCTCTTTCCTGGTGCTCTTAAAGCTCAACCACAAGGCAGCACTTTCGTCACTTCAGTCTGGAGATTCACATTGTGTTTACAATTTGTTCCTATCTTTCTCCTCCTTTCACCCTTTTTCTCTCTGCCTTCAATGTTATACAGCCCAGGCTTGCCTGAAATCCCTGAGCTTCCAGACTCAAATGCCAGATTTATAGTCATATGCCAGGACACCGGACACCTGGTTTTATGCTACACTGGGGATGGCACCCAGGACCTGATGCACATTTGACTAGCATTCTGCCAAATCAACCACATCCCTGTCTGATTTTGTCTTTTATTTTTAATTTGATTTTGGTGTTTTTGAGATAGCATCTGACTCTAACCTACAGAAATTCAAACTAGGTAGGTGAAGACTGGCCACAAATTTCCTGGAAATTCTCCTGTCCCAAGTTTCAGGGATTTGTTTCGTTGTTTACCCCAAGGCCAGATTCTTATGTTTTTTAAAAAAGATAGATTGATGAGATTGATGGATGAGGGTTGTGAAGAAATGAGGAAAAGCAAGTGCCTACTCCATTTCATATACTGAATGGCAGAAACAATATGTTCCAAGAGCTGAAATAATAGTGACAATTAAAATACATGCTCAGAATGCACAATGGCTATTTTGTTATACGTAATGGTCCATATACTTGAGATATCACTCAATCCACATTAATCCTATTATTCCTATGGTATAAGTCAGGTAAGTAGAATTTAGAGAGAATTATTAATCCATGTCATGTCATGAAGCTAGTAAGCCAGAAGCATAATATTTGTATATTAGTTCATTGTGTTTCTTAGTTGTGGCTCTAGACAGCTATGCTTTACTGTCTGTCCTGTATAGAAAATATTTCCATAAATTTACAATAAGACTATTCTTCCCCCACCTTTGTTTTATATTTTTAAAATATTGTTTGCTTTTTAAAAAGCTTTTTAATATATTTATAGCTTTAAAAGATATTTATTTATTTATTTTATGTATGTGAGCACACTGTTGCTGTCTTCAGACATACCAGAAGAGGGCATTGGATCTCATTACAGATGGCTGTGAGACACCATGTGGTTGATGGAAACTGAACCCAGGACCTCTGGAAGAGTAGCCTCTTAACCTATAAACCATCTCTCTAGTCCAGCTTTTTTCTTTTATTCTTCTCTTATATATTACATCCTAACTATGGTTTCCCCTTCCCCAGTCCCTCCCTCTTCCACCTCTCCTCTCTCCCAGATGCTCCACTAACACCCTACCATCCCTACCCTCATCTTGCTCCACCTCCCCTCAGAAAAGAGCAGGTCTCCCAGGGACATCAACCAAACACTGAGTAACAAGCTACAATAAGACCAGGTATATACCATCATATTGAGGCAGTACAAGGCAACTCAGTAGGAGGAAAAGGGTCCCATAGGTAGGCAAATGAGTCAGGGACAGTGTCTCTGTCTCTTTCCCCTCCCCCATGTTAGTATTCCCACAAGAACACCAAGCTATACAGCTATAACATGTATGCAAAGGACCTAGGTCAGATCCCTGTAAGCTTCCTGGTCTCTGTGAGTCCTGGCCAGTTGATTCTGTGGGCCAGAAGATTATATCCTTAATGGTTTTTTTTTCCCATGAGAATTTCCTAATTCTGTTATCAAGGAATTTTGTTAGTTGGTTTAGATTTGTTGCTTTATTTTGTTTTGCTTTTGAAAGTTTATTGGTTTTGTTGTTTTGATTTTTTTGTTGTTGTTTGGAGATAGGGTCTTGTTGTGTAGACCCTTTGCCTGGAGCTTGCACTGCATCTCAGCCTGCTGTGAAACTCTTCATCCTCTGCCTCAGTCTCCCAGGTGTTAAGGTTTTAGGCATGTATCAGCACACCCTTTCAGGCAGGGTCTTGTGTAGCTCGGCCTGTCCTTAGACTTGCTATGATACTCCTGTCCTTTTCTCCCTACTTCTGGGAAAATAATGATGGGATTGCAGGTACACACTACCATGATGACTTCATTATTTTTGAATTAGGTGATTAAGTTCTTTTTCTGCAAATAATGAACTATATTGCAGTCCTCAAATAAATGCTATTATAATTCAGCAGGACTAGCCATCCTCATGTGAGAGGATGACCTTATTCAAATGAAAGTATGTTTGGAAGAGGATATATGAAAATTCTTTGTAGGCTGTGCTGACCTCAGGTTATGAAGGAGCACTTGAGTCAACATCAGTGTGGAAACATTTTCTTTGAATCAGGGTTCCAGCAACCGAATCAGGAATCACAGAAAAGTAGGCTATTTTTTCCCTTTCCTCCTCTGCCAGGAACACTAATGCTAATAAATCAGATGCTATCTCTTTAAGTCCATTACCTAGCACAGTATATAATTGGGACCCAGTATAATAGCTTTTATTTCCCTCTCTTCCGTTCCTTTCTCTCTTTGCCACTGTCTGCCAAGAGCATAAGTTATTAATTGAAGTTAGGTAATAATTATTTGAATACCTATGACATAAGAAACATTACCATAATGTCATGGGCTTTCCAAGTGAGGCCAGAAAAATCACAGGTGATCACCCTGGGCTTGATTCCAGCAGTATAAAAACCATGATGCTAGGAGCGATACGTTTTTGAGAATGAACAGTGCTGGGGGATACAGCAGACACTTTGTAAGAATATATATAGGAAGACTTAGTATAGAGAATAAAGGAACATTAGGGTAGGAAAATGGTTGAAAATACAGCACGAGCCCAGTGGCTCTGGCTTGTATTTCAGGCACATGGGAGACAGTCTGGGCTAAGTGGTGAGTTCCACAGCAGCCTGAGGTACTCAGCATTAAAAAAAAAAACAGATCTGTGGGGGTAGGTGGTATTTAGAGGAACAATATAGTGGCAGGAACATGTCTTAGAGAAATTCACATCCTGACAGACAGGAGGAAGATACAGAAGACAGTAGATTGAGGACTTAGTATAATCCTCGAAGGCACATATTCAGTGACATATATCCTCCATCTAAGCCTCATCTTCCAAAGCACCTACAACCTCCCAAAATAGCTCCAGTAGCTGGGCTCCAAATGTTCAGATCATGAGCCAATAAGGGATATTTTATTCACACCATAAACATTCTGTAATGCTATAAATTCCAGGCAAAGATTTTTGTTTGTTTGTTTTGTTTTCTTCTTTTCTACTTGATAAGTAATGGATAACTTCTGAACATGTATGAGCTGGTGCTTAGGTGTGACTAGAGTTGTCAGTTAATATGACAGTCTTGGGTCAACACAAGGAAAAGCTAGAGGGGAGGAACCTGTGGTATAAGCCATTGTACCCTAATACTACAGACTCCAAGGATGAGGACAAAAAGGAGACTACAGGGATACACAGGGCACTGCAAAGAGACAATGGGAAATTAGTTGTGAGGTCTAAACCCAGGGACAGACAGAGGGTTAGGATTACTCGGTGTAAGGGAAAGGTCTAGTTTGTGTTTGGACCATGTTTGTGGTACTGCTAAGTTATGTATTGTACACACAAGGAAATGTGAAGTGACTTAAGTATAAGTGTTTTATATAAATGTTTTGCCCACATGTATGTTTGTGCCACACATGTGCTTGGAACACATGGAAGTCAAAGGAGAGCATCCAATAAGCTGGAACTGGAGTTGTAGATGGTTATAGATGCTGGGAATAGAAACCTCGTCCTCCAAGAAAGAGCAACAAGTATGCTTAACTGCTGGGCCACCTCTCCAGCCCCTGCTGTCAGGTGTGTCGTCACACGCCTTTAATCCTAACACTCTAGAGGCAGAGGCAGGAAGATGTAGCATAGCAGGAATACTTGTCGAGCAGGAAATCCAAGCTTAGGCAGTGTCTTAGGATTTTGTTGCTGTGAAGAGACACTGTAACCAGGAAAACTATTATGAAAAGAAAGCATTTTATTGGGGCTGGTTTACTGTTAAAGAGTTCCAAGGCCAGCCTAACATAACAAGTTCCAGGTTAGCCAGGCCAATACTATCTAATAAAAAAAAGCATAAAATCTGCATTTAAAATGCATTTCAATAAACTGCAACTCTTCTTTGAAAAGCCCACATCCATATTCTTAGGTACGGTTTTATTTTTTTTTTTCTTGAGAACCTTTCTTTGTATTTTCAATAAAATCCCAACTCAGCTTCACAAAAAAAGCATGGAGAGATAATAAGCTTCCGTTTTAGTGATGGAGCAGTAAAAATGTACCATAACTCAAGTGCTTTAATTTGTAAATGCATTGCCTATACTTAGTGTATTTGACAAGTGTTTCTATAAACCTAAGTATTCAGCAGTCCCGTAGCTCTTGGGTGTGTCATCTGTTCATTTAGCAAGCCAAAAATCCACTTAGGAGGAAATGGAACATTTTGAGATAAACCTTACTTATAATAATGTTGTATGAAGAAACTATTTATCAGGAAAAATGCATTGGGCTTATGTCTGTTGCCCAAGAACAATGAAGCCAGTAAGATAATACTAATAGATCCTTCCATCTTCTTTTCAGCCAGCATGGAGATTAGGCACTATTAGAGTGTCACCAACATCATTAAAACCATGGTTGCACAAGGCATGGGAGCAAGACTTGTGGGGCAGGAATTCCAAGCTCAGGCAGTGTCTTAGTTAGGGTTTCTATTGCTGTGGAGAGACAGCAAGGCCATGGCAACTCTTTATAAGAAAAAAAATTTAATTGGGGCTGGCTTATTGTTTCTGAGGTTTAGACCATTGTCATGGTGAGAAGCATGGTTGCACACAGGCAGACATGGTGCTAGAGAAGGAGCTGAGAATTCTATATCTGGATCTGTAGGCAACAGGGAGAGAATGAGCTACTGGGCCTGGTTTGAGCCTCTGAAACCTCAAAGCCCTACTCCAGTGACACATTCCCTCCAATAAGGCCACACCTCCTAGTAGTGCCACTCCCTATGACCAAGCATTCAAACATGGAAATCTATTGGGGCGGGTGCATTCCTATTTAAACTCAGAGTCAGAGTCAACTGTGGCTATAGCAGCCTTGTTATCCCTGCTCACTTTAAAACAGTTTCTCTGTGACCCTTGCTAGTATTAGTTGGGGTTAGTAACTGATCTTCTATACTCAAGTCAAAACTGTCCATTATATTCAAGTGCTAGGCTTGTGGCTGTGTCCTAAGCTTATACTGATATGACTGCCATGAAGTTCAGTTCTTTCCTATCAACCATGCTGAGTTCTGAGTTTGATTTCCCCACCACTGTTGGAATACATGACCCTGCAGAGAGAACTAGATCAGTAAGCCTGAAATAGCTTTTCCTTGTATGTTGCTTTTGTCTTAGCTTTCAAGCTACCCTTTCTGCTATTCCATGCCCCGCCTTTCACCCTGCCAGATCCTAGTGGTATTGCTGTCTATAGCTATTCTTAGTGACAGAGCTAAGCTAGCCAACTCTATTCGTGAATGGCTATTAGTTATGATGCTTCACTCTGTGTAGAGTGGTAGTAACTTAACTGCAACTGGATGTATAATTGGTTGTAATCCAGTCATCTTACAAATACAACCCTTGGCCGATGACTAAGTGCTAAATTCTATACCTGCATTTCCCCCATTAATTGCTCTCACTCAACATTTTCTTCTAGACTTTTTAAATCCTCTTAAAAAGCTCTTAAAGAACTTTCAGTACTTTTTATAAAATGACTTTAGTTTTACTAAGTAAAATGTCAGTTTTGATCATTTGTATACCAAGGCTTTGCTATTTGCTTTTGATAAATTTATCAATGTGTTCATTTTGCCTCCACCTATAGGTATGGAACAGGGTGCTTCTTGCTGTGTAATACGGGCCATAAGGTTGGTCTTTCTTTTGAATTCAGACTGAATGTCTTATTTATATAGTGTTTGAATATAATTCATTATTAATGTGCTTTTGGGGCCTTCATTTTTTACTTAATTTTTATTTTGCTTTAACTTGGTTCAATTGAAATGATGGAAAAGTCTTAAAATTTGAGTGATTCTAATAAGAGGACTTCTATGCTTTTTAAAATTTCATGTGTTCTTTCGATTGTGTTAATGGAAAGTATAGATTTAGTACCATGTCAGATTCTTAGTGAAAATCCAATTTGAAACAAAGAATAATGTTTTAGCAGTCTGTGTTCTTATTACCAATGACTTAAACTTACTTTTAATCATTATTATTTTATTGATAGAATTATTATGAATAAACATAATCTATTTTAACCGGGTGTGGTGGCACATACCTTTAATCCCAGCATTTGAGAGGCAAAGGTGGGCAGATCTCTGTGAGTTCAAGGCCAGTCAATCTAGTGAGTACTAGGCTAACTAGTTTAACACAAAAAGTCTTTTTAATATCTTTTACATTTTTTTCCACACTAAAATCTTTGTTTTTCTTTCCTACAGTGTGTATTTTCTGAACATGGCCTTTTGACTACCGTGGCTTATAAACTTGGCAGAGACAAACCTGTGTATTATGCATTGGAAGTAAGTTCTTTTCAATCAGTCCAGATGTTATGCCATACATCCAAACAAAGTATGAAAATGACCATGCATTCTAGGGGGAGAGGAATTATTTTGAGATAGGATCTTGTATCTCTGCCTGGTCAAGAACTCTGTATTGTTTTTCAAATTGGCATTAAGCTTATGGCAATCTTTCTCCCTCTGCAATTACATGAGCAACCACACCTGGGAAAATTACCATGTTTTCTAACATCTTTTCTCACACGTTTTAATATATAGGACTCAAAAATTCCAGTTTTTTTTTTTTTTTTGGACTTTGAGTAAAAAGAACCTTGGATTAAACTAGGGGTCAAGGCTCTTCCTTCTCATGACAAGATGGTAATTTTCTCCATTGTAGGTACCAATTGATGTCACCTTGGGGATATTATTTACCCCAAGGTGACAAGGGATATTAATTAGGATAACCTAAACTTTTTTACTCTTAATGTCCATTGATGAGATTGGCAGACTCTAGTGCTTCTTTCAGCTTAAAAGTGTTAGAGACTGAAATGCCCCAGTGTTCCATAGTGCATCATTGGGTACAGAAAAGCAGAGCAACTCTTCACGTGTGTCTCCATTAGTATTGTGTTACATATCGATGTGGGCAACAGAGGTGACATGTCCCAGTTATCCTGAGAAACATCTGTTTCAGATACATTTACAAATTGTAGTAGTACCTTATCAGTCTAAAGCTGTAGGACATGATAGGTTTGTACGGAGCCATTAAAGGAGTTGGTATAGAGCTCACGTTGCCCAACATCCTCAAGGCTCCAGCTGAATCCTAGAGTCAGGCTCCAGAATCACAAAAAAGAAATAACCAAAGATGAAAATGTTGGTGTAGAATCACAGAAGCAATATTTCTTGTAAAAACAGACACATGTCTTGGAATCATGTGTATAGTATACAGTCAATTCTGGATCTTTTTACGTGGACTATTAGAGATTGGATTCATGGCCTCTAGGAGGTATCTATCACTGAGCTACATCCCTAACCCTGTGCACCTAATGTTGGAAAGATTACCTGGTAACTTTTTATTGGGACTCATTTCTTAGAATGCCTGATGATAATTTGGTCAAGGGCTTTGACTGCTAGTCATAATTAAGACATTTTCTCTGCTGTTAGACGTACAGCATGATGAGCATTTAGTCCAGTTTTTCTACCCTTCCCATAAACACTGCAATCTCTCTTCCCAAACTGTGCCCCCTTCTTCATAGCACTGATGGTTGAGCCCAGGGCCTTGAGCCTGCTAGGCAAGTGCCTTATAACTAAACTATATCCACAACAATCTCAACCCCTTTTCTTTACACAAAGGCATTATCCTAACACTTCTCAGAATTTAAAATCCCATGAACTCCTTTTCTCCTTTAGTCCCTAATTTGGAAACTACTCAGAACATTGCTCATGTAAAAAAATGGATTTTTTTTTGGGGGGGGGGGTTGTTTACCAGTAATTGTAGCAGCATCTGTAGTACTATTAATATGCTTTGTTTGACCTTGTATGAGAAACAGAATTTTAGGTATTTTAGATCTGGAGAAAAAGGCCTCTAGGGCAGGGGTCACCTACCTTACTTCCAATGTCACCCAATATGAAATATTTCTCTTATCTCCTTTTCAATAATAGCCTCTCTCCAAACTTATGTTTCAAGATAGAAACTCTGAGCATTTTTTTTTTAAATTTGAGACAGGGTCTTGTGTATCTCAAGCAGGCCTGAAATTTGCTGTATAGCTAAGGATGAATAACTTCTCTTCCTCCTGACTTTCCTTTTTGAATGATGGGATTATAGGCATTACCACCATACTTATTTATAAACTGTTTCTTAGTTGCATCCCTAGAAATGTACCTAAGTCATCTGCTGTATCTCCAAAATGCTAGGAGATAGCTTCCAGTTTATCTGAATCTTCCTCATCCAATTTAAACTGCCTGGATGACCTGGCATCACTCATATGCTTGGAGTTTTGAATTTCCATTCCAAATCACCCATGTTTCTAGTGAGAGAAAGGATATTCTCCATATACTCAACAGTGTGCTTCTCTTACCATAAGCATTCTTTTACTAGTCTGGCCTGAAAACATTTAATTTAGTTTAATAACTTCTTTATACTGTTGGTCCTTAGAGCACATGCTAAAATATTCTTTCTCAAGCCAAGTCTTCTCCATTGTGTATGTGTACAAAACTGAACAGTTCATCTAAACTAGGGCTTTATCCCTCTCTCTCTCTCTCTCTCTCTCTCCCTCTGTCTCTCTCTCTCTCTCTCAAGATAGTTACACAGGGTCAATCGGCTATTATCTGAAGTACTTTCATTTGCCATAATACACACACACACACACACACACACACACACACACACACACACACACACATTTTAATACGATTAGTAGATAGGGTTCCCCCTTTGTATCTTTACTGAAATTTTTGGCACTTAAATATTTTAAAACATTTTAAGAACTTGAAACAAATTTAAAAAAAGAGGAATAATGCTAGGTTGATAAAACTTGGTAAATTTGTACAAATTCCTTTTGTTAGTTTTCAACCCATATAATCTCAGTACCTCTATTTGACAGATTGTTGGTAGGTTTAGAAATCAAGATTAAATACAGATTAAATCAGCGTTCATTTAACAAACTGAAAAAAAAAAGAAATCAAAACTATTACAGCTTTACTTTCTAGCTTCTTTAGAAACTAAAACTATAGCTGTCTGCCTTTAAACTTTTAGTCCTCTACTCCTTTTTTGTTTTTGATTCTTGAGTTAGGATGTCCCTCTATAGCCTAGAAAGGCCTCCTGTCCCTGGCTGCCAAGTGAAGGGCTTGCAGATGTGAACTGAACCTCCAGGCTAGGTTTTTGAGTTTTCCTTCATTCTTTTGCTGATTTGAGAGTAGAACGAATTATATTTTTTCCAGCTTATTGATTTTTTTCTTTTACATTAAAAAATATAATTCAACTAGATAGTTTTCTAAAACTATATACAAATATTTCACAGGTTTAATCTCCCAACCATGGTGACATCAAATACTTTATTCCTAGGAACTCTGCCAGCAATATTGAAATGTATTGTTGAAAGTTTTTATTTCCTCTTTTTCCTTCAGCATACAATGACTGGTAGTCTTCTTTGCAATTGAGAGTAACTAATATTGATTGACTCGTTCTATACATTTCTGTATCCAGTATCATTGTTTTGAGGCTTACTCTTGCAATGTTTCACAAGCTGGAATTATGTATATTTGCTACCACACCCAGCCCCAGGAGCATTTCTTTGCTCCTATACCTTTTATGTCCATGTATGTATGTGTATGTATGTATGTATGTATGTATGTATGTATGTATGTATGTATGTGTTCTTGATGAGGGTCATCCTTTTGTAATTCTATTAGTAAGACTGTAGGATAGTAAGCCCATTTGCTTTTAGGCTTTTACTTAATTTTTTCCTCATTTGGGGAAAGTATACATTTCTAGATTAGCAAGTATTTTTCCCACATCCCCTAGGGTGCATTTGGTTGTCTGAGACATGGTCATGCTATGCAACCCAGACTGGCCACAAAAACCTTTTGCCTTCTGCATCCCAAGCAGAGCATTGGAACTGACACAGCTGGCCTTTGGCACTAATGAGACCCCTGCTGTCACTTTAAATGTAGTTCCTTTGCAGATTGTTTCTTTCATTACCTGAGAGCTTTTAACATTATCTCTTTCGCATTGGTGCTCTAGAGTTTTGTTGTGATGTACCTGGGTTTGGATTTATTTTTATTTGTCCTGTTAGGTACTTGGATCCCAGGCTATCACCAGATCTGGAAGGTTCTCAGCAATTATCTCTTCAAATATTACTCCTCTACCATTACTTCCATCTTCTTCTGGACTTGCTATTGGATGACTCTTGGAACCTTTCAGACCATGCTCCATGTCTGTTAACTACCCTTGTTTATATATATTTAATCTCTTTGTTTCTCTGTGCTGCATCCCTGGTGAGTTACTCAGTATCTACCTTCCATTTCCAAATGATTTCTTGAAACTAAACCCAAATGCATAAGTTCTATTTGTTTTGCATTGTGAAATGTTAAGACACCTGAAGAGATATGAATTAGGGCTGGAGAGATGGCTTAGTAGTTTAGAGGACCCACTTTCTATTCCCAGTACCCACATGGTGGCTCACACTTTTTGTAATTCCAGACTCATGGAATCTGACACCCTCTTGTGGGCTCCCAGGTACTGCATGCATGCGAAATACCATACACATAAAATAAAAATAGCTCTCAAAAAATATATGGCTAGGGAGAGTTGGAGAATATAATAAAATATATTTAAGATTAGAATTTGCTTTGAATGATAAAATACATAACAAAAATATGAATTAAACCATTGTATAGTTTATCAAATAATTACAAAGAGAATATGATATAGTCTTCACTGAGGTCAGGTCACAGGACACCACCAACTTTCAGGAACACCTTTATAGTACCCACAGTCACAGTGGCCTCTGTGTTCCCTGAGAGAAACAGTGTTGTAACTTTTAGCATAATCGTTTCCTATGTTTATTTATAGTTCTAAGGCTCAAATCTGTAACCTTAAACACTATACATGATGATGATAGGTTAGAATAGGTGGGGACAGATAAAAAAATGACCATGTGCTTCTGAGTCTCAGTTCTGCATCCTTTGTTCTGGCTCCTTTCATTCAGCATCGTTCTTATGACATCTCCTCTTATCTTTAGAGGCAGCTGATTCTTTACTGCTTCTCATTGCTGCAGTTTAGAATTATGATTGTATATGAATTGGCTTTGGTGTCTGAATATTATAAAAAGTGAAGATATATATATATATATATATATATATATATATATATTCGTATATATACAAATATGCCTTCACACACACATACACACACACACACACTCACTCATATGCCCATATATATGCTCATACATTTTATAAGAATAGACTTTCTAGGCAAAAGATTGTGTGTATTGTCTCTTTGAGTACATCTCGCCACCACTTTGTCACAGTAGCTTAGGAAGCTATACCCAAGAGCAGTGTAGAGGATCACTATTGTCCTCATCTGTGTGTGCTCTAAACCTGCCTCCTTTCTTTTCATTTAATATTTGTAGTAATAAGATTTTTGTTTGTTTTTCACATCTAGCTGCTTTTGTTTATTTTTCCTCTTGAGTCAACAATTTCCTCTTTGCTTTCTGAAAGGCCTTCACACTGTAGTTTGAACAGGACTCAAACTTGCCAGCTTCCTACGTTAGCCTCCTCAATCCTTGGATTAGAAATGTGTGCCTCCAGTGTGCTTTTACTATGCTTGTTGTTTCTAATGGAAGCCATGCCCCAATTTATGTCTTCAACTATTCTTAGCACTCATTGTAAGGTCTTTGTCGGTCTGAAATGAATTCTATTGCAGATGGTAAATCTGGTGGCTGAACTTTTATTATAGATTTCTTCATGAATTAAAAAAAAAAAATTATGTGCCTTCCATTGTACATAGCCTTAGCCAGTAAGTTGACAAGGGTTTATTTTTACATAACCCTACACGAGCAGAGCTCTTCCTAAGCCTCTGGCTTCAAGTACTGCGCCTGACTGTACTCCCTGTCTTGCACAAAGCATTTTGGACTCGTTTCCTCTTGAGGAAGCAGTTTCTGGCTACCACTCCTACTTGTCACACACAGAGAAATAAATCAGAAGCCACTATGCTTGCAGTGCATTCTTACTATACTGCCCATTTCCAGTCTTGTCCACATGAATGTTCCTTTGTATTCAAGTCAGTATAGGCTACTTTATAGTTCTTTCTTCATTTTGTCTGTGTTTAAAACAAAACAGCGTTTTAAAAGTAGAGTGACTATGTTTATGTAAGCGACTATATCATCTTCATTGCCAAGAGGATTTTTTCCTGTTTCTCTCCAGTGATTCTAGGCCTAACATTTAAATCTCTGGGTTCTCACTTCATCTTATGTGGAATGCACTTAAAATGAGTATGGAAAGGAAACAGGGCACATGATTTTTATGTTATCCTGAAACTGTAGTCTCATGTCAAGTTGTTTTGCTTTGTCCTGCCATTTCTGGTTGGAAAGCATTTCTCTGTGGTGGAAGAAAATAGAACAAAGGAAGGCAGTTATGTGTTCTGTCTTCCCCCTGTCATCTGTCCATAGGACATTATCTTCCTGAAGCCATGCTTTCCCTTTCCTTGTTCCGCTTCTTTTTTCTAAGTATTGTTTCATAAAACCAGCCTCCGTTTGGGGACCTGTAATATAATAATGAACTTGACCTTCCTTAGGCCTTGAGAATTCCATGGTCTGTATTTTCTTATTAGGACATAGGTCTTGTGTGTGTGTGTGTGTGTGTGTGTGTGTGTGTGTGTGTGTGTGTAAGCATATAAACACGTGGCTGCATAAGCATGCCATGGCATGAGTGTGAGCTCAGAGGACAGCTTGTAGGAATACGGAATACTTGTTGACTCCCGTCATAGGCTTTCAGAGGCCAGACTACCTGTCTATTTTGTCCATCCTTTTATCCTAAAAGCCCATCAAAATGTATAAGCAATACAAAATCCTATGTTAAGCTGTATTTTTCTCCCTTTAAATATAAGCATTAGAGGCTTCTATATTCTTCCACTAGTATCTTTATCTGTCTCTTTTTCCACCTAGTCTATACTGGTATGATTTTGGATTACTGTGTTAGTACTATTTTTAGAGATTTTTATTCTTGTGCAAGATTGTGCATCTTAGGTGGAAGCCTGTGAAGTTGCCAGTGATTTGGTGTATAGCAGTATTAGCACAAGGTTGAATGATTTAAAATAATATTCATTGTCTCTCAGTGCTGGGTGTCTAGCATGTCAAAGGCTATAGTTAGGTGTGGGCTGAGGCTCTGGGCTTATCTGGCATTCCATCTCCTTTCAGCCCAATAAAGGCTTTTGGCAGCATCCAGTTCCTTCTCATAGGAAGGGATTCTGTTTCTCTAGCTGTCAGACCACTCTGAGCTTCTAGAGGCCACATGTAGTTCTTTCCACGTGGGGCTTCTCTGGCTTCCTCAAAGGATAAAAGGGAAGGGGAGTGCCCAGCAAGACAAGAGCAGTGGTCTTATGTCACATGATCACACTCAACATTGTATTACCCTGCTACTTTTAATTAGAAGCAAGTCATTGACTCTATTGTACCAGGGAATCATAAGAGAGCATGGATATGAAAGAAATTATGAAATTAGAAATTATGACAGCTATGTCAATTAAGAATTTGAATGTATGCTACTAAGAAACATTTTGTGGACATTTATAATGTACATTCTTTTGGGGGGAGGAGGTGTAGCTTAGTTTTAAAGGTGCCTCTTTACAGGCACGAGGACCTGAGTTTGATCCTCAGAACACAAGTGAAAAATAATTGAGCATTGTGATTTGTACTTGGCAGAGATAAGTGGATCTGTAGGGCTCCCTGGCCAGCAATCCCCAGTCTAATGTAACTGGTGAGCCTGAGACCCCAGTGACAGATCCTATTCACAAAAACATCTGAGGGAAAGGCTTGCCAGTGTGTGTGCATACACACACGCACACGCACACGCACACGCACACGCACACGCACACGCACACACACACGTACTTGTTTAGTTTTTAAATAATACATTTATCTTGTCTTGTTATCATTTAGTTTTTAATACCCTCTCGTTTTCTATTGAAGTTTGCAACTGCTGCTTATATGCATGTTATATAAGTATTATATGTATGTGCACAATTACCAATTTCTTAAGTTTATAAAGTCTTAAAATTAACAAAAGAATATACCTTCCTCTCAGCATCTCATGGTACCTTCTCTAAAATTGACCATAATCAGTCACAAAACAGAACTCAACAGATACAAGAAGACTGACTTGATTCCTTTCATCCTATCAGATCACCATGGATTAAGATTGGTCTTCAATATCAACAAAAACAATGGAAAGCCCACATACACATGGAAACTAAAGAACTCTCTGCTCAATGATAACTTGGTCAAGGAAAAAACAAAGAAAGAAATGAAAGACTTTTTAGAATTTAATGAAAATGAAGCATATTATATCCAAATTCATGTGACACAGTGAAAGCAGTGCTAAGAAGGAAACTCATAGCTCTAAGTGCCTACAAAAAGAAACTGGAGAGAGCATACACTAGCAACTTGACAGCACACCTGAAATCTCTAGAACAAAAAGAAGCAAATATACCCAAGAGGAGTAGACGGCAGGAAATAATCAAACTCAGGGCTGAAATCAACCAAGTAGAAACAGAAAGAACTATACAAAATATCAATAAAACCAGGAGCTGGTTCTTTGAGAAAATCAACAAGATAGATAAACACTTAGCCAGACTAACCAGAGGTACAGAGACAGTATCCAAATTAACAAAATCAAAAATGAAAAAGGAGATAAAACAACAGAAATTCAAAATGAATTAAAAAAATCATCAGATACTACTACAAAAGCCTATATTCAGCAATATTGAAAAATCTGGATGAAATGGACAATTTTCTAGATAGATACCAAATACCAAATTAAATCAGGATCAGGTAAGCCATCTAAACAGTCCCATAACCTCTAAATAGAAGCAGTCATTAAAAGTCTCCCAACCAAAAAACCTCAGGACCAGATGGGTTTAATGCAGAATTTTATCAGACCTTCGAAGAAGATCTAAATTCCACAAAATAACAGAAGGAACACTACCCCAATTTATTCTATGAAGCCACAGTTACTCTGTGTATTCTCCGTTGGAGATGGAACGGTTTCTGTCTAATAGGAAACTGTCACAATTTCCTTTATAGAGGACTTCATAAGAGATATTTTTTTCTACTTCTATCAGGTATAATGTTCCAAATAGATTTTTAAAACTGGTTGAGTGCATATTACATTTAGGTTCAGAAGATATCATGTATATTTAAGAGACATTTTACTATTATAAATTATTTTTGATGACTTAGAAATGTCAATAGTGAGTTGTATATTTTAAAATAAATTGTATTAGTTTAATTAAAAAAAATTTAAAACGACAGAACTAGGGATGATTCCTATTTGTAGATGATACACTGAAAAATTGGAACTTTGCATTTAACATGCAATTTATAGTAACTTGATAAGCAGACAAATAATATGGTTCTTTCTGTATTTTCCTACCCAGCTTCAAAACATTATAATTATATTTTGTCTCCTGCCTCTGAATTCAGAAGGCTACATGTCTTTTTAACTATTCATTTCTCTGAATTTATTTATTTTACTTATATCTATGTGTGTTTGTCTGTGTGGGTCTTTGCAGATGCTCAAAGAGACCAAAATAGGGCTCCTGTCAGATCACTTGAAGCTGGGGTTGAAGCTGATTGTGAGCCACCTGATGTGGGTGCTGGAAACTGAACATAGGTCCTGAAGAGCAGCAAATGCTCTTAACCATCAACCATCTCTCCAACCCCTACATGACTTTTTTCTATTAGAAAGTTTATCTCATTTTTATTAAATTCTTTAAAGTCTAAACCATACTGTATATCCTATCCAGATACCAAATCTATATCCTTGTTTCAGATACATATTTTAGTCACTTTTTATTGTTGTTTATTTCACTGTATTCCTTCAGTTAGCACAAACCATTCCTTGTCTCCTGAAAGCCAAGTCTTTATTTACTGGGTAGCTTTGAGCTCACATGCTCAAAGGTGTACATGTGTAGAAGTCAGAGGACAGATATAAGAGTCAGTTCTCTCCAATGTATAGATTCTGTGGAATGACTCAGGCTTGGTAGCCAGTGCCTTTAAGTACTGATCCATGTTTGTAGCCTTGTGGCTGTGTAGTTTTTAAAGCATTTGCTTTAATTGAAATAATTCTCTATAGTTGTCACCTTTATTTTACCGTCTCCTGAAAGTATATTTGTTTTCCTCTTTAGTTGCTTTTTTAATTTGCTTTTTTTTAGGTTGCTGTTTGTTACTGTTTTCATTTGCTTTTAAACAAGATATCATGCACCCCAAGTTAGCTCCAAACTTACTATGGAACTGAGAGAGAGTTTTCAATCTATTTTATTTTTTGAGACATGGTTTCATTATGTAGCTTCCTGGAACTCACTCTGTAGATCATGCTGACCTCTAACTTAGAGATCTACCTACCTCTGTCTCCTGAGTGCTGGGATTAAAGGTGTGTGCCCACCACTGCCTGGCAAGAGGACAGCTTTTTTTTAAACAGTTAATTCTCTCCTCCTGCCACGTGAGTCACATGGGTGAAGCTCTGGTTAATAGACTTGGTAGCAAGCTCTTTTACCTTGTGAGCCATCTCATGACTCCAGAAAGTAGTCCTCTGACCTCCACTCCTACACTGTAGCAGAGGTGTATGAACAACAACAACAATAATAATAATTTTAAATGTATATTAGATTTTTAACTCAGTACAAAAAAGAACACAGTGACTTTAATATTGATTACACATTTAAGACCACATTAATATATTGAGTTAAATGCTTTAATTTTGCCTGTTTGACTTTTATTTATATTATCATTTAATAATTCTACCATTTAATAATTAATAAATGTACAGTCAATAAAACAAAGTTACTGTATAAAGAAAAACTGCTATTCTTTGTGAGGACATACAATGACTTTTCATAGAAACTGTTGGAGTATGTTAGTATATTCTGATTCACTTGCATTTTGGCAACTGATAGCAAGAAGGGACAATTTGGCTAGTTGATTTGTTTTCTTTGTTTTACTTTTTTAACCTTTATTTTTATTTTATGACTATGGGTATTTTGCCTACATATATGTCTGCAGTGCCTGGGGTGGGGGGCAGAAGAGGGCATTAAGTCACCTTAGAGTGGGGTTCAATTTTTTGTTAGCTGCCGTCTGAATGCTGGGAATTGAACCTGGGTTCTCTGGCATAGCAGTCAGTACTCAAACTCTGAGCCACCTCTCCAGCCTTTGTTTTTATCCTTGCTTTTTTTGTTTTAAATTTAAGAAAGGATCTCATGTTGCTGAAGTTCTAACTCACTAAGTGGCCCAGGACAGCCTCAAACTCCAGATCCTTCTCTCCCCATCTCCCCATCTAGAATTATAGATGTGCAACACGATTACCAGTAAGACAGATTGAAATTCATGTCATTGACCTGGTGACATGTTTGATACACTTAATAAAATCTGATATTTGGTGTAGAATGACCCAATAGAAGTAATTTTGTGAATAAAACCTCAGCACAATAAATTAGAATCCTTAATTATTGTTTTTGATACATGTTTGCCTTTAGGATCTGTTTGTTTTTATAGGACTGGGGATTGAACCTAGGACCTTAAAAATGCCAGACAAGCTTTCTGACATAGCTAAACCCCTGGTCCAGTATATTTTTATAATTGCTTTATTGAGCTATAGTCTGTGTACCAAAACATCTTTTTAATTTTTTCCTTTTTTTTTTTTTTTTGTGATGCTGGGAATGGAAACATGGGCCTAGTGTATACTAGGAGAATACTCTACCATCGGGCTACAACTCTAGCCTCAAATTTATCTTTGTTGTGTATACAAGTTTACGGTTTATAGCGTAGTCATAGTTTTTTTTTTTCAAACAACAACATAACAACTTCAGAATGTTTCATAACCCCAAAGCAAAACCCCGTTTACAGCTCTACCTCATGCTATCCTACCCTGACCCAATCAGATCTGAGCAGCCATCAATCTACTTCCTTTTCCTATAGATTTACTGATCGTGGGCATTCTATGTACATGTAATCATAGAATATGACATTGACAAAGATCAATGAAGCTAGTGTTTTTGTTTGGTAAGAACCTCTACATATGTTCTTCATAGTAAGAGCCATTCGGGTTGTTTAAATAAGTATTGTAATAGTAACCGTCACTCTGTAGGTTAAAATGGAACTCAGAAAGCCTATATAATTTATCTGAGATCAGATAGCCATTAAGTACTGAAACTCGGACACAAATATGACTAAAATGATATGTTTTTACCCTCCTTTCTCCCTCCTGGTCCCCCGGAGATTGGCTGAGTGTGGACGGGATACTAGGGACTCTAACCCAGTGCCTTACCCCTGTAACATATGAATAATCACTTGTGTCTTCGCTGGGCTTTGGTTTTATTTTCTTCTGTGCTATTAGATATATAAAACATGCTTAACTACTTTTTGAGCGATATAAGATTTTTTTAATAGATGACACTATCCCTAAGTAGCTTACCAAATTGTACAAAGATCAAGCTGCTTAAAAGGTGGGTGATAACCTATTAGAATATTATTAAGGGTATACTGCAGTGTTCACTTTTTTTCCTTATCCATAACATGGTCTAGGTAAAATTGTTCGTATTAGAAGTCATAGTTTTCATGTTTGTAGGGATTCCCAAATTGAACTGCTTGAATGTTCTCTACTTAGAAATAGCATACATAGAGAATACCCTTTCTAGTGCCACACACATTCTATATTTGATTCCTTTTTTCCTGCAGGGTTCTGTAGCTATAGCTGGTGCTGTAATCCGCTGGCTAAGAGACAACCTTGGAATTATTAAGTCCTCTGAAGAAATTGGTGAGTATGTTTTAGTAAAGAGTTAAACTGTCTAAAGAAAGCTAGGCATTCTGGTATATGCCTTTAATCCCAATACCCAGAAGGCAACAGTAGGATCTTTGTGAGTTCCAAACCAGCCTAATCTACATAACAAGTTCCAGGGTAGCCACAGCCACATAGAAAGACTCAATTTCGAAAGAAAAAATCTATAGAAGAATGAAAAAAAGATAATATTTTGTCCCTGCAATCTGTCAATATTAACGTTGCCACCAACTTGATCTATGAATTATGTGGACCTTATAAATTTGATTTGTCCAGAAAGGACTATTTTATGAAGATCTATTTACATAATGAGTGGACATAATTTGTAGTAGTTATTATCAAACTGGTAAGATCAGGCATAAAAATTACTGATGCGTAAAATTGAACACCAGAGAGTGCCCGAATCTGTAGGTAAAGCAGTGTAGTTACATGTTATCTGATGAGAAAGAGCTTTAATTTCTAGATTACAGTGAGCATTAGAACTCTGGTGCTTATAAATTAAGTATTAATATGATTATATTTAGCCTGTGGGTAATTAGTTTGAACTCAGCTATTCACATTCTCATCTACTTGTTTAACTTTGCCTGAAGGTAAGACGATCGGAAATGCATTTCTGGTTAGGTGCAGAGGAGAGGCCACATCATCTAGTTGAGAACTTAAAAATCATAGAAACAGAGCTGGGGAGATAGTTTGAGAGTTAAAATCTTTAAAATGCAAGTACACGGATGTGAGTTTGGTCCCCAGAACTACATAAAAAGCAGAAACAAAAACAAAACAAGCTTGGTGGCTTCCACATCTAATCCCAAGGTTGAAAATTGCAGTGCAATGGTTTTGCCTTTGTGGCATGTTCTAGGCCAGTGAGAGACATTGTCTTAATGAATAAGATGGACATCTCCTGAGGAACAACCACCAAGGTTAACTTCTGACCCTTAAATGTGTGCATACCCTCACCATGTACACACATACAACACACATGCACATGGAAATAAACTAAACTGGCTAAAGGAAATGAATCCAGGTCCTTGGTTTCTTGAGCTCAGTTTAATTTGTATGGGGCGTTCCATGTAGGGGAAATGTTCTTATTGCTCTTAGCATTCTACTGTAATTAGTAACACATTGATACTAATGAACTAGAAATCAAAAATTCTGATCTAAAATAGAAAGTATATGTTTATTTATTTATGTTTATTTATCAATATGTTGATTTTCTTTTTCCTTTTTAATATTAGAAAAACTTGCTAAAGAAGTAGGTACTTCTTATGGCTGCTACTTTGTTCCAGCATTTTCAGGGTTATATGCACCATATTGGGAGCCCAGTGCAAGAGGGTAAGTATTCTATTGGTACAAGTAATTTACTACCTATTTTAAAGCAGCCAGAAAAAAAAGGATATTAAATGTTCCTTTTACAAAGATAAGATAAATGCACACGGTGGCGGGTATCACATTATATACATTGCTCCAAACATTACACAACATGACAGTAATATATACAACTATTATTTATTAATTGAAAAGTAAATGATGATAAAAGACATGAAAATAGTAGGGATTATTGTTATTTCCTCTAGTTGGAAAGAGAAAGGGGATTATTAGGAGTGAAACAGTAATGAGTTTAATATGTTCAAAAGCATTATGTAGATATATGAAAATGTCATAATGAATCTCATTAGGTTTAACTAATAAATGCTAATACAAATTAAGAATAATCATGGAAGAAGAATATACTGATAATATGTATATGTTGGGGGTCTTGATTATTTACTAAATTAGCTAATAATTAAGCAATCATTTTCTGTCTATTTTTACCTGTACATTGTAGACAAAAATGACTAACATCTAAATGAATGTGATTTGATTTTGTGTTAATATTATGTGTCCTGTTAGATCACAGATAATTCCACCTGTAGATGTAGGGCTATGGGCTATAAGGACATTCTGGGCTACTCAATGAATGTATCCAGTTTTCTTTCTTGCCTACATTTCTGTCTATTGAATTCACTTTTTATATATTTGGGACATACTATCAATGGCTTAATCTCAGGGCTTGGATGTGGCAGAGTGGTACGAGAGTTTAGCTCTCAGTCCTCATCAGAGAACAGGCAGTTAATATGGAGACTCACAAATTGGCCAGAGTGCAGAAAATAAATGTCAGTAAAGTGCTCCGTTGTAAATGGGATAGCTGTACCCCATATCCCAAAGGGTGAGGGACCATCCCAAGAGAAAGGACAAAAGCATTGTAGGAGCCAGAAGTTGGGGAAGAAAAAGAAATCCATGGCCTATTTATACTATTCTAGTCTGAAAATCTTTGTCTTTTTAGGATCATCTGTGGACTCACTCAGTTCACCAATAAATGTCATATTGCTTTTGCTGCATTAGAAGCTGTTTGTTTCCAAACCCGAGAGGTAAGGAACATAGGCAAATTGTGTGTGTGTGTGTGTGTGTGTGTATGCTTGTTCTATTCTTATCACTCTTACATATTAATTATTTATTTATGCCTGAAATTATCAAGTACCTAAAATGTTCCCAATTGAAAAAATTGTAGCCAGCAAAACCACTACCCTAAATACAAGTGTGCCCTTTCTCCACTGCAAATATCATTATCTTATCAGTACATTTATCACCTACCACTGGGCATGCTATGTTAGAAGACTAGGTCATAGAAAATATAGTACATATTAGGCAAAGAATACAAATGCAGGTATCAAGATAGGAAATGAAGATGCAAAACAGAATTGCTTAGCTCGCTGAATAGTAGGGTGAATATGGAAGTATGAGTCCAGGAAAGGTTGACTGCAGTCAGATCAAGGAGGGCTTAGAAGAGCAGAATAGGATGTCTCAATGTCACTCTTTGGGCTGTCAGAAATACTTCCAGGTTTGTGTATGAAGGGTTGTGCCATTTTTAGACATGATACTGTGAAGTAGTTTCATGATGCTAATTGCACTTGCTTTATTGAAGATTTTGGATGCCATGAACCGTGACTGTGGAATTCCACTCAGTCATTTGCAAGTAGATGGAGGAATGACCAGCAATAAAATTCTAATGCAGCTACAAGCAGACATTCTGTATATTCCAGTAGGTTAGTAACCCTTCACTCCTTTAAAGCCCGGAAGTAATAATGTTGGTTTGGGAAGAAACTGATCCTTCAGGCATATATAATTACACAGTTGTTGACATAACTCTCCCCTCTCAGTGAAGCCCTCCATGCCTGAAACAACTGCTCTAGGAGCTGCTATGGCGGCTGGGGCTGCAGAGGGCGTTGGTGTTTGGAGTCTTGAACCTGAGGATTTGTCAGCTGTCACAGTGGAGCGGTTCGAACCTCAGATCAATGCTGAAGGTATAGCTAAAGAACAAAACTTTCAATGGAATACAATGAACATGGCCTTCAGGTGGGGCGGATTTCTACCCTTTGATTCATTTACAAGTTATGGAGCAAAATCATTTGGCTGCTAAACATACATGTGTGAGTGGAATGTGTGTCCCTTCTATACTATTCAAGAGAAGGATGCTTCTGCCTTGTCAACCATCTTGTCAGCCTAGGGGTTTGTTGTTGTTTGTTTGTTTTAGGTGAGAAAGGAAAGCCAGATGTGGTGGCACTCACCTTTAATCCCATCACTTGGGAGGCAGAGGCAGGCAGATCTCTTGTGAGTTCCAGGCCAACCTGGTCTATATAGCAATTTCTAGACCAGCCAGTAAAACATTGTCTCAGAAGAAAAGAAATTCTAAAACATATAAAGTGAGAAGTGAGATACACTCCCTTAAGTAGTCCTGCGCAAGATTCTGTATGTATAATGGGGCAACATCATAAGAGGATTTTCATTTTGGAATCACCACTACTTTCTTGTGACTAGTCCCATCTTCATAGCAGGTAGCCTGTCTCCCAATCTCCTTTAGCCTCATGCTAAATTTCTTTTATAAACCATTCCTCCAGCTTCAAAGAATCTCCCTCACTCACTGTTAAGTCACCACCAGGGGAATATTCCCAAATTTAGGTTCCAGTAAATCCTCACTTTCGTTTAATGTGTGCAAGGGTTCATTAGTAGTGCCGAGTAATCAGTCGTAAGTATTGAACTTTGAGCACCTCCATTACTTGCATCTCATACGTGTGGTTTCCCCAATTCTAATTTCAGAAAGTGAAATCCGTTACTCCACATGGAAGAAAGCTGTGATGAAGTCAATCGGTTGGGTTACAACTCAGTCTCCAGAAAGTGGTAAACTGTTCCTCATTGGCTATTATTGACAGTTTTTATTTATTAGGGACCTTTTTCTTAGTGTGTTAATTTATTCAAGTGTATGGCTATTTATACTAAGCCAGGCTGCTCTGAAGAAAAGCATATGTAAAGTTTCTTACAGTTTTGAGAACACTTCAGAGTTTTAGACATCAATTGGAATTACAGGTTCCTAAGTGTCCTTCCACGCCAGCCTGTCATATCACTCCTTGTTGATTTATTCCTGGCATGTCAATGAGTAACTGAATTTTCCAAAAGTAAAATTGTTATTTCTGGTTCCTTTCTTAATGAAAAAAATCAACTAGACTCTTTTATTTTTCCTCTCTTTGATCATATCTACCTTTTTGGGAGGCTTTTCTCATCACTAGAAGCAGTTTCGAGGTATATTCACTTCTACATCTGATTCCAGACACTCACAGAAAGTAATCAGGCTGAGTAAACCACGATGCAATGTGAATTCCTATGAAACCAGACAGGAGGAAGTAAACTAAATATAGTAAGTTGGAAGTTTTATACTTGAGAAATGCCATTAGCAGAAAATAAAGAACTATTTTAGCTTCCAAGTCACTTAAACAGGGAAGTATTCAGGTTTAGTAAACCATTCAGGTTAAATAGCTGTAGGCTGCATTTGATGAGATGGTATTATAGTTCTTATCAAAATTCAAGATATGGAGTAGAATTAACAGCACACTTTATTGAAGAAGGGTTCATAAGTGAAGCATTGCCGAACTTCCAAGCCTACACTGTTAATGTGTGTGGCTTCTATTTCACTGTAAGCTGTAGTTTGGGCCCTGGGTGTTCCTAATTAAAATTCTACCTTTATTCTCCCAAATAAATTTAATATGCTTTTGGTTTGAGACTGGGCTTCTTATTTCTCCTTTCTTTTTTTCGTTTTTAAATATTTGTTTGCTGAGTCTCATGCACACCCCAGGCTCAGCTTCTTTTTCTAAGATGGTGGATCAGCTTAGTTTTGCTATGACTGCAGCTTTGAGACCCTGGACAATTACATTTCCCCATCATACGTGCTACTTTCCTATCACACTCCTGGGCTGTATGAGCTATAACAAATGTGGACTCTGATTTCTTTGCTTAGTCCCCTAAATCAATGCAATGTGAAGTTGGGTCTATGATTTCTTGGACTAGCTGATTTTTTTTTAATGAAACAACCAGGCTGGCTTCTTCCCTCTCCCGCACTTGACACTAAATATACACGTTTTTTCTACACTGTTTCATAAAGATACAATGTTAGCTTCAGATTTTCACCAAAGCAATAGATCATTTTCCATTTTTATTCCTTATTGACAATGAATATCTAACACTTGAAAAAATGGTAAAAAACAAAACAAAAATTGAATTTCTTTATTATTATTATTATTATTATTATTATTATTATTATTATTAAGTTTCATTTTTCTTTCCTTGTTTGTATGTGGTCTCATCTAGCCCAAGCTGGCCAGGAAGTTATTTTTAGAAGTTTGAACTTCTGGTCTTGTCGCCTCTACCTCTGCTGGGATTACAGATATATGCCATTATGTCTAACTTTCAATTTTTATTTTCTTTATTTTTTTGCTACCAGCATCAGTAGTAAAGGTAACATCATTTGTTTAGAGTTGTAATTTGTTTTCAGTCCTAGAGGTTGAACCCAGCATCACACACATAAGGCGAGTGCCGTATTCCAGCCCTCCCTTTGTTCTTTTTATATATGTTTTATTCATTTGTAAAATTAGCTTATGGCATAATAGGTTCCTTTATCTCCAGCCATCTTTTTTATCTTGAGTAGGGCTTCATTTGCTTGAGGTGCCCTTGATCTCAGTCTGTAGTCCAGCCAGTCCTTGAACTTCCTGATTGTCCTGATCCATACTCCCAAGAAGCCAGTATTAAAGTCCATACTGCCAGATCCAGCTCTTAATTTTATTCTTGTTGAAGTTATACCAGTTGTTAAGCATATTTAATAGTTTTATGAAAACATTGAAATGTTTTCATAGTGTCCAGTAGGATTTCTAAGCTGTACAATTAACTCAGAATAATATTTAAGGTTTTGCTAACTATATTACTTTAGACAATATAAACTATATAATGGTAGTTTACATTCTGTGTAAGCTACATGGTAATAACAATACAGTTAGAGCCCTAACCTAAGAAAACCAAAAGGATGTTAGAATTGTTGGCTTGAAACTCACTTTCTTTAATTTAATTTATGGAAAAGATATTGTATCACTTAATTTCCAAAAGAAGTTCATTAATATTGAAGCAAATGAATTATTTGGTTTATAAATGTATTTGAGTACATTGTAAACAAATTTAAAATATATTACATATGATTAATTATACAGCTAATAACATGAATTACATAATCACATATATTAATTTGCTAATATTATAGATGACATTATTAGATAATACTTTTATTTTTACATTTATACCATGTCCAGTGTAGGAGTTTCATGGTTTTTAGAGCAAGCCTATTATAATGACTTGGCTTTGAATTTACAACATACCAAACGCTTTGAAAGTGGTTCAAATTGGTTTGAATATATTGCACAACTATATGATAGGTCTGCATAAAATATAAATTCATTACATATGAATATATGAATACCTATGTACCATATATATATATGTGACCATCTTACTAGAAAAGAAATAGCTTCATCAAATGAGTACCACCTAAACTGCTAGAAGCTCCACACATCTTCCTTTTTGTTGTTATTTTTTCTTTTCTTCTTTTTGAAGCACAGTTTCATATAGTTTAGGATCACCTCATTCACTATGTAGTAAAGGATGACCGTGAACTTCTGGAAAGTCTGCTTCCATTGGCACCACCTACTTTTTGTGATATTGAGGAATTGAACTTTTGAGCTTTGTGCATGCTAGACAAGCATTCTATATCCCTAACCACGATCACACCAGAACTCACTATAGGGGCAACAGAAAAATCACCTATTGTAAGTTACAACTAATGGCTCTCTTTAAGAGAACTAGGCATTTTTGTGTCTAAAATCAAATAAAATTGTGATTCTACAAATATGGATATAAAAAGGTTTGTCTTTCACTTTAAAAAAAGTAGCAGTAACAGAACAGGGAAAATGGTTTCTTGAACTCTTTATTGAAAATCCAGTTTCTAAGGAGGAAAGAAATACATGGTGAGAGAAAGAAAGTTCTTATACAAAGTAGAAACAACTATCTTCAGGTTATATAGCATAAAATATGCACAGAAGAAACTTTATCTGGCATATCTGAATGATGCCCTGTAGAATGGCTGTATTTTTGTAACACTTGGGCATCATTTCTTTATATTCTAGGATCTGGAAGTGTAACTAGAAAGCCCTAGGTTTAATCTTTAATACCCCCAAATGTGCTAAATAGTTTAGATACTCCGTGTATAGAGAAGTGTATAAAATGTGTCAAAAACACATTTAGTAAAAATTATATGTACAATGTTTTAAACTCATCTAAACTAGATTAATAAAACCTTTCTAATATATTCTTGGGTGAATTACATTGCTCATTTATTATCACTGGGAGAAGAATCTAGAAAACCCAAACCAATAGCCTCCCAAAAAGCTCTCTTTGGCTTTGCCAGTGGAAAGCTGATGTTGGGCTCTGTGTGTTATGCTCTTGGCTACTTCTGGCATGCTATCTGTATTGTATATTAACTTTCATAAGCCTTGATATTGATTATATTTTTGATTTGAAGTAATAACTTTGCCAGCTTTGATGAATATGCTATTTTTGTAACTTGTTTTGCTATCATGTGATTCTTAACATAAATATTGTAATTATGTGTCTCTCTTTTGGTTTGCTTGACTGGAATTCCCTTCTACTTGGATGACCACAGGTGACCCTAGTATCTTCTGTAGTCTGCCTTTGGGCTTTTTTATAGTGAGTAGCATGGTAATGTTAATCGGAGCAAGGTACATCTCAGGTTAGTTACTCTTTCAATTAGACAACTTGTATTAGTTAGCTTTAATGTGTTTATTTATAACTCAGCAGAAAACTTATAGTGTTTTTCATTCCTCCTATGTTTGAAAACCCAGAAAATTAGTTATATCGGTTCATTTTGGGGGACAGTTAGAATTGAGGACTATGACTTTGCATAAGCATATTCAAAAGTTTTATCAGATGATTTCTTTGAAGGTCTTTGTGCTGATGGCAGCTGCGGCAGTAACCAAAACCAAAAAGCACAAATGCTAATTTTTAACTGAAAGGAATTTCAGAATGACTGATGAAAGTTAAAGTGTAATTATGACATTAACCATCTTGGTTTTAAATGTGTATAATTTTTTGAGACTTCTAAATATTTTCTCAGTACCAGATCCATTCTTGAAAGAAGTTTTGGTCAGAGCTTGTTAGCTGAGTTTCTGTAAAACTCTAGAACTCAGTCACTTCTTTTACTGAAAATAATACATTTTGTGAAGTCATTTAAATTATTAATTAAATGAATTCAGATTGAAATAAAATGGAAATATTCTTTGCACAGTAGCTTCTATTGAATATTCATATGAAAATAATGGCTTAGCATGTTATGAAATGCACAGCATCACCAATATTAATTTAAACATAATTGCTGTTTTGGAAGCTACTTCTGACAAGTCTTCAGTTTTTCTTCTGATTTTTACCCTAAGTGGAAAGTATTGGTTTCTTGTTGCATAGTTTCCATGAAAGTGAAACATGCTTTTATTTTCCAAATATGCTTTTATTTTCCAAGCTTTATATTTAGAAGAAAAATGAGAATAGTTCTTTTAAATTAATATTACTATTAAGTAGTAATATTTAATATGATGATGTCTGACCTTGGTTTACGATATGAAATTTAAACCTCAGTCATGTAAAGGAATATCTACTTATAGAAAGCTGACAAGCATTTCTTTATGTTGGCATTATCAGTTTAATGTCATATAAATATGAAACAAACTTTTTAGCATCAGAACATGGGATTATATTTAAGTAATAGAAAACGGAATTATTTGCATGAGAATTTAAAGTTAGATTGTATTACCTTTTCCTGTATTCTTCATATTCAATTATACTCAGGATAAAATTGTTTAATCGCCTAAGTTAGACTATATTACCTTTTCCTATATTCTTGAGCATACTCAGGGTAAAATTTTTAGTCACCTACTTCTGTACTAACAACACCTTATTTTGGTATTAGTGCTAATATGCTAAAGGCTATGTCTACAAAAACATAACAGAATTATTAGACTTTTGTTCTTTTTCCGTTGCTAAGAAATGATTAACAGAAAACTCAACATTGCCATGAGAACTTTAACTTTACAACAGTAAATACTGTTTTAGAAAATACTGTTTTAGTTCTATTACTTTCTTATTATCCTGAGTATTTTTGCTATATGATGATGACCTAGAAAAGATAAGGGGAAAGTAATACCTGAAAAGTTTGATTTTGTTTTGTCTTTCTCTTTTGATACTATTGTGTGTCTTTTAGGTAAATGATATATCAAATATCAGAACTAGTAGGATTTCTTTCAGGTCACCATCTTTAGGCTTTCTTTTTGGTGACATCTGTTGAGATTCAATAGTAGTAGACACTGTTTGCCTTTATTAAGAGTGGTAATATTTGATAATTTTAAAGTCAGCCCAGTTACATTTGTTGTTCCTTAACTATGAAGCATCATATGTAAATAATGGAATTTATTATATAGAAAGTATAGAATTTGTTGCTTAAAATAATTGAATAGTCTTTATTGTTTTAACTCATATATGCCTTATTGACTGTTATGGTTTTTGTCCCCTTTTAGGTATCCCATAAATAATAGCACCTCATGGATTCCCAAGATGCAAGCTCTTTAGTGTGATATGAAAATCTGACTATTCTGTCTCATAATATAATGATGCTATTCATAGACTCTGATTTTTTTCACAAGCCACTGGCTGCATGATCCTCCAAGCAGACTTATGGCTTGAAATAAAGAAAATGCAGCAGAAAGAATCCTCCAGAAACATTTATTGTTTTTTTTTTAACATTGACAGTTAAGATTGGGTCAGTCACCTTTGGGTCTGACTCCTGCCTTCACTGTCATGACGTCCTACACTATTCTCCTTAAGGTCTAGGATGAATTTGTATCCTGTCCATTGAAATGTGCCATCCAGTATATTCAGATGCTAGTGGACTGCTACACATGTCTAAGGAAGGGGTTGTTACTAACCTCTTCAAAATGAGTGGCCTCTTGCTTGTTTGCTTTTAACAGCTCAGATGTCTTCTTTCCTACATATTAGAAGACCACAACATCACTGGATATTTCAATGGAAACACCTAAAGAATTATTGGATAATTGTTTGCTATTCTCGTTGCTTAGACATTTTCTGTACAGTGTTTGCCAAAATTGAAGATTGTCAGGTGTTTTACACTGTCTCACTAATTGTGGCTTCTGTCTGGATCTTACAGGATAGAACACTTTCTTTTTCTGCTTTTTTTTTTTTCATTTCTCCTTTTTATATTTTTATTCTGTATGTATAACATACATACCTATATATTTTATATGCTGAGGGTAGCCCATTTATAAATTAAGAGCACATTATATTCAGTAAGTTATAAGAGGGCTGGTCTTAAGCAGACTACTATGTATATAAATTTGAGGGGGGGCAAACTGTATACATCTTTGGGCAACGGTTATGCATATTATTTACCAGAAGAAAATTTTCTTATAAAATCAAACATTTGAAATTTAAGTATGTATTCAGTGTCAATCAAATAAAATGTATTATATTATAATTTCAACTATATTTCTTATATTCTACCATTTAATTATCTTAGCTGGAAGAAAAGCAACTGTAGCAAATAACAGTAAATACTTTTCTCAATCATGAATTCTAGTCCAAATAAAATTTTTCCTTTAAATTGATGTTTTCCATATTTGAGCTTCTATTGAGGAATTGTCAAATTCAAAAGCTAAGTGGAAAAAAATGTGTGAATAAAGCCAATAATGTCTTTCAAATGTTATTACCCATTAACAAGATGTTCTTATTTTCTAGTATGATAGAAAATTATCTCTACTTAATGTCATAACTGACAAAAAATAACTGCCATTGCAAATGCCTCATGGTGAAACTAATAACTTCTCAAATATTTAGAATTGTTGGTCATAACTCATTAACCTAGCTTCATAACATCAATTTTAAAATATATTTGTTTTATAGTAAAGAAATAAGAAAATGATGCTTTCTAATTGTTTTTGTTTTGTCATTTTGGAATGGAAAAGATTGATATATTAATAGAAAAAGGGTTTTTTGGAATTAATGGTAGATTGTATTTCCTGTTCTGAATGTGCCGCTCCTAATGATTGAATCTGCTGGGTTTTACTGATACAGCTGCTGCTTAAGTGGCATAAATATAGGAAAGTACTGTGAAATATTATAGCAGTGATACTTTTGAACTTAGTTATATTTCTACAAAGGCAAGCTGAGTTCATTGTAAATAATTGTGTAAATCACTGTTCCCGTAATTTTAAAATAACATTAATTTTTCTACAAAATGCAAGATTTATAAATGTTTGAAATGTACCCATTGATAATTAATGGCAAGTTTACTTAAAATAAATGTGCCCCTTATTTCTTATTTGCATTTCTCATTTCCAGATGAAAGTTCAGTTAACAGAGATGTTTCAGCAGACACGAAAGCCACCTTTTAGCACTTTGTTCACTTGCACTGACGAGCCAATTAGCAGCAGAAGTTGTTTCAGGAATGATAAACACCTTAATCATTCTGTCAGAACAGACTAGACAGTTTCTACCTCAGCGTTTTCAGAAAATACATTTTCAAGGCCAAAGGCCTTGTAGAGTCTCACCTGGCTGAGACCTATATATATCTATAGGCTTCATCCTTTGCCTCAGCTTCTGTCTCGCTGGTTAGTCAGTGAGGTCTGGAACACTATTGCTCTTTCATACTAATGCCAACATCTCCACATTTTGTTCTCCAATTGATCAGTAAAATAAATAATGCATTAGTGCTTTTTCATTGGTATCCTTTTTTTTTTTTCTGTTTTGAGACAGGGTCTTGCTATGTAGGCCTGACTGTCCTGCAACTCACTATGTATACCAAGCTGGCCTTGAATTCATAGAGACCTGCCTGCCTCTGTCTCTTCCAACTGCTGGGATTAAAGACATATGCCACCATGCCCAAAATATCAAGTCTTTTTAAATTTTTCTTGTGGAGTATTAAAATTAAGTAGCTTTTACAGTTTCCTCATGTCTCTTTGTCTTTCTGTTTTTGTCTCTACCCCCACCCCACTATGTGTCTCAGGGTTTCATTGCTATGAAAAGACACCATAACCAAGGCAGCTCTTATAAAGACTGCTACCAGGAGAAACTGTCTCACAGGCAGCTAGGAGGGGGTCTCTTCCATCAAGGCCACATCACCTAATAGTGCCACTCTCTGGGCTTCAAACCCCTACAGTGTGTGTGTGTGTGTGTGTGTGTGAGAGAGAGAGAGAGAGAGAGAGAGAGAGAGAGAGAGAGAGAGAGAGAG